>JAQOOD010000005.1:8152522-8859580 GCA_029633175.1 Citrus glauca
CTGTTTGTAGGTACTATCCCTATTCTTTGTGTCAGGTGTATGATTTGGCATCTTGTTCTACTATCTTGGTTAGACATGTGCTTTGGAAGGCTATTTTTGCTACTAATTTCCTGGCCAATTGGGCCTGCACTCATCTAGTTCATCAACGTTTTTGGGTTTTTGAGATATGCTGGCTTATCTAGTATTTTTTATTTGGATGCACAAACAGTTACTCATATCAGGCAGTATTGTTTAATTTATTGTTCCTTTTGGCTTAGTAGCGTTCATATCTCCCTTCTCATGTATTTGCTTTGTTTTATTTATTTATATTAGAAGTAAGGGTTTTGCCTAATCCCCCACCATTTCTTTTAAAACAAAAAAAAGAGTAAAAAATTGAAAATACCTTAAAAAATGCTAGACAGACTGCTACACTTAATTTTTTTTTTGAATATATATTTTTAAACTTGCAAGTAAAATACACATGCACTTATTCTATTCTATGTAAAAACAACCCAAGACAAAAGTTCGTAATTTACACACACCATGACAATGATCTAAATAAATTAATAATAACCATATTAATGAACCGTGCACAGTTTTATGCCCATTAAACTCAGATTTTAAACTCGGACATAAAAAATTAAAAAAGACATTAAATTTAATTTATTGTTAACAAAGATTATTTTGTTTTAAGGTAGACTTGCGTTGAAGCAAAATAATTTATTATAATTTGAAGCAAACAAATGAAAGTACACAACTAGGGATACAATGAGTCTTATCTCTTTAGAGTAACATACAAGTACAGTAAAATCTTAAAATTAACAACATAAAGCTTAGACAAAAGCTTACAATCTTAGCATAAACAAAAATGGTTACTCAAGAAACGAATTGGCTTCTTTATTAGCCAATACAAAGTGCGATCAACTGTTTGATACATGCTAAAAAGTATGTTTGGGTACTGAGAAAATGTAAAGAAAATGAAAAGAAAAAGAAAAAAATCAATTATGTTTTTATTGAGTTTAATTGACTGAAATGAATTGCATTTATCATTATCTATATTGATACAATTATACATATGAGTAATTTCTAGATCCTATTGGAATATTCATGCACATAACTACGAGCTATAAGTTCGTTACATTCTTATTTAACTGTACAACAAACCTTGCCATGTCAGCACTATCCATATAGTAAGCTATTTGTCATGCTACAGAGCTTACCACGTTCTGCACTATGCATTCTCTGTATCAGCTACATCAGTATATATTCCAACATCCCTCTTCAAAGCTAAAGGTTCACGGAAGAGTGGTTAGCTTGCTTCTAAGATAATGAAACTAGCAATAAGAAAGAGCCTTTGTCAAAATGTCTACTATTTGATCATCACTTGGAATAAAACAAATGTTATTTTTTTAGCTAAAACTTTCTCTCTAATAAAGTAAATATCCAGTTCAACATGTTTAGTTTTAGTATGATAAAATGTTTGCTATTTGATTATATTGGTCTTGCATGTCCAGTTGACAACTCTGAATCTAAATCTAAACTCCATTTTTTGTAATTTTCACTATATCTTCTACTTTCCAGATATTTTAATAAAATTATTATTTTACCTTTAATTCAATTATGAGTGGCAAATTTAATTTTAAAATTGGGTTGAAGGTGAAGCGTTAATATGATCCATAGGCTTAATTTGATAATTTTGTCTTCCTCTATGATTAATGTGGTTGTTTTAACTCATTGTTGACAAATAGTGTATTTTGTCTGGTTTTGAATAATATACTAACTTCCGAGTGAAAGATCATTATTGTCTGGCACAATGAGCACTTTATACCATATTTATTAGAAAAAGACTCATCTCTAGTCTCCCTCTTTACTTTCACTTTCGAGTGAAAGATCATTATTGTCTACCCTTTCGTTTATTTCTCTCTTTTTATTGTAGAGGAGGGCTTCCCTCATAAAATTATTTGTAGGTTGTCTTAACTTGGTATTGATAGAGAGTGTATATCTAAGTGATTTAGTGGACAATCTTGCCACATTGTCAATTGAAAGATTATTATTATATGGCAAAACATGTATTTGACACCACATTTGCCAGAAGATTATTACTCTCTGGCACACTGAGTGCTTGATGCATATTTATTATAATGAAGCTTATGAGGAGTGGAAATACCCCTCTCATAAATTAATTGGAGCTAAAAAAGAATATTATGTCCTTGGTGAAGTATTGAGTGTGAATCTAGAGACTCAAGTATGCTATTTGAATTATTTTCCTCTTTAATTTGTTTTTTCCTTTTTATTTTATCTTAGTACTACTCAGAAATAATCTCCAATCAATTCACATACAAAGTTTGAAAATTAACCCTACACATAATTAAATTTATCTTCTCATGGGATATGCTACAATAGATTTATGCACTTGTGAGTTTAATAAAATTTGCACAACATGTTTTTGACGTCGTTGCTGAGGTTGCAAGTTATTTTAATTTGTAAAGTTAATTTTCTTCATAAATATTGTGTAAATAACTTTATGTGCAAGTTTTGAGTGTGTTTTCATAGTAAGTGTGTAATAGCATGAAAAGGTTAGTATTGTAACTTCTCATTTCTCTTTATTTTCATTAGTTTTGCTTTTAATTTTTACGTTTTTTTTGCATGCACGGTCGAAAGTTACAATCACATGATCTAGAACCTATAGATCTTGAAGTAGAAAAGACACTTCACACACATGACACATTGCATCAAAAGTTAAAATTAAGGATAAAATTAAAATAGATTTGGAACAACAACCACAAGCACCGTAAGAGAGGCTATTTAAGAATTACATCAGTCCCTGATATCCGACAAGCAATAGCTGAGGATGCATGAGAGATTCTGCCTAGTGCTATAGTAGATGTTGTAGCAATGGTATTGTAATTGAAAAAATAATCAGTGCCATTAAGTGAGTTTATTCACTCAACTATTCCATTCCCATTGGTTACATCCTTGTGTTTGACATGAGAATTTTTCTTATTTGCATTTTATTTATTGAATTTTTATTTTAATGAATTTATTAGTTTCATAGAGTGTCTTATTTTAATTAGAACAAAACTGCACTATTCAGATTGTTGTAGCAAATTTGATAACATTAATCCTTATGATGACGATCTGAATACTCATCAGTATATTATTTGTTGTATACACTTGTACATTGACATCCATAGCATTACAGATTGCACACACCATATGACAAGCAAATTATGAGAAAATATTTTACATCGAGTCCAAAAGTGCTTTTATTCAATTCTCACTTGTATCTATTCCTAGGTAAATTACATTATCGATGGTCTGGTCCATTTATTGTTCACACTGTTTTTGCATATGGGTAATTGAAATTAAGAATTCAAAGAATGATGTTACTTTAAAAGTTAATGGTCATAGATGAAAGCCATATCTAGAGTACCAATCACAAGAAGAAAACATCGAAATAAATTTAAGTGATCCATCACTTCCTGATTGAGTCTTTTCTTTAGGTAATTTAACTTTTTCTGATTTCTTTTTACTAATTGAAATTATTTGAATATTTCTTACTTGAGTGCATTTACTTAATAATTGTATTTTCTTTTATCACTTGTACTATAAGTCATGAGCACCTCAATGAGATAGATCATGTTCAACTACCTTAATGAACTTCTACGAGTGAAGTGTCACCTAAATGGTTTGCTCTAAGTTTGTAAATTACATCCTATTTGGGATCTATGACCACCAGCGTTAGTATCCCATTTTGAAGAGGTACAAAGACGACTCAAGAAAATAGAGGGTGGTATCTATGATATATAATTGGAATTCGAGGTAAACTCAATAAAAGGACAATGGTGAGTTAACATTCCAACTTTTACATTGTTTTTTTTATTTTATTGTTTACTTCACGTGTGTTTAATTTTTTCTAGATTGATTCTCTTATTTAGTATATCTTCGTTTGTTATCTCAGTTAAGTGACAGATAAAGGCACTTCATGATTATTAAAATTGGCTCCATTGGTTTCCCATAATAATTGATATTCTCTAGCCAAGGTATAGATAGGAACACAATTTTTGCAAAGCTTCACAAGTGATTTCCTTTTCTCCCTTAAAATGCACTCCTCACAACCGACAAAACTTAGTCTGAATGCTTATGACTACTTATAAAAATAACATACTTGTTGATATCCGTTGGTTAATTTAAGTCAAAGTATGATTAGTATGTGAGTTATCTCCTAAAATGATTGCTTACATGCCTAGTTGTGAGAAAGAAAACTATTTAAGGAAACGAAGAGCTAGACGACTCAAAGTTCCTTCTTATAAGTTTGCCTAAATAGAATGCAAAATACGTCTGTGTAAATCTTTGGGAATGATGTCTGACAATAAGAAAGATAAGATTCAACTCATTAGGGATGGTTTGAATAACAAGTCATTAGATGACGTCCTTTTGACTCTTGAAGCCAATGGATACATACAGAGAGTAATTCCCAATTATGGCATTATTATAGAAAGAACGGCCACAATACATTCTTAGGAATCTGGCTATAAATAACCTTATTTTCTAGTTTATAAGAAATTTAGTTGGAAAGCCTATTCTCGATCAATAGAGGGCGTTCAAGTTGTTTTTAGACACAGAACTCACTATAAGAAAATAAGGATGAGGCAACATCATTTTAACAATGTGCACATATGAAATGTTGTCAAATTTATTGTAACGACCCGTCTCGCACTCCCAGGGCGAATCTTACTGCTAGAACCTTAAATCTCATAAAATAATAATAAATAATCTTTTTACAATTCATAAAAATCATATCCTTGAAAAATAAATACAAAGCAGCGGAAGAATTGAAAATTCATGCCAAACCATCTATTTTCACCATTCAAATCCTTATCGACGCCCAACACGAGTCCTGCTTACAGAAACTGAATCACAATAAATTATAATGAGTACAAAACTCAGTAAGTAAACCAGTTTTGTATATATCAAAATACATACATACATATACATATCAAATGAATGACGTACCATGATATTCAAAAACATCGTAAAACAAATCATCGAAATCTCATTCTGTCTTTCTCAAACTTTCACATTCTTTTTTAAACCACTTACTTGAGTTACCTTCATTCGATTACTGCTTAGTAGGACACTCCCTTAACTTTCATAACTTTCTCTTTCATACTCTTTGGGCTTCTCGCAATGCGTCCCTCGCCCACTTATCTCATAACTATATAAACATCTGGAGAGTCCTCCACTAAGCCAATAACGAATTCAAGCATCCAAGCTAAAACTGTAAAACAATCTTTCTTTCTTTTAAAATCTCATTTGCTAAAATCAACTTTCTCATTTTCCAGAAAATATGGAAAACATAATACATTTTCGTGCTCATGCCAATGAAATACTCACACATGTCCATGTCCATAAACACATTTCACCATAGCCTATCAACACATCACATAAACACATGGGCAGAACATATAAATCAATATTCGTACATATCTCAAAATAGACTTTTCAAACATGTCAAACATATATATTGTTTATTGTGATTCGTTTGGAAATCCAGTTTACTTACCTCCTCATATCCTCGAGTCATAAATACAGATCAATAGCATTGGCCTACAAATAAATAATACTCGCATAAGAATAAAATGAAACCATAATTATAAAATCCAATATCCTCAAATTCCTCAAAATAATCACATTCCATACTTAACCTCAAATAATCTCAATTAAATCATAAATCATCAAAGTACTCATAATTCTTGAAATTACGAAATTACCCTCAAATATCAAAATTACCAAAATGCCCTTGAATCAATATTACCAAAATACCCTCATCTCAATATTACCAAATTAACCTCAAAATCATAAATTACCAACTTATCCTCAATGCCAACAATTACTAAAATACCCACAAAATCAGAAATTACAAAATTGCCCTTAGACAGTGAAATTACCGAAATACCCTCGCCGGTCAACGGTCACCGGAATTCGACCGACGGCGACGGGAAGCTCAAAACTGAAAGTTCCAGCCACGCCGAGTCCAATGGTGGCGGTGGTGTCCTCCCACGCGCGGCGGTGGCTCCGGATCGAGCTCCCAAAGCCGTAAATCCTCTAACGGCCGATCAACGGCAAAACGACGTCCCCGGCATCCATGGCTGGTCGGAAATGACAGAGGGAAGGGTAAGGAACAAAACCCGAATGCTGGCTTTACCGGAAACCGGCGAAATCACGGCGAATCGAGCCGGCGATTCCGCGGAGCTTCCAAGCTTCGATCGGCGGCTTTCCGATCGATTTCCGGCAGCAAGGACGGCATGGATACGTTGCTCATCTCTCAAGCTTCGAAACGGTACCAAGATCACCCGGAATGGTGGCCGGAATTGAGAGAACCAGCCGGGTCAATTCCGCAGGTCCGGGTCGGGTTCGGGTCAAACGGGTTGGGTTCTCTCTCTCTCGGTTCTCAGCTCTCTCTTTCTTTCCCTCTCTCTTTCTCTTATATATAGGGTGGTCAAAAATGGGTAAAAACCCGGGTGTGGGGTGTTACATTTATAATTTAACAACAACCGCAAATTGCATGTTGGCAAATATAAAGTTTTAGCAACACACAATGAGTGACTATTGAGTTAAACTTTATCACAACAAGCAATCATTTGTTGCTATATAGGAATATGTAATGACAACATCCAAACTTTGCATGTTGTAATTAGTTACTTAAGACAACATTGAATTGTCTATTGCATAAATTATTATTTAAATAACAACATTTCATTGTGTGTTGTTAAATTTTTCTTAACTCAATTTAATATGAAGTTGGTATAAATTAGACGTAAATAGATGCTTATGAAATTTATTCATAAAAATATTATAACAAATTTTTTGAGTATATCATTAACTACAATATTTCTTAGAACTAAAATATTAAAAAATAATGTGCAATAAATTAAAAAAACTTCATTGCGTGCGCAGAAGTTATACAGCGCAGGTTAAAGCGCGGCAAAAGGAAGATGAAAAGACAAGAAAAGACAAATTGACTTACTGAAGCAAAAAAAAAAAAAAAGAAAAAGAAAAGAAGAAATTGACTTAATGAAACCTGGGTTCACTTTGCAATGCCACTTTACTCTTTCTTCTGCCACTCAAGCAAATCAAGCCCCTTAATCATCATTGTAATAACAAGTGCCCACCAAAGAAAGTTCACTTTTACTCTTCTTTTCAATTTCATTAATAAAGCTCACTTTTACTTTCCTAATTCAATTTAATTAATAGTTTTCTCTTTCCACTAATTCTTTTCAGGAGATTTCGGCCTTTGTCCTATTGTTCCCACTCAAAATCATTTGAGATGGTCCCATTGCAAATTCCTTGCTTGGTAAGTGGGACAATTCTTTATTGATTGTGGGGTTCATATATTATGACATAAACCAAACTGATATTAATTTTTTTGGTGGCTCATTGAAGCCAAAAGATGATTTTCTTCTTTGAAAATATTTACACAGAAAAGATGATTATGAAGATTATATTTTATTTTTAATTTAAATTAGTAAATATTACTGGTGAGCTGGATAATGATTTCTTTTAATTGAGTGGTGCCATTTTAATGTATTAATGGTGTTGTTGACATCATGAAGCATGTAACTTTTATTAACGCCATTGAACATAGTCTCCTATATCACTAGCGACTTCTTATGATTTGACTGCGAAGCAAAACTTGAGGTATTGCTTTCTTCTATATAATTAAAATTCTAAATGAAATTTGTCTATTTTGATGTTTGTTTTAAAAAATTTATTGCAGTTATATTATTTTATCTATTTTATGTTTGTTCATAGTCTTATTCTGTTAACTTTTACTAGCCTATTGGTTACTCTAAATGGATCATATTTCTTTATATTTATTTTTATATGGTCTAAACTAATCACTTTGCACAACCAAGTCTTGCTAACATTAGTAATTCAAAATGGATAAAAGATGGGTCTACTTCTCAAGGTTTCATGTTTATTTAATAAAATAATAAATAGTTTTAGGAATAGTTATACCTTTAGATTAACCAATAAGTTATTACTTTCATTATTAATTTTTTGTAGACATCCAGGTGAATATAGAAAGGGAGCATGTGGCTTTGTTAATAGTGGTTGTGCAAATTCAGGTAATCTAGATATAATAGTATGTCCTTGCATTCATTGTAAGAATGTACAGTGCCACCATTTTGATTTAGTGTATGAACACTTGGTTATGAAAGGCATGGATCCCACCTATAATACTTGGGTTCTTCATGGTCTTAATTCAAGATTAGATCATAAACGTTTGGATATTAGAAAGGATTTGCATCCTAAGAAAGATAATAATGTACTAAAGTTACCTACTGCATCACAACCGCTCTCTAAAAGAGAGAAATTGATATTTTGTAAAAGGCTTTCTAGTTTAAAGCTACCTGATGGCTATGACTCAAATTTACCAAAATGTATTTCAATAGATGAATGCAAGGTGGTTAGACTCAAGTCACATGATTTCCATATTCTAATGCAGCAACTCATACCTGTAGCTTTTAGAGGAATTTTACCGAAAGGTCCACGAAAAGCAAATTTTCGATTATGTGCATTTTTTAGCGAATTGTGTAACACGGTCTTAGATAGAAGTAGACTAGAAAAAATGGAGGAAGAAATGACTGAGACATTGTGCATGTTAGAGAAATTCTTCTTGCCTTCGCTCTTTGATATCATGATCCATTTAACTATTCACCTAAGAAGAGATACTCGTCTATGTGGACCAGTACAATATTGCTGAATGTACCTAATTGAGAGACATTTACTTGCCACCAGCTTTTTTAAAATAAAACAATATGTAATGAAAAAGAAAAAATAATAAATTTATTTTACATGTGTTATGTCTCAGGTTTATGAAAATTTTAAAGGGATATGTTGAAAAGCGTGCACGACCCGGAGGCTGTATAGCTAAATGATACATTGCTGAAGAGTATGCATCATTTTGTAGCAAATATATAAAGTAGGCAGCTGAAATAGGTACTCAACGTAGGAGAAATGAAGAATATGAGAATGACTCATTATTAGGAGGACGTCCAAAATAAGAAGGCAAGTCTGTTAGCCTTTCGGATGAGATGTTACATATTGCTCATCGATATACTTTGTTTAATAGCTCAGAGGTCCAACCTTATATAGAGTAAGACTTCAAGACAATATGTAATTGTTGTTTTTCAAGTTTAAAAGATGTGAAATTAACTTAAAAGTTCATTTTTTTACTACAGAACACTTGGAAGAACTGAAGTGTATGGATAAATGGCTTTTGAGTAATGAAACCATGTTACAAAAAAAGCATATGGACACTTTTAGCTTGTGGTTAAATAATAAGGTTGTAAGTAAGTTAGTTTTATTTTTAGAAATATGTAGTACTTATGTTTTTGAACTTTTAACCATTTTTTTTCAATAGATAACAATACAGCAGAGGCAAACCAATTTGCCAAAAACTTTAACTTGGATTGCAAGAGGACCAAGGAATCAAGCAATGTCATTTTTTGCATATATTATTAACAGCCTCTGATTTCATACAAAGGAAGCTGAAAAGTCTCGACAAGATATTAGTGTTTCACTTGAAGCAAATACAATTTGTAGAGCTAGTGCAAGGGACCCTACACAACTTGTTGGGAAAGTCACTTACTATGGAGTGTTGAGAGATATATTAGTGCTTGACTACAATACTTTTCAAGTCCCCATTGTCAAATGTGATTGGGCTTATATAGTTAATGGTGTTAAAGTCGATGAAGGATTCACTTTAGTTAACCTTCAGGAAGGATAAAGCCAATTTGGAAATGATCCATTCATTTTAGGTTCACAAGCTAAACAAGTATTTTATTATGAGGATATTGAAAAATCAAATTGGTATGTAGTATTGAAAGCACCACAAAGAGGGTTCCAAAATTTATTATTGGCTAGTGAAAGTAATTACAGTATATGCCTACCAATTGACATAAATGGGCATGAAACTCAAAATGATAATGAGGACGAACCTCTTAGAAGGGAAGGAGTTGAGGATATAGTGTGTGATGACTAGGTTAGTATATTAATTATTTATGTATTCTCGAATTATAGTTTATTGTTATAGTTATTTGTTTTCATGAATCTATTAATTGGTTCCTTAAAATACACGATGATGTTAATGTGCTTATTTCTCCGTGATTATTTTTATATGTTTATTTCTAAACAAAGCTCTAGCTTTGTCATTGGCATTAATCTCTTGTCATAATAATATAAACGTTTTGTTTAGTATTTAATAATTGTGCTAGGGTAAAAGAGATGGACAATTTTGAAGTAAGTAATTTTTTTTTGTTCAACATTGAATTATAATTTTTTATCTTCATATACTTATTTTATTTCTGTTTATTCCTACATTAATTATGCTATGTATAAAGTCTTCTAGGTAAAGTGAGAAAAGAAGTCGAGATAAATTTGGAGAAAATAAAACTATTCAAGGGGAGAATGGACTATTACCAACTAGCAATAGAGAAAACGCGCACATATCTTAATTTGCTGACAGAGGCACAAAAAAGAAAAGAAGTCCAACCAAACTTGGAATAATTCAAGATCGATCTCCACTATTGAGCATTGAGTTTAACGAACGTGGCCAGACAGTAGGTGTAAATTCTGATAAATACGCATCTTTTATTGGAGTTATAACACAAGAACATGTGCCTGTTTGTATAAAAAAATTGGCTTTCGGTTGACCACAAGCTAAAAGAAGATCTTTGGTCATTAGTGCAGGTATATGATATTATGCAATATTTATCTTTATTAACAAATACATCATTTATCTTGAGATTTATTATATCAGCTATTGGTTTGCATTTTTCTTATAATTTATACAGGAAAAATTCGTTGTGGATGAGTCTCATAAATGCTTGGCTTTTAGAATGATGGGTGATTACTAGAGACGATACAAATCAGAGCTAACAACTAAGATCAAGCAAGCCAACAAAGAACATAATAAAGCATGTGCACTTGCTTTTATTAGGCCAAAAAATATACCTTCCAAAGAAGATTGGGCTAAATTTGTCAAGCAAAGATTGTCTCCAAAATTTGAAGTATGTTAGTCCATTGCATTGCACTAATAGTATTCAAATTAAGTTTCATATCTATTAAAATTATACAATTTTAATGTTTGATTGATAGGCAATAAGCAAGAAGTTTAAAGAAATGAGAAATAATCAGAAAGTGGTTCATTCAATGGGCCGACTAGGTTATGCTAGGAAGGAGCATACCATGGTATGAATTTATTTAATTCGATTATGTTCTGACACTTATTTGATTACATATTTTTCTTAATTGTAGAAAAAAAAGAGTTCAAATCCAGCTGAAATCACTAGAGTTGATGTTTGGATTGAAGGCCATCTTAAAAAGAATGGTCAACCTGTTAATAAAGTAGCTTCTAAAGCATTGGTAGGAAATATCTATACAAAGTATTCTTGTTATGACTATTCATATGTACGTTATTAATAATGTTATTTTGCCTACTTCTAGGAAAAAGTTAAAGAGTGTCACCATTCAGAAGATAATGCAAGGTCTAACAACATACATAATGATGCTATTGCAAAAGTATTTGGACCTAAAAAGCATGGACAAGTTCAAGGACTGGGGTTCGGATCCACTCCACTCAATTAGAAGCACATATTCAATCTACTGGAAAAGTAAAAGAACTTCAAAACCAACTACAAGCTCAATATGAAAGAATGTCTTTCCTTGAAAAAAATTATGAGCATTTAACAGCTGCGCTTTTAAAACAATGCCAATAGGTAAATGACTATATGATAATGCATATAGACATATAACTAGTTATTTGAAATCCATTTTAAGACTTAAGAGAATTCTAATCATTTATAGAATCCAAACAAAGGTTTTGATGATATTATAACTTCTCAAGCTTGTACTCGTCAGGTAATGCTTTTTAATCTTTTTTTAGACTTATTAAGAATGCTTCATTGAAAAGAAAAAAAAAGTATTGGCTAAACCAAAATTTATTTCTTACCCCTATAAGTTGTAAATCCATATTCGTGTTGCTTATAGTCACAATATGATGTTGATGAAATTGTGGCTGAAGGAAAGATTGCCTCAACAGACCCTAAGGTAAAAGTTCACCACATGCCTCTTGGAAGAGATTGTTGGAAAGTTTGGGTGGAATCAATATCCGATGGTATGGATGAAGTGACTTTATATAAAGTGACAGATGAAGCTCATGTAATAGTTGAGGCTTTGGGAAGCACTGTTGCTAGGCCAAAAAGTTGCATTAAATTGTTAAAGAAGGTATGTATGCATACAAATATTCTCTTTGGTATGTATGTATATATAATTATTTTTCAAATGTAGCAAATGAAAATTGATTTAGTTAACCTTTTTGTAGGAGTTTATGCCTTGAAGAAGATGTTTTTGTTGGCGTATATATATACCTTAAAGAAGTTTTTGCTGGAATTGCAACTACCACTGATGTGTTTTAATTTTAATTTTTTTTTTGTGTTTTGCTAGATGGAAATTATAATGATGTTGGAAATTTCTATGGATTAATTGTATGAATACTAAAATATTGGTGTGACTTTTGTCTATTTTGGCCATCTTAAAAAGTTCAACAGACCATTCTCGACACACACGCACCACAGCTGGTGGTAGTATGTTGAGATTTTGTAATACCTAGTCCTTGTATTTCATTCAAATGCAATGACCAAAGAGTAGTCATTTTACCCGAAAAAAGAAAGAAGAAAAAATTGGAAAAAAAAACTCTCTCACTTAGTAATGATGTCCTCTACCTAAGTAAGGAGAGGGCATTCACATAAAATAGTGAGAGTTGATCGAGCTTGTGTGAACTCTTACTTAGTAACAGAGCCTTCTACCTAAGCAAGTAGAGAGTGTTCGTGTAAAATGGTGAGAGTTCAAATTGTCCAACACAACTTTTTCTTAATAAATTGGGCTCTTGCCTAAAGAAACAAAAAGTTTTTGCGTAAAACAGTTAAAGTTGGTTAGAAATACATTATAAATAAAACTATTGTCTGAGGAAGAAACTTCAATGAATGGTAAGAACAAAAGTATTACTTTCTTTTAACCAAATCCCATAATCAATATGTCCAATATCATTATGCAAAAAAGAAGGTTTGTTGAATATTGATTAATGGTTGAGTGGCAAATGAGAAGAACAAAATTTTCAAAAAGTTGATTTATTTAGTAAATAGATTTCAATTTGGTTTGGATTTTACTAGATATTATTGCTTAATTTACTAGGGTCTAACAATGAGCTGGTTGAGAGATGCGTTTAGTACTAGAGAATGTATATTTATAAAAAGTAAAATTATCATTTTACACTCCCAGTCTCAGTAACACTTCTATTTTTATGTATTTAAGTCCTTTAAATTTTAATTGTGTGTGTTTTGTTATAATTGAGTATTTTACTTATTTCAGAAGTATTTTGGTCATTTCATGATTAACGAGAAGTCTAACATCAAAACATATAGTATTTTTGAGTTCAGAATAGTTAAAAACCTTAGGAACGGTAAAAAGTACAAAATAATAATTTTAGAATTTTGGTGGGGCATTGACATGGAATTCAGTAGATGATGTGGTATTGACCAATGACATGGTATTGACTGATAATGTGGCAGCATCCTATTTGGATAGAAAACTATTGATGTACCATTGACCGATGATGTGGCATTCATCGATGACATAGTGGCATATTATTGGACTAATCACAGCCCTCATGATGTGTTCTAGTTAATCAAAGCTTGCTACGCAGTGCAATCCTGAGCTTCCGAATCGTTTTCATCTGATAGCCATTATTTACTTAATATATCTATAAATAGGGGGCTCCTCCCTTAATTTGATAGTTTGAATCCAAGTCTAAGCTCTATTTTTTGTGATTCTTACTTTATCTAGTATTTTATACATATTTTAATAAAATTATCATTTATACCTAGTTCAACTATGAATGACTAATTTAATTTCTAGCTTGGGTTAAAAGTGAAGTCTTAACATAATTCATGAACTTAATTTGATAAGTTTATCTTCTTTTCCTTTATGATTTATGTGGTTATTTTGACTTATTGTTGACAGACCTTGTATTTTGTCTAGATTTTGCACGGTATACTGATTCCTTAGTGAACGATCATTACTGCATGGCACAATGACCACTTTACACTATATTTATTAAACAGAGAATCCCCTCTAGTATTTGTGGGTTGTCTTAACTTAGTATTGACAGAGAGTATATCCAAGTTATTTTGTGAATGATCTTGCCACGTTGTCGAACAATAGGATTATTATTATTTGACACAACATGTAATTGACATCACACTTAGCAGAAGATCATTACTTTATGGCACTTTGAGTGCTTGATACTATATTTATTAGAATGAGGCTTGTGAAGAGTGGAAATACCCCTTTTATAAATTAGTTGGAACTAAAAGGAATAGTAAGTTTATGGTGAAGTGTTGAGTGCGAATCTAGAGACTCAAGTGTTTTATTTGAATAATTTTCATCCTTAATTTATTCATGCCATTTTTTATATTTTAAATCTTAGTACTACTCAGAATTCATCTCCAATTTTGTAAACAAACTTGGAAAAATAACCCTAAATAAAATTAAATCTATCTCCTCTTGGGATCACCACTCGTTAATATTAATCTACACTACAATAGATTCGTGCACTTGCGAGTTTAATAAAATTTGCACAATATTACTCTTAATGATCTTGATGTTTATGAGTTACTTTGTTGTACCTACATAGAATTAACCTTATACAAAATTCAATATATCTCCTTGTGGGGTCGACACTCGTCAACATTAATCTACACTACAATAAGTTCTTGCGCTTGTGAGTTCAATAAAATTCAAACAACATTACTCGTAATGAACTTTGTGTTTATGAGGTATTTTATAGTAGCTAGTATGATTTTTTTTTCAAGCATTTTTTTTAAGTTAAAGTCCAAACCTTTTTGTATTTAATGCAATTTTTGTTTTCAATAAGTAATTGTGTCTGCCAAGTTCTTGTTGTAAGTTCATTAAGTGTATTATGAATTTCAAATTACTTGTTACAGTCTGTAACTTTAATGTGAATATCATGTCTAGATTTTCATAATAGGGTTTCTGGTTTCTTGTTGTTTTATCATGGCTATTTTTATGTTGCTGTTTATGATATGCATGATTTATTTTGATGATATTATTGATTGCATGTTTGATTTTTATTTTAACCAAACTTAAGGGTAAAAGCCATTATTAATTTGTTTGTGAAACACTTGATGTTGGTTTCAATTATGATCCAAACGCTCTAAGTAGAGTGATCCGCATTGATGCTATAATGAAAATGGTGTTTCGTAGAAATAGTTAGAAAGCTGAGAGATTTATAATTAAAGTGACACTGCTTTATAATGGATTGAAGGGGATAATTGATAATGATTATGAGCTTTATTAGACTTGACACTTGTACAATGGTAATAAGTATACTAAGATCGTCCTTAACGCATAGATAATAGCAATTAATATACATAATTTCATCAAAAGAAGGCTGCTACAAGATGACGTTAAAGATGTGGTTGTTGGACCTGATGCTGAGGAGCCTAATGCTTTAATTGTGTTTCAAAAACAGCCTAAGAGACAACAAAATGAAACAATGACACAATTGTACCACAACCGCATAAACTAGTAGCAAGTTTACAAAACAGTAGTAGAAAGAAGTCTATGAAAGGAACAAAAGATAAAGGTGCATCATTCTAAAAATATGAAGCTCTTTATTCCTAAAGCTTATCCTGAACTTGAACCTGAACCACATCATGACAACATACCTGTATTTGTTAATATATCCATTCCTAAACCACAAACCACCTAGTAGATACTACAAAAACTCAGGCAATAGTTACTAATAACACAAGTCCAACTGTTCAGTTTAATACACTTAATAAGGGCTAGATTTGTAATGTTGTAGCTTTAAAATAATAATTATTAGCTGTGCTATAGAAATAATCATCTGTGAAAAGAATTAGTTAAATGTTATAAAATTTGTTCTCAAAAGTTCTATGAGTTTTAAAAATAGTTGTGGCACCTGCTAAATCATATTGTGAAATTTCTGTGAGAATGCAAATGATTGAATTGATGTAATATTAAATAAACTTTATTTAAGCATTTATAAATATGTATAATAATTAATAATTAAAAAATTATTTTATTATCTCAATATTATTGGTAATAGGACTAATTGCTTTAAGTTTCCTAATTTTGTTTCGTAATTAAATAAAGAAAAATTTTAAACTTTTATAATATATATGATATGTCTAAAACTAATTTTCAAAATCAGATTTTTTGGAAAGCTAGTCCTTCCTTATTTTTCAAAATATATTGTAGCTTAGGGTGATTTTTCTAAAAATGACTTTTTAAAATTACTTTTGAACCATCCAAAAGCAATCTCAAATGGGCCTAAAGGAACCTACTGCTTAAACATCCATATTTGATCAAACACCAATGACTGAAACGTAATTTGACCATACTCCATACTCTATACCTACAACCAACCCTTCATTGCTTCAAGAAACAACATCTAATGAAGCTACTGCATCGTTTGAAGATGAGGCTCCAGAAATAGCTAATGTTATAAAACTTACTCCTACCTCTTGTAATGTAGTGACCAGGTATGTGACTTTGAATTTGAGAATGCTGATGACTTCTAGATATTTGTTACAATGTATGACGAGGATGACATTGATCTTGATACAGAAGAAGCTGATATACCATTTTCCTAATTTTCAAGAATTGTTCCTCACAACCATTTTTAAATAATATTTATCGTTAAAGGACCTCAGGCAAAAATAGTCACATTACCTATATAAGACTTTCCATTACAAGTTGGCCATGTAGAGCCTTCTAAAAGAAAGTCAAAACAACCACCATTTTCAAGGAATAAAGTCAAAGGTTCAAAGAGACAAGCTAACGAAAGGAAGTCTGCAGCTGTCAAAATAAGGGCTTTTTAAAGGTTTGTAAGTGAGAGACAACCTGCACTTATTCTAAAAATGGTTCAAAACAAGGATGCAAAGAAAAAGAAGAGAAATTCAGTGGATTTAAAGCATATGATGAGTAGGCCCAAGGCAACCAAGAAGAGAAAGTGAAGCACGACTGTCGATTATAGTTCTGGTCCATTATCACAAACTGTTTGCCATGATAATAAGTCATCAAAAGTTAGAGGATGACTTCTATGTATTTTTCAAATTAGAAGATGATGTTGATGATGAAAAAGCTAGGGAAAAAAAACCTCAATATAATAGGGATGAACATTTTACAAATGATGACTCATTAAAAGCATATGAAATCAACAATGAAGATTATAGGAAAATGAACATCATTTTAGCAAATTGTCTTAGATATCGGGTCTTTAAATATTTGTAGATAGAACAAATTCAATTATATTTAGAGTTAGACAAGTGTTAAAAAAATATTCAGTTTTTTGCATGGTCTTTGAAAGATTAATGTATATAAGAGGGTTTCAGAAGTGAAAGGACCAAGTTTTAGAGAAATGTTGTATGTAAGTGTTGTATAGATAAATGTCACTTCAAAGTATATGCAACACTTCAGAGATTTAGAACAATACTTTCATATTAGGACCTTGTACAACGTAAACACATGTGAGGATCTTTTGAATGATCCGGAGTTACTGTTGGTTGGATTGCAAAGAAGTATTATAATAAAGTGATAGGTGAGGATTGATATGGACATTCTTGTTAATGATCTTGTGATAATATTTGGAGTTACTTCAAAAAGTATACAAGGCAAAGAGATATTAGAGTCAGCTGCTAAAACGAATCATGTTAAAAGCTTAAGGCAACTTTAAAATTATACTAACATCATCAAACGACAAATGTTATGGGCTTTAGCATTGCTTAAATTAACAAATGAAGACACACGTATAGATAATTGTAGATTCCAAAGTATAATGTTGAGTTTTTCAAGTCTCAGTCTCAGTGTTGACTTCAAAGATGGGTGTAGGCCATTTATTAGGCTGGATAGTTTTCATTTAAAAGGTCTCTTTGAACATAATTATTGTCAATAATCATACTTAATACAAATCATAGTATTTTTCTAATTGTAATATGTATTTACAAGTCTAAGAACACTAAAAGCTGGACCTAGTTTTTTGGGTATTTAAAAGATTATTTGGCTAACACAATACAACTTATTTTCATGACTAGTAGGCATAAAGGTATTCTTGTATCATTGAACCTAGAATTTGATGGATCACAGAACATATTTTGTGCAAGGATGTCTTTGCGACTTTAAGACAAGGTTCCCTCAAGTTAAGTTGAGAAATAAGTATGAAAGGCAGTTAGAGCATTAAATAAGGATGCATTCACTACATTTATGAAAGACATACAAAATATTAATACTAATGCATTTGAGTGGCTAAAGAAACTGAACTCCAAGTACTAGTCAGTCCATGCTTTTAACAAGTTTGTCAAATATGATCAACAATAAATAATATAATTGAGAATTAGAATGCATAGATTGGTGAATTGAGAAAGGCATCTATAATTAGTTTGGTGGAGCACATTAGAAAAAGGATGATGAAAGCAACAAATGATAAAATAATTAAATATTCAAAATAGAGAATTGATGTTGCTAGCTTCATTAATTATAGTATGAACCACACACTGAAGAAGAGTAAGAAGAGTCAAATTACACCGACAAGTGAGGTGTTTTCCGAAGTTAAAGCTATTACAAAGTTATGGATTATCAACTTTGAAGAGCATATACGTGACTTTAGGCTGTGGCAAATTAATGGCTTACCTTGCAATATTTGGTTTTTACCCAAAGAAGGAATATTTAAAGTGTTACTCAAGCATGATTCATCCTTTGTCTGATAATTCTAAATGGCGACATATAGAACCATTAGCTCATAAGAGAAGATTTATAATATGCTACTAATTATATGAAGTTCTAGGCCATAATAGAAGATGTTGCCTTCTTGATCCAACCAATGCACATAAGAAAACAACGAATGTGGTAAGGAAATGGTTAAAATGTGCAACAATTCGATATAATCTGATTTTTTTTTTTATTTTCGTTCATGGCATACAAACATAAGAAGTGTTTTAACAGCAGATTCTAGCTTAGATGTATCATTTACAGGAGTTCATGCTGCTGGGAACTTGCAAGCTACTAGTGTTGGTACAAGTGGCTCTGTGCCTGATGGATTAGGTGATGGCGGTAATGGTATAAGTGCATCTCAACATAGTGGATCTACATCAAGTTACATATGTTGTTTTTTGAGTTTGTAATTTATCATTATTGTTAAATATTATCAACATTCACTGGCTTACTATTTTACTATCATTTCCATTAATCATAAAGGGGCAGTAGCTTAGAATCACCTTTGACATTAAGACAAATGCCAAGTCAAAAAGCAAGGGTTTCAGCAACAAGAAGAACCACAAGAATTGCAGCACAATGAATACAATGACAAAATGTACAGCAACAATATGCGAGCAGGAACAAGAAATGAAGTTGGTCATCCCTTTCTCAAGACATCTATAGGAGGCATTTCATTAGAGACGGTACGATATCTACAAAAGTTACTCTTCAATCTATGCCTGCAAGATTGAGAGACTTGAAGGGCTAGGGCAAGGCAATACTTAAAAGTGCCTCGTAAATGTCTTATCTAACTAGATTAGCCATATAATTTTCTCTCAAAGATTATTAACTTTACTGTAAATTGTTTGCTTGTTGGTTTCTTGATACGTTTTTGGGCTGTGAACTTGTGTTGCAGAAGATGTCTAATACAGCAAAAATGAAGTAAAGATTGCATCAAACTACTTCTGTTTCAGATTTGACTTGTACAATGATGCAGTTGACTTGTTCCCATATGTTTAGTTCAGTGAGAAAACAATAGTTAAGCGCACGTTTATTAGCTTATTAATTGTATGTTCAAATAAGTAAAACTCATGTAATTATTTTAACTAATTTTTTAGGGGTGTTTGAAAGAATACTTGTCTGGATATTGAAGTTCTTGTAATTGCAGCAGCGAAAATAATATAATTAGCAATTGGTGAATATTTATTAATAACATTCTAGTTAAATATATGTATTAAAAACACTATGACAAAGCTTACAAAATGCAATACATGAGCTCATTTTAGAAATGCCACATATTCTTAAATGCTAGTTTTCTACTTTTTCTTGTTTCTAGTATATTAATCGTAATAATTTCTAAAAATACATGCCAGAAATGCAGGATACATAATGACAGCATTGTAAGGATAATTTTCAGCATCTTTATCATTGAATTTGAATTTGCAGCAAGTTTATTAACAATTTTTAAAATCTTGTGGTCTTTAGCTACTAGCTTATAGGTATCTTCAAAATCATCATCTAACATTCTTAATCCTCTAGCAATTATTTTATATTCGTACTTAGTTGGTTCCCACCAACTGAAGAAATTACATGTTTTCTTCTCATGTTTGTAGTATAGTCTTTGAGGATTTGGAATAGATTGAGAGATCTACATCAATACATGATCATCATAGTCAGCGCAAAAATTGTTTATGAATTGAATAACCTTACCATTAATCTGCAGCTACTTTATATGATGACATTGTTGTTGTTATTATTGCTTTGTTTATATTTTGATGGTGTCTATGATTTTATTGACACTCAAGGGTGTTGGAAGCTAGATTTAAAGACACCAATATGAAAAAATCCAATTTTGAACTTGGAATTTTAGGTGTTTATACAATAGTCAACTGTTTTAAGTTATAAAATTGATGGCGTGCCATGTAATTTGTTCAACTCTAAAGCCCAAATTCAAATAAAAATAATACATACTTTATAATTTATTCAACTTCAAAGGACAAATAAGGAATAATAATAATAATAATAATTGTTAGCTCATTAAGTCATTTCACTTTTTAATCTTTAAATCTTATAAATAACTTATTTTTAATATTTTATTCTTAGCATTTTGTTATGTTCCCTAGTTTATATTTTGCAGAGATTTCAAATCAACAGTTGTTTTGAACAACACACGAGCATGAATAACAAATTTCTTTACAAGTTAGGACATTTTTGTACTTTAACAAGTTAAAGACAGTCCATTATTAAAATAACAATAGTTAGGGGTATTGAAATTTACTACATTTATATTAGATTGTGCCATTACCACTCCTGTGTAACTCTTTTAAAAACCCTTGCTAATTTTTATTCTAATTTTTTTTTTAACAAATGATACTGAATTTTTTTAAGAAGGAAAAAGGAGAAGAAAGAATACGGAAGCACTCATTTGAAATAATACTTGGGGAGACCCCAAGCATCCTCATGCAAACTTTGATGAACAAAAATACGAGGATCATCCCATCAATCATAAGTATTAAGAATTGACCCTAAATTAACAAGACTATTAGCCACTGAATTTTCCTCTTTATAGATCTGTGAACTAGAAAATGTATTCTACGAATAAATCTCAAACAATCCAACTATCTGATACGCAAATGCCATTGCAACTTGAATTTGGTACTTGTAAGACGAGCTAAAGCCGAAGCCAAGTCACTCTCTAACCAAATAAAATTCCAACCTTTCGAAGCTGCAAGCTCAATAGCCTTTAAAATAGCATATATGTCTGCATAGAAAGACGTTTGATGGGCAAGGGACTGTGCAAAACAACCATGGAAAGCACCAAACCACGAAACACGGCACCACAAGCTGCAACAGCCGGGTTTCCCTTCCCCAAACCGTCAGTGTCGATTGTGATCCAAGGAGCTCTTGGTGAATGCCAGATGATGATTGATGAATATGGACGGCTGGCGCAAGATAAATGCAAGGCCGAATATATAGGCCGAGATTTATTACCAGTCTGTGGACTAGCCACACCAAAAAAGCTAAGGTGGCTAGAAATTAGATTTTTTGCATGTATAAAAGACAAAGGATGATTATGAAGTCGAAGACAATTTCGTGCTTTCCAAATGTAGTAAGGGCAACAAGGCGACTATACAAATTCCAAGTAGGAAGCCACTGAAACAATAGTACAAGAACCAATATGAAGTCAACAATTGCCCTTAGTAAATAAAATTTTACATATTTCTTGAAAAAAAAAAAAAAGCTCTCTTTCACCATTTCTCGTCACTCTTCGCACTTTTTGCACACTCATCATGGCCAACGCACTTATTGCATGCTCCTTATCCCCTCCTATCAGGGCATCCTCCGGATCCGGGTACCGAGAACCCGAATCCAATCGTATAAAGCCTCCTTCCTCGTCCTCCTCCTCTTCGACCAATTGGTAGGCCCCTCTCTTCGGCTGGTCATCCGATCCCGGCTACCTTAGCAGCAACAACAAGAAAAAAAACCGACTGGAGATGGTTGGTACGGACAATATATCGGGTCGACCCGGACCGAGGTTCTCGCCCGGCTGTTTCACGGAGGAGAAGGCAAAGCAGCTGAGGAAGAAGACTGCGGAAAGCTCGTCTTTCCATGATGTAATGTACCACTCGGCGCTCGCGTCCCGGCTCGCGTCCGATATGTCGGTTTTGCCGGAGAAGTGACCGGATCGGCTCCAGTTATCCGTTATCTGGAAACGAAACAGGTTTAAAGGTCTGCATTTTCCGTTTTTATCTGCAATTTGCCTTGGCTTGCTTAATTTGTCGAAATGAAACTAAAATTAGGATGGCCTTAATTAATGCGTGGTTGAGAACAGCGTATCTTCGCGTACGTACTGGTCGATCATCGTCAGCTCTCTTTCATTGCTTTTAATTTACTGCTCTTTGCTTTACCATGAACCGATTCGTGATCCATGCTAAAAGAGCAAAGCAAAAGGACGAAAATAAAAGCAAGGAGTTTACACATATTCAATATGGTTTCAACTGATTTTGGGATGAGTAAATCCAAAATCAATCTAAGACAATTAATTTATTATTTTGGGGAAGACGGGGTATCTCACTGGTTTGCTGCGTGGGATGTGGGGTATCTTAGGTTTGATGAGGTGAGAAGGAGGGAGTGAGAGACGGCGATGGTGGAAGGTCAGCGACACACAAAATATTCTTTGAAGTGGGTTTCGTTCCTGCAAAACAGTGAAAGGAGGGTTAGAGGTGAAGCCGAGGGGGTACCCCTGGCGTTCACACTCCGACGCTCAAGTTAGCAAACTCGAGCGTTTTGGGTGAAGAGAGCTAGCAAGCTCTCTGTAAATTAGGGTTTAAAGATGGAGAGAACCTGATTTTTTGGAGTGGGAGTGTGAATGGCGAAAATTAAAGGAAGGAGAAAGCTTGTGTCAAAAACTTGTCGAGAGTAAACCCTAGGTGTCTTTATATATGGTGTACCTCCTTGCCACGTGGCGTACCCTCTTTGGCTCACGTCCCTTTGGTGTTTTCATGATTTTTGGGCCGTTATGTGCATGCCCGCGTCGTATCTCATCATTTGGAGACGTGGCGCGCGCTGGTGAGTGGTCCCGGGGTACCTCTGCAGTAGTTGTCGGGTAGGCGGTTGGGGACCACTGTCCTTGGTGTAATATTCTGCACTGTGGCAGGTGGTTGTTCCCCCTTTTGCGTATCATTTTTTATTCCGTTTTCCGACAAAATCAAAGGAAATCTTTTAGGAGGCGGAGACGTTGCGCATGGCAGATATTTTGGAGGATTCTCTTACACCGTTTCGTAGGATATCCCAAGATATGGGGGGTACCCCTCACGGCTCGGGGTACCCCTTTCTATTTAGGGTACTCCTTTGTACTTAGGGTACCCCTTTCTATGCGGAGTACCTTATTTTACGGGGGTTATCCCAATTCACTTGGAGTACCTCAATCCATTCTGGGTTCGCTCATTCAACTAACACGTGGCACTTCACTGTTCATCCTATTTTTCCCTCAAACAACAGCCCCCCAGTTTCTTTTGGCGAGAAGTATTAGAGGCAAAAGAAACTCGTTGTGTGAGTGACGTGTGGCGATGTGACTGGTCCGAGGTCGACTTGCTTAATTTCTTCCCTTGACTATGCCAGGTATCTTGAAAATTCTCTCTGTCTTTTCGTTTTCCCGCCACTTTTTTCTCTTTTTTTTTGAAAGCCTGCAGTCGTGTCTCTCCTTCTTTCTTTCTTTCTTTTTTTTTTCAGGAAATGGCAGCCGTCTGACATAAATTTTTAAATTTTGAAAAGTTCTCAGATGCCCCGGAACGTCTCTTCTCGGACTGACGCGTCCTGTCAGGTTCAATAAAAAAAAAAAACCTGCAGCATGTTGATCTTTATCCATTCGGTTTTGAAAATCCCCAAATATTTTCTTAAACTCCTTTCCAGTTGCTTTTCCTCTCACCCTCCTTTTTCTCTCCTTCTTCTTCCCTACCCGCTCGTTTCTCTCTCTCTCGGCCGGTGCTATCCTTTTCCTTTTTCTCTTTTTCTTCCTTCTTTTTCCTCTCTTTCTTTCTCCCTTTCTTTCCTCTCGGTCGGCGTTGGCTTGGAGTCTTTTCCCGGCGTGATTCGCGGCGGCTGTAGCGGTGATTTTCGAGCTCCAGATCCGGCAATTTTGGGCGTGTTTCCGGTGGGTTTTTGGCGCGGTTCCGGTCACGGTAATCCCTTCTCTCTTTCTACTTTTCTTCTTTCTTCTTCTTCTCTTTCTCTCTTTCCTTTCTTTTTTTTCTTCCTTTTTCCCTGGGTTCAGGCGGTGATTTTCTGGGCGTTTTCCGGCGGTTGTCGCGTCATACCCACGTCGGCTGGTTTTGGTTTGCTGGTGGCTACCGCAGTGGTCAGCAGACGCCGGCGTGGTGGTTGCATCCCTCTCCGCCTCGTTTTTTTTTTCGTTTCCCTCTTTGTTTTTTTTTTTCGGCCGGAACTGCTTTGTGCTCATTTTTCGGCGTGGATTCTTAATGGTTGTGACCATGGCAGCCGGCTTCGGTTTTGGGCTACAGCCCTTCTTCGTCTTCTCGGTTTTTTTTTTACTCACTGTTTTATATATATACATAAGCAAAAATCAAATCTTTATTATTATTATTGTTATACTCACTGTTTTCCGTTGCCTGCAGCTCCGTCCCCCTGCGACCACCGATTGGGATCTGCGGCACTGGTGAACAGGAGGTATTATTTCTCGTCCCTAGTCTTTGCGGCGTATTCATAATGGCGCCACTTGCTCATTTTGGAAAAATCTTGTTTTTGTTTATTGGTTTGTTGTTTTGTCTTGTGCTTGTGGTTGGTGTTTGCATTGGATGGTTGATGGGTGGTGGGCGGTTTGTGGTGATGTTGTTGCCGGATGTGTTGTTAGGTGTGCGTTGGCGGTTTTATGGATGTGTGGCTAGGGGATTTGTGTGCGTACCGTTGGCAGTCTGTGAATCATGTGGCTGGGGTTTTGTGGGTTTATTATTGGGGGAAAAGTAGAGATGGGTAAAAAACACACAGCGCCCTCGAAAAAGCGGCGTAGAGTTGGGACTAGGAAGGCTAGTAGCCCCCCTGTGGGTTCTCCCTCTCATATCTCTATTAACGAGGGGGATAAATCCTCTTCTGGTTCCTCGGGTAGGCGTACCCCTCATTCCGAGCCTCTTCCTTCGGGGGTTACCCCTCGCGTTAGCCCACGCTTACCCCGCAAACGGCCTACCCCCCTCCCACTTAGGGACTCATCCAAGTCTAGGACTTCCGCTCCTCGATTAGGGCAGCCTTCTACGCCTTCTCTTGCCACACCCTCCAAAACGGGCAATCTTTTCTCCCTAGGTATTCGGAGAGCCACTCCGAGCGACTTAGAACAGATTAGGGTTAAGTATAACATCCCCTCGTTTGTTCGACTTAGGGTACCCTATGAGGATGAGCGGCCTGAGCGACCTCGATCTGATGGGATAGCTCTACATATTGATCTTTTCGACCTAGGGCTCTGCCTGCCTCTCCAGCCCTTTTACATGAGGATGTTTAGTTTCCTGGGTGTAGCTCCTGGGCAGCTGTCCCTCCCGGGGTGGAGGACACTCACGGGCCTGCAAGTGCTGTGGCTGGAGGTTATGGGGCGCGATATCTCTTTTAGGGAGTTGAGGGGCCTTTATCAATTTAAAAAGCCCACGGGTCCTGGTGTAGCGTACTTTTCCCCGTGGGGTGAGCTCGGGCATATTGTTAAGGAGAGCCCTGTCCTGAAAAAAGGATACCGAAAGGGGTGGTTCGTGGCTGATAGTAGCTGGGAAACCAACATTCTGGGTGAGACGGGTGATCTCGTGGTAGTTCCCAACGCTTTTACCATAGACAGTAAGTATATTTCTACTCATGATTTTGCAGACGTGACTTGGGCTAAAGGGTCTTGCCCAATCCAGGAGGTGGGGGGAGAAGTGAGGGAGTATATGGAGAGGCTCTGCAACGCACAAAGGAGTGGTGATGTACTGGAGGGTAGGCTGTGGAGGGCAGGTTTGATTGGCTGAAGTTCTCCTCCTGTTCGTGGGGGTACCACATGTACAGCCTAAGTGTTGAGGAGTATCCTATCGTTGTCCATGGGACTGGGGTACCCCATCATCACTGCATCTTGAATTTGCTCCCCTTTCATTTTATTTCCCGTTTGTGCCTTTAACCTTTTCAATGCTCGCCTTAGCTAATCATGACTGCTGTGTTTTGTGTGCAGCGATAGAGTCATCGGGGGATGCTTTCGATGCCTTTTTTACAGCAATCGTTGGAGGTGCTTCCGGGTCCCAGGATTCGGCTGCTCGTTCGTCAGCCTCTCGTCCTCCCCGGGCTCCCAGCGGGAAAGGGAAATCTCAGGGTACACCACAGAGCGTGTCAAGGGGTACCCAACGCCCGAAGAAGCGTAAATTCAGGTTGGTGACCGCCTTCCCCGAGGATTTGCGCGCGGGTGAACTGGACCCGATCTCCAACAAAGATGTTTCCCATCTAGCTCGGTGTTTCTATTACTCCGTCGAGAGTGTCACCCCCGAGGTGGCCGAGGAGACAGACAAAATGAGCTTGAGCCAGCGCTACGGCCAAGCACTGAGGGCTACCCAGGAGGTAAGCTTTCTTGGGGTACTCCACAAATATCCTTAGAAATGTCTTTTCGATTATATTGACATACATATGTACCTGACATATCTCCATAACTCGCAGGCTTCCTATCTCCTCAGCCACTGCCTGCCGGATCTTGACTCTCTCGTCGCTGCTCGATCGGAGGCGGATAAGCTGAAGGGCAAGCTTCAAATCCGCCAATCTCTTGAAGACCAGCTCGCCCAGGAGGTCAAGTCGCTACATGAGCGCATTGCTGCCCTTTCGAGGGAAAAGGCCCGAGTGGAGAAGGACCGAGCGGAGTTGCAGGCCACAAACGAGGAGCTGCTATCTCGTCAGAAGACAATAGCGCAAGATGCATTTTCGCTAATCATGTCGGAGGTATGGAGTGTAGACCCCGAGTTGGAGGTACCTCGTGTGCAAAAATTCGTCGACAAAGCCATGATTTTGAAGACAATTGCGGAGAGGGGAAAGCATTCTCAGTCGGGTGCCTCTTCCGGGACACCTGGGGTACCCCATGATATTCAGCCACTGCCCGGCTCGGATGTTCCTACATCGGCTGTACCTATCCCGGGAACCTCCGAGTCTTCTGCTGGTCGCCTCCCAGAGACAGACGTCGGTGATGATGCTCCCCCCTCGGCATAGGCTTCGCTTACTATGTTGTCGCTTTTTGGAGCTATCCGTACTGTGACACTAAAGCTTTACTTCTTTTTCTTTGGTTTTGATGGGATGTTTGTACTGTTGATAACTCTCTTTTGCTTTGATACTATGCTATCTGGATTTTTCTGATATCTTGCATGCTTGTTATTTAGCAATTGGATGTTTTGGCTAGATGGCTAACCTTTTAGGGTACCTCTTTGTTTTTGTTGCTTTTCGAAATGGGGTATCCCTTGCTTTTTCTGAAAGGGGATTCCCTTTGCTTTTATGAAATAGGGCACGCCTCTGAACGTCCAACATTAGGCGCTTATTTTCGGAAATAGTGTAACCTCAGTACCTTATATTGATTGGCGAATTCGGTGATTATTTTTCTTACTAATATGGCAAATCTTCTCTTGAATTGGTGATTAAAACTTTGGCGCAGATTGCTTATCCCTTACTTGGCTCAAGTAAGAGGGCGGAGGTATGAGTATTAGTATACCTAAGCGAACCTCATAACGCTAGGGTATGTCAGTTTTTTCACTCGCGGGTCTTCTTTGACCCTTCCCTCTCTTCACAATTTTTCAGATAGTTTACCCCCACTCTGCCGAGTGTGAGGACGGAGGTATGAGTGCTAGTATACCTAAGCGAACCTCATGACGCTAGGGTATGCCGGTTTTTTCACTTGCGGGTCTTCTTTGACCCTTCCCTCACTTCACAATTTTTCAGATTGGCGAATGGCGAAAGTTACGTATATCCGGATGCTAATGTATCTCAATGGCGCTAAACGAATATAATCTGTGTGCTACGACCGAAATGGCGAAACTGGAGAAAGGACCCTCTTCCTTTTTTATTGTAAATAGAAATTGTATTCATAAATAACGAAAGCATAGATCAGTACATGACTTAGCTTTGTTACCCTGAGGAGAATAGAAAACCACAAGGTCTCCTACCTCTTTTCATTTGGAAATTAAAGAAACTCAAAAGTCGCAACAGACCGTCATAAGGCATTTGGGGTACCCCATTCGATCTGTCACCAGGAACATTGAAAAAAGTATAGAAGAAGACTGAAGGTTTAGACACTGCCCTTTAGTAGTATTTCCGAAGCATCGCGGCGTTCCAGGGGTGCCTTACAATTGTACCATCCATGTGGAGCAACCTATATGCGCCTGTCCCAATGGGCTTATCAATGCGGTAAAGTCCTCCCAATTTGCTCCAAATGCGCCTTCGTAGGGTACCCTTGTATTCCGAGTTACCCTTCTTAGGACCAAGTCTCCTCTCCTGAAGGACCGAGGGCGTACCTTCTTTTCATATAGACCCGCGATGCGTTGTTGATATATGGCGGCGCTCAATTCTGCTCTAGCCCTTCTCTCGGCCACCAAATCAAGATTGGTAGCTACCAAAGAGGCGTTCTCGGTTTCATCAAAGTATTCGACCCTGTGAGAGGGTATCCCAATCTCGGCTGGAATTACGGCATCTACACCGAAGGCAAGAGAAAAATGGGTCTCCCTGGTGGAAGTGTTCTGTGTAGTTCGGTAGGCCCATAGAACTCCAGGTAGCTCGTCTACCCATGCTCCCTTTCTCTCCTCTAGTTTCTTCTTCAGGATGCCTTTAATGATCTTGTTAACGGCCTCAACTTGCCCATTAGATTGGGGATGGGCGGGTGTAGCAAATCGGTTGGCTATCCCCAACTCCGAGCAAAAGTTTCGAAACTTTGAATTATCAAATTGCTTGCCGTTATCGCTGATGATTGCATGGGGTATCCCAAATCTGCAAATGAGGCTTTTCCAAATGAACTCCGTAGTCTTCCTCTCCGTAATGCTTGTCAACGGCTCCGCCTCTGCCTATTTTATAAAATAATCCACCGCCACGATTGCATACTTGGCTTGCCCCTTTCCGGTAGGTAACAGGCCAATGAGATCCACTCCCCATATGGCAAAGGGCCAAGGGGAGGATATGACTGTTAGCTTCTCCGGGGGTAGGTGGGGTACCTTGGCGAACCTCTGGCATTTATCGTAGCTTCGCACCATATTCTTGGCATCCTCCCTTATGGTTGGCCAGTAGTACCCCCTGTCGGAGAGCTTTTTGTGCTAGTGATTGCGCTCCATAGTGATTACCGCAAATCCCCTCATGTATCTCTTTCATGACATACTCGGCCTCGTCGCCCCCCAAGCATCGACGATAAGGGAGAGTAAACCCTCTTCTATATAGGGTATTCCGGATCAGGCAATACCGTGCGGCCTTATACTTTAGCCTTCTTGCTTCAGTTTTATCCGAGGGGAGGCCTCCGTCTTTGAGGTACCTCGTAATAGGCTCTATCCACAGTACCGCATTGGACAGTGATCCTACTTTCGACGGCTCAGTGAGGCCACAGCTGGGTGCAGGTAGGTGTTCGGTGGTGATGGGTCCGGATGACTGGGCTACCCCAAGGGACGCCATTTTTGCCAGGGTGTCGGCCTCGCTGTTCTCAAGTCGGGGTACCCTTTCCACCTTAACCTCGCAAAACTAGGACATCAGCTCCTTGGTTTTCACGAGGTACCCCTTCATGTTCTCCTCTTTCGCTTGGTATTGTGTCGTAATCTGGCTTACTACCAGCTGGGAGTCGCTCTTGATGTGTACCCTTCTTGCCCCTAACTCCTGCACCACTCCCATGTGAATTGGAGGAGCCATCTACATATATCTCCCAGACCTGTCCCACTTCATCGGTAGATGGGGTATCCGATAGGTACTTTAGCTCGCCTTCGCCACTTGAGTCACTGGCAAACTCCGCAATGAAGTCGGCGACCGCTTGGGCTTTAATCGCCGAGCGAGGCTTGAAGATGATATCGAATTCACTTAATTCAAGGGACCATCGGAGAAGCCTACTGGACATGTCCAGTTTTTGAAGGATTTGCCGGAGGGGAAGATTGGTGACGACCGTAATGGTGTGAGCATGAAAATACGGTCTAAGCTTCTGTGCGGAGACAACCAATGCCAAAACAACTTTCTCAGAGGTGGGGTACCTCTTTTCAGCATCAATCATAGCCTTACTGGTGTAGTAAATAGGTCGTTGTACCCCCTTTTCATCTTCTCGGAGTAACACTGAGCTGGTGGCATGCTCAGATACAGCGAGATACAACAGAAGCACCTCTCCCAACTCGGGTTTGGCAAGCAGTGGAGCATTAATGAGGTACCCTTTCAGCTCTTGGAAGGCCTCCTCACAATCGGGAGTCCATTGGAGTTTCTTTCCGGCCTTCAAAGCCTTGAAAAATGGCTTACACCGATCGGTAGCCTTGGATATGAAGCGGCTCAGGGCAGCTACCCGGCCTGCCAAGCTTTGAACTTCCTTGATGGTGCTTGGTGATTTCATATCAAGAACTGCACGGATCTTATCGGGGTTGGCTTCAATCCCCCGTTGTTGTACCATGAACCCAAGAAACTTGCCCGAGGTAACCCCGAACGCACACTTTTCTAGATTGAGCTGTATTTGGTGTTTCCTTAAAACGGTGAAGGTATCCCTGAGGTGCCCTAGGTGCTCCCCCGCACGCACCGATTTAGTGATCATATCGTTGATGTAGACCTCCATGGTGCGCCTAATCTGCTCCTTGATTTATCCCCGGCGTTCTTCAAGCCAAACGGCATCACCTTGTAACAGTATAACCCTCGGTTGGTGATAAACGTTGTTTTTTCTTGATCGAGTTCGTGCATCGGAATTTGATTGTAGCCGGAGAAAGCGTCCATAAAGCTTAGCATTTCATGCCCCGCTGTGGCATCAACAAGCTGATCCACCCGGGGAAGTGGGAAGCTGTCCTTGGGGCAGGCTTTATTCAAATCAGTGAAGTCCACGCACATGCGCCATTTTCCATTTGATTTTTTGACGAGAACCACATTGGATACCCAATCAGGGTATACCACCTCCCGTACCATATTTGTCACCTTCCGATACGCGGGGATCCAAAGGTGTCTCTACCTCACAATGGAGCTCATCCATCTCCCTTAGGCGTACCCCCGAACTATCCCCTGTAACTTTTTTCTCCACCATTGGTGAAGACTCCAACTATTTTGGTAGGGGGATCACTTGAGGGGATTTCTTGGGTGTAGCTTTTTGCTGCTTAGCAAGTGCTCTCCTGGAGGGGGTAGGTTTGGATTGGCCGCCGCTGAGGTACCCCTTTACTCCCAAATCAGAAGCTATTTGATAGGTTACTCTGGAAGCCACGGAATAACACCCACAGGCAGATTGTTGGTCTCCCTTGATAGTGATAACTTCCTGGGCGGCTCGGACTTTCATGGCAAGATAATGCATGGATACCACCGCTTTAGTTGCTACTAAAAACGGCCTACCCAATATAATATTGTATACACCTGGATGATCCACAATCAAAAAGTCAATCATATGAACAATACGGTGGGGTACCTTACCAAGTGTGACCGGCAGTGTGATGATGCCCTTTGGTATAACCATATCGCCGGCGAAACCAATGAGAGGCATAGCATACGGAGTGATCTTTGGCGATTCAATTAACAACTGGTCCAAGGCGCTCTTGAAGATGATGTCGACAGAGCTACCGGTGTCCACAAGAGTTTTTGCCACCTTTCCAGTGGCAACCTTCAAAGTAATTACAAAGGCGTCATCGTGTGGATACGAGATGCCCTCTGCATCTTTCTCCGTAAAGAGGATCGGTGGGGGATGGTGGGGTATCCTTGGTGTACCCCACTCACTAATGTTGACTTCTTTGCCCATGTTAATGGTCACCGACAGCGACCTACCATAACCTTTGATAGCCCTCCGAGATTGGCCAGCCAATGTAGGTCCACCTATTATCATCCGCACATACACACCTTTCTTGTGCCCAAGGGGTACCTCTCGTTCAGGACTACCCTCAGCTATCCGCTTGTCCTTATCGTGCTCTGCGGTTTTCCGAGCCTCTCTCATGTCAGCGACAAACTCTTTAAGGTACCCACTGAGAATCAAAGATTTGATCTCCTCCCTCAAAGTGAAGCATTCGGCAGTGCTGTGGCCAAAGTCCTCATGGAACTCGCAATACTTCAAACTGCGCCTCATGTTGGGGTACTTCCTCATAGGCTTTGGAGGACGGAGGAGGCCACTGTCCCGAATGTGGTAGAAGATCTAGTCCAGGGATCGATTCAATGGGTGGAAAGACTCATGCCGTGGTTTCGGGGGTGGTTCCCGATGATCAGGTAATGGCGGTCTTGGATGATGGGGTACCCCTGCGGTAAGATGAGGGTTATGCCCTCGTCCACGTGGGATAACTCGTGGCGGGCTCCGCTACCAAGGTACCCGCGGTACCAGGGCCTCCACCCTTCTGGGCTTTTCTTTGTCCCTTGTGGTGTCAGCCTTCTCTTCTTGGCGCTTCAACTGACATCTCTTGTCTATCTCCACTTGCTGCAATACTCGAGAACGGGCTTCCCCATACGAAAGTGGACGCTTCTTTTGAAAGGAGCGCCACAATTTTCCCAACCGCAAATTCTTCTCGAAATGGGTCAGTGTATGTTGATCTCCGAATGCCCCGGTTCGTAGCACCTCTTGGTGGAAACGGGTCACGTAATTCGCCAAAGGTTCGACTTCCCCTTGCTTCATAAAAGCAAGTTTGGAGGCTACCCTGTCTTGAGAAGAAGCATAGGAAAATTCTTTAGTAAATTCAGACAGCAATTGATTTAAGGAAGATATGCTACCCGCTTTCAAGGAACGAAACCAAGACTTCGCGGGGCCTGTGAGTGTGTGGGTAAACATCTTGCACATGGCGCCCTCGCCTACACCCTTGATCAGTATCTGGTCGCGATACAATTCCGCATGCTCTAAGGGGTCAGTGGTACCCGAGTATTGGGGTACCTGTGGCATGGTGAACCCCTCGGGGAGGGCTGCCTTCCGAATCTTCATTGTGAACGGTGATTGGTAGGTCAGCGGTGCTGGTGCAGCCGTGAGGTTTTGCCTCTCGGAGAGGAGCTTCACTTGGGCTTCCAAGTGTTCTATTTTTTCCACAATGTCAAGGGGTACCCCTGGGGCACCAGAAGAGGTCGCTGTCACTTGGGAGGCCCTTTTGGCATTTAGTTTCTCGCGGAGGTCCTCATGGGAACTTTTTATACGCCTCATACCCTGGCTGCTACGGGAGTTACAGGAAGCGGTGGAACGCTCGTCGTAGGTACCCAAGGCTCGAAATTTGGAGCGAGTACCCGAAGGCCCAGGCTTTAGCTTGCTGGACTCGGGTACCCCTTTTTTCACCACAACTTGAGTGTCCGCTTGAGGTAACGGAGCTTCTGGTGTCACCGGAGGAAAAGAACTTTCCTGTGCTCAAGATCCAACGGCTCGAAGTATGGCGTACGCGAGGTCTTCAAAACGCTGGTTCGCGATCGGCTCTTCCTCTTGGCGAACCCCGGTTGATTGCTTGACGCCCTTGCCTTTGTTTATACGAGCTACCCTTCTGGCAGGGTCACTATCGTCACTACCGCTGTCCTCCCTCGTCCTTGCGGGAACCCCCATTAAACCTTCGGGAGGTACATCAGGTGTTATGTGTTAATGCACCCACAACAACCAGCTAGGTAACCACAATGTAGGCTTTTTGTGCGTTTCCCCACAGACGGCGCCAATTGTTTTCAACTGATTTTGGGATGAGTAAATCCAAAATCAATCTAAGACAATGAATTTATTATTTTGGGGAAGACGGGGTACCTCACTGGTTTGCTGCGTGGGATGTGGGGTATCCTAGGTTTGATGAGGTGAGAAGGAGGGAGTGAGAGACGGCGATGGTGGAAGGTCAGCGACACACAAGATATTCTTTGAAGTGGGTTTCGTTCCTGCAAAACAGTGAAAGGAGGGTTAGAGGTGAAGCCGGGGGGGTACCCCTGGCGTTCACACTCCGACGCTCCAGTTAGCAAACTCGAGCGTTTTGGGTGAAGAGACCTTGTGGTTTTCCATTCTCCTCAGGGTAACAAAGCTAAGTCATGTACTGATCTATGCTTTCGTTATTTATGAATACAATTTCTATTTACAACAAAAAAGGAAGAGGGTTCTTTCCCATAAATTAATGTTTCTTATGTTCAAAAGGTTGTGGTTGGTGTAGTAATTGAAAACTGAATTTTTAAAGGTAAAATAGTATTTATTTATGAGGATAAAATAAATAAATAAATAAATAATGTCTTGGTAATTAGTTTCTTTAGCTCCCTTTAGCACATGTTGGTTCTTCTTAGGATTTCATGCAGATCTTCTTTTAGCAACAATTGTTCAATTGTCTTTAGGTATTTTAGTCCATATGGTTTTAACTGTAGGGGTATAAATTCGCTGTCCTTTACTCCGCAGGTATATGGAGATGAAGAATGGTCTTTTGGGTTTTGCGAACAAGGATCTGGAGTCTTTAGTTGAATGTTCATTCGATAGACATATTTTAGTTTAAATCTTTGTTTAGTTTCAAATTTGAAAAATATGCTCAGGTACTAATGTCATTAGCTATATTAAAGTTAAAGATTACATTTTTTTATTTTGACAATAAAATATACTCTTCAAATTTTGATAGACTGATAGCACTCTCAAAACTCGAGATTTTTTTTTAAAAAAAATTAAATTTGAAAGTATGAATGATGAAAAGTTCAGCCTTATGTTTAGCTATTTGTGCTTGAGTTTTTTTTTTTTTTATTGAAAGCCATCAAAAATGGTCGATGTTTGAGCTTCCAAAAAATTGAAGTTTAAATAAATCTAGCTAACACTCCACTTGTGAAAAAGAAAAATATATCTATATTTCACAAGTGGCGTGCTACTAGATTTATTTAAATTTTCTCCGAAAAATAGATTTATATATAACTCTACGCCTCCTTATTTTCATTTTACACTCTTGGAAAAAAGATAAAGACAAAGATCCTTCTCTTTTACCCAATTATTAAGAAGGGAAAGAAAAAGACAATGTCTGAAAAAATAAAAGGTAATCAAGGTGGTTTTTTTTTTTAATTCAAAATCTGAATAGATCTGAATTAATCTAATATCTAAATAGACTTAAATTTTTTAATCTAAATAATATTTTTTTAATCTAAATCTCTAAAAATAAGTATTAATTTTTTTTAACTTTAAAAACTAAAAACATATACTTTTACATTTCTATCCTTATTAAATTTGAATGTCTAATAAATAATATATGTATATCTCAAAGAACATAAGTACCATAATATTTTACTCTATATAAGTAAAATTACATTCAAGTGAACACATAATGATTTTAGAATTATAATATATAAATATTTTTAGTAAAAATAGAATATATAATTACATAAAAAAGTTTAAGAATAACATCTTTAATTACTGATAATGAGAGATTCAACAACTTGATTAGAGAAGCAAAGTGAGAAGGAATTTCATGACGGCCGATAAAAAAGAAAAAGAAAAAGATGAGATTATTATTGAGTAAATGTGTATGTAGGGGCTTTGAGATAGAATGAAAAATAAACAATAAAATATGGATATTTTTTATATTAGAAATTAGTTTATTGGTTTATATTTCTCTATTAAGTAAAAAAACAAAAAAATAACTTATTTTATTAAGTCAAAATTATCTGAAAAATTTTATTAAGTTATAAAAACAAACACCTCTAATTAACTTAATTAATTAAATTAAGTCACTTTAAATTATTACATTAAAAAACAAATAGCCTCTAAGTCTTAGGTATTAAAAGGGGATTTACCCCCACGATTCCTTAAATATGAAAGCTCTAAAAATATGTCTGGCGCTCTACTAAAAAATTCCTTTCAAAAAGCATGATTCCCGAACAAGTAGTTGAGTGAAATACTAGGACATTTTGTTTTTTGTTCACTATTTTTCCAAATTGAATTCTTGTAATTGAAAGAGACAGTTTTTTTTTTTTAATAATGAAAGAGACATTTACATATTGTTACATATAAACAGGTCATAGGTGTGCTTTGGATAGTTTTTAAAAACAATTAGTAAAATTAGATGATTAGCTCAAATCATAAGTACTAAATGAGAATTTATCCCTTTTTTCAGGATGAGAATTTTCATCTCACAATTATGTAGATTCACCCTATTTTGAAAATATATTTACTAAAATTCACATTATTTTTTTAAATTTTAAATTAATAAAAAGTTTAAACATACTCAATTAGATTCTTTTTTTATATATATAAATCTCTTGACCATTGTTGATCGTTAATATTTTTTAACATAAATTTATTTTGATTATTTTACCCTTGTAACATAAAAATAATTTAATTATCCAAAACATGTATTTTTGTGCCATAAGTTTAAATAACGATGAAGAATTAATTAGTTAATTCTTAAAATTTCTTCTTCATTTGAAATAACTACAAATAATTTGAATTTTTTATAATTATATTTTAAAGTGGGATGCATTTACACAATTTGAGGGGTGGAAGTATCACCACTAATTTTTTAAAATATAATTTCCATTTAATAGAAACAATTGCTCTTTCTGTGCATGACCACGTGTATTGTTAACATTTATGGAGAATATCCATTTTTGAAAATCACTAACCATTCGCTCAAGTTATTATCTCTCGGCTGTTTCATTACTCCTCATATAACAATAAATAGTTAAATATTGATAAATTAATAATATCGATTCAATAATAACTTTTGAAAATTTTAGAGTCATGTTGTAAGTTAATAATTTGATTAATTTAGAAGATGATATGTTAAAAAAAAAGCTCTTGCTTTTATATAGGACTCAATTACTATACAAATTAGTAATTAATTAACTTGCAACTAAATTAATATAACGTGTATTTAGGAGGCTTTTGTAAAGTATGGTTTTACTGTTGTCTTTTCTTGAAATTGTTGTAGACTTGATCTCATGTCCAATTTCAGTGGTGTTTTAAATACATTTGTGTAAAATAGGCCAATAGGATTAACAATTTACTATAAATATTAGCATAGAAATCATTTCAAACAGAACAAACAAAATAGATCTCACTTTAACTTAACCAAAAACAATTATCATATGAAAACATTTCGGAATGGCTCATGTCAAATTGTGTTACCTGCAAAAAAAAATTAAAGAAAAAATAAAAATTCACTATTATTATTTCTCTATGGCTCGTATTGAATTATATTCCACATTAGCTAGTAGAGCGGAGTTACTTAGGCTTATAAGTAGGGTAGGCACTCCACCAAATGAGCTTGTCTTTTGAGTTGGATATTTCGAAATCCTAGGTTAAGCTCCACCCTATAAGTGAAATTAGAGTTAGACCATAGTAGATGGAATGTGGTGATAGAACAACTCAAGTGTCTCAGATAAAAGGATCGGGAACCGATGGTAGTTTCCTCCAAGGGGATTGTTGAGTTGTGTCCCACATTGTTGGATAAAATGATCGGGATCTGTCGGTGGTTTCATTTGAGGGAATTGTTGAGTTGCGTCCCACATTGTTTAGTGAAAGGAACAAGATTTGATGGTGGATTCATCCTAGGGTGGTTTCATCCGGAGAGGATTGTTAAGTTGTGTCCCACATTAGCAAGTAAAAGAGAGTTACTTGACCTTATAAGTAAGATAGGTTACTCTACCGAATAAAGTAATCTTTTAAATCAGATATCTAGAAATCCTACGTTAAGGCCCCCAACAATTGGAATTCATATTTCTACACAAAATGCAATTATATAAAAAGTAATAATTAAAACGTTGTAAATAATGGTTTATCTTCTAAATGTGCAAGTACATGATGGTCTTGATGCATTCCATATTTAAAAGGCATATCATGATTATCTTAATTAGTGTCAAATTAGCATGCACAATAATTTTGATACTTGCGACAAGTGGGCTAGATAACGGTATTGATTCCCACTTCATGAGCTTGTAGAATGGCAACTTCAAGCAATTCCGATCATTCCGCTTAAGCTTGCAATAGAAATGTTTTGGACTCCTTGCATGAGGAGAGATGTAGAAACAACATTGTTGTTTTTCTTCCCAATACGGTGCACGAAATCCCCCCCCCCCTCTTTTTTAACTTCCGGTGGCCCAACAGGAATAGAAACATATTATATCTTTTGTGTAACAAAACAAATTTTTATTAGTGAAAGTCCCTTGTACTCTTGGTGACTCGATCAAAACATAAAATATTCTACTAAAACGTGTTAGAAAATTTAGATGTAGATGTATGTTAATTATAACCTTAAATTAATTAAACCAATTAATTTAAATGTATTTAATAAAAGTTGAGGAAAATAAATCACTTGTAGATTTTTACTTGGTTCGAATTCCAGTCCTTCATAAATGAGGCCATGCTCAAATATAGGAAGATTACGATCAATCAATTTTTTAAACAATTTCAAGCTCCTTCCTACTTTTGTCGTCACCAAATTGAACCTACTTAGTAGAATCTTCTTAGTAAGCACCACAGGTTTTCTTGTTTGTAACCTTGATATGAATCTCTTTACTGCTACAAACAACCCTTTCTCCAAAAGGGACCAATCAACAAACATTCTGATGAATATTAAACATGAAAATTAAAATTCCATAAATAGTTACAAGATGTACTGTTTATTGGTATTGTTCACCAACATTGTTCGTGGCACTATTCACTTACACGAAAATTCTATTTCTCCGCTTGTACTCAAATATCTTCAATGTGTAGAATACATCTCTATCTATAGAAAAATATTAAACTTTTATACAAGTCATAGTAGAGATCATATTCTCTTTTACTTCCAAGAGATATAACTCTTTGTGCCCTAATATAATCTCCTTTAATTAAAGTAGCTAAATCTTAATTTTAGGAAAATAGTTACATTAAGAAGTCTCTCCATTAATATAGACTTTAATTTTGGAATTAAAATAAATAAGGACACAAATCCTAAATTATCCCATATTGTCAATGTACGTAAATAAGAATTTAGGTATTAAGAGAAGAGTAATGCTACACATCCCAAATTTTTTATCCCAAAAAGTTATCCCAAATGATGTGTCATTAATTGAGTTGTTGGTGAGATAATACAATTAATTCACTTGGATCTTGTGAAGAATTATCAACCACTCAATTAATGACACATCATTTGAGGTAACTTTTTAGGATAAAAATTTTAGAATGTGTAGCACTATTGTTAAGAGAATGTAACCCTTACACCTAGTGATTCGGCCAGAAAATATAAGGAAAATTAACTATTGACAATGAGCGAAATATTTGTCATTTCTTTATTATCATTCAGTGTTAGAGGAGAACACACCGTTGTCATAGGGATAAAAATGGCTTTGCACTCAAATTGTAATATTGTAAAATTTGAAGGACTATTTTTTACTCAAAATATTAATAATATGCTAACTTTTAATGCATATAACAGCAGCTGAGTATCCAAATTAATATGGAATAATTAGGGCCAAAATTCACATTAATCACAAAGTGCCATAATTCAACAACCAAACCAACTATAAGAAAAACCAAATGAAACCTATGACATAGTCACTGCCAAAGATCAAACTCTCATTATCCACTCCGCAGCAGAAGGAGAATCACAAAACAAGCATGTGGAAACTGCACATGTGCCACGAACAGCAAACTTTTGGAAGAACAATGCCCTCAATTGAAGCATGTAAATGAGGAAAAGTAAATAAGTAAAACAATAGCCAGCAGACTAGTGCGATTAATAAGAGAGAAACCCGCAGGGGATAAGATTAACCCAGGAAACCATTTATGAAATCAGAAATTGATTGAAGCTTCATCTCCAAAAACCCATAGGAGAAGGAGTTTATTCTTGTACAGAATTTGAACCGAAATGGAGACTGAAGGCTGTTGAGTATGATTCAATTTTCTTGTTTCGGGGTGTGGTTGAAATGCTTGTAAAGCTTGTGGTCTCACTTGTAAATTCTCAGGGTTGTAAATGTAAGATTCTCAGATTGATGCGTTTTGGCGGTTATAGCTATCATTTGATCTGCGGCTCGCTAGTTAGGTAGAGATGACTTTAGTTGACTTTCTGGGTTTATAAGCCGAGCTTTAGTCATTGTTCTAAAGCGTGAGTCTTAGCTTGTATCAAAGATTGTAATATTCTTTGTAGACCAATGTTTAATTATTTAATAAAGAAAGACCATGAAGCACTCTTCTTGTACGTCAAAATTTTGTTGTTTAGTTTTTGTTTTGTGCGTGCATTCTTTGCGTTCGTTCTTATTTGCGGTGTTTGAACCTGCTTCTTTAGTTTCAGTACTCAGTCAGAAAACAAAATGCCCCTTCATTGTGATATTTATACAAAAATAAACATACAAAGAATTTTATTTATGACAAAGAAGACGAGCGCTAGAGTTTACTAGCAGCAAATGCATACATTAAAAAATCAAAGTGAAGAAATCAAAAGAGGTGACTCATTCTTTCTTATACTTACATCGAGTACTGGTGGATTAATAGCAGCAAATGCAAGCAGTTCTTGGTCACATTCAAAGAAGGCCATGTCTTCGGGGCTCAGAGTCACCAATACTTCTATTCCCTTACCATCGTTTGTGTCCATTATAATTATCAAGTTTGATAGCACATAATTTGGTAAAGTCACGTGCACTGGCTTTCCCCATCCAAAATCTGCTACTTCATAATATGGAAAGTTAACAATGCTGGAGAAAGTGTAGAAATCGACCTCGTCTTTTTCAAATTTGGCTTTGATTGACTCCGGAATATCGAATATACTCTTGTTTTCTAGCAAATTTTTGAGACCGTTTCGGCTAAATTCTGCCTTAGCTTTCCTAAATGAACAAACCAAGTTCTGTAATGTTTCAACTTCCTTTTCACTCGCCTGCGCCGTCAGATACGCGACAGAGTTGCCCACAGAGTTGTCAGGCAAGGGCGTCTCCGCCACGGCACGCACGTTCATCGCGTGAACTGACAAAGAAGGTCTTGAATACCCGAGGTTTGATCTTGACGCCGCCCTTGCACACTTCCAAATAAGTGCAGTCAGTGCCTCGACGCGTGATGGTCTAGGCACGCTTGCACTTGAAACTTTAGCCCTGAGTTGGTCAATTTTCTTTGTATCAAATACAAACCTGTTTGCTTGGACTGGTGAAATATGTAAAGGTAAGGGCACGAAGGATTCACTTGCAGGAAAAATTGTTGATGCAACAAATCTAGGAACCACTTCCTTATTATCTGCACGAGCTGTGGTGGTCCAGCTGTCAACAAATATACCTAACGAGACTCCATCAATGAGCTTGTGACAAGTGCAAATAGTGATTGCCAGTCCCCCGCACTTGAAAAAAGTTGCTTGTATGCGCAGCATTGGACACCCGTTGCTTGCTACTGGAGATTCTGCGTAGTTAAACGGGTGAAAATCCCGTAATAAATTCTGATCAGGCTTTTGTAGGTATTCAAACAAAAAGCCGTTTGCAAGAGCTTCAACGTACTCAGCCCCTTCGTCGTTACATTCAATTGAGAAATCGTCTTTGACCCTCCCTGCAAACGGGTAGAATTTTGTGAGAGTTTTTGATAGGGATGACTTGAGACGTTGCGACATTTGCTCAGCTCTCACATTATTGTCTGCTTTGTACAGAAAAATGGTGCTCACGTAGACCGGAAAATTGATCTGATCCATGAGGGAGAGTTTAAAATTTCTCAAGTGTTGAGGAGTTGGGTAAGCTGGCTTGATGCTCTCTCTGGCCAGTACTTGCACTTCTAGTGCCCTTTCCATTTTTGGCTAGCTACTTTTGGAGCCGTACCTAGAGTTGTTCTCAGTAGTACCTATCCAATATTAAAACATCAAAAGTTATATATACACATACAACAACTAATGAAAATCCTCATCATCTCAAGATTCTTGATAACTACGAAAAATTCAATCACTAGTATTGATTACTTACTTGCAATTGAATGCCTGCCTTGTTGTTGTTGCTCCAGATCTCAGTTGCTCTTATTAGATTTAGTATGGCAGCTCCTTGTTAGCAAGCTAAAACCCTTATATAATAAAATGAGTTGCCAAATTTGACTCCATCATTTTAGCATAGACGGCTAAATTGACTCCGCTAGTCTGATTCCGTGGTTTATCAATGCAACAAGAGTCTATTGGGAACATGCTCAGAATCACATGCATTGCATTTTGAATTTGCCATTTATAATAATAGTAAAAATTTCCACTTGTCCATGGTATGGTCGCTCGGATTTCGATCAATTACCTATTTAAAAAAAAATCGATGGAATATCTTTATTTTTAATCTTGTCACGGATATAAAACAGTATTTGTTCGGTATAAATTAATTAAAGCAAATCTAATATGTAATAGTGTGAAAAGCATAAAAGAATATAATAAGTTATATGGTTGGAGGCTCTAATGATGTTACCTCTAAGAAACGGTCAGTGTCTCAATTTTATTAAATTTTTATTAATTTTGTAATTATATGTACATCCTCAGACCACCAAAGATACTGTATTGTAGACCCATGTAATAAAAAATATATATAATAAGGATATTTTCGTAATTTTGAAAAAACAAAGACCCAATGAGAATTCAACTATTTTTTATAATAAACATTTTATTTAGAAACTTGTTCTTATCTTCGTTGCACTTTTGGCGTGTAACACCAATTGTCTTTAAGATTTTCAAAGTACAAATGGAGCACATTTAAGTCGTTGTTTGTAAATCATTACGCAACCAGCAGCTTCTAGCTCCCCCATTGCAAGATAAATTGAAAAAAAATTATAATTATAAAATAAAAGTTAATAATATATAATAAATATAAAATTTAAATAATAATTTTGACAAAATTATTAAGGATATAATAAATATTTTATTATATAAGTGAAAAATTATATCAACATAACTTTGAAATTACAACAGTTAATATTTATTAAATAATTTAATACTGTATTTTTTAAACTAAAACTATCAAACCTCAATAAAAAAAAATTAACTGTTGTAGTAATTGTTAAAATGTTAGATAACTATTCGATCAACATGTTAAGTAGTAATTATTAAAATGTCCAAGCGTAAGATTTCGGGTTATATTTTGAATTGAAGCAAGACCATTAAGGTTTTATTTTGAATTGAGCTGTTATACTTTTTAAGGTATAATTATTATAAAAAAATATAATTATAAAATAAAAATTAATAATATATAATAAATATAAATGTTAAATAATAATTTTGATAAAATTATTGAGAATATAATATACTTTTTATTATATAAATAAAAAATTATATAACATAATTTTTAAAATACAATTGTTAATATTTATTAAATATTTTAATATTATATCTCTTGAATATAATACTTTTGACAGTTGTTTCATGCGTGTGGTGGCAAACATGATGTCACTTTTGAAGACAAATTTCTGGGTTTAAAAATGGAGGGGACCGCCTATAATAAGCGCTGCATGGGATGCAGAGGAAGTTCAATTTTTTATTCTAACTTTATTGACCGTTGGATTATTTTATAAGCAATCCAACGGTTTAGTGATTTTAGGCATAAAATGGGTCCCCGAAACATTTTGCTAATATCACAGATGGTGACCCATTTTATGCCTAAAACTGGCTAATATCATGGTAATTATCACTTTGCTCCCTCATCCTTTAACCAAATATTAGAGACTTCATTTATTTAGGCGACTATCAAAGACCCCCTAACATAAGAATATATTTTTAAAATGTAATGTTTTAAATCATGTGAATAATATTAATATTAGTGTAAACTATATTAATTATAAATCAATGCAATCATTTTTAATAATGAAATTGAGCATAAAAAACTTATATAATTTTTTATTATGACCTTATAAATCTACAAATATTTTGCAATATAAAAATTAGTGGCACCTCTTTAATTTTTTTTTCTTTTACAAATTGTGCCTCCTTGGTCAACTCTATATTATTGATAGTACCAAATATTGTAATTACTCAAAATATTTTTGTTTTCAATATTATTAGTACTAGTGACTAATATAATTAGTACAATTTAGTCCTAGATATGGGTAACTATAAGATGAAAAGTCTTATTAAAAATATTTCACATAAATTTCTAAGAAATTCATTAAATTACATTTTATGGTCTTATTTACTCACTAATTTGAAGTTACAAAAAATTCTATGAATTGTTATAGGAGCTTATACATGATTACATGTAATGTTAATATTTAATGATATTGTTTTATTACTAGTATTATGATTAATGATACTATAACTCTTAACATCCATTATCAACGTTGTTAATAAGTATCTTTATTAGTCTTACTATTGTTCTCGGTAAATCGAACACGTATATGATAATTTTATCAATATCACTTTTCTTTTAATCAAAATGAGTGTATGGTCTAAATATAACAACATGTTGTGGTAATAAATTTTTTAATAATGTATTGAGAAATGTTGTTAATTATCATGGTAAATTATTGTTGACATTATTATAAAAGCTAAATAATTAATAATGTAACTATAATATTACATTGTTATTTAAAATAAAATATGTATCTCTTTGTATATTTATGGGAGTAGGTTTCTGAGTTAATATTCGGTGGACCGTTGGACTTTATTATAAAGTGCATGTATATAGAACGTTTAATACCATTAAATTATAGTTTATAATGTACATATAAATTGTAACCCAAAATTAGAAATGCCTCACCAAGAATTTGATAAATTCCAACCCTAAGAAGGGATCCAAAAAGTACAATTGAAATGTACACCCAAAAAATTGAAATTCAATAAAAAGAGTAGAAATTTAAAAACAAAAAGTGGTAGCTAAAAGAATTGATGAATTTAAATAAAAAGAACGAAAAATTTACCAAGAATATGATAATTAAATTCCAACAGGAAGTAGGGATATAAGAAGTGAACTTGAAATATCCACCCAAAATATTAAAATTTAAATAGAAAAAGAAGGAATAAATAAACAAAAAGTGATGGGAATATGAATTAAAGAGATTAACCCAAAAGTTAGAATAACTTAGCTGGAATTTGATAATTTTCAATGAGAAGTATGGATTTAAAATTGAACTTGAAATATCCATTCAAAATGCTTAAATTTAATAAAAAGAGCATGAATATAAAAGTGAAAACTAGTGGTCATGAAAGTTGATAACCTTAATCTAAAAGTTAGAATGCATTAACAAAGAATTTGATAAATTTTAACAGGAAGTATGGATTTAAAAAGTTAACTCGAAACTCCCACACAAAATATTAGAATTCAATAAAAGGAATATAGATTAAAAAAGTAGTGACAACAAGAGTTGATAAACTTAACTAAAAAATTCGAATAATTTATTAAGAATTTGATAAATTCCAAATGCGAAGTAGGGATTTAAAAAGTGACTAGAAATATCTACCGAAAATGTAAAAACTCTACTAAAATAGTTGGAATGTAAGACTTAAAAGTGGTGAGAAAATAAGTTGGAATAAGTTATCATAAATTAGATAAAGTTTAATGGAATATAGGGATATAGAAAATAAACTTGAAATATCCACCTAAAAAGTTGGAATTTAATGAAAATAGTGAAAATATAAAACCTAAAACCAGTAGAAAAATTAGTTGAAATAACTCACTAAAATTTAGATAAATTGTAATGAAAAATAGGAATTTAAAAAATAAACTTAAAACATACACTATAAATATTGAAATGTGATAAAATAAATAGGAATATAGCTATTTTGTGATATATTTATAGTACTTTTATAGGTTCTTGTACTATTTATAAATTTAAAATTATTACAATCTTTTGCTTCATTTAATTAGAATGTTATCTTTTTTCTATTTTTTCATTTTTTTCACATTAAAAATAAATTAAGATGTAATATTTATTATATTAACTGGTTAAAAACCGGTTGTACCGGTTGTGTGCATGCGTTGGATGGGACACAGCGCTATACTGTAGGTTTGACTCAATAAATGGAATAGGAAAGGCGCAAGGAATTCGGAGTAGCACGGATTATTTACATCCACAATTAATGTGTTGACTCTAGGATGTTCTAAAGAAAGAAACTTCAAAGGTAAGGATTAATTTTTCAGGACTTCGCTAGTTTACAGAATCTGTAAGCTACAGACTGCAGCATCAGCCGTTGGATGTGGTTGGATGTGGAGTCAGAAACTAAACAATAGTACATCGGATGGTGGGATGACGGGAGATGTTTGTTACAGAATCCGTACCATAGATAGGTCCAATTTTTCAAGTTAAATACGGTTTTTAATTCTTTGAAGACTTGCAGGTACCAGTGAATCTGGTCAATGAATTTTGCCCCAAAAAAAAGAAATTATATTATAATCAATTTTTCAAAATATTATGAAGGATTAGAAGTGTATTTTATGAATCTGCTGTAACAATTTTCTGTTGGACTTGCTTTAAGTTCTTTAGCAATCAGCCATGTATTTTGAATTGGTTGACAGTGATATGGTAGTTATGAGATAATCGAAATAATGACTTAATAATAATTTGTCGGTGATTTTTTAAGAATAGATATAATATCTATACACACACAGAGAGACACACATTTTTGAAAATATTATAATCTAATGTTATACTAATTTATATAAAATAAGTTTATATAAGAGTTTGTAACTATATCTTCGTTTAAGTGTAAAAATATAAATAACATGAATACAGTCACAAAGAGAAGTACAAATTTACTTATACAAATTGAGTTTATAAATTACATGACATGAATAGATTAAGCTAAAGAAAATATTTTATAAGCCTTGTGATGTTTTCATACAATTATGGTGTGTTTGAGATTGAGTTGTTGTACCTTTTAAGATACAACAGTTGTGGAAAAATAACTGTAATTATGAAACAAAAGTTAGTAACATATAATAAATGTAAATTTTAAATAATAATTTTGATAAAATTACTAAAGATATAATATTTTTTCATTATATAAGTGAAAAATCATATCAACATAGCTGCTAAGTTACAGCATCTAGTGTTTACCAAACACTTTAGTGCTGTACCTTTTAAGGTACAACTGCCCAACCTCAATTCTAAATGCACCCTCAATTCATTCATACTAGTAGAGTGCCAACACAATTTAAATATTTATTCAACTGTTTGTCTATGTATTATTATTCAATAAATAATAACCTAGATTTTTTAGGTAATTTTTGAAAAATATAAGCTCTAACTAAGTACTCAATCTAAATCTTAGATTTAAAGGGGATTTCCTGTCATAATTGGTTAAAAATCTACCTCATAATATTCAAAGTTGAAAATTCTAAAAATTTTAAAAAAACGACTCTCTACTGAAAAATTCTTTTTAGAAATGGTGATAAGAACGACTCTAAAATGATGGACATTATTATTATTGTTGTTGTTGTATTATTATTATTATTTTCTATTCACAATTTCATGAATGTTAATCATCACGATCGAAAGAGACACTAATAAGATATATTAATTAAACGCACATGAATATATATGTACAATTGAAAATAAACTCAACCTTCTAAATCTTACTAAAATCTGAATAGTTCTAAATTGATATATACGAACATGATCTTTATTTTTTTATTTTGGACATCAATAATAGGTAAGTCGTGATATAAATAAAACAAGATTCAACTAAATTAAATAAGTGGACAAATATCAATTTAACTAAATTAAAATATTCTTATCCCTACAAATCATGAATCCTCTCATATTTGAATCGTAATATTGGAAATTTCATCATTTTAATTATCACACTAAAAAGAAGAATATACTTCTTATTAATTTACTACCTCCATCTCTTTCAAATACAGAACGAAAATGTGAATCTCGGAGAAGTTAAATGTTTATGAAATATTTCTTTCCAAAAGATATTATAATCCTTTCTCATGGCCTCCTAAGTAGAGCCTCTACAAACAAAATAAATAAATAAATAATGCGGCCTGATGCGACGTACGAACCAACATTATTGGGGCGAAGAGATTTAACTTCAGGTCCAACTTAGCCAGCTCCCAATTGGATTCATTTGATGGTCTCTCTCTCTCTCCTGAGGACACATGTGCATTTCCCCTTAGGTGTGTATGTGCACGTGATTAAATGTGGGCGGTTGAAAATTGACGGCTTACGTCGCAAATTTACTTGGACTTTGGAGTCCGACTTGGCCGCGTAGACGAACTACCGAAATAGGGCAAGTGGCAATGGAGACAAATTTGGATTTCTATTTAAAGATTATAGGGTCAAACTTTGCTGCCGTACAGTGTATCATGAAAGGATTTGTTAATGCATGCACGAATGAAATTATAATTCAGGAAAAATCAATAAACGTGAACAACATGATGTAACTCAAGGAAGAATATTTATTTAAAATCTTAACATTACTGTTTATTAAATTATCCTGAAGACAGATTAAGTATTGATTAGTAGAGTTGGCAATGAAATAGGGTCAGCCTAAATCTGTCAATCGTGGTCATCAAAGGAGATAAAATTGTGTGCCTAGTATTATCCTAAACAATAAATTAGGATAAAAATGTGTTTTGATTTTGACCAATCGAGATCTCAAATTGTTGTGCTTTCTATCATATTTTGCAGATTTTATTATAGCCAACACGTCACACTCTTGTAATCGAAATGTCATATATATTATTTATCAAAACAACTTGTCATACATATATTACCGATGTGTCATATATGTGTGATTTACCAAATTGATTTGTCATGAGTTTTTAAGAATTCAGATGTTAGGAGACTTGGGATCTCAATCGAGATTTTTAAAAATCGCAAATCTCATCCCAAACAGTTGATCAGGATAAATTTGAATTTCAAATCTCAACCTGAATAGTAAATCAAGAGCAAAATTTTGTCTTGAATCTCATCTTAAACGAGAAATAACAAAATTTTCTGCGCGTTTGGAGCCCCATTAAGTCCCACACTAAATATGGTAAATTTTGAATAACTTTTAAGAAATTGAGTGAGGAATGGAGAAAAATAATCCTCAAACTCTTAATGAGGTAGGGTTTGGTTTTTTACTTTCCATCCTATCCTCATCCCCATTATATATGAATAGTTTTTTAATTTTTATTTTATCAATTACAATGTTGGTTAATAAATTTTTATTTTTGTTTAACTCTACATTATAATACTTATTCAACTCTAAAACATTATTATGTTTTCATTTCTCTCTTAAGGTGCTACTCTCTGCAAACATTTTTTAGTTTTGATATCATTTCAAGATATTGTTTCAATTTTTTGGAGATCTTTTTAAATAATTTAAATACTTTATGATATTGTGATGATCTTATTTAAGTCTCTAACTTTTAATTTACTTAATTTATATACACTTACTATAAAATAAGTAAAGAGAGAATGGAGTGAAGATAGGGAAATCATTCCCTACATGGAGATTCTATCATGAAGATAAGGAAAAATAAAATAAAATTTTCATAGTTTGAGGGATAAATTAAAAATAATCATTTTATTTGGGAGATGATTGAAATTTATCCTAATAAAAATTAAATATTTACCATTCAAAAGTTATAAATACATACCCCAAATATGGGAAGGTTTGTTCCCCAATTTTGCATCAACAAAATTAATCTATGTGCTTAACAAGCCATCAAAGACTTCAGCAATTACTGAGTTCCCAAATTGCAAAATTCTCCACCTTAGGAAGCCAACATTGATTGGTTGAAGCTAGTATAGCCTACAACCCCATACTCTTTGATTGGCACAATTTGCTCCAACTACGCAGATTTAATTGACCCCAACAATGTCAGTGTTGATTAAACATTTTTTTTATTGGCACCAACGGTCACAATATAGTAAATGTTTTTGGAAAAAGACTGGAGCAGCAAGCCATCTGGTCTAGGATCTTACTTTGAATGTAACTGCATATTGGCTGTTAAGGCATATTCATATCTTCTTAGAGATGGTTTTTTAGGAGGCTGATATTCAGCACATAGTTAAAAATTAATTAAATTTTGATTTTTTTTAGTGTTGTAGTTGTTAAAAGTAGAGTCCTTATAAAAACTTTTACCTAAGACTCCAATGTTGCCTCTTGGCACTAGCTATTGGCATCTCTCTATCTCTTTTAAAAACTCTCGCCAACTTTTATTCTATTAATAACCCTACACTCTTCCTTTTGAGTAAAGTGATAAATGATGTGCTCATATTTATCTATTATTTTAATACTTGCATAACTTAATTTTATGTTGAATTATATTTTATTATGTTAATTTTATCTTAATTTTTATATTTTCTTATTTTAGGTACAATATGAAATTAAAGAAGAATAAAATCAGAACATTCAGGAGGAAATCCACTTAAAAGAATGAAAAAAAAGGAAATAAATAAAGAAAATTAATTGGAACAAATCATAAAGGATTTAATTTAATTAATCATTAAGCATGAATGCACGTGAGGAAGCATTGAAGAATTCATTTACAAAGAGAATATGGCAAGTCACTTGGATGGGCTTTGGTTTCAATTCTGATTGGTTTAGGAACGAATTAGGCAGCTGGGCTTTTGCCTTTAATTCTTTTCATAAGAGGATTTTACAAACCACAACATTATAAAAGGGAAAAGCCAAGCGGAAGCAAAGGAGGGACAAGAAGGCAGCGGCACAACTGAAAATTGGAGAGAAAACCGAGAGCAAGAAAAGAACAAGAGAAGCCGCTGTAAATCCGGGAGCAACAATTTGGAGAAGTCAATTACAGAGATTGGAGAGAGATAGCTTCTTGAGTTTTTCTTTCTCTCTTTTCTATTATCTTACTTGAATGTTCCAATTAAATTAATGGATTCTCTTTATATTCCCATGAACTAATTTATGTACTAAGGCTACGACGTACCCTAACTATGAAGATTTAATTCCATAAATTTATGTTATTTTTAATTTATTATTCCATGGTTGAGTGTTCATTATTGTGCTTAATGCTTTTAAATATCTAACCAATATTGAAATGATTTGAGGATACATAATAAGACCGAGAGGAGATTTATGTATTTTTGCTCTATGTAATGGAAGCCTTGAGTTGAATGAAAGGCAGAGATGTGCCAACGTGATTCATGCAGTTTTTCTAAGAATTTCCATAGAGCTTAATGAATCTTTTCATATTTAAATTCACATAGAGATATAGTGGGTTAATGTGTGAAGGTATTTTTAATATTACTCGAGAGAGGATTTTGAATGGTTTAGGGAAATTCACTGTCAACATGGGTAGTAAATTTTAATAGCATAGATGGAGGATTAAATTAGATTGGTTATGGTAAAATCGGATGTCCTAGTGTCTTAGTCTCTTGGTGATTTCTATTATTGCTTGCGTCTTTATTTAATTTTAATCTAAATTCGCTTATTCGATTATTCAAAGAAATTAGGGTTAAAATAATTTCAATAACTAATAGGATATACAATCTCTGTGGGACGATACTCTACTCTTCATTATATTACTTGTGCTGACTAGTACACTTGCTAACTTATGCAACAATAAACCTATAAATTTTCACTGAACCACCACAAATAATTCTAAGCATGTTTAGCACCTGACAACCTTCAACCAAAGAAACTCACCAGTGGCCTCTACATAAATCCAAAGAATGAATACATTTTATATATTGGAGACTAGTGGTAAAGAAAGTGCAAAAAAATTAGAACTAGATGTCATCCTTAAATTAAAAGGAAAAAGTATTTTTAGGGTTATGTGTCATATTTAGGGAAAAAGAACAAGAATATTCATTTTTTGCTAGGTTTATTCTTTCTCATAATTATCTTAAAGCATCCAACCTTGACCATTGATTTCCAAGCCATCCAATATAATAAATTCTTCCAAATGGCATCTTTATACTACTCTAAGTATTATGCCCATTTTGCCCCTGTAATTTTCCACGTGTCATTTATTTATTAGTTTAAAAATATCACTCCAAATTTGTCCCCGAACAATCGTGCTTTACAAAAATAACTGTATGAATTTAAATTTATTGTCATTACCAAAATATATCTATAACCAATCTGATTTATCAATCATACCAACATAATATCAAAGCGGCCTTTCTTACAACTATTATAACTCGACCAATTAATAGTCACTATACTAAAACAACTGCATAACATGGATCATGATATAGATGTGTAGCATTAAAATTTTATGCAGTGTGATCGTAACATACTTATTTTAAACTAGCCAACTTTAAGGTTTAGTAAGATCAAACCGCACAAAAATTAGAGTGGAAACTAACCAAAACTATATTTCTATAGAAAATAACCTCAGATATCCATAACTGAAGTAACCAAAATATGTCTACAACATAAAAGCATTTAAAATTACAAATACCCATTAAAAATAAATATCCTTAGTGACCAAATCTGCAATCATGGAGTTTGTGCCAATGTGCAAAGAAAACTGTCCACTTTGAACTCTTTCTTTAATAACTAGAAACTTGATGTCTATATAATTTGACTATGGTAAGCTCCTATTGTTATTAGAATATAACATTAGTGACTTATTGTGACAAAATAACTTAAGTGATCTGTGAATGCCGTTTACTATGTGTAGTCTCTTGACAAAATTTCATAGCCATATTTCATAAATAGATGCCTCATAACATGTTATGAACGCTGTTGGTATCATAAAAGAGGCTACAAGAGACTGTCTGGCACTCTTCCAAGATACAACACCGCCAACTAGAGATAGACATAACCTGACATGGAATTCACGTTGTCTTAGCATCCAACGAAATCGGAGTTAGTATACTTAATGATCTCAAGTTGACCTGACCTCCAATACTTGAGCATATAGTATTTTGTTCTTTGTAAGCACCACAAATTGATTTGGTTGTTTTCTAATAGCTTGCTCCTAGATTTCTTAAATATTTGCATAACATTCTAGTAATGTATGCAATATTGGGTCCCATATAAACCTAAGCATACATCAGACTTCATATTGTCGACATATAAGGAATCTTCTGCTTTTTTTTTTCTCAAAATCATTTTAGGGCACTGATTGATATTAAATTTGTCTTCTTTAGCCACAGGAGTGTCACCTAGTTTGCAATCTGACATGTTATACGTTTGAGAACCATTTTGATATAGCTCTTCTATGATAATGTAAGAATATCCCAATAGGGATCCCAATGTATCTATATGTCTAATACAAAAGAGGCGTCACCAATATTTTTATATCAAAATTCTTAGCTAGAAATCTTTTGGCTTCATACAATAAATCTATATTGTTGCGACCAAGCAAAATGCCATCAACATATAAAGCGGAAAAAGTATACTTGCTTCTATAGAACTTAGAGCATATGCAATCATCGATCAAATTCATGTCAAATCTAAATGAGATGATCGTTTGAAAAAACTTGAAATACCATTGTCGAGACACTTGCTTGAGTTGATAAATGGATTTCTTAAGTTTACAAAACTAATTCTTTGGGTCTCTTGACATAATTTTTTTTTACTGCATTATAAATCGTCTTATCAATGTTACCATTGAGAAATATTGTCTTCATATTCATTTGATGTAATTCAAGATTAAAATCTCTTTAGAGTTGATGCATTTTTTCAATGTCAAGCTTATTTTGACAAGATATGATTTGTACCTCTACACATTACCTTTCAAATCTCTCTTGGTCTTGAATATCCATTTGCAGCCAATAGGTTTCACATGCTCTAGCAGTGAAACATGATCCCATATGTCATTGTCCTTCATAGACTTCATATCCTCATTTATCGTATTAATCCATTTCTCAGAGTAAGAACTTTGCATAGCTTGATGAAAATTGATCGGATCATATTCTATCACTCTAATGTCCACTTCATGTTCTTAAGAAATAAAATATAATCATCTAGCATTGCACTTTTTCTTTCTATTGTGGATCTCCTTTCTCTAGTGGATCTCTTAAATGGTATATATTCTTGAGGTGGTGGAGTTTGTTTTTCTGGAATAATTTCTTAAATAGAGGGTCCTCCAATATTGTCTTGGTATGTTGTGTCCTAAACAATATTCAGAATGAAATCCTGATTAATACTAATAATACTATAGAAATATCAACATATTTCTCTTTCAAGAGAAAGTTCTTAACTGCATCTCCCCTCTCCCCACCCTCAAACTTGACATCTCAAAGAACAGAGTATTTCCGGACTCAAAAGTTGACCTAGTCATGGGATCATAAAACTTGTAGCCCTAGGTCTATTAGAGTATCCAATGAAATAGTAACTCACTGTCCTTGGGTCCAATTTCTTTTCATTAGGCCTAATAAGGCCTTACCTTAACTAGGCATCCCTAAACGTGGAAGTGCTTTGGACTAAGCTTCTGAGTTGTATAAAGTTCATAAGGAATTTTAGTAGTCGTTTTCCTATCAAGGATAAATGTTGCAGTCCTAAGTGCTTATTCTTAGAGTGATTATGGTAAAATAGAATGATAAATTATATTCCTTACCATATTTTTAAGCATTCTATTTTATCTTTCAGTAATACTATCCATAGTGGATGAACTTGACATAGTGTACTATAGGACAATACCGCATTTCTCTAGAAAATTAGTAAATAGTCCTCACCTAAACCATCATATCTGTTAATAGTATTCACCACCACGGTCAGATCTGATGCTTTTGATTCTTTTGCTTAGTTAGTTCTCAACTTCATCTTTTAAATTTTTTACTATGTCCAAACAATTGTGACTTTTTTTTGAAGGACATATACCTAGCCATATTGAGAAAAAATGTCTATGAATGTCACAAAATATTGTTGACCATTCCAAGTAACTGTAAGGAATGACCCACGAATATTTATTTGTATGAATTCTACAACGTCCAAAGTATTGTTGGCTTTAAATCTCCTTTTATTAATTTATTTCCCTTTTGTACAATTAATACAAACATCAAAATCTATAAAATCTAAGAGGCCTAGAATTTCATTTGACACAAGTGTCTCTATTCTCTATCCGGAGATATGACCTAATCTCGTATGCCATAACGTAGTTGAATTCTCATCGGTTAACTTTATCTTTATACCTCATGTACATAATTGAAGGGAGTCATTAAATGAAGTTATTTTATCAATCAAATAAAGATTTTCATAATCTCATAAAGAACTATAACCAACTAATTTTAAATCATGAAACAAACTAAATTTTACATTTCTAAATGAATGAGAAAAACTAAAAATTTTCCAAAATAGAAATTGACCAAAAATTCTATCTAAAAAACAGAATAATAAATATTATATCAAAAGATCCAAATAAAATCCATTCTTTAATAATAATCTAAGTTTTCCAATTGCTTCAGCTTCAACCATCTTACCGTTGCCCATATAGATTTATCTTTTGCCATCATTTAGCTTTTGGCGACTATGGCAACCCTGCATAGACATATTGATGTAAGTGATTGAACTAGAATTTATCCACAACTTGTGTCTAGGCATCAAAGTTAAATTAACCTTAGAATAAACCTAAAGAAGAAGCATATTTCTTAGTACACTACGCATGATAGTTGGTGTAATGCTTCTTCTTATACCCTTCAGCTTTACAAAAGAAATAACTAGTACCTTCCGAATCATTCAATTTTTGTTTTTTCTTTTGAGGTGTTGTACCGAGAACTTCTGAAATAACAATTATACAACCCAATAGGGGGGTGAATTGGGTTTTTAAAATTTAAGCTAATGAAACCACACAATAATTTAATATAATGCTTTAATGAAATAAAAAATAATAAATTTAACAATACTCCAAAATAAAAGAGTAAGGGAAGAGAAAGCAAACACAAAGATTTTTACGTGGCTCAACAATCTCCGCCTATGTCCATGCCTCCAAGCAAACCAAACAAGAGAATTTCACTATCCAAGCCTCTAAAGTCTTCAAATGCTTATAATTGACTTTTAAGGCGTCAATAGACGTTTATAACAAGAGATTATCCTCAATCTCTCTCAAGTGTTTGCCACACTTACACACTCACAAATTATACAATGTATTCAAGAATTACAATAAATACTCTCTTTTAGAGTGGATATACAAATAATAGCTTAATGAAGATTTAATCTATGATGATTTGTAAATTGAAAACTCAAAATATATTTTTTACACCTGCTTATACGTGCAAAAATCTTTAAAAATGAATTGAATTTGAATTTATATAGTTTTGATACAAAAACTATCCATTATGGATAAAAACAACAAGTATCCATTGTAAACTTTGGCTTTGGAAATTTGAAATTTTCCCTCAGGCGGCTAGTCACTAACCATTGCTGGCTAGCCTCTAAACTCTCCATCTTCCCACCATTATTTTTATATTTACTTTTGGCCCAAATTGTTTAAAAATTAAAATATAGTCTAAAACGTTTGGAAATTATACTATAGCCCAGAATGTTTTATATTTTTATAAATAGGTCTATATCTAGAATTTCTAAATGATGCTCGTTATTCACAAAATTTTATGAAATTATGATCTGGCCCAAAACTTTATAATAATTCACAAAAACATTCTTTTTATAATGCTTATTGATTTAAAAACTTTTTCAATTTAATCCAAAATTTGAAAAACACTAAAATCCACAAAATATTTTATCTTATAATTATGAAACCTTTTGGTTTATTAAAAGTAATGCTTTTTTAAATAAAATCTTGAGCTTTTCAAATGCTAAACCATGTATATATAGAATCATACTGGCTTTACAAGAATTTGTCGCAATAATGACTTCGTTGAGCTAAGCTTTATTCTTGATCAAACTATTGTCCGTTGAGTGCTTTGATCTTGATTTCATTTGATTCACTTGCATAAATATCATCCTTCAAGAACTAGTGAATACGTGAAATACAATATTTATCATATCAATAAGACACATGTTTATTATCAATAAGACACATGTTTATCCTTAGAGGTTAAGTTCAGGTGAACACTTTCTGTCTTATCTCATCTCAGTCTTTCCCCTTCCTAAACACAATATAATATAAGCTCATTCAGAGACCAAGTCTATTTTTGATAGTTACAACTCATTTTAAACATGTTAAACTATGTTGGCAAGGATATTAAATCTAGATGCACTAGTAAGTACTTAGAGAGTTCAAATATAGGTGCTCTTTTCTTGGAAACAAGATGAGACATCTGTATGAGGTGCTCATTGATATTGCCTTGGCCACAATGTCTAATTGAAATTAGACTTGTCAAAAGCGAACTTATTTCAGCCTTTTCATTCTTGACAACCTTTTTTCAATGTCCTCAAGAAACTCCTTAGCTGTAGTTATCTTTTCATATATTGAGCCCCTAATTGCTTTAATGGCCCTTTTCATGGTCACCATTCACATGCGATTTGATTTTTTCTACCTTTCCATATCCTTCTTGTTATCAAAAGTACCCTTATTCTTAAGAGGTGGGGAAGAATCAACACTTAATGCAAGATCAAGATTTTTGACTATGAGAACTATTAAAAGGTTCTTTAATTAGAGTAATTCAACATAGGAATAAAATTGATGTCGGCATGTGCTCTTATGCCATTTAATTGGTTAATTGTTCAAATTTATTTTTCATTTGAAATTGTTAAAAATAATATAGATTTTTTTTTATAATTCTATGTAAAGTGGGGTGCGTTTACACAATTTGAGAGGCCAAAATATCAATACCATTTTTTGTTTAAATAAAAACTATAGTTCTTATCCTTATACCTTGTATTGTTAATATTTATGATGACTATCCATTTTGAAGATCACCAACTATTCTTTAAAATCATTATCACTAGGTTATTTCATTACTCCTCATATAACAATAAGTATTTAAATATTGATAAATAATATAAGATAATAAATTAATAATATTGATTAAATAATAATTTTTATAATTATAGGACCAATGTGCTAAATTAATAATTAACTTACTTGAAACTAAATTAGTTTGATATGCACGTTTGCGGTTTTTGTAAAGTATGGTTTTACTGTTGTCTTTTTTGTTGTTGCAGACTTGATTTGATGTCCATTTTCACTAGCGTTTTAAAAACATTTGTCTAAGATAGGCTTAATAGTACAAAGAACTACCATTTGAGGCATGCATAAATGATGTAATGGAAGTTCAATGTTCTCATATTTCATTGATTATTAGAATAGAAGAATAAATGAACAATCTAAATTCACATTAATTCGATAAAATACGATGAACTTAAGGGATTGATTCCATAGAATGCTGAAAATTAACTAAACACAAAAATTAACACAGAGTTTTGAAAATTAAAAATATTATTTAACTCAAATCTACCTTCAAAGGCTACAAGACAGGATTATTTACACTATTAGCAATTATCCTAAATCACAAAGAAAAAGAAAAAGAAAAAGAAAGATCTAAACTAGTAAGAAATAGAACAATAAACTTTAGGTAATAAGGAAACTAATTTAACTAGGATAAGGATTTTTAATTACCTCAGTTTCTTCTTGTTGTGCAAATTTTATTGAACTCGCAAGCGCACGAATCTGTTGTAGTATAGCTTAATGGTGCGAGTGTCGATCCCACGAAGAGGTGGATTTTAATTATTTATAGAATTAATTCTGTAAATGGGTGGTTGGATTGATGAAAATGATTTTGATTATCCTAAAACTTAAATTAAAATGACGAGAATAAATTCTAAAATTGGAATTTAAATGGCAATAATAAATTGAAGATAAATCTATTGAGATGACGTACTTGGGTATCTGGATTCGTATCAACATGCATCATGGGCTAAATATTCCATATTAATGCCAATTAGATCATGAGAGGGGAATCCACACCTCATGAACCACGCTCTAATAAATATGGTGCTAAGGGCTTATCGTGCCAAATAATAATAATCTTATACTAGGGTGCCGGTGAAACCAGGGCAGTACTAGACAAGATTAGTATTATTTGTCGACGAGAAGTCAAAACATCCACAAAAACTAGAGGGGAAGAGAAAATAAATTTACCAAATCAAGCCCATGACACATGTTGAGACTTCACCTTCAACCCAAGCTTGAAAGAAAATTAGCCACTCATAGTTGAACTAGGGGCAAAATGGGAATTTATTAAAATACAAAGAAAATACAAGATAGAGAGAGAATTACAAAAAATGAATCCCAAAAATGGATTCAGAGGTGCTAAATTAGGGGGGAGGCCCCCTTTTAATAGTTACATCGAGTAAATCATGGCCATCGGATTAAAAACAGTTTGGACGCTCAGGATTTCGCCACGTCATCCGCCACTATTTGCACAGTACAGTCAACCGCCACTATTTGCACAGTACAGTCAACAGTACCCGTATATGTGAATAGTACCGTACATGTGAACAGTGTCATTTTTCCTTTGATACTCCTCCTAAGGTTTTCGACCGTCCTGAGTTCAAAAATGATGTCCGTTTTGCCATTTGATCTCTCGTTTATTGTGAAATGACTATGATGCCCCTAAAATACATCAAATACTTAATTAAAACAAAACACACATAATTAAAGTACAAGAAATTTAAACACATAAAAGTAACGGTTGTTAGCAATACTTGATATATAAAATAACGATTTCTCCTTTATAAATATGCACTTTCTAACACTCAACACACCCCCCAACCAGCTTATTGCTAGTCCCTAGCAAATAAAGCGAAAACAAAAATTCAAAAAATGATTTTTTTTAAACCTCTTTTATTCAATCAGATTAATGATAACAATCAAATAAAAGTATAAGCATTATCTCAAGTTTAAAGAAACATCACACCCACATCAACCATCCACATGAATCAGCCCAGTAGACTTTGTTGTAGCTACCTTTAAGAATGGCATGTTAAACCCCAAAATCTCACTAGAAGTAGTGACACTCTCACAAAGAAATTAAACCCAAATAAAAATAGTCACTCCAATGAATGGTAATTGAGAGAAAATAATAAGAAGTGGTCTCACATGCTCTCACCAAAAAGAAATATGCCCTTAACTTAGAAATAATACGATCTCCAGTCAAATAAAAATGCTAGTCAACCCATTTTATTTATTATTATTATTTTTTTTATGCATCACTACATCTTTTTAGCCCATATAACTAGCTTCTACTTCAGATTATAGTTCCCTAAAATCAAGAAGGACTTTTATTAGGACGTAACGTAGGCTAGGGACATAGCTAACAAAGAAGGAAAATAAGGAAGACAAAATGTATGTTTGAGAAAAATGCATAGAATTTTTTTTTTTGAAAGTTGCAAGGTGGATTTCACCTATTATTGTTGTTTTTTTTTTGAAGCAATAATTTTTGTTTCTTTTTTTTTTTGAACTAGGCATAACTTTAATATACAAAATATTTATTTACAGTTTTCTCAAACATAAAAAGGTGATGGATCTTGTAAGATATTGGGTAATATTCCAAATCGGAGTGGGTCAAGATAATAAATTGAGAAAGAAAAGTTTTTTTTTTTAAGGCTCAAAAGGGCTAACTATGGATATTCATAAAAGGGATGGCTAGAAAGGCTCAAACGGATCAAAGAGGGCCTTTCCATCATCTTTTAGGACTCTAAATAATCTTCCATATCTACTAATTAAATGGGCTTCCAAATGTAACAACACACTCTTTTTTTTTCATTTTTTTTAATTTTTTTCTTTTTTATTTTTTTTTATTTTTTAGGGTTAACTCGAAAGAAATATAGAGATTGTGTATACAATAATAAACTGCTAAGCTGTATAAAGAATGGGCAAAAGGGTTACTCTCCAAGAAAAATGATAGGCTCAAAAACTCACTTGGTATTTATTATGACATGTTCATTCCTTCAAGCAACTCATTTTTGTCTCCGACATCAACATGTAGAGTAGCAAACATAGTGTAACATCACTTCAGACTAAAGATAATACAAATACTAAAATTTGAAATCATCATGTTATCCAATGTTAAAACAAATCAAAAAAAAATTTTTTTTTTAAACAACACCCTACCCCCCAACCTATTCTAAACGTAAAAAGAAAATATGCATGCAGAAATGTGAAAATGATGTAGAAAAATTAATTAGAAAATGATAGAAAATGAATTTTTATTTTAAGAAGATGCGTTTCTAGAGGCACTACACTCTATATTCAGCCATCTTTGACTCAAAAAATTTTTGTTTGAAAATGTATATTTATAAAGGAGAAATTAAAAAAGAAAAAGAAAAATGAACATCAAAACAAAGAAAAAGAAAATATCTGAATTTTTTTTAAAATTTTTTTTATTATTATTTTTTTTCAAACGATGAAGATGCGTTTCTAGAGTCACTACACTCTATATTCAGCTATCTTCAACACAAAAAGTTAGCAACAGTTAGTTTCTACAACAAAAAATTATTAAAAACTTAACCAAGATTCCACAATTGTCCATTATTCCCTCCCCCCAACCAGAACGAAACATTGTCCTCAATGTTTTAAAGAAAAGAAGTAGAGTTGAGAAGACATCACCTGGTTGGTGCAACACAGAAGAAAATATTTACAGGCGAAGAGTTAAATCTAATTTGTACTTCTTACTGCGGCTATTGTTACCATCATCATTTGAACGCTCCAACACAAAGCTCCAGGGGTCTGGCTCTGGTTTATAAGCTTGTAACATGTCAAGTAGCTCATTAGCAGTGTGAGCACAAATAAAAAGTTTTTTCGCACTGGAAGGAATAAAGTAGTTTTTTATTGCATGGTTAAGAAATGCGATAAAGCCATCATAAAAATTATTGACATTTAACAAACCGATGGGTTTCTGGTGAATGTGCAGTTGGGCCCAAGATGCTAGTGTGATAAGTGCCTCTAGTGTTGCAAGATCTCCTGGCAGGAAAATAAAAGCATCAGCATGATCGAGCATTTCAGTTATCCGTTCTTGCATACCTGAGACGACTAATTCTTCTCCAGTCGTGGAATCAGACACACTGCCCAAAGGTTTTAGGACTCGAGGGATGATGCCTAACACTTGGCTTCCTCTGACAAGAGCAGCTTCTGAGACCAATTTTGATAACCCTCGGTTACCTCCTCCATACACTAAGTGTAATTTTCTCTCTGCTATGTTTCGACCAAGATCTATGGCTACATCAACGAACTCTTTATGTTTGCCATAGGTAAATCCAGAAAGCACACAAATGTTCTTGAATTGTCTATTGGGAGTAGCTGCCATTGGGATATTTCTCAAAAACAATTTGTGAGTGCTTAACAAAAAGTCATATTTAAGAGTCTTGGTGACAATTGATCACAACTGTGTATGAGGTGGCGGGTCAATGTCAAAAACGCGTAAAGCACATGGCTCGATAGTCAAAAAGCAAACAGTAAAAACAAACAGTAAGAAAATTATTAAAGACAATAATGCACTGATAAAGCAACAGTGAAATAAAATAAAATAACAGTAAAGTAAAAGGATATTGATAGGTAGTTGCGACTGTGGCTCACATCTTCCTCTGGTTTTACGTCCAGAAACGGCTTGAACGCCCTCTATGGGTCGAGGATAGGCTTCCCATCCAATTTTCTTATAAACTGGCAAACAGGATCTTTTATAGTCAGATTCCCGAGACTATATCGTGCATGTTCTTTCTGGAATAATGGCCATAACTGGAGAATCGCTCCTTGCACATATCCACTTGGATGCGTTTCAAGAGACAAAAGGATATCATCCAATGACTCCTTATTCAAGCCATCCCTAATGAATTGAATTTTATCTTCCCTGTTATCAGATACCATTCCTAAAGAACATCGATTTTTATTGCAATTCATTCTGGCACACTTATGATAAGCAACAGAAATTCTTCGAGCTCGTCGTTTTCTTGCATAATTTCCTTTCCCACAACCAGGCATGTATGCAATAAATTTTGGAGGTAACTCACCTGCCAATCGTACTTTTGCTTCAATTAACCAACGGATGTCAGCAGGTATGTTATTCCTCATGAGCAGTCGCATGCGTTCGGACCGAGTTTTGTAGATCGTAAGGAGGGCATTCTGAGGGAGTGAAGGGAATCGCTTGTGAAGCTTCGCTAGAATCTCGGTTCTGTCCATTCTTTCACCTCAGAATATCAGTTATTATGGGAAACTGAAGTAACCGACTTGATTGTCACGGAGTACCGTTATCCGCCACTTCACCGGGGTAACAAACTAAAGCACACAAACAGAAAAACAAATTGAAACACACAAAGAAAATTAAAATCGTCCTCTTATTGAATTTACCTCAAGCTCCAACTGGATGTCGAAAACACCTCTTTCAATATTTCTGAGTTGGCCTTCTAAATCCTCAACGTAGGCTACTAACTCTGGTGGTTGTAGAGCCCAAATACGATGTGTTTTACAAGAATGAATCTGCCTTTTGAGATGAGTTTTGATACGTTGAAGTGGTTTAAGCATGTTCAGGAGGAACGATCTTCGTGTGGCACTCATTATTAACAATGATAAAAGAAAAGTTAATGACAAAAGAAACACACTTATGCAAAAATAAATTCAATTAGCAAAAGAATAAAAATAAATAAAGAAAGAAAAATCAAACCACCGAAAAGAAAAAATCAATTCAAATCTGGTGGGTCACTCAAATTTATTTCGGTGTCTTCTCCATGTGGTTGGTACTCTAGATATGGCTTTAATCTTTGACCATTAACTTTAAATGTGACACCGTTCTTTGGGTCTTTAATTTCAATTGCCCCATGTGGAAAAACAGTATGAACAATAAATGGACCAGACCATCGAGAGCGTAACTTACCTGGGAATAGGTGCAAGCGAGAGTTGAATAAGAGTACTTTCTGACCTGGAGTGAAAGATTTTCTCATAATATGCTTATCATGGAAGACTTTCATTCGTTGCTTGTAAATTTTGGCATTTTCATACGCGTCATTACGAATTTCTTCAAGTTCTGCCAATTGTAATCTTCTTTCTGAGCTGGCGTGATGCATGTCAAAATTGAATTTCTTGATAGCCCAATATGCACGATGCTCGAGTTCCACAGGTAGGTGGCAAGCTTTTCCATACACTAGCCTATAGGGTGACATCCCAATCGGGGTCTTGAAAGTCGTTCTATATGCCCATAATGCGTCATCAAGTCTTAATGACCAATCTTTTCTGTCCGGCCTCACCGTCTTTTCTAATATGTGCTTTAGTTCTCGATTGGAGATCTCCACTTGGCCACTGTTTTGCGGATGATACGGGGTCGCCACTTTATGAGTGATTGAATACTTTGTCAAAAGAGGTTTGAATGCTTTATTACAAAAGTGGGCACCACCATCACTGATTATCGCTCGAGGGAATCCAAAGCGTGAAACAATGTTACTTTTCAAAAACCCTATCACCACTTTGTGATCATTAGTTCTGCATGGAATCGCTTCTACCCATTTCGATACGTAATCAACAGCTACCAAGATGTATTGATGGCCAAAAGAAGGGGGAAAGGGTCCCATGAAGTCGATACCCCATATGTCAAAAATCTCAACCACCAAAATTGGATTTAGTGGCATCATGTTCCTTCGTGTAATGCTCCCCATTCGTTGACACCTATCACATGAAGAACAAAAAGTATAAGCGTCTCGAAATATAGTTGGCCAATAGAAACCACATTGTAAAACTTTAGTCGCTGTTTTCTTAGCACTGAAATGGCCTCCACAAGCTTGTTCATGGCAGAATGAAAGGATATTCTGAATTTCATTTTCTGGGACACATCGTCTGACAATTTGGTCTGCACAATATTTGAACAAATATGGGTCATCCCAAAAGAAATTCTTTATTTCTGCAAAGAATTTGGCCTTGTCTTGCTTAGTCCAATGCTCTGGAAGTTTGCCTGTAACAAGATAATTAACTATATCAGCATACCAAGGTAAGACTTCTACACTCATTAATTGTTCATCTGGAAAGGACTCATTCAATGTTAGTGGCTCTGTAATTGTGTCAAAATGAAGACGAGAGAGATGGTCCGCTACAACATTTTCTGTGCCTTTCTTATCTTTGAATTCCAAGTCAAATTCCTGCAAAAGTAACACCCAACGAATTAGTCTAGCTTTTGCATCTTTCTTCGTGAGAAGATATTTCAAAGCAGCATGATCTGTGAACACAATTATTTTACAACCAATGAGATAAGATCGAAATTTTTCCAATGCAAACACTACTGCTAGCATTTCTTTTTCAGTAGTTGAATAGTTCAACTGTGCATTATTCAATGTCATACTAGCATAATAAATAACATGGGGAATTCGATCAACTCTTTGTCCTAATACTGCTCCTACTGCATAATCAGATGCATCACACATGAGCTCAAATGATAAGCTCCAGTTTGGGGGTTGAATGATGGGTGATGTTGTCAACAATTGCTTTAATTTTTCAAAAGCCACAAGACATGAATCATTAAAGATAAAAGGTGCATCCTTAGCAAGTAAATTGCATAAGGGTCTAGAAACTTTGCTAAAATCTTTAATGAAACGTCTATAAAAACCAGCATGCCCAAGGAAAGATCTTACTTCTCTGACTGTTTTGGGTGGAGGAAGATTGGAAATGAGATCCACCTTGGCTTTGTCAACCTCAATACCTTTGCTCGAAATGATGTGACCGAGAACAATACCTTGTGTTACCATAAAATGACACTTCTCCCAATTTAAGACCAAGTTCTTTTCGATACATCTCTGCAGAACTAGTGTTAGATGACGTAAACATTGATCAAATGAATCACCAAAGACAGAAAAGTCATCCATAAAGACCTCAAGGAATCGTTCAACCATATCAGAAAAAATGCTTAACATGCATCGTTGAAATGTAGCAGGTGCATTACATAATCCAAATGGCATTCTCCTATATGCAAAAGTGCCAAAAGGGCAAGTGAAAGTGGTCTTCTCTTGATCTTTTGGTGCTATGGGAATCTGATTATATCCTGAGTAGCCATCTAGAAAGCAATAAAATTCGTGACCTGCTAACCTATCAAGCATTTGATCGATGAATGGTAAAGGAAAATGGTCTTTACGTGTGACAGAATTCAACTTCCTATAATCAATGCATACACGCCATCCTGTAGTTACTCTAGTTGGTATCAATTCATTATCAGTATTCGTAACTACAGTGACTCCTGACTTTTTGGGGACAACTTGAACAGGACTGACCCATGAACTATCAGAAATTGGGTAAATGATACATGCGTCTAATAGCTTAAGGACTTCTGTTCTAACAACTTCTTTCATATTAGGATTCAACCGACGTTGCATTTCCCTAGTAGATTTATCATTTTCATCAAGGCGAATATAATGCATGCAGTCTACTGGATTTATACCTTTTATATCCGCTATGGTCCATCCTAATGCTCCTTTGTGTTCTTTTAAAACATCCAACAACTTACCTTTTTGTTCGTCATTGAGGAATGATGAGATGATTACCGGTAAAGTATTTTCGTCCCCCAAAAATGCATATTCCAAAGTGTTGGGCAATGGTTTGAGCTCGAGTTTCGGTGGTGATTCTGATGATGGAATGAGTTTCTTCTCTGATGGCGCTAGTTGTTCAACTCGTGGCTTCCATTTATTAATGTCCATAGATGGTGCTGAGTCAAGTAGGGCGTTGACCTCATCGACCGATCTGTCAATATCAAAATCCAAACCAAAGTGTGTTAAACATGTTTGTAAAGGATCATCACTAAGGTTTGAAACAAAAGAGTTATCAACTAATGCTTCAATTAAGTCCACATCAACAATTCCATCATCTGTGTTGTGAGGTTGTTTGGCAATATTGAAGATGTTCAGCTCCATAGTCATGTTGCCGAAGGACAACTGCATATTTCCAGTTCTGCATTGAATATGAGCATCTGCAGTTGCCAAGAAAGGTCGGCCTAGGATAATGGGGATGTGCTTTCTTGAATCCTGTATTGGTTGAGTGTCAATTACAATGAAGTCAACAGGAAAATAAAACTTGTCTACCTGGATAAGCACGTCCTCCACAATACCACGAGATATTTTCGTGGACCGATCTGCAAGTTGTAACACCACTGGAGTTGGGTGTAATTCTCCCAGTCCAAGTTTCATGAAAACAGAATAAGGCAACAAATTTACACTAGCTCCTAAATCCAACAAAGCATTCTTAATTGTGTGGTTCCCTATGCTACATGAGATAGTGGGGGAACCTGGATCTTTGCATTTTAAAGGAATTTTATGTTGGAGTATAGAACTAACGTTTTCTGTTAAAAATATCTTCTTTTGAACATGCATATTTCTCTTTTTAGTACACAGATCTTTAAGAAACTTGGCATAAGATGGAACTTGCTTTATAGCATCAAGTAATGGGATGTTAACACTTACCTGTTTGAAAATTTTGAGAATCTCACCTGTAGATTTTCCTTTCTTTCCTTTCGCTAACCTCTGAGGAAATGGAGCTTTTGGAACATATTCTCGTGGGTTGGTGTCTTCTTTTTCCTCCGGTAATGAGTCCTCAACGTTCACAGGTACAATTTGATTGTCTTTCGTCACTGGCATTTCCATTTTATTGTCGACTTCTTTTCTTTTCCGCAAGGTCATGACAGCTTTGACCTCTCCATGCTGCTGTGGTGAACTGGTACTTGCTTCATGCACTCCTTTAGGGTTAGGCACTGGTTGACTTGGAAATTTACCTTTCTCAACAGTCATTGCCAAGGTCTGAACTGAAGAAGCAAGTTGTCCCACCATCTTCTCCAAGCTTGAAACTGATTGAGCTTGTGAGTTGAAGCCCGCTCTCAACTCATTTCGTAATCCATCAATGGTGCGGTTTTGTTGCTCAATCGTGGAGTGAGTAACATTCCTAAGATTCTGGAATGCATCCTCCCACGATCTGGGTTGAGAGTAATTCTGATTCTGATTAAATGGTCTGAATGGTGGCTGAGAGGCCTGAGGATTTTGAGGAATTTGTTGCATTGGCGGAGCTGGAGCTGCTGGTCCATTTTGTTGGAATCCTTGAGACCATGAAAAATTGGGGTGGTCTCTCCATCCAGGGTTGTATGTGTTGGAGTATGGGTTATAATTCAATTGTTTTATCATTACTCCTATGGCATTAGCTTGTTCTGAATATGAGTCATGGTCATGTGGCTCTGTTGATTTAGCAGTCGATAATGATGCTATTTGTCGAGCAAGACCTTCAACCATCTCCTTGACTTCTTTGATTCCTGACGTTGACTCGCCAATTTGAACCTCATTTACTCCCTTAATCCTTCTGGTACTCCTGAGTGATCGACTCTGTTGTTGGGAATTATCTGCTTGTCGCTGGAAGAATTCCCAAATCTCTGATGCACTTTTTGACATTAGCTCTCCTCCACTTGTTGCCATTAGCCATTCTTGCACATTTGGTAATAAGCCCTCTAAAAAGTATTGGCATTGGTGCCATTTCTCGTACCCATGATGTGGACACTTCAAGAGTAGCCCATTGAATTGCTCCCATGTTTCGAAAAACTGCTCGTCATCTCTCTGGGTAAACTCCGAGATTTCCCTGCGAATAGCATTTGTTTTATGAACTGGGAAATATTTATTTAAAAATTTTGTAACCATTTGTTCCCATGATGCAATACTATTAGCAGGTAATGTATTAAGCCATGAACGAGCTCTATCCTTTAAAGAAAATGGGAATAATCTAAGTTTTACATCATCATCTGAAAAATTCTCATATTTAAATGTTTGACAAATTGCATGAAAATCATTCAAATGATTGTATGGGTCCTCATTTTCTAGGCCATAGAACGTGGGGAGACAATTTAGCACACTAGGTTTTAATTCAAAACTCCTAGCAGCTACATTTGGGTACCGTATGCATGATGTGCTCAAATTAGCTAAGGGACTAAAGTAGTCCTTAAATGGCCTCTCTTGTGGTGCTTGTAAATCCATTTTGTTTTTAACGTTTTTGTGTGTGCGAAGTGTTTTCTCAAGTTCAAGGTCTATAGGTTCAAGATTGGGTAATAATGACCTACGACCATGCATACAAGAAATACAAGAATAAATGGAAAACAAAACAAATAAAATAAAAATAAAAATAAGAGCAAAACAAATAAAAATAAAGAAGAATGAGAAATTACGATACTAACCTTGTTGTGCTATTACAAACTTACTATAAAAATACACAAAAACAATACGTGAAAATAAATTAACTAAAAATAAATTAATAAGATAAATAACAAAAAAACAAAAAAAAATACAAAGAAAATTAAATTAAAAATTAAATTACAAAATTTTAAATAAGAGAAAAAGAAAAGAAATACTAACCTCTAAGTGTAGATTCACTTTTTTCTTCTTCTTTTTTTTTTAAAAAAAGAAAATTAAATGGAAATATTCACAAAAATTAATTCTATGAATTAAAATTACTTACCTCCCCGGCAATGGCGCCAAAAACTTGTTGTGCAAATTTTATTGAACTCGCAAGCGCACGAATCTGTTGTAGTATAGCTTAATGGTGCGAGTGTCGATCCCACGAGGAGGTGGATTTTAATTATTTATAGAATTAATTCTGTAAATGGGTGGTTGGATTGATGAAAATGATTTTGATTATCCTAAAACTTAAATTAAAATGACGAGAATAAATTCTAAAATTGGAATTTAAATGGCAATAATAAATTGAAGATAAATCTATTGAGATGACGTATTTGGGTATCTGGATTCGTATCAACATGCATCATGGGCTAAATATTCCATATTAATGCCAATTAGATCATGAGAGGGGAATCCACACCTCATGAACCACGCTCTAATAAATATGGTGCTAAGGGCTTATCATGCCAAATAATAATAATTTTATACTAGGGTGCCGGTGAAACCAGGGCAGTACTAGACAAGATTAGTATTATTTGTCGACGAGAAGTCAAAACATCCACAAAAACTAGAGGGGAAGAGAAAATAAATTTACCAAATCAAGCCCATGACACATGTTGAGACTTCACCTTCAACCCAAGCTTGAAAGAAAATTAGCCACTCATAGTTGAACTAGGGGCAAAATGGGAATTTATTAAAATACAAAGAAAATACAAGATAGAGAGAGAATTACAAAAAATGAATCCCAAAAATGGATTCAGAGGTGCTAAATTAGGGGGGAGGCCCCCTTTTAATAGTTACATCGAGTAAATCATGGCCATCGGATTAAAAACAGTTTGGACGCTCAGGATTTCGCCACGTCATCCGCCACTATTTGCACAGTACAGTCAACAGTACCCGTATATGTGAATAGTACCGTACATGTGAACAGTACCATACGTGTGAACAGTGTCATTTTTCCTTTGATACTCCTCCTAAGGTTTTCGACCGTCCTGAGTTCAAAAATGATGTCCGTTTTGCCATTTGATCTCTCGTTTATTGTGAAATGACTATGATGCCCCTAAAATACATCAAATACTTAATTAAAACAAAACACACATAATTAAAGTACAAGAAATTTAAACACATAAAAGTAATGGTTGTTAGCAATACTTGATATATAAAATAACGATTTCTCCTTTATAAATATGCACTTTCTAACACTCAACACTTCTCTCATTTCTTATTTGTATAAAGTTGGCCTCAAATGACCTATACTGAGATTTTGCTCAGTTCTGGTTTCTTGGCTAATTAGCATACCATAAACCTCTAATAGTGAGGGAGCCTCTGGCATACAATTAATATTAGTAACAATTAAGTCATATTCAAATCATATTACAGCCAAGACACACATAATGAAATCCTTATCACTCGTATTGTTTCTTGCAACTCTAAGTGTATTTAGGATAGATTTGATTCTAGAGTAATAATCATGAATTGCAAGTGATCCTTTTTTAGTGTTTTGAATCTGAGTTCTAAGATATAAGACTCTAGCCCTTGTCCTCGCACCATATTAATTGGCAAGAGTTGTCCATACGTCATATGAAGTAGAACAATCCACCACAATGCCTAAGGCTCCTTCACTGAGTGATGAAAGTAACTAACTTAAGAGAATATGGTCCGTTTCTTCCAGATTTGGTATTCAAGATTTGGTGTTGTGATAGTGGTTTGATTTGATCTAGGACTTGTGAAAAATCTGGGGGGACAAACATGGCTTCCATTTGTGAACCCTTCAAGCTTATTTGCTCTAATGCTAGAAATTACTTGCGATTTCCATAGCATAAAATTGTTCTGTGTTAGCTTGGTCGGAGTAGTAAACAGATAGGTGTTATTAGCGTTGTGTTGAGTGGGAGATGGATTTATTACTGTTGTATTCTTGATATTGGTGCCTGGGTTCTGATATTCAACATTTTCAAATGAATTTTTATTCAAGTTATTTGTTTGATCATTTGGATTTTCCAATGTTTGATTCATATTTGTTTGTGAATTGCTACTAGTTGCCATAGCTCAAAGTTGGCCATAAATCTTAAATTCATGAGAATTGCTTAAGCATGTAAGCAAGCAGAACTAAAATCAAACAATTTCATTAAAATTGTAACTTGCATGAATGAAATATATTGAGTATTCACTTATATATACATGAATGGAAAAATGATAGCTTGCTTAAGGGGTAATGAATTGAAATAAACAAATTTTGATCCGTAACTTTAGTTATACTAGCCAATCATTGAATAGCTTCTAGAAATTCCATCTTTCAAAGCTCATGTGCTGATATTCCCCAGCTCATTAAATGCAGCTCATCATCTACATCAGCTGGCTGGTGGACATAATGATTTAGGTGGCATGCTTGCATGGGCTCAGGGTCAACCTTTTGACTCTTTATAGTTACCACTCTTAGCAGGTCCAGCCCGGACTTTTTTGCCAATCTTATAATTATACCTTGTGACCTCTTCTTCATGCTAAAATTTGAAAGTTCCTCTCTCAATTAAGATGCTAACGGTTCCCTAAATATAAATTTAGCTAGTTTTCTAATTGTGCTTTTATTTATCTATTTTTAGACATATATTGCTTTTATTATTTTTTTCTATATCTTGTGTTATAGTTCTTGTAAATTCTCATTATGTTCTCCAAATTATATGTAACTCTTTATTTTTATTTTTCTTATTAATACATACAGCTACTTTTGCTGAGGCCCAATTATTAAAGGGGGAAAAAAGCAACATGTGAAAAATAGAGCGTTATTAAGTCTTAGATATTAAAAAAGAGGATTTACGTCATAATTTCTTATGTATGAAAACTCCAAAAATATGTTTGGCTCTCTACTAAAATTTCCTTTCAAAAAACATGGTAAGGATGATTTCCAAACAAATAATTGAGTGACATGATAGGACATCCTATTTTTTGTTCACTATTTGTGAATGTGAATTCTTGCAATCGAAAGAGACTTATTATTATTTTTTTAAATGATGAAAGAGACATTTATTTCTTAGTGATGAAAGAGACATTTATATATTCTTATAATGGAAACACGTATAACAAGTGTACTTTGGATATTTTTTTAAAAACACAGAGATAAACTAGATAATTAATTCAAATCTCAAGTATTGAATGCAAATTTATCTCTTTTTTCTTTTTTGTTAGGATGGGGATTTTCATCCCGCAGTTGGGTAAATTCACCCTATTTTGAAAATATATTTGCTAAAAATTCACATTATTACCCAAAATTTAAAATCAAGGAAAAGTTTAAGCAATTATTCAATTAGATCCTTTATTATTTTCTTTTTATAAATTTTATACCTAATACAATTCCATATATATTATCGCATATATTATAAAAATAAAAAAATTATCCTTATTCAATTAGTAAATAAAATCATTAAATTTAAAAGATTATTTTTATTATTATCATTTATATTGAAATAATATAATAAAAGTAATAAAGTTAAAATATATAAATATTTTTAATTACCAATTATGATATACATGATTGTAAGGTTGACGATTCCTTAGCTATAGGTTACGGTATCATTGGGATACTAGAGTCATAGCTTACAATTGAGTGTTGGAACCCTCACCATATATGTATATATATAGACACATTGATTTTAATCATTTGCATTCTTTTAATAGTTCAATTTTAAGATTTACCATGCATATAGAGCTAATTATATCATTGTAAGCTATTACTCTAGTACCCCAATGATACCGTATCCTACAACCCAGGAATTGTCATATTTCTAAATTTGTTGATTTTTAATTAATATAAGAGTGGGTCATTTAAACCTACCAACTTCTTCTTTAAACCCAATTTAAAAAATAAATTCATTATTAAAAAATTAAAAACTGAAAATATCAAAATTACCATTCATTAATCGTTTTCTCTCTCATCCTTATAATTTTCTATTATCTCTCTACTTGCAAACTAAGAACTCAATTTATCTTTTTTTTAATTCATGTTCTTTTTTTTTTTGGGCCTTTCTTAGAATATTATGATATATATTGCATACTTTCTATACATATGAATTTTTTTCCCTTAATGCTCATTAGCTTTTTTTATTCGGTAGAAGTTAAGTTTTTAGATATTTAATAACTTTTATAGATGAAAAAAATTTATTGATGTTGATTTTTTGGTAGTAGAATTTGCTCTCTTAGTTGGTGGTATCAATTATTTGCAGTGAAAAGAAAATATCTGAATAAGTTATGAAAATTTGTGAAATTAAGAAAGGAAAGAGAAGTAAGGTCAATTAAATAATTTTCAAAACAATATTTACATAATCAAATATTTAATTAAAAAGACGATAGAGAGAGAAAATTAATAGGTTCACATAACCCTATTCTTAACATAATTTAATTTGATTATTATAATTTAATAAAACAAATTGTCCCAATCATATGCTTTCGTGCTATAAATCTAATCAATTAATGAGCATTTAATTGATTAATTTTTCAAATTTTTATTTATTTGAAACTGTTAAAAATTATATGAGTTTTTACCAATTACCTTTTGAAAGTGGATTAAATTTACACAATTTGAACGATAGAAATATCACAACCCATTTATATATAATAAACTTCCTACGTAGAAACTTGTTCATATCTTTCTTTGGAGTTTCCTTGTATCAGCGACTGAAGTCAATAATTTGCAAAGAAGTGTACAAACGGAGTGCATCCATTTTTGAAAATCACTATCACGTTTTTTATGTCTGTAATTTTCAAATCATTATATTTTGTAAGCCAATCTAGCCACTTTCGGCTGCCCACCAACATGGACTGGTAAGCTGTTGCAATAAATAATCCATAGTCACCGAATCCTTCGCTAAATTTTGAAAAAGTAATAGTAATGCAAATATATTATTAGCAATCATTCATAAGATCCAAATGCATGATGGCGAGCAATCCAGTGTCGCGTTGAAATAAAAATTCTTCGTAGGAGTGCTACGAGTCCACGACTGCTCGCTCCCGTGTCCCCACATGGACACGAACCACTGGTTAATTCTTTATAAATTTAAAAAATAACTTCTGTCTGATTCCCAAAAATAACATATTCGATTATATTTACCCATCGTTGTCAACTTAATTTCACTTAAATTGCCACATGCTTCTTGACTTAATTTAGCCCTTTTTTATGAGTAGAGTAGATTCTTCAATCCACTAGATGAACATTTTAATTTGAAATTATCATCTCGTGTCTGCAAAAAACAAGTAAATTAAGGACTTGATTGTAAAAGGTATGAAGTTTGAAATTTTATGAATTTTAGATTTTTTTAAAAAAATTACTAGTTTATTTTTTATAACTTATGTTTGATTTTTAAAAATTTATGTCAACAGAAAAAGTAACTTTTTGTGATTTTTGTTTGAGTAAAAAAAGATCTGATTGAGAAGTAAACATTTCAAAAAATTTGACTGAAAAAATAAATATTATATTTAAGAATGATCTCTATTAAATATACTTATTTCGTAAACTATAAAATCTAATCTCTTTTTTTGTTTTAATTTATAACGATATAAATGACAAATAACCATATCTAAAATGTTTTTTATTTTAAAAAATGAAGTTACTTATTTCTTAAACTATAAAATCTAATCTCTTTTTGTATTTTGATTTACAACAATGTAAATGAAAAATAACCATATTTAAAATATTTTTTATTTTAAAAAATAAAGTGCCACTTATATTTAGATATTAAGAAAATAAATATATCATTGAGATAATTGTATTTAGACATTTTTATACTTAAAAAAATTCAAATCTATTCAAATTTTAAACAAAAACATTAACGCTACCTGCATAAATTGCATTTGATTGTATTTAAGTTGACAATGGAGGGTAACTAAATATAATGAAATACTCTCTTATTGAATGGGACAAAACTTACTTTTGGATTCATAAAAACTCAAGTAATGGACCTTTACATAACCATGTTTCTGGTGACAATTTATATATCGATGTTTAAAAGAAAATTACTGTTGACATGTCTTAAAGAGATTTTTTTGAGAAATAAAAAAATGTCTAGAATATTTTGCGTTTTTTAAACAAAAATTAATTTGTGATCTCATATTTTAAGAATCACAAAAATTCATCTAAAATGTTTAAAAATCTAAAACAAATAAAAAAAACTTATTTCAAAGAAATAACTTAATTACTCCAACAAAAATTAAAAAATTAGTTTTTTTGTTTGATTTAAAAGATTGATTTAAAAAAAAATCATCCTAATATTTTTCGTAATGGTTCCTCTGGTAATCGCAAAAGTCAATTCAAAGGGAATAAATGTACAACAGTCTTTCAAACTAAAATTGCTGGATTTAATAGGAAAGCAAATGGAAATGGAGGTGCAGGTGACCATTGAGTATTGACAAAACTAATATGGGGAACGGTGTCATTTCATGGTCTGTAACAACCAAGACAATGCTTCTCAAAAATAAAAATAACGTAAGGTACAAAATGCACGTGATTAACTATTTCAAGAATCGTGCAGATCCTGATCTAACGCAATTACTGATATAGGAAATACAATAATGGAGTCAAATGTGGCTGCGAAGAATTATTTTAAGATTATAGTGGGGTCCATACCTAGCCTCCCGTGGAGCGTTATATAAGGGTAATTTTTCAAGGACTTTCCACCGAAAAAAGCAGAGCAAATCTAGAGAGAGTCAGGCCTTGGGGGAAGAAACAGAGCAAAGTCATCAACCATGCTTCAAATGCAGTGTTTAAACTTCTCTCCAAAATTCAATCCTTTGCAACAGCCTGGTGAGTCTCTTTGTAACCCCATATGCCATCACTGGTCTTCTTCTTCAATAATTTTTACGAACGTTACTCATCTTCAGGTTGCTTTAAAACAATTGCATGGCCATTGACACAAAGACACGGCGCCGTCGCAAACACAAGTCCAAGCAACGAGTCCTTATCAATCAAATGCTCCTCCCAAATATCATTTCATATACCAAATCAAAACAAAATTGCACTCAATAATGAGGGTATAATTAGCAATAGAAATCATCAGAAACCATTGAACAAACAGCTCGTTTCTTTGGCGTTGCAAGATGGTTATGCATTACAATCCGAGGACGATAATACAGCAGCTGCAGCTTCAAGCTTTCTGGAATTTTTCAAGAAGAAGCTCATTGCAATCAACCATTTAGTTCGTTCATACACGTGGGTTAACATTGTGAGTTGCTTCTTATACAGAACAAATAATGATATGAAGTTTTTTCATTTTCGTTTTTCTTTTAATCCTTTCTAGATTTACAGAAACGAGATCCATGTTTTGTCTTAACAGGTTTTTGGGATTGTATCAGTTTCTTTACTTCCATTACAAAGTCTTGCTGATTTGACCCCAAGATTTTTCATTGAAATATTGAAGGTAGATATTTTTATTAAGAACTGAGAAAGAATCAATAAAAGTTACAACTACGTATTCGGAGATGATTGTTTGAATAACATTGATTCATCGTGACATATATTTCAGGTCATAGTGCCCACATTACTGATGAACACTTTTCTGACGGCCTTAAACCAGATTTGTGACGTTGAAATAGACAAGGTATATATAAATATAAATGATGCTCAGGTGCAGACGTCTGGATTTTCTAAATTTAAACTAAAATTAGAGTTGTATAGTGTTGATTCTAGTTTAAATTCGAATTTTATAAAATCCGAACAATCGTATCTGACCATGAATCCATGCATGCATATGTTGAGATATTATATATATGCTCCTTTGACGCTTCATATACTTTATCTATTTGTTTGTTTGTTTTTGCTAATAAATAAACTCAACGTTGTAAAAGATTAACAAGCCGTATCTCCCGCTTGCTTCCGGGGACTTATCAATGGGAACTGCAATTGCGATTTGTATAGGAAGCGCAATCTTGGTAAGCAAGTGCCCGCAAAACTTTTTTCAATCCTCTAATAAATAAAGTTAAGCCTATTTAATTTGTAACTTTTTTTAATTCATTAATTGATCCCAAATTTTCAGAGTTACGCTTTGGCAATTATGTCGGGATCCCCACCACTTCTCTTGATCCAAATCTTGTGCTTTCTATGTGGATGCGCTTATTCACTCCCAGTAAGTGCTTCAATTGCATGCCGTAACGTAGCTTAAAATGCACAGTTTTTTTCAATTAACTACTGGAGTTAAAATTCTTAAAAAATAAGATGAAAAAATTGATTTGTACTTTCTCCCTATTCCCTAATATACCTCTTTAAGTAAATGAAAATTAATAGTCTCTAAATGACTGTTTTTAATCTTGGCTGCAGCTTCCTTTTCTTAGGTGGAAATCAAAAACATTTATGGCTCCTCTCACTCTTGTGATTCTGATGGGATTTACACTTCAATTACCTTTCTGTATGCACATGCAGGTATACACACATATATGATTTCTTCGTATTATAAATAATTATTTGGCTCCCATGCGACAATTTAATTTTGATTTATGTATACAGCAATACGTGCTTGGTAGACCTTTCGTGCTTACAAGACCATTAATTTCTACGGTCGCTATCATGTCTGTCTTCGCATTCGTAAACGGACTTCTGAAGGTAATAATTTCAACTTTATAACTTTGTAAGTGTATCGATTCTCATAAAAAAATATTAATAAATAATGGATGGTTACTAATTTACTTCTTTACGTGATTTATTAACAGGATTTGCCAGATGTAGAAGGTGACAAAAAGTTTGGCATGAAAACACTGTGTGTCCTCTTAGGGAAAGAAAAAGTCAGTAGATCATTTATTTATTCCCATCAACACCAAACGGAATTAGATAATATAAATGATAGTACAAAAATAATAAGTGGCTTACAAATCTCTTTTTCTCAAAAGGTGCTTCCGCTTTGTGTTAATATGATGTTAGTGGCCTACGGAGGTGCTATGATATCCGGGGCTTCCTCAGCATTCTTGATAAACAAGATTGTCTCTGTAAGAAATTTAGCCTTGTATATTTTGTTTGAATGTGAATGTGATGATGATCTTGATCACTTATAACTAATTAATGATTTTAAAAAAAATTTGTTGCAGATAATTGGCCACGGCATACTCGCGTTGATTTTGTGGCTTCAATCTAAAAAAGTTGATCTTGATAATTTTGAATCAACATTTGGTTTTTACATGTTGATTTGGAAGGTAAGTCATTGATCGCTCTTCCTTAATTGTGATTATTGGGTTAAATCCAATCAAGTTCCGTAGTTTAGTTACTTTTTTAATTAGTGATTTAACTTCTAATATAAATATGTTGTTGTATTTGCAGTTAAATTATGTTGAATACATCCTTATCCATTTTCTAAGATGACAAGGAAGGCAGGCAAAGAAAGGTTCAGATTCCTGTGACAGATATATGATAGTGGCATCATTTTTGAAAATGTGGTCGTTCTTTGTTTTAGCAGTCGTTGTATTATGTATTTAAAATTTTTATATTTCTCCCATGAGGAGTAGGGTGACTAAAATTTTGTTATATTATAATATTTGCCTTAATTTGGCACCCTCGGTCCACTAATATTTTAATCTAGAGTTTACTGCCATTTTTTGTAAACTCTACAGAACGAGAGAATCTTTATTAACAAAAAATAACAAATAAAAATAAACACACTGAACAAAAACCTTAATTTTAAGTGAAGTTATTTTAACTTAAATTTTTTACTTAATATTTAGCGTAAATTTTGTATTATTGGTTTCATGCAATTCATAAATGAATGAATATCAGTGTTACCTTTTTATTTTAAATATTTAACATTGATTAAATTAAAAAAAAGAGTAATTTTTTTAAGAAACAATTAAATCTTGACCATTCATAAGTTATAAATGCGTACTTCAAATAGCAGAAGGTTTGCTCCCCAATTTTGCATGAAAATCTACGTGCTTATCTAGCCTTAATAGACTTTAGCAACTAGTGAGTTCCCAATTGCAAAATTCTCCACCTTAGCAAGCCAACATTGATTGGTTGAAGCCAGTATGGCCTACAACCTCATACTCTTCTTTGATTGGCATATATCTTCAGTTCAATTAATTTTTTATTGAACGCTCTTTTGATCGGCATCAGTTGATTACTACGAAGTCAATGATTCCGGAAAAGGGCTACATTATGAAGGCCGCCTGGTCTGGGATCTTTCGTTAAATGTATCTGCATATATATTAGCCTTCGCTTGTGCGTGAAAGACATGGTCATCTCTTGTCAATATTTATTAATAAAAAACATTTAACATAATTTTAAATAGTGCTGAGCTTTTAATGGATATAAATTCAGTGCTGAGCCGACATTTACAATTGTTAATTATCAGATAAAAATATAAAATTAATTAAATATTGACCATATATTACTATACATGCACATTTGACATATGATTATGAAGAGTTGAGAATATGTATACTAAGCAGCGGATTCAAAATCCACTTTTAATACATCTCTATATTCTTATAATGGTCCTTTCGAATTTTATTTCTTCAAATACTCTCAGTTTAATTTACAAAATACAAACCCATATATTAAAATTAATCATATTTTCATAAATTTATTATGCCAAATTTTTTATTTATAGAATACGTACAAATCTTAAATTATTTTCTTATTGTTATATAGCTTATATTTTCGTAACTTTTGATTACTATAATTTTCTATAAATTTTTTTATTAAAATATAAGTATAAATATGAATTTTGAAATAGACTGAGTGTATAGTATTTATTAAAAGAACAATTTATTTAAGTGTTTGATTGAATTTCTATTTAAAAATAGGAATGAATTAAATTGAATTTAGTTATGTAGGTAATTTCAATTAAAAATTTTTATAGGAATTTTAAGGGGCGTATAAAGGCCTTCACTTTAAAATATAAATCTGGGCCCTTAAAGCCCGAACAAAAAAGCTTGGCCCGAGACAAAGCCATACCGAAATGTGCAAAATCCGACCAAGTTTGACCCAGCCCATGCATCATTCGTTGAAGAAGTTTTGTGGTGCCAAGCGGGCCACAACATAGTCAGAAAAGCAAAATAGTTTACGCAGAATTTATAACCGGTACATGCAAACAACGAAGAAAGCTTATAAAATATCAAAATTTTTATTTTTATTCAGATTTATATGTGTGCAAATATTTGTGTGATTTTAAAAATAAATTTTGAACTTATTTTTTGTAATACATTTCGAACCTAAATTCAATGTATTTAACTGGTCCAATAGGGGCAAATTTATAACTTAATTGAACTAGAAAAAATGCCTTATAAAATTTTTGACTAAGCGGGGACAGCTGACCCAGCTTGTGCCTTAATGGCTTTGCTACTCTTTTGGAGGGGGAGCCTAAACTAATGTTTCGAAATCTAAATCTGTTGGTTAATAAAAAAAAATTTAGACTATTAGACTCCTAGGAGTTGAGATTGGCACTTTTAATCAAATTCAGCTTTTTTTATTTTTTATAATTTTCATAAATAATATTTTGTAAATTCTACGATGTTCTGCCCACGGTCGAAAAGAAAATTCTGTTTATTTTTTAGTTGTTTTGTCATTTTAATTTATTTTATTACTTTTCTTATTGCTTTTAGAATTTTTATCTTTTTTTTTCTAGGTATCAGATTTTAGGTGCTATTTGTTTTTTTTTTCTTATCTAGACTAGGAGAATTTTAATATAAAATAATATTTCAAGTTTGGATATTTTAGTAAATTCGCGATGGGTAGGGTTAGTATAAAAAAGCCCAAAAATTTAGTTTTGTTTATTAAAAATGATCAATAATATTTTCATTGCTCAGAAACTTTGTTTCTTCATAGTATCTTTTGCATTTCCACATTGTTAAAAAATGTAAGGGTGAGTAATAAAATTAAAAAAATATAAATGTGAAAGTTTGAAAAATATGAATGGGAAAGTTTGAAAAAAAAAATGAAGGGCAAAAGCCACCCACATTCCCAAGTTTTACTTAAAAATGAAGGTGAAAAAAAGTAAAAGTGGAAAGTTTGTGGAAAAAAATGAAGGAGAAAAGTCACCACATCCCCAAGTTTTGCTTAAAAATGAAGGAAAAAAAAAGTAAATGTGGAAAGTTTAAAAAACAATGAAGGACAAAAGCCACCCGCATCCCCAAGTTTTACTTTAAAATAGTCACATCAATCTCTTTAATTTTATAAATGATTATAAACCTCTTTTTTACTATTATATCCTTTGATTATAATAATCTAAAAATATAATATGAAAATGAACTAATATGTATAATAATATATTTTTAATATTAAAAGTTAATTTTTCAAATTTGTCTTAATCTTAAAACAACTGTTTCACAAACATTCAAAATTTCTTAAAAACTATATTTTATATGTTTATTTATAATATTTTTATAGCTTATTTTTAATATTAGATCTATATAAGTAGAAATTTTTGGATTAATGGAATTAAGTATAATAAAATCTGTCAGCATATATAGATAATAGCTTAATACTAAAAATAAATTGCACCCCATATATGTGTTATATTATTAATTATATTTATTTTAATGTTTTATTTGAATTTATGAGTTATTTTATTTATTATATTTATCTTAGTACGTATTTGTACTTATTATCAAAGTTTTAACTGCAATGAAACGGAGTAACAGTTAAAAAGATTTGCACAATCATTTTTAAAATTAAAAGGGCCTGTGTAATCATTCAAGCAAGTTTAGTGTGTGGTAATTTTTTCCATGTTTGAACATAAAGCAATAGTTTCTACATTGAATATATGGGTTAAATCGTTGATTAAATATCTTGTTAAAGTGGTTTTGACAAATGGGGATTATCATACCAAATAAATGGAGTTGGAATCGAAGAATTAGACAGTGATCCTAACCTATCCCAATTAATAAATCAATAGGCAACATCCGAAAGGTAGTCTACTTTAACTGATATTATACTTATTTTATTAGTTTTTCTTATTTCAAGAGAGTGACAATTTTCCTTAGCTATGTGGGTTTTTTTACCAGCGTTATATATTTATAGTTGTTAGTTCTTATCCTCATAGCTAAGTAGTTGACCCTTTTTAGGGGAATTTATGAAATTAACCATAATACTTTTGTATTTTTTAAATTTGACCTCCCAAATTTTTTTTCAATCAAAATTAGCCAAACCCGAATTTTGAGGACCAAATTATCCCTCTCATTCTCACCATTCTATCTCGCCCAAATCCTCCCCCTCTCACCGAAAGTTTATCACCGGAATCCCTTATCCATCGTTGACGAAGTAGAGCAGCATCAGAGTCCATCGTTGGTGGCCGAGATCACCTATATCACATTTAAAATCTTCCAAGATCTCCAAAATCAATGGTTAAAATTCAAAACCTAGGTGAGTTATTACTTATTTTTCAATTTGTGTTGCAATTTTGTGTTGTTGTTGTTATTGTGTTGTGTTGGTGGCGGTGGTGACGGATTGGATATTTGTGGTTGTTGATGCGGTGGTAGGTGAGGTTGTTGTGTTGCAAGTGGGATGGGTGAGGTTGTTGTTGTGTATGTATTTTGTGGGTGTTGGATGGTTGCTGCTGCCCACTAGATAGAAATTGCGCAACGTGTAAATTGAAGTACAATTGAATCCATTAAACCTGAAAAATATTTATAAAAAACAAAACAAATGTGGTTACACACTAAAAAAACATGATAAAGCGAATATACGACATATTTTATATAGATATCTCAAAAACAGTCACAACAAGTGCCTGTCACACATAACTTGAGGTAAATTTTTTGTTTGGTCATGGGGGAGATCGGCAAAAAAAGTTGCGAGTTTGATTCATTTTGTTGCAAGCATCGAAATGGTATATCATACGCAAAAAAGGCACATGTAACCTAAATTATGACTTCCAAAAAATAGACATCGCATATATTGTAATTTTGTGTGACAAGTTGATTTTATATTAATTTTGAATTTTTGTTCATTGAGCGAGTTGTTGCATAAAACCTGGTGCGACGACACCAATTTTTTAATCTTCGTGAATTGGTTAGCACCCATTGCAAGATATTCCTGCCAACACACTTTGACAATGTAGCAAGACCACCGACAACCTCCACCACCAACAACCTCCACCATCACCACCACCACCAACACCACCGCAACAACAATAACACACAACCAGAACACAACACAAGAATAAAATAAAACATGTATTTAAAATTGCTACCTAGAGTTTTTGAACTTCAATTGTTGATCTAGGAGATCTTGATTGCTATTAAACGTGATTTTAGTGGAATTGGTGTTGTTGAACATGATTCTGGTGAGATTGGCTGTCAATGATGAACTCTGATTTTTCTCTATCTGCTAGCGATAGGTGAGAAGTTTGGGTGAGTGAGGGATTTTGGTGAGCCTGGATGAGATTGATAGGGGTAATTTGGTTCAGACTTTTGTTGTTTGGCTAGTTTTGATAAAAAAAAAAAAAACTCGTGTGATTAGTTTTATAATTTACTAAAGTATTATGATTATTTTTGTAAATTTCCTTTCTTTTTAACTTTTGATTTGGCCTTTTGGATTTATTAATTGGTGATTTGGTTAAAAAAAATGAATATATTTAATCAACACATAACTAATATTGTACATGTTTTGTAAAGTATATAATTAAATAGAAATTCTCAGATGCATGCACCCTTATTTTTATTTCATGTGAACATGTTATTGAGCCATAAGATTTAATAGAGTCGATGTTAAATTCACTATAAAGTCATATGATTAAATAACATGTTTGTATTAATTTTTTTAAACTAAATGATTTAATAACGTGTCCATAAAAAAAAAAGAGGGCTTATGCATGAGAGAAGGATTTTATCACTAAAAAGTAAATTAAGGTAAAATAAGTAGAGGATACATTTCTAATATATAGGTATCAAAGCATTTTGCTTAAGGCCTACATGAAATATTAAAGACTAAAAGGAGCAAATACCCTCTCAATTTTGAAAAAAATTTCCAGGGAAAATAGGCGTACTAATTGAAATTCTCAGAAAATGGTATGTTTTCCCTTAAGTAGTTTACAAAATTTCCATCTTGTCTTCGGATTACTTCTGTTCTATTCTCCTTTGTTAAGGAAGCTCATTTCATACAAAAGAAGGAGGAAAAGTCTAAGTTAAAAAAAGAAAATAGAATTGTGACATCAGAAGTTAGTAAGCAAGATGACAACTCAGTATAAACCGTTAAAGTTTATTACAACGTAATGTGTATTCTATGTTGAAATTTCAGTTTGTATTTAGTTAATAGTTAATTGTCAATTAGTAATGATAATAATGCTTAAGAGATGTATATATATAGAGATTGTATTCTTGTAACAAATTGAGTTGAATAATAATAATAATAATACAGATTCCAAAAACATCTCTTTTTGAGCTATTTTCTCAACAACCAACAACATCTCTTTTTCTTTCATGGTATCAGAGCCATCAATATGGCAAGTTCAAGCAGTACAACGTCAAATCTAAACACCAAAAATGTTGCTCAAGCTTCACAAATTTCCTTTTCATTCAGTACTTTAGTAAAATTGGATCGATATAATTTCTTACTATGGAGAAAACAAGTTCTTACTTTGATCAAAGGAACTCAGCTTGAAGAATTCATATCTAATGCTCAGATCATACTAGATCAATACATTAATCAAATACCATATGATAGATCGACGTAGAAAATCATTAATCTAACTTATGTTAATTGGCAAGCTAAAGATCAAACTCTTCTTGGGTGGCTTTTATCAACTATAAGTGAAGGTATTTTGAGTTCAGTTCTTAATTGTGATAGATCTTGTGACATGTGGATATCTATTGAAAAGCAATTCAGTGCTCAATCTAAGGCCAAGGTTATGCAACTTCGATATGAAATGAGTGTGCTTAGAAAAGAGTCCATGACTGTTGAAGAATATTGTTTGAAAGTTAAAATTCATGTTGATAAACTTTCTTGTGCTGGTAGTCCTTTGTCAAAAAGAGATTTGTTGATGCAATTGTTAAATGGATTGGGACTTGGTTACTTAGATCTTGACTCTATCATCACTGCAGATAAAATGTAATATGATGGTGCTTATGTTTGGCTCTTAACACATTAGGCTCGATTGGAACATAATCAAAGTGCGAAGTCTATGTTAAATGCAAATTATGAAATAGTTAATTTAAATTATTCTCTAGGAAGGGGTAATAGCAGAAAGGGAGGTTATTGATATGGTGGATATCATGGACATCTTAATGTTGGAAACAAGAGTCACAATGATGGAAGAGGAATGTTCTTTCATGCTTATTCTAGAGAATATCCCAATGGTAATGGTAGTAATAAATTTAGCGAAGGATATTCACCACAAATGCAAATTCATAAGGCATCATTAGACAACAAATCCATTTACCAAATTTATGGCCCATTTATTGTTAAATCTAGTGACAATACCCCTATTTGCCAAATTTTTCATAAATTTAGTCATATTGCTGATGTATGCTGACATATGTACATTGAAAACTATGTACATTCATCAAGGTCTTTTGGTAGAGGAAAAGGATCAAAGGCTGCTTCTATGACTAGTTTTGAACCATATACTGAATTTGGACCATATGTTGTTGGCTCTCATGCTATGAATTACTCTTCATATCAATCATCTAGTATAAATCCATATGTTGTTGACTCTCATGCTTATACACCTAAAACATTTTCTGCACTTGGAGTTGCTTATGCTGTAAATTTCAAAGGGCTAGCTGATAAAGGGTCGTATCTTGATAGTGGAACAATATGTCACTTAACTAATAACATGACTAATATGGATATCATAGAAGAGTTCAGTGGTTCTGATCAACTCATCATTGGAAAATGGACAAGGTTTGCCTATAACACACATTGGTGATGCATTTCTTATTTTTAGAAGTTTAAATACTAAACATCATCACCCACAAATAACGCTTAAAAATATTCTACTTGTTTCTTCCATTACAAGAATTTATTAAGCATTTCTAAACTTACATCTAATAATCACTTATCTATTAAATTTGTTAGTAACATCTGCGATATAAAGGATTCTCTGAGGGGGCAAGTACTTCTACAGTAAAAGCAGAATTGATATAACAACATGACAACATGAAAAATGGTATACAGGTCGTCATCATCACAACAACCATCTTCTTTCTTATCTCATAACATTTCTTCCTTCACTACTTCTTGTACACCATTTTCCATGTTGTCATGTTGTTATATCAATTTTGCTTTTGCTGATGTTAAACTCAATAACTCAAACTTGAAGTCTTGTATTAATCTTTTGTTTCTTCATGTAAACCATCAGTCAATAAGATTACTTTGCTTTATAATAGATTTAGTCATCCCAATGTTACATTTTTCAGCAAATTGTCAAACATATCAATTTTGATCATTTTATTAATAACCAAATTTAACAAGCACTTCAACATACTTGTGAAGCATGTCAAATGGGTAAAGTTCATAGACTCAATTTTCCTTCTACTTCAACTAAAACCTCTAAAGTACTTGAAGTTATTCACACAGACCTATGAGGTCCTTCTCCTATAATCTCTCGAGATTGCTACTGTTATTACATTAGTTTTGTTGATGATTTCAACAGATACACTTGGATTTATCCTTTAAAACTCAAGTCTAATGCCTTAGAGATCTTTAAAATTTTTAAACTGTAAGTTGAAAATTAATTTACCACAACCATTAAGATGTTGCAATCTAATTGGAGGGGAGAATATCGGTCTTTCATTGATTTTTTAAATCAATCTAGAATTATATTTATCCATTCTTGCCCTTATACACATCACCAAAATGGCTTGGTAGAGAGAAAACACAAGCACATAGTTAAAATCAGATTGACTTTATTAGCTCACTCTAAACCACCCTTCAAGTTTTGGTGGGATGCTTCTCATACATTACTATACCTTATTAATACGCTACCATATGTTGTTCTTTATCTTTAAAATCCATTTGAGAAGGTTTTCAATCATAGGCATGATTCCAACATGCTCAAATATTTTGGCTGTGCCTATTATTCTTATTTGAGAGACTACAACAAACACAAATTTGATTACCATTTTAATAAGTGTCTTTCCCTTGAGTATAGTACATCACATAATGGATATAAATGCTTACATCCTTCAAGAAAGCTAGGCATGTCATTTTTTATGAGCATACATTTCTATACTCTACAAATTCAGTCTTTCACAAATCAATTGAATATGTTCCTTCTTTATCTTGTTCATACTCCCCTCAACAAATCTATACACTTTCCACTCTTCCTGTTATACATACATTCACTAATAACAACAATGATCATCTCAACTCTGCAAGTCCTGACAGTAGTAGTTATACTTCCTCAGTTCATCCTGAATAGCCAGTAATTGTTTCAAAATTACAACCTGTTATTTCCCCACCTATTCACATATCAACTTTTGATTCTGCTCCTAATGAATCACTATCAATACCAATAATTAGCCATCCACTTGTTTCCTCATCCAACATGCACCATATGATCACCAGAAGCAAGGTAGGTATTTTAAAACCTAAAGTATACATGACTATACTTATAAAGAATCTGTTACTATTTAAGAGGCTTTGAATGATCCTAAATGGTTGAAGGCTATAAAAGATGAGTATGATGCTCTATCAGCAAAGGTACGTAGTCCTTGATTCCTAAACAAGCTAATCATAAAATTGTTGGTAATCAATGGCTGTATAGGATTAAATATAATACTGATGGCAGTGTGGCTAAATACAAAGTAAGGTTAGTTTCCAAAGGTTTTCAGCAAATTGTAGGAATCAACTACTTTGAAACCTTCAATCCTTTAATTAAACCAGCAACTATCAAAGTAGTCCTGATCCTAGAAATGATGAATGAATGGCATATTAGGCAAGTTGAAGTCAACAATGCCTTTCTTAATGCAGAATTGACAAAAGAAGTGTACATGGCACAACCAGAAGGCTTCATTAATAGTACAAGGCCTGATTTTGTATGCAAGTTACACAAGTCTTTATATGGACTTAAACAAGCTCCTAGAGCCTGGTATTATAAGCTTAAAGATTGTTTACTTCAATGGGGTTTTGTCAACACCTGTTTACATACATCACTCTTCATCAGAAGAAATCCAACCTCTGTAATTCTTGTCCTTGTATATGTTGATGATATTTTATGTAACACCCGTTATTTGTTTCCTCTTTTACCCTTATTAAATTGGGTAGGATAATTATTTTTGGGTGTTTGCGTGTGAGTAAAACTTATCAATTTGTTTTAAATATATTACATTGGTTATTAGCTTTTATTTTAAAAAAAGAATTTTCTTAAAAATCTCGTTTTCTTGCTTTCTATTTTTAAAAGTATTTTAAAGGAAGTCGTATTATATTTTCTACACTGTTACAAAACTCTAGAAAAAAAAATAAGTCTTTGGAGGAGGAAAAGAAAGTTTTATAACTTTTTTACTTGGTGTTTGCCTTACGGTATTAAGTATTTTTTTGACTTATAAGATTTACTTTGTTAATTGTCCGCCTTTAATTACTTGTAGTATGATTTGGGTAATATATGTATGTTTGTAATGCTGTGATGATATGAACAGTTTGTATTTTTTGCTTCAAACCATTTTCTTTAATTAGAATCACATGAATATGTGTACATATCATGGAACTAGACATCCTAAGCTTTCAATTGATAGGAGTTTTGTTGAAATCCTTTGAGTATGCAAATTGTTATGATTTTTAGAAGTTGGGTTACTGGTCCTAGGAAATTTCAATTTTCAGCTGCAGTTCTCACTTCTGGAACTTTTTCCATAAGGTTATACATGTTTAAAACTTATGGTGATTTTTTGAAACGATCCGCCCCGCACTCCCAGGGCGAGTCTGTCTAAACAGTAAAATCAAATCGAATAATATAATAATATCTAAAGATTCTACCGAAAAATTCGGCAGAATCTCCCCTGTAAATACAACATCCCCAAAATGACAATTACAAAACAACACTCCCAAAAATATCTCAATAACCATCCAAACTTCAAAACCAACCTTTCCAGTCAACATATCAAATATCGCCCAAATCACTCCAATATAAAAACAAATACAATAGTTATCTTTAATTACAAAATATAACAATAAGTACAACTCACAAAATTCCAAATATCAAAATATTAAATTTATGACTCCTAGCACCATCACGTGGCCACAATTACAAATCTGACTACCGATGCTGGGTCGACTGATATACCTGCAAGTCTCCTGTGGGGGGCAATAATACGATAAAAGAAAAATGTGGTGAGTATAAAACTTAGTGAGTGGATACTAATTTTCAAAAAATAAATTTATTTTTTTAAAAAAATAATTACTCTTTCTCAAATCAATTCCATCAAAATATTATTCTATCTTTCTCAAACTTTCATACTTTCTTTCAAATCACTTACTTGAACTACCTTCATTCGATTACCGCTTAGTAGGACAATCTCTTAACTTTCTTAACTTTCTTAACTTTCTCTTTCATACTCTTTAGGTTTCTCGCAATGCATCCTTTGCCCACTTATCTCATAACTATATAAACATCTCGAGAGTCCTCCACTAAGCCAGTAACGAATTCAAGCATTCAAGCTAAAACTGTAAAACAATCTTTCTTTCTTTTTAAATCTCATTTGCTAAAATCAACTTTCTCATTTTTCAGAAATATGGAAAACATAATGCATTTTCGTGCTCATGCCAATGAAATATTTATACGTATGCCCATGTCAATAAACACATATATCAACATCTCATATCAACACATCACATAAACACATGGGCATAACAGATAAATCAATAATCGTACATATCTCAAAATAGACTTTTCAAACATGTCAAATATATTGTTTATTGTGATTCATTTGAAAATCCAGTTTACTTACATAAAAATATTTAATTTAAATCAATCACTGAAATACTGTATACATAAATCTACGTAAAATCGATAGAATCATAATACTTGTCACATCAAATATTGTATATCAAAAGTTATCATTAAACAAGTACCCAAGAGAATACTCTCATCATATCCAGACCTCATCGGACAGGCAATGACGTACTATCTGGGTACCGTCACGCCTCGGAGTTATATAGATAGATAGGAAAAATCTCATATCTCATCATATCCGGACCTCAACGGACAGGCAATACGCCCCGGAGCTACACAGATAGATAGGAAACATCTCATATCTCATCATATCCGGACCTCAACGGACAGGCAATGACGTACTATCTGGATACCGCCACGCCCCGGAGCTACACAGATAGATAGGAAACATCTCATATCTCATCATATCCGGACCTCAACGGACAGACAATGACGTACTATCTGAGTACCGCCACGCCTCGGAGCTACACAGATAGATAGGAAACATCTCATATCTCATCATATCTGGACCTCAACGGACAGGCAATGACGTACTGTCTGAGTACCGCCACGCCCCGGAGCTACACGGATAGACAGAGAACAATCTGATTTCATAACTCATATATCTCATTATCTGTAACTCTGTAACTTTCATACTGCATGCATAAGCTCCCAAAAAGGCAAAAGTACTCAAACACACGGCCCAAAGCCTCTATGTGTGTTCGGACGGCCCCAACGGCCTCTATCTCATCTCATCTGAAATCTCATTTCCTTTTTCTTCAACATATCTCAAATCTACTCAAATCTAATATCATACATTTACTTAAATACGACAATAAAATCATTATTCAAACTCATTTTAATAACAATAAATCTCAACACATAGATAAATCTCAATTTTTTTTTTGAAAATCATTAAATTAAAGCATCAATTACTTATTTTTCAAACATACTGCACTGTATCATAAAATCGGCATATACTTATAAAATAAGTTTTGTATATTCCACTCACAGTGACAATATCCAGACTCGGTATCAACCACGTCCGCGGGTTGATTCTCGTTCGCGGATCCTCCTAATCAAGGAAACGACATAATCATTCTCCGTAAATTGAAATACAATTAATCTTACATAATACTTCTCGAACGAATATCTAACAACAATAATTATTCCTGCATGTACAAAATTACCAAAATACCCCTACATGCCAAAATTACCAAAATGCCCTCAACATCATTATTTAACCAAAATATCCGTAGAATCTTCAATTACCAATTATTCTCAATTCGATTTACAAAAATAACCACAATGTCCGAAATTACGAAATTACCCTCGGAGCGTAAAATTACCGAAATGTCCTTAACAACTTAAATTACCGATTTATCCTCGAAATCACAAATTACCTTACTGCCCTAACCTCAAATTACCATATTACCCACTGATTTCACAAATTACGAAATCACCCCCAAAGTTTTGTGAAATTATCGAATTGCCCATGCCGGTCAACGGTGACCGACTACAGTCAACGGCGACGGGGAGCTTAGGTCCGATAGTTCCGGCTACGCTGAGTCCAATGGTGGCGGCGGTGTCGTCTAACGCGCGCTACCGGCGGCGGATCGAGCTCCCCAAAACCGCGAGCTTCCAAGAGCAAATCGACGGCGATTCGGCTGATTCAGGTGACGGGGTCGGTCGGAAAATGATGCTGGTGAGCTGAGGAACAAGATCCAAGTGGTGGCGTGCCAAAAATCCGGTGAAATCGACGGCGATGGAAACGGGTCTTGGCCGCGGGTTTCGAGCTCCAACCGGCGGCGTTCCAGGCGGTTTCCGGCGACGAGGAAGGCAGGAATTCGACGGCCGGCTTCCAAGCTTCAGATTGGTACCAAGCACAGCCGGTGAGGTGGCCGGAAATGGGAGAACCGATCGGGTCTTGCTCGCGGGTCCGGGTCGGGTCAACGGGTTCAACCCGGGTCAAACTTCTCTCTCTCTCTCTTCTGCCTTTCTCTCTCTTGTATCAAAAATCCAAAATTAAAAATGGTTTCCCCCGTTCACAAATATAAACCCGCATCTCTCTTTTTTTTTTTTTAGCTTAATACAAATTAAGCTTATACTGGATCCGAAACGAGATTAAAATCCGACCACCCAAACTCTTAATCGCGCTCAATTTATCTCGATTCGAAGACGAAAAATTAAATCGTACAGTTAATTAAGAAATTCAAAGTTCATATGTTACATTTTTGCATCAACAGATCTTGTCTCATATGATTTCATGTTCAATTTCGTAATTTTTATTCATTATGGTTAAATTATTAAAAATCATAACATGCTGTAGCTGCCAATCTAGAAACTATTTATTAGAATTGCAGAAGCTGAAACATGTAATAGTTTGGGATAACTTATGAATATTAAAAGCCATGTTAGGATTTTATAATGAAATTTCAATCTTTTCTCTATCTTGAAAAGTTGGAATCATCATGGGCTTGTAAAATAAAAGATATAAATTTTTGAAATTTTGTCTTCAAATATAAAATTTTTTGAACATGTTAGATGTTGTCGGAAATAAAATGCTTTTAAAATAGTTTCAGATGTCCAAAAATTATGAATTTTAATTAGTTGCTTTGTGAATGTGTTTACTGTAATTAGAAAAAAGAAACGGATTATTTTGAGTACGAGAGAATATTTTGCAAATTTCATAATTGGTAAAGGTCTATTTTGGTCAATACTGGACAATTTTGTCACTTTGGTGAAAGGTCAATATTCTGACTTGATTTTCACTTGTGCTTATTTTTGTGAAATTTTAAAGCAATTTTATGCATGTTCACATTACCTCTATAAATTTTCATGGTTTTCCGACATGTGTATAGGTTATTAAAAATCATCATGTGTAGGACACTCATGTTTATGTCTAGAATATGTATAAGTATTGAGCTAGTATAAGTGCCTATGATTTAAGGATGATTGAGATTATGTTTAAGGATAGAGATAATATTGACAATGATATTTTTATGATGATTATAGGATGTGGGTGAACTCGTTGGTTTGTTCTTAAGGTATTGAGTTGATTGCTAGGGATCGATATAACTATATTCATGTATGATGTGCTTTATAATAAATGCAATTTATGTTATAAGAATTTTGTTTAAATGGAATTTTTGTACAAAATGGATTTATAAAATATTTTAATGAATTTTGTAAAATAAAAACACTATAAATGTATAAATATATTTCAAAATGATTTTTTCTTAAGAAATTAGTTTTGTTAAACAAAATGTTTCTAAAGGAATTAAATGATCAAAGAAAAGTTCTTAAACGTTTTAGAAGACCTTAAATGCTATTTATGAAAGGATGTAAGGTGGATTCAAAAATGGTTTGGCTCATAGTTCGTAGTAATGTATAAGATGCAAATGTTATGATGTTATATAATGTTATGGTTAGGTTGCTACTATGATGATGATGTTGTGCACAATGTGTCATAAACAATGCAAGATATAGTACCCTGAACGAGGAACAATACAAGGTATAGTATTCTAAATGATGAATGATGATGATTACGAGGTATGAATGTTTTTATGATAATTTAATATTTTTAATGCTTTTACATGAATCCATCCCTTATGCAAAATGAATATATTATTATAAGATGTTATAAAATGTTTAAAGGTATAATGATAAAGGTTTTCAAATATTGTGCATGGATTTGCTTATCGAGTTGGTGTCTCACCCCTCATCTCTAATATTTTGCAGATTGATTAGAGATGCGGCTTGGGGATCTAGATGGAGTTTTTTTTTTTTTAGTGGACCTTTGGAGTTGCTTTAAAGATTAAATTTGACTAGACTTTTTATTTTGGATTAGAGATTTTTTTTGGAGACTTTATTTCAAATGTTTTACGTAAGGATATAATTAGAGTATGGATAATAATTGTCTGTCTTGAGGTTTATTAATAAGAATAAACAATGTGAGGTTTTATTCCAATTTTACCCTTGTGCTTTTATGGGTAAATTTTTGGGATGTTCCATTTTAATTATAGGACCAAATAGTATGGAATTAGAGAGGTTTATTGGCACATTTAGTACAACATTTGCTTTGAAAGATCTTGGCATATTGTCATCCTTCTGTGACATTGAAGTGTTGTATGATACGGACTATCTATATTTGTCTTAGAGAAAGTATATTCGAGACCTATTGACCAATGTTGACATGATTAAATGTAAAGGGATTTATACTCCTATGAGTACTGGTTTGAAGTTGCAGAAAGTTGTCCAAGGTGAGCTGGGCTATTTTCTTGAAGATCCATCACGCTATATGAGCATTGTTGGGGGCATGCAGTATCTCATCTTAACTAGACCTGAGATTGCATTTGTTGTCAACAAAGTAAGTCAATATGTTTGTATACCTACATTACAACATCTCATGGCCTACAAGAGAGTATTAAGATACTTAAAAGCTACTTACAATTATAGTTTGAAGTTCTTCAGAGAAGGCAACCTGACATTCACTAGTTTTACGGATGCTGATGGGGCGTGTACTTGGATGATAGGAAACTGGTTGGTGCTTATTGTATTTATCTAAGTAACTGTTGGGGAAAAAATAGGTTTTAAATTTTTATAAAACCTTTTTAAGATCACTCTCATATAATATATAAGAATACGTAATCTAGAAATCGTACCTTGAAAAATCTGAGTTGGCTTTTTCCTCTGAAGTGATTTAGGCTCCTAGATCAGGATCCGTCACCACCATGCTTGTTAGATCACGAACTGTCACCAATGATCTTCCAGGTTATGACTCAGGTTCGATCTGCACTTGACGTGTGGATGCCTTTATCACTACCAAAGCAACTAGCACGAGAAAATTTTTCTCTCAACAATGGAGAGAAAAATCTTTTTCCCTGATCTGTATAAAGTGGTTTCTTCTTTTTCTTTAGAGAAAATAAGTCTTATATATCTCCTTTTAGTGAAAACCCTGGGCTCTAAATAATGCCTTCTTTTAAAACTCACGTTACTTTTTTTTTTAATAAGGGACCCATTATGTAAAATAACATAAGGCCCCTTACACATAAGCTAATTAAATGGAGCCTCCCACTAAATGATATAATTAGGCTTTTGACCCAAATATCTAGTTATCTTGCTTATTAGTCATGTAGTGGTGCAATCAATTAAATGAGCTAATCCGGGGATCATTTGGAAACATACAATAGTGGCTACAATAATTAGGCCTGTAATTAAACTAGCCCAATTATTTAATTTCAAATCTACTCCACTAAAAGATTGGAACTGACTTCCATAATTGTATTCTCGAATAATAATTCGTCCCAAGCCACATTGATTTCTTTACTGCACAATCTTTTGTACCACATCGTTAATTAAATTGATATTTCAACTGTTCAATCAATTTAATAACATCTTATTCCTTGATCCTTACTGGTTTTCTCTAATGATCATTTTCAACATACTAAATATGTTGACACACTTTGGCCAGAGAATTCTATGATCAAGTACTGAAAACCTATCAAGAGATATGCTTTACTCATAATTGCTCCCACCAAGGATGTGTCGTGCCCATTGGTAACTCAAATGGAATAACAATCATAATCATGAAATCATAATTAACTCAAGATTAAGATTACAGTAAAATCAACGCCTACGAAATTTAATAAATCTGACATTTATTACAAAGTTAATTAAATCTCATATGTGATCTTGTTCAATGTAGTCGTACTACATCAATAAATTCATACATGATTAAGACAAATCATTCAATGAATTTATTACAGTCTATACCTAAATAAAGTGTCCAACTTTATTTATCAACTGCGAACTAAATTTATTTAATCATGAGATAATTTGTATTTATGTCTTCTGTAAATCCATATGGTGATCACATAAATACATATAATATGATTAAATGGACTTTAATACAAATATTAATGCAATTAAGATATTTGAATAAAATACCTCATTTATTTTATTAATCAGAAAAATTATTTATTACAATTAAATAAACACATATGCTTTTAAAGAGCATATTTTCCCAACAGTAACAACCTAATATCTTGGTCATCTAAGAAACAATCCATCGTCACCAGATCAAGTGTAGAGAGTGAGTATAGAGCCTTAGCTTTAACCAGTGCAGAACTGATATGGTTACAATTTTTATTCTTTGAAATTGGAGTATGTTGCACAGAAAAGCCTACAATTTGGTGTGATAATATAAGTGCAACTGAATTAGCTAAAAATCCTGTTTATCATTTAAGAACAAAGCATATTGAAATTGATATGCATTTCATTCGAAACAGGGTTGTAGGGGAGCTAAATATTTAGTATGTGCCAAGTGTAGAGCAAGTCGCAGACATAATGGACTAAACCCCTTTCTAGGCTGCTTAAAATATCGAGGCGAGCATAATCAAGCTTTGAGGAAAGCTGATTGTAGTCGTCTTATCTTATCACATAAACACCACTCCTTTTTTTTATACAATTGAGTGTAACAAACAAAACTAGAAATTGTATGTATAAAAATCTTCCCTTCCACCAATATTACTCACTAGGCCTGCTCGTCACTCTCTAGCTCTTTATATGTTATCCCCATGTTTTGTCCTCGTCGGAGTTGAACTTCTACTATCAGAATGGTTAAGAAGAAGGATATTAAGAGCATGGAAGGCCGCACCCTTGCTAAACTGATGAATGTCTTCTAGTTTGACTCTTACCAGTTGGGCTTTATAATGACTAATTATAAGGAGCGGATTGCGAGATATGACAATGAGATGAAGACCGAAATCCAAACTTGGAAGAAGAGGATTGAGACTCCTGACGCTAAGCTTACGGTCGAAACTACCAATTCGAGGAGGAATTAAAGGACTTGATGACTGAGCATCGTAATTAAGAGTCTTCATTTGAGTAGAGGATAAAATCCCTTGAATCTCAATCTCAGGAAATGACTGCTAGTTTAAGATCGTATTGAAGCCCTATCAGAAGGAGGTTAACGATAGCTACAATGTTGGCCTCGAGTATTACTATGATTGTATTATGGTGTTTCTCGAGAAAAGCCATCTTGAGTTGAAGATAGATGATCGTTCACTGGGAAAAGCCATCATGAGCTGAAGAAGGATGGCCTTAGTAAAGCTGTTGTCATCTATACGAAGGACCAAGAGGCCAAAAGAGATCAAGCCTAGGTTGAACCTACTACTACTAGTGGTGATCGAGCTGAAGATGCCCTTACTCCAGCTCGCCTATCCGTGGTCGAGTTTAGTTAGTAGGTTTAGTTTCCTCATATTATCTCAATCAGGTTTTGGTGCTCGTGGACTTTAACAATTTTTAGATTTTTTCTACTCGCCTATAAGTAGTGAAACTACTCTCACCTTTATGACATAAGTTACCTAGGCTCTTGCCCATCCGTTGCAGAATTTAATAATTTCTCACCTACTACTGACAAGTTTTATAAGTTCTTACTTAATCCTAATGAGTTTTAAAAGTTCTCACCTTCTCATAATAACTTTTATTATTTCCTACCTTCTCATGACGAGTTTAATTAGTTCCTACTGTCCATGGCCAGTTCTATTAGTTCCCGCCTTCTGAAGATGAGTTTAATTAGCCTCAGCTTCTCATGGTGAGTTTTATTAATTCCTGCCTTCACATGGCAAGCTTTATTAGTGTCTGCCTTCTTATGTCGAGTTTAATTAGTTCCTGCCTTCTCATGGCGAGGTTTATTAGTTCCAAGCTTCTCGCAGCGAGTTTTACTAAAATTTATTTATTTATTTTTGTAACTTATGTCTGATTTTTAAAAATTTATATCTAATAAAAAAATAAACTTTTGTGATTTCAAATGAAAATATTTGATTAAAAAGTAAATATTACATTTAAAAAATATTTTTATTAAATATACTTATTTCTTAAACTATAAAATATAATTTATTTTAACGACATAAATGATAAATAACTAAGTTTAAAAATTTTTTATTTAAAAGATAAGATGTCACTTATATTTAGTTATTAAAAAATAAATAAATTATTAGGATATTTTTATTTAGATCCATTCAAATTTAAGAAAAATTTAAATTTACTTAAATTTAAAAAAAAAAAAAAGCCGCCTATGTGAAAATTCAGGTGACATTTGTGTGTAATTAAGTTGACAATGGAGGGTAACTAAATATAATCAAATACGTTCTTGTTGAATGGGACAAAACTCGCTTGGAGGTTTGTGAAAACTCAACTAATGGTGCTTTGAGGACACGTGCATGAGTCAGTTGGTATAAGGGCAAAAAAAAAAAAAAAAAGATCACTCTTTAGATTTGTTTGCTGAGATCCCAACGGACCGAAATTAAAGGAAAAGAAAAAAAAAAAAGCGGTGAGAAACTTGACAAAAGGATTAATTTCCAACATACCCACAAGAATCTACAATCATCATTTATCATTTCATGCTTCGTAAGTGATCACTCAGCGCCCATTTCGTTACACACACACACACACACTAACTTCAATAGTTTGGATATTTGACCACTGAATAACTGGATTGCGTTACATAATTCTTTTACTGTATAAAGACAACAGCCCTTTTGATGATATTGTGTTTTACAAATGACACGTGGAAAAAATAGTGTATCTAATAATTTTTTTAATAAAATATAACTATGTTTTTTATGGCAATTTTATATATCGGTGTTCGAAAAAAAAATACTGTTGACATGTCTTAAAGATAATTTGTTAAGAGATTAAAAAAAGAAAAGAAACCATGTCTTTTTTTTTTTTTTTACAAAAATTGAATTTGTAATCTTATATTTTAAGAATCAAAAAATTTATTCAAAATGTTTAAAAATCTAAAAGAAATAAAAAAAGCTTATTTCAAAGAAATAACGTAATTACTCCAACAAAAATTAAAAATTTAATTTTTTTATTTGTTTTAAAAGATCGATTTTTAAAAAAATTCATCCTAATATTTTTTGTAATGGTTCTGTTGGTAATCGTACAAGTCAATTCAAAGGGCATAAATATACAACAGTTTCAAACTAAAATTGCTAGATTTAATTGAGAATTGAACGGAATTTAAGGTGCAGCGACCATTGAGAATTGACAAAACTAATGGGAGGCATGGCGTCATTTCATAGTCTGCAACCGCCAAGAAAATGTAAAGTCGCAAAACGCACAAGATTAAGTATTTCAAGTCAATCATACACAGTTCAGAATCTAAAGCACTTTATTTCAGGAATGATAATAACGGAGTCAAAATGTGGCTGCGGATATTTTAAGATTATATGGGGGGACGGTCCATACCTAGGAAAGATAATAACCGCTGGTGGAGCGTTATACAGAGCAAATTTACAGAATCAGGCCTTCGGGATAAAACAGAGCAAAGTCATCATTCATGCTTCAAATGCAGTGTTTAGACTTCTCTCCAAAATTTAATCCTTTGCAAAAGCCTCGTGAGTCTCTTTGTAACCCCAAATGCCATCAGTGGTCTTCTACTTTATAAATTGATATGAAGTTTTTTCATTTCCTTTTTTCTTTTAATCCTTTCTAGATTCACAGAAATGAGATCCTAGTTTTGATTTTACAGGTTTTTGCGAATGTATCAGTTTCTTTACTTCCAGTACAAAGTCTTGCTGATTTGATTCCAAGATTTTTCATTGAAATATTGAAGGTAAATATTGTTTATTAAGTACTGAGAGAGAATTAATAAAAGTTACTACGTTTTGGGAAATGATTGTTTGAATAACAATTCATCTTGATATATACTTCAGGTCATAGTCCCCACATTACTGACGAATACTTTTCTGACGGCCTTAAACCAGATTTGTGACGTTGAAATAGACAAGGTATATATAAATATAAATGATGCTCAGGTCCAGACGTCTGGATTTTCTAAATTTAAACTAAAACTAGAGTTGTATATATTGTTTGATTCCAGTTTAAATTCGAATTTTACAAAATCCGAACAATCCTATCTGACCATGACTCCATACATGTATATGTTGAGATATTATATATATGCTCCTTTGATTTTTATCTACTTATTTGTTTGTTTTTGCTAATAAATAAACTTAAGATTGTTAAAGATTAACAACCCGTATCTCCCGCTTGCTTCCGGGGACTTGTCAATGGGAACTGCAATGGCAATTTGTATAGGAAGTGCAATCTTGGTAAGCAGCTGACAAGCAAAATTTTTTGCAGTAATCTAATAAATCAATTTAAGTCTTTTTAATTTGTGATCATTTTTAAAATCATTTACTGATCCCAATTTTTCAGAGTTTTACTTTGGGAATTATGTCTGGGTCTCCACCACTTCTCTCGATCCAAATCTTGGGTTTTCTAAGCGGATGCGCTTATTCCCTGCCAGTAAGTGCACCAGTTGCATGCTGCTGTAACGTAATTTAATAAACATTATATTGCCCCAAGGGTTTGGGAGAGAAATTTTCAAGCGGTCTATTTTACTATTCACTTGATTTCGACTATTAGAGAAATAAGGATTAAAAAATTAATTTAAATTTTGTCGATCTGCTGCCTTTAATTAACGAAAAAATAATTTACAAAACATAATATTAACCCAATCTAAAATAATAGTTTAATTGATTATTCTTAATCATGATGGTAGCTTCCCTTTCTTAGATGGAAGTCACATACATTTATGGCTCCACTGTCCCGTGATTATGTACGGCATTACCTTTTTGCATGCAAATGCAGGCATATGTGCAATGGATTCATCTTGCAAATAATTATCAATTAGATTCCATATCATAATTTTGTGTTTCTCTTTTCATTTTTGTAATTTTTGTGAAGTAGTTTAATTTTGTGTATACAGCAATATGTGCTTGGTAGACCTTTCGTAATTACAAGACCATTAATATTCATGGTGGCTATCATGTCCATCTTCGCATTTGTAAACGGACTTCTGCAGGTAATAATTTTAACTTTATATTCCAATTTTATAAGTGCATCAATCCTGAGTAATAGAAAATAAATGATTACTATTTTACATTTTTGTGTGATTATGTTAATAGGATTTGCAAGACGTGGAAGGCGAAAAAAATTTGGCATGAATACGCTGTGTGTCGTTTTAGGAAAAGAAAAAGTAAGTAGATCATAATTATTATATAATATTTAATTTATTCCCATCAGTTCAAAGAGAATTAAATAAATAAATCTTAGTCAAGTAATCATTGGCTGACAAACTATATTTTTCTTTTTCTGAAAAGGTGCTTCCACTTTGCGTCAATATGATGTTAGTTGGCTACGGATGTGCTCTATTAGCTAGGGATAAACAAGCTTGTCACTGTAAGAAATTTACCCTGTATATTTTTCATGAATGTGTTGATGACCTTGGTCACTTAAAAATGATTATTAATGATTTTTTGTTTAATTTCTTGCAGATAATTGGCCACAGTATACTTGCTTTGATTTTGTGGATTCAATCTAAAAAAGTTGATCTCGACAATTTTGAATTTAATTTGGAAGGCAAATGATCGATTACTCTCCTTGTGATTAGTGAGTTAAATCAATTAATCAATTTCCATAACTTAATTACTTCTTTAATTAGTGATTTAACTTCTAACATAAATATGTTGTTTATTTGCAGTTAAATTATGTTGAATACATCCTTATCCATTTTCTACGATAAGAACCCAAGAAATTAAGAAGGCTGCATTGTTTTCGGAATCTTCTTTTTCTGCTTACAATAACTGTTGTGTTATGATGTTGTATTTTCAACTAGCCCTCAGTTTAATGAGTGAATTAAGTATTATTTATTTGTTTATTTAGAATAAAGTGAGCTGTAATGAAAAGTACCCAATTTTTTTAAATTTTAATATATGCCTTAATATGGCACCTTCAGATAATATTTTATTATATAACTTTAATTATTAATTTTTACGTAATCTCGACAGAACGAGTGAAGATTTATTAATGAAAAGAAAAAGGTTTATTTGTATTTATATGTTATCTTATTTATTATTTTTATCTTACCGTCGATAGAAAAGTTTGGTTCATTGATGTGATTAGGCTGTGAAGGCTCCTTGAGATAGTGCTATATAACTCCCAAATTCAGGTGCTTTGATTTGTGAAATAAGAAATTGTAAGGGTGTAGGGGTTGATGACAACTAAAGGAAAAAGAGTTAAAAGAAGAGAAAGCGTTTCTAGTTTGCTTTCTATGCTTGAAAACTACTTGTCTTGCAGGTTTATCCTATTATAAATAAAAAGTTTTGTCATTGTTAATTAAATTGAATTATTCAATAGAAACATGTCTTTTATAATTCTTTTTGGGATTATTTAGTAAAATTACTTTTATAGTCATTTGAATTAGAATATCATCTAATCTTGCTATAAAGTGTTATTAAAATCTTATTGAGTCATTTGTATTAAAACGAGATCTAAACACGTTTCAATTAGAGCGTAATCTAATTGTATTGGCTTGGCCTAGTCCTAAAATGATATCTAATGTTTATCTACCATATCAATACACTTCTGCTACCCCACTGTGTCAATTGGTATCAGAGAAAATTAGTGTCAGTTACAAAAATTTCTGGCCACCATATCTATTCACCACAAATTAATCATCCAAATCCTCCATCACCATTTATAAACAAAAGAAAAAAAATAGAAAATCCAAAATTGGAAACCATAAAAAATAGCAATAATAATCTTGAGAGTATTGTTTTCTCTGATCTCTGATCTTGGTTCTATTGATTTGGTTGTGTTTCCATTGGAGATCCACTGATCTTTGTTAGATTGGAATGATAATTTGGCATAATACATGGTAAAAGAAAGTAAGAAAAATACTCTAATTCAATAAACTATTCATAACGCTATCACTGGAATTGGAGTACCATGGAAGAACTTTCATTTTTCCATAAAAAAATTATTATTTTCATATTATTAATGAGAGTAGATTACAGAACTATGATCGGCAGACTTTTGAGTTGTACAATGTATGTATCTGGATTCTCAATTGACCCAGATTATAATGTATATGCAGCGTGTGCCAAATCTTTTTTCTGAAAAAGTATTCATAATGCCTTTACATTTTCACATTTATATAAAGGGCTGTAATTAATTTACATAGTCAACTGTCTTGCAGGTGCGTATTAATTGCATAGCTTTCGTCAATCTCTTCCGGATTCTATCACTAATGAACAGAACAAATTTTTCTGGGTTAGCAGGGGAAGAAACATAGCAAAATATTAATCATGCTTCAAATGCAGTATGTAAACTTTTATCCAAAGTTCAATTCTTTACAACAGCCTGGTAAGTTCTTGTTTCCCAGAATGCCTTGAGTCTTCTTCATTTCAAAACTTGAATTTCTTTTTAACATTTTCCTGACCATTAATCTTCAGGCTCCTTTAAAACAATTGCATCTCCGTTAACAAAAAGACACGGCACCCTCATAAACATAAGTCCAAGCAACAAGTCCTCAATCAAATGGTCCTCTAAAAGATCATTGCAATAGGGTAAACCTATGTAACTTATTCTTTGTTTGGGGAAAAATTTGGGTGCTAAAGTGGGCCAATAACTCAGTGACAAATGGCAAGAAAAACAAAAAATGAGAAGCCACTTTGTTTGACTAGGACAACAAGATAGCTTACAAGAAACTAGGAGATAAGCTCCCAAAGGAAAGGAAAGTTTGGGTAAAACACTCAACATCAACGTGTACTAGTGAAAGCCAAATTTTGATGGTTAGGGCTATCACATGAATAGTGTACGCAATCATGAGAGAGACGGAAATATCTTTTTTTGGCTAAAGATGAGGAGCCAATAAAAATACAAATTCTCTAACTAAGCAATGAGAAAAGGCCACATCAGGTGTCCTTTTGATACGACCAATAAAGCAACAAGACCATAGGGCCGGGAGACTGCCATGTCCCAACTGTGGAGGCAAAAAGGTAGTTGGAGGTTTACTTATTCCCAAGCTCATGGATATCATCATCAAGAGATCACTAAGTAAAAATACTAAAATAACCTTATTTTTAGAGGACAAACCAATGAAAATTTGCGAGCTATCCAAAATTACCAAAATACCTCAAGAACACTCTTATATAAGCTCTAGATTTCAATTCTAAAAGGGGTCTCTAGCTCTCTCTCTCTCTCTCTCTCCTTTTGCTCCATCTAACCCTAGGCCCACCTTTTTTTCCTCAAATCTAATTTCTTTAGAGGTTGCTTCATCTTCTTCTCTCTCCATTTTATACCTCCCTTGAAAATCTTGGCCACCTCATCTCTCAAATAAGCTTTTCAACTATTCTTCTCTTAGAAAACTCTTTAATCTCCATAAGACCTCCATCTCCCTCAAGTCATTATCCACTATAAACAACCTCAATAAGGTTTTATTGATACTATAAAGCAGATCATGTAATACTTTCGATACATTGTGGATTGACGATGAATACTCCAATAAATGTTAGCCAAAAGGCCGAACTACATAAAATATTGTGTCTTCTTTATTGTTTATTCTTATTTTATTCTGATTATGATAGTTTTGATGCCCAAATCGCATTTGATATATAAACTTACTGAGTTATACCATGAGTTTACTGAGCTTCGCAGATAAGCTCTCTAGAAATGAGTCTATGAAGTACAAAATTTGTCAAAATTTAGAGATTATTTGAAATTCTTATAAAATTGATTAAAATCTATCAAAAATTCTAGTTCTTTTTTTTTAAATTTAAAAACAACTAATTTCTTTAAATATTCACTCTAATTTAAAAAAGTATAAAAGGGAAAAAAACAAAGTCTATGACGACTTATACAAAACATGTTGGCCTATTTAACTAAATTAATATGAATATATATTTGGAATGTCATATTTATTATGCACATGCAAATTTATTGTTATATGAATGAACATTCATGAACAATAACACTACAACAAAAAGGATATATAATAGCATCCAAAAAATGCTACCAAAGGTGATCGGTAGCATTTTAGGCAACGCTAAGTTTGCTCATGTAACTAAAAATTTTACTATTTAATAGCATCTATTGAATGCTAAAAATTCATATATATAGCATTTAAAAATGATTAGCAAATCTTATTTTACAGCTTCGTGCAAATGCTATCATTGTGCAATATGTAGCATTTATGAAATGCTACTAAATTACATATATAACTTTAAAAAAATGTTACTGAACCATTTACTAATGCTACCACTTGTCTTTGATAGCACTTTGATAATGCAATTTTACTAATAATTATAAGGTTTTGGTAATGTTACAACTAGTAAAAAATTAATATATATATATATATATATAATGTAGCTATTAGTAAATGCTATGAATTAGTAAATGCTATGGAAGATTTTAAATTTTTATATAGTAGCATTTGTAAAAAGTTATGAATGTTGGTTAATTAAAAAGTATTTTTTAATGATTGTTCAATATCATCAATTTAGTTGATAAATTCGTATCAAAATATTTATTCACTAAATATAATTTTAAGTCTCCTATGCCAAACCATTTGACGTGTAATGTATTATTCCTTTCATGAAAAAAAATTTAGATACCATATATTTCATCACTATAACTATATATAAGCATCCAAAATCGCATGATCATGTACATCAAAGTATACAAAGAGACTTACACAAAAAATTAAGTATGTTCATGTCATACTTGCAATTTTTTATCCGTTATGTTACCGATAACATCCACAACTTGCTTTCCACTCTTTACAAAATATACTTAAATTTTTACAACCTGCATCATGAATTTAAAACAAAAGCATAGTTACATTATGATAATGAAAAGAATTAATAATGATGCTTTAAGAATGACAAATAAAATAATGACTCATTAATAAATACAAATAAAAATAAAAATATTGAAAATTCAAAGCAGTGAATATGAATATTTGTATCATAAGAGGAAAAGATTTTATTTTTCATTTATCAAGAAAAAATGAAATAACATAATGATAAGCAATAAGCCAAATCACAACCCACCAAGATTAACATTTCAAACACATATGGCAATAGTGAAACCTTGGGGTATGGCTCCAGGTAAAAATGAACAAAACAACTACTTTTCAAAATAACCACTCTAGGAAAAATTGAACCAAGAAGATGACATAAAAAGGATAATTTTGCATACAAAAAAATATAAAATCAGAACCTTCTCAAAGTAGAAAAATACAAAATTACTTTCTCATAGTTGTAAACTAGATCATATTTGCAAGCGAACTTAAAAATATGAGGTCATTGGAAAAAAGAAAAGGACGTAAAAGAATACCTAAATAGATGGACTAGAAAAGTTAGTTGGCAGCAAACATGATAACTCTATCAACTGGCCATGCAATTGTACTCCCAACAGATTGTTCAATTGTTGTCATATAAGGTGTTACTTTCCACAAAAACTTTAGCGGCTACCTAGCTATATCCACCCAAACTCTTACAATATTAGAACCAAGAGGAATGTGATGAACAAGTGCATTTGGATCATTTGATGACCAACGCCCTTTAGCCACAACTATATCAGACCCCTCCAAATCAAGCATTTTACAATTAGTAATGTTTGGGATTGCCTTCACACTTTTTAACAACAACACAAGGACAATTTAATTAAGAAAAAATATTAATAATAAGCCTTCAACATTTTATTTTTCATACTTTCACTAAACTTAAAAGTGTAAATAATGATCTTACCATTGGAGAAGTCAAAGGTGTTTTCGGAGGATTCCCACTTGCTTCGATTTCATGAAAATGACTATAAAATGAAAAATAAAAAGTCAATAACTAAATATTATAACAACTACATAAAAGTGAGTAAAACATAGTACATGCCTGCCTTTTTGGTAACTCTTCAACTAAACTTCGCATATCTGACAATGCTTTCTTCATTTCACTTGTTCTTTTTTCATTTGAGCATTTTCTTTTTTAATTTCATCATGTTCTTCTGTCAACTTAGCTATAATGCTGTCCTTTTGTGATAGTATATATGGCCAACTTTGAAATGGTGACTCCTTTACCGATAGCTGTTAAATGAGAATTATCAAGCCGAAGTACTTGTGAGAGAGCATCATCTCTTAGATTATTTGAAGAATGTCATGATGGATCTAGCAAAAGTTTCTTTTAATTTATCCTAAAAATTTATTTAAAAGTAATATTCAACAAGAACAGATGATAAAAACAAGCATATCAATTGAATAAATGGATATTCTTACAATAGTATCTCCAGCTTAAATGTTCGCGGGTTGACCGTCCCTTTTTGTTTGTGTTCGTATCCATACATCAACTCTAGGCACTCCAGTTTTTCCACTACTTTTTTTCTGCAACAAAAAATAGTTTAGAAATGATTGCTCAGCTAAAATCCTATTATAAAAGAAATATTTTTTTTACCATATCTTGTCATTCTAGCGAGTCCCCTACGACCTGTTGTTTGTGGGATTTGTTTCTTCATAATCTTTTTAAATCCTTCACTTCTTTGCTGCACAGTTAATATAAACTTTGTTCAGTAACATAGTTACAACCATAATTACATAATTTAATATAGTAATACACTTACTTTAAATTTTTCACTTGTTTTTTCTTTCACAAAACTTTTCCATTCGCTTATTGATGAGATGTTATCAAGCATTAACTTCATTCTTTCTTGTTCATTTTTTGCCTGCAATATCTTTTGAACTAGCCTTGATTTTGAAGCCCTCCAAAGCCCAGCCATCTCCTGGAACATATAAGCTCTTTGCCGTTGTCCATCTAATTTGTACCTCTTTTGCAATGTATATTTAATTGAAAATACAAAATAATTTTAATTTCCATTCAATTATGTATTTTCATCTAAATGATATATACTTAAATTACAATATAGCTATATACCTTAATACATTCCCATAAAACTTCTTTCAAATTCAAAGGAAGTCTCCTCCAATCTGAAATTGTATACGGTACATGCTCTCGTACAAGAGGCCCTAAAAACGATGATAATGAGATAGATCCCTCACCAATAGGTTGACCTTTGCTATTAAATATAACCTCCACTTTATCAAAACCCAAGACCAGTTTGATCAAAAGAGAAAGAAATCATAAGCAGCCAATCTATAAGAATGACATATAAGTTAAAAAATTTATATTGACGCAACTAATTGTAAATATTGCTAGAATGCTAGGGATTGAGAGAAAAAATAATAATAAACTATAAAACTATCAAAAATCCAAAACCAATTAACAAGATAACATGACTTTTCCATTTAAATGTTCAACCATCACACCCATATATAATAGTAAATAATTTAATCATTAATTACTTAAGTGGATGGAAGAAAAATCACCCAAATTGAGGATGTGCATTTGTTTTGACCATGGGAATAATGAAATTGAAGTTGCATGAGTAATGGAGTAAGAATCCTTACCAAATCAATGATGCCACTTCTAAATCATCCAAAAAGCCAAGTAATCTTTCTCAAATCAGCAAACATACATGAGGTGCATATGGAATCGTTGTTCGTCTTTTTCTATTTTTATCTTTTTTTTATAGATTTAGTTGGAATTAGAGTTGGAGAGAACAATGGGAGTGGAAAAGAGATAGCAGAGCTGTAGAGGGGAATTTTCTAGAAAGAGATCGCGCGAAGTGAAATAAAATATTGGGCGTTTTTAATTTTTTTATAAAGTACCCGCCTTTTACTAAAACTACCCGTTTTGCATAACTTTAGCTTAATTTTTAGCGTATTTTTTATTTTTATAATTTTCACTATTTTATAATATTTTTAAAATGCTTTTATATTTACTCACAAAAAATAATGTTATTATATTTGACAATAATATTAGGGATCCTAGTATTTAAGTCTCAACTTGAGACCCAATGCTATTTATCACACATTTATTTGATGATAAATTTCATAACTTATAAAATTAGTTATTCGCCATTAAATAAATGAATGCCATATCTATTGAGACTCAAATTGAGAATTAAATACTGAGATGCCTAACACATATTATATTTAATACTATCTTGTAGAATTTTTAGAATGTTAAATTATTAATTGATATTCTATTTAGTATATTTTCATATCACCAACAGACATTGACGGTCTAATACTTTAATCTTTTTGTCTTGTAGCAATTTTCAAATGCTATTATATTTTATCAATCAAAATGCTACCAATGCTATTTTAAAATGTTATTACATTTATTACTATTCCTTAACATTTTTCTCTTGTAGCATTTCCTAGATGCTATATAATTCAATATTATATGTAGCATATACAAAAATGCTATTAATAATTATCAAGTGTCATTAAAACCAAAATGTATAGGCTTTCATACTACAAAGGTACCGTCACTTTAGAAAATATTACAATAAATTAATATTTGGTAACATTCTTTAAAAAATGCTACAATATAATGTTACCAAAGACCATATTTGTTGTAGTGAATTAATGATTTAGTTGCAATTAATAACCTAATTTGTTTATAATTTTGACAATTAACATTTTCTAAAATTGCTTTCAAGCATTGCTTCGTTGTGACACTTCAATTAGTAAAAAAAATATTTTTTTGGCATTTCAACAATCAACACTCTCATTCGCTTTCGGCAATAATTTTCCTAATGAAAACACTTCCATGATTCCCAACTCCGAAAATCCAAAAACCATGTGGAATTTTCTCCCATTTGTACAACCATATGAAAAATATTTAACTCAATATGTAGTAATTTGTGCTGTTTCATTCTTTATTTATTGCCATGTTTGAGATTTAAAACGCAACTTCTGGGGTTAGGTCATTTTTGGTTTACTAAAACTTTCTATTATTTTATTACCCTAACAATTTTAAAAGTCTGCCACTAAAATGAAAACATGTGAGCTCCTCGAGTTCACTAGAGCTATTCCCTGAGCTTCCTATGTCGACTCTCTAAATTAACTCTCACGAGCTCTGATGAGCTCTCCATGTTATTCTAAATTCAAAACACTCAATTCACCTCCTAAATAATTGCATCTCACCTCCAGGATCATGTCAGTCGTATCTCTTGCCCCAAATGTCAGAAAAACATACCTAAACCAAGCTTAACCCATTCTTCCCCTAAAATATAAATTTTATTTGTTTTAATCGGATTTGACCTAGATCCAATGAGAAAAAACACTTAATGGATCAAATCAAATCTTAGCATCTTGTTAATATGTTTGCAGGCCATCAATCCTCAGGTTGCTTTAAAACAATTGCATCGCCATTGACAAAAATACACGGTGCCATCGTAAACATAAGTCCGAACAATAAGGCCTCATTCAAATACTCCTCTCCAAGATCATTTCATTTAACAAATCAAAAAAATACACACAGTGAAGGTATTATTAGTAGTACAAATCGTTAGAAACTATTGAACAAACAGCTCATTTCTTTAGCTTTACAAGATGGCTATGCATTACAACCGGAGGATGATAATCAACTACTATAGCTCCAAGCTTTTTGGAAGTTTTCGAGAAGAAGCTCATTGCAAACAACCATTTAGTCTGTTCATACACTTGGGTTAGCCTTGTCAGTTACTTCTTACACAGAAAAGCAATTATATAAGGGTTTTTATTCCTTTTTTTCCTTAAATTTATAGAAATGAGATTCGAATATTGTTTTTCAAGTTTTTGGGATTGTATCAGTTTCTTTACTCCCAATATAAAATCTTTGCTGATTTGACTCCAATGTTTTTATTGAAATATTGAAGGTAGATATTATTTATTAAGCATACAGACAGAGAATTACTAAAAGCTACAACTACGTATTCAGAAATTATTACTATTTATTAATGGTTTTGTAATTACAAAAGCTCTATCAAGCACCTATGGTTGTATGTGAAGAAATTTGTTTTCATTTCTTGAATAAAAAATTATACACTAAGTGTTATTTATAGATGCAGAGGCTACATTTTTTTTCAAAGATTACATATGTGATTACGAAAGGAAATGTGTAGATCTGTTCGGCGCGGATCATGTCTTTGACAAGTGCAGATCATCTCTTTGACAAGTGCAGATTATGCCTTTGAAAACTTCCTTCAATGCCGTTTTATTTAATATTCTCAACACTCCCCTTCAAGCTGGTACATAGATGTCTTACACACCCAGCTTGTCTAGTAATTTTGTAAATGCTCTGCTTGAAATGGCCTTCGTTAAAATATCTGCAAGTTGATCTTTTAATCGAATTTTCTCCTTAAAGAAAAATCTATCTACCTCGACATGTTTTGTTTGATCGTGTTGAACTGGGTTATGAGCAATATCTCGTGCAGCTTTGTTGTTACAGTATAGTTGTATTGGTTGTTGTGATAGATAGCCCAAATCATTTAAGATAAGGCTTATCCATAGCCCTTCACATACCCCAAGGGCCATTCCTCGATATTATGCTTTAGAGCTTGAACGGCCGCTGACATGTTGTTTCTTGCTTCTTAATATGACAAGGTTGCCTCCCACAAAGGTAAAGTATCCTGAGGTAGAGCATCTATCACTAGCTGACCCAGCCCAATCTACATCAGTATAAACTTCTATGTTGTTGTAATCTTTATTTTTTAGAAAATAAAATTTATTTTCCTAGATTTGACTTCAGGTACCTCAGGATTCGCATTACTGCTTTCATGTGTTGTTCTTTGGGATTATGTATACACTGACTTACAACACAATGCATAAGCAAGATATGGCCTTGTGTGGGACAAATACATAAATCTTCCAATCAGCCTTTGATATCTTCATTTGTCTACTAGAACTTGGACTGAGGTAATACAAAACTTCAGTCCTTCTCCTGTTGGGGTGTCAATAGGCTGACAAGCTATCATTCCTGTTTCGTACAATAGATCTAAGGAAAATTTCCTTTGAGACAGGAAGATTCTTTCCTTAGATCGAGAAACCTCAATTCCAAGAAAGTATTTTAAGGCTCCTAAATCCTTCATCTCAACTCTCTCGACAAGTACTTCTGAAGAGTCTCCCTTTCTTCCTCGTCATTGCCTTTAACTACCATATCACCCACATAGACAATAAGAGCAATGATTTTACCTTGTCATTTTTTTAATGAACAAGGTATGATCTGAATTGCTTTGGTTATACCCAAAAAGAACCATAGCCTTTGTGAATTTCCCGAACTGTGCTCTTGGGATTGTTTCAACCCGTACAACAATTTCTTCAATTTGCATACTTTTTGATTGAGTCGTTCTGGTCCATTGCATCCTAGTGGCAGATCTATATAAATTTTTTCAGATAAGTCACTATGGAGGAAAGCATTCTTTACATCGAACTGTTGCATTGGCCAATCCAAGGTGACTGCTAATGATAATAAGATACGAATAATATTAATTTTTATTGCCGGTGCAAGCGTATCGATATAATCAATCCCGTAGGTTTGGGTGTAACGCTTAGCTACAAGCCTTGCTTTGTATCATTCAATAGAGCCATATGTTTGTACTTTATAGTGTAGATCCATCGATAACCCACTGGTTTCTTTCCTGGTGGAAGATCAACTAGTTCCCAAGTTTGATTTTTCTGAAGATATCTCATTTCGTCATTCATAGTCATTTTCTACTTTGAGTTTTTTAAGGCTTCCTGCACACTGTTAGGAATAGATACAATAGATAATTGATTCACAAATGACTGATTTGATTATGACAAGCTATGGTTCGACACAAAATGACTCATAGGGTATTTGCCTCTACTAGAGAGGTCAGACTCATATGTGGGTTTAGGGATACCTCTATTTTGATGCTAGGGAAGAATTCTTCTTATTAAACTGAGACTTGTGGTAGGAACATCCTATACAGACGATTGGTTAGGTATTTCGTCATGTGACTTATTCTCGATTGCAGTTGTGTCTGAGTTATTTCGCTCACCAAATGTGTCTTGACTTATCTTAACCTAAAAATCATCATTATTTTCTTTTCTAGTATCTTGAAGGTTTACTACCTCAATGGAAGATTGATTTTCTTTCTTCAAGTGGAAGATATGTAAGAGTATAAATTTCTTCTTCATCATACTCCCCCTGAAATTCAGGCTCTGACAAGTAGTACATCATATCTTCATTAAAGACGACATCTATGGTGATGTATATTTTTCTTGATGGTGGATCATAGCATCGATATCCCTTTTGATGTAAGACATACCCTACAAATATATAAAATAGTGCTCGAGAAGATAATTTATCTTGTTGTGGTAAATGAACGAAGGCAACACAACCAAACACATGTGGGGGTAAATTTGGCACATTTGGTGACATAATTACATCATTCATAACCTGAAAAGGAGTCTGGAATACAAGGGAGCTTAAAGGTGTTTGATTGATCAAGTATGTTGCGAACGCCAGTGCTTCTCCCCAATAAGATAGTGGCATGTGGGCCTGGATTAGTGATGCTCGAACAACTTCTAATAAATGTATATTTTTTCATTCAGCAATGCAATTTTTTTGGGGTGTCCCCACACAAGTGATTTGATGAACAATCTCTTGTGATTTTAGAAACTGTTGAATTGTTGTGCTCAAATACTCACCTCTATTATCAGTATGTAGAACTCGAATTTGTGTGCTCAGATACTCACCATCTTATGAAATTTTTGAAATCAAGAGTCTACTTCGTCTTTCGATTTCATCAAAAAAATCCGTGTTATTCTGCTACAATCATCAATAAATGTAATAAACTAACAAGCACCTCGAATTGTAGAAACTTTAGATAGTCCCCATACATCAGAATGTACTACCACGAAAGGAACTAGATTCTTATTTAAGGACAATGGAAAAGTAGTTTGATGGCTTTTTGAAAGTTCATAAACATCATATTTAAAGTTATAAACATCAAATTTAAAAAAAAAATTAGGAAATAATTTTTTTTTGTAACCAAATGACACATGCCCTAAACGTCTATACCATAACCAAATTTATGATTTCCTTTTATTTTATGGAACTATCTGCGACTAGTGCCGGGCTTAGCTTTCCAGTGTTTGTTGATGTCATCTCTAGGTAGTACAAGTTGCCTCGTCTACTACCATAACCAATCGTTTGCTTTGTTTGGATGTCCTTAAACACATAATGATCAAGCCAAAAAATTACAACATATGATAAGTAAGTGGTTAATTGAGACACAGATAAAATATTATAATCTAAAGATGGAACAATTATCACAAAGTCTAAATTTAATTCATTTGTGAGTCGTAAAGATCCTTCCCCAATAACTGAGGTTGTGGTTCCATTTATAGTGGAAACATGCTTTTGTGAAGATGGTTTCAATTGAGAAACTTGTCGAGAATCAAAAGTCATATGGTCAATTGCACTAGAATCAATTATCCATGTACTATTAATAACAGGTGTAAGAGTTTTAAGGGTCTTACTTGGACTGACAGAGGTTGCAATTTGCATTAAAGATTTTTTTCTAAGATCTGTAGTGGATGAGGATGCAGCTACTGCAGTTTTTGATCTATACTTGATGTTCTTCTTTCAAGTATCCCGCCAGTCAAGATATCCAATGATTTTAAAATATTGTTCTTTCGTATGACTCTTCTTCCTACAATGAGTGTAATGGAGTGATGACTTGTCAACAAGCTTCCTTTAAGGCTGTTGGCATGCTATTATAGCAGACGTTTTTGAGTCGACCTTCTTGTTTAGTTTGATTTGCCATATATCTTCTCTTTAGATCAGAGAATAACATTCTTCTAAGCCTGGGATAATATCTTTTCGTAGAATTTCTCCATGAACTTGGTCAAATTCTTCATCTAGCCCAGCAAGAAAAATGTGCACTCTTAATCTTTCAACAAACCTTCTGTATATTACAACATCTCAGTGATCAAGTTCTCGAAATATTTCAATCAATTCTCCCTAGAATTTACAGAGTGGTTGTCCATTTTGCTTGGTAGAGAACGCCTTCTAGTTTAGAGTGAAAACTTGTAATTCATTTCTTCTATCATAGAAGGCTTTTGATAATGCATGCCAGATTTTGTAGACTATAGGAATTCGTAAATATCACTTCATGATCTCCAGAGACATGGATATGAGTAACCATCTTTGTACTTTTTGGTTCTCACTATACCCTTTCTCATATTCCTTTGAAGATTCCACAGATGGCTTTATGTTGCTACGAATATATGAGAGTTTTTCTCTTTTTGCGAGACGCATCTCCATTATTTGAGACCAAACATCGTAGTTTGTCTCAGTGAGGATAATTCCAGTAGTAAATACTCCATCAGATTGAATATATTGGATGACAATAGGAGCAGATTCAATTGGAGTTTTCTCTATTTTTTTGTTTTTGTTTGTTTTTTGGGCATTTAGCTTAAAATAAGAAAAACTAACCTTTTTAGATAAAAAAAATGAGAAGTTGGTTGGCCTTTGCTTGAAGAAATGATATGTCAGGTCTGATGGGATAAACGACATGTCGGTTTTGATGTAATAAAAAATGACACGTCATTTTAAGACTGCTACACTTTGGAGATGAAAAACGACACGTCGTTTGGATTCTTCTTTAACCTTTGGAGTGCGTGAAAGCACGTGAATGATGCAGAGGTGCATGGTTGGCGCGTGGTGGTTGGCCGTGATTTCAGGTAGCGCGTGGGACTGTGTTTAAATGCAAAACTTTTATAGTTTGCTTACTGGAAACTGAGAAATTTGATGGTATTTTTGGTTTTTTAGGAACACTCAATTGGAGAATTTATGGGATTGTTGACAAATTTGTAAACTCAAGTTTTTTATGCATGGGTGGCTTGTTTTTTTATCGGCATGGATTTCTGTAATGGTAGGAATGATTTTAAAGAAGAAAATGATGGAAAAAATGGTTGTAGGAAGAATTTGGTTTCCTCTGTTTTTGTTACAAACAGAGCAATGAAACTTGAAGAAACTTGAGCGTTTTCATGGCTCTGATACCATGAAGAAACTTGTTTTCATTTCCTGAATAAAACATTATACACTGATGGTTATTTATAAATGTAGAGGCTACAATTTTTTCCAAGATTACATATGTGATTACAAAAGGAAATGTGTCGATCCATTCGGCGCGGATCATGTCTTTGACAAGTGCAGATCATCCCTTTGAAAAGTACAAATTATGCCTTTGAAAACTTCCTTCGATGCTATTTTATTTGACATTCTCAACAGTATATGTGACCCAAAATTAAACTACTTCATAAAAAAAAGGGTGAGAGAGAGAAAGAAAACTTATGACATGGGAGCTAATTAATAATTACTTGAAAGATGAATAAATTGTGTATATACTTGCATTTGCATGCAAAAGGTAATTGAAGTGTAAATCCCATCAGAATCACGAGAGAGAGTGGAGCCATGAATGTGTGTGACTTCCATATGAGATTGGGAAGCCCCAACCAAGATTAACAATAATCAATTAGAATATTAATATGGATTGGTTTAATATTATGTTTTGTAAACTTTTTTTTTTTAATTTAAGGTAAGAGATCAACAAAATTTAAATTAAATTTTTTAATGCTGATCTTTCGAAGAATATTCGAAATCGAGTGAATAACAAAAGATACAACTTAAAGATCACTTTGTCAGACTCTTGAGGGCAATTATTAAATTATCTTACAAAGCGTGCAACTGGGGCACTTAGGGTAGGGAATAAGTGTGTCCACATCCAAAATGCAAGATTTGGATTGAGAGAAGTGGAAATTCAGACATAAATCCCAAAGTAAAACTCTACAAAAGTGGGATCAACTAATGAAATTAAGAAAGATTAAAAAAAGACTTGAATTAAAAAATATTAAAAATCAACTAATAAATTTAAAAAAGATTGCAAATTAAAAATATTTGAAATGATTTAATAGATTATTGCAAAAGATTTTACTGTCAGCTGCTTATCATGATTGCACTTCCTATACGAATTGCCATTGTAGTTCCCATTGATAAGTTCCTAGAAGCAAGCGGCAGGAGATACAGCTTGTTAATCTTTGACAATGTTATGTTAGATTTATTAGCAACCCAGATTTTTCCAGCTCTGGTAGTAGGTTTACTTAGTGTCATGGCCCAAGCCTCCTCATGGCATGGCCCATGGAGAATTCTAGAGCCATGGAGACTTGTGTAGAGCATGTAGATATTTCCTTTGTAATTAATGTGTTTAGGGGTAGTTGTGATAACTTTAGATACTTCCTTGTACTCTATAAACAGGAGAGGGCCTCATTTGGCCAAATCAATCACAAGCAATATACAATTCCAGTACATTTAGGTTTGTAAACATCTTATCGAGCAATACAAGTTTTTTCCTCCCATACTTAATAAGTTAGAGTGAATACTCTTTTCCGTTTTCAAATCCAGCAACAGAATTGGGTGTAAGGCTGACGTAGGGTCAAGAGTGTGCAAATTTGGCGCCTAAGGCCGCACGACATAGCGTGGGAACAAGCTTGGCCATTACATTAGGACGCCTTGAAAAAGGAACATATTAGCTTTTGGAAACAAATATTTCATAAACATTTAGCTTAATTATGTTTTTGAATCAATCTCCAAGATTCACAATTTTGTTTTGTAAATGAAAGGACTGCAGGAAATAAATCAGTCAGAAGTATATTCTCTTTTTTAGTTTGATAATTGAAATGATGAAATTTCCAATACTAGGATTTAAAGATGAAACGGTTCATGATTTGTAGAGGTAAAATTATTTTAATTTAGTTAAACTGATATTTGTCATTTTATGTAATTTAGTTAAATCTTGTCTTATTTATATGATGACTTGCTTAAAATCAATGTCCAAAATAGAAAAATAAAGATACTATCGGGACATATTAATTTAGACTATTTAGATTTCGGGAAAATCTGGACTGTTGATTCCATTTTCAATTGTACATATATATACACGTGTTTAATTAATGTTATTGGAAATATGAGTCAAGATTGCTTCCTTTTAAGTCTAAAACATGAATAGTAATTATTGGTACTATTCACATCATTGTTACCATTCATCTGATAGTATTCACAAAATTGTTTTCTCAGCAGCAACCAAAAATTCATCAAGGCATGCATGAAGTACTTGTTGTTAAGACCAATTTCTTCTCCTTTAAGAAAATTTTCTAGTTCAAAAAGGACACAAATAAAGCATATTGACCATTAGGACAGAGTGACACTATTGTGAGGTCACATCCAAGCGCAACAATTTAAAATAGCAAAAGAAAATTAATGAATAAAATAAGAGATAGAATGCGAGGTAATAAAGATGCTTTGAAGGCTTTGTATATCTCTTTTATATAGAGAAACCCTCTATAATCCTTACCTAATTCCATTTGAATTAGTCACCTATTTTCTTTATTTAATTTAAATAGTCATCCATGTGTTTCATAATTTAATTCTCAAAGAGATTCAGAAAAGAGTGTTTGGTTTAAGAGAAAATCTCATAGAAAATGAATTACTTGAATCTAGAGCTTTTATTCACAACTGAATCAGTACATCTTCATAGTTACACGCACTATCAACTATAATAATTTGTAACTAATCTATATTTGTTATCACTAAGCTAGCTACAATTCGGCTATACACACATTGTGTGTTAACAACTATCTTAACAACTTATGTTGTGCTGTTAGCTGAGCTATCACTCTCCTTAGCGCACTCTAATGATTTGGCATTGTCGACCTATTTCAGTTTTAGCTTAAGTTTGCTTCTCTTGGCCTTTATATAATCCGAACAATGTGCAACAATCCCCTTTTAAATTTAAGGGACCGAGGAGAACATGAAGTTTGGTTGCTAGAGAGTTGAAGTGATTGAAAAGAGGTTTGGTCATAATATCAACAACTTACTCCTAACTTGGTATATAGTAGATGTTAAGCTCCCCTGGAATTACTATATTTCTAATAAAGTGCATATTAATCTCAGTGTGCTTTGTTCTTGAGTGATAAATAGGGTTTTTAGCTAGTTCAGTTGTACTCATGATATCATACCAAATGGTAGGTTTCTCTGTACAATGTACTCATATTTCAAAAAATAAAAACTATAACCAACTCAACTCTATAGTTTGTTGAATCTAAGGATTTGTACTCTTAATACTTGATCTAGTAATGACTAATTGCTTGTTTGATGACTAAGATATCAAATTGTCAGCTAAATAGGTGCAATAGGGACCAATAGATTGTCTGTCATCTAAGTTACAAGCTTAGTTTACATCTATAAACCCTGTAAGCTTCTTATCTCCATTTTTAACAAACTTGAGTCCATAATCTTGAGCGGCTTTCAAATACCTCAGAAATCATTTGTGTCCACGAGATGTTGAAGTGTAGGTGCAGATACATATTGACCTCTTTTGTTGGCAATCTTAGGTCTTGTTAATATTAAGTATTGTTTCCCTCTAACAATACTTCTGTAATGTGTTGGATCTTTAACATAATGACCAAGATTTCCTTGAGTTTTCTTCTGCAATTTCAATCATGCACTTATAGGTGTATCAATGCCTTTGTACTCTAGTAACTGAACTTTTGATAACAAATCTCTTATACATTTTATCTGAAAGAGATAAACATAATCTACATCATTAAGACTTCTACTCACAGAAAAAAAAGTAGTGTTCCAAGATCTTTTGATGCAAACATTATGCTAAACTTGGTAATGAAGCTTTCTAACTTAGTGTTATTTGGAAAATAATTAAGATATCATCAGCAAAGATGAGTATCATGATCTAGAGCTCTTTGTGAATAGAGAAGAATCAGATCTTGAGTTTATAAAGCCCCATTTTAATAGACATTCTTTCATCTACTCAACATAGATAAGCATCACAATCATAGATGATTTGCTTCTCTTTAGGAATAGAAAAGAACCAGATCTTGAGTTTATAAAACCCCATTATAATAGACATCCTTTCAGCTTCTCCTAATAAGCTTTTGAAGCTTATTTAAGATTGTAGAGAGATTTATGAAGTTTACACAAAAGTTCTACTTTTTACGATTAATAAAGCCTTCTGGTTAATTTATGAAGACTTCCTCTGTCAAATCTCCATTAATAAAACATTGTTCACATCAATTTGCATTATCTTCCACTGATTCATAGCTGCCAAACTTAATATCACTCGGAGAGTAGTTGATTTTACCATAGGGTTGAATATTTCAAAATAATTCTCCCCAGTAATTTGGTGAAATCCCTTAGCTACTAACCTAACTATTTATTTAGCCAGACTCTCATTAGTATTATACTTTACTCTATACACACATTTATTGCCAATTATTTATGATAAGAAGTTCTTATGATTAAAGACCATATATCATTCTTGATTGAGGCATTAGATTCCTCCTTCATAGCTTCAAACCATCTAGGAGCTTGCAAGGCGTCATACACAGAATCTAGTTCTTTATGAACAAATAATGTAGCACACAGCATAAGTTTAAAAATACTAGCTTTGCTTCTGATAGTCCTATGATGATTATTTGGTTGAGTAGTGGATTGTGATATATTTGATAAGATACGTGTATGAGAATCAGACTGATTTTGTGGTAAATCATATTGAAAGACATTGCAATGTATAGTACAATTGTTTATGGTGATGAGTAGGAAATATTATCTTGAGTAGGATTTTTTTAGTGATAAAGACTACTGCTTTTAGAACTTACAAAGTGATGCAGAATAGGAATTTATACTAGGATATGTTTCCTAATTAATTAAGGACTTTTAATTTCCTTTCCATTTTAGAATTTAGAATTCAATAATGTTTCAATTTTCAAATCTCTTTATGAGTATTTGAATAGTTAATTCTCAGTATTCTGCAGAATCAACGAGTCTTAACCCCTAATTTCACGGTATTCTTTTGAATCAATGTGAATTTAGTTGTTTTTTTATTCTGGTATTCTCTATAATCAATAGAATATTTTGAATATTAAACTTCCACTGCACCAGTTTGGTATCAGAGACAACCTAGTACCATCAATCTAACTCCATCTACCACCAAACCTTTCCTTTTTCCCTTTTTGATTTTTTTGTTTAGCTTTATTTAAAAAAAATTGAAAACTGCAGCCTCTGCGTCCACCGCCATCCACGGCCATCGACATGAAATTTTTGTCTTGTTTCGTCAATCTCCACCACCATCAGAGGCAAAGCAAGCTGCCCAATAAATCCCAAGCATCGGCCACCATCGATTAGCCACAAATCGCTGGAAAAAAAGCCAAAACAGCGGCGATCGCCGCCACCTCCGTTCACCACTTTCCGGCTCAATTTGGCCAAAAGCACCACCATCAATCCATTCCTCTCCATCAACATAACCTTTCCCACCATTCCTCACCACCAATCGACGCTTAAACCTCCGAAAACTGAAACCCTCCAAAACCGCTGAAAACCAAAACCCTCCAAAACCGTCGGGTTTATCTATAATTTTCTGGCAAAACACCATTTTTTTCGGACAAACCACCACCACCATCATAATCATCAACCCAAAATCTTTTAGATCCACCCATCCTTACTCGATTTTTGACCACTGTCATCGGAAATATAAACCTTTTGCTTAGTTACAGTTTTGGCCCAAAATTTTTATTTACTTTCAATTTAGCCCCATTACATTTTTAAACCCAAATTTGAAAAAATGCCCGCAAGAAAAGCTCGTAATGCTCATACTGCAACTTACAATCAAGAAGATGTTTCTAAAGATGAAGCCTTGATTAGCATGACAACCAGAATTGATATGTTAGCTGCACAAATGGCACGAATGGTAGAGTTACATGACGAACGCCATCATACTCCAGAACGTGAAGGCAAATTAAGTAGAGGCTTTGCTAACCCATTCTCTAGGCATCGACTTGGGATTGAGTCCACTGATGACAGAAATGGGAGTCTGGGTTGAGAATTGACATTCTCGAATTTCAAAGAAGTGGTCGACCTGAAGAATTATTGGATTGGATTAATGCCATTGAGGATGTTTTCAAATACAAAGAAGTTCCTAAAAATAAACTACTTTCGCTCGCTGCAACTCGATTTCGTGGAAGAGCAGCAGCTTGGTGGCAAGAAACTAAGCTCACAAGGATTAGGCAAGGCAAAAAGAAGATTGATTCTTGGGAAACGTTCAAGAAGCACTTACATGGAGCATTCTTGCCTCATAATTGCGCCAAATTGTTATACCAACAGCTACAGAATTTAAGGTAAGGTAATCGATCAGTAGATGATTACACCACAAAATTCCATTGGTTGTAGCACGCAATGACTTGACAGAGATAGAAGAATAACAAGTTTCCGCTACATTGAAGACCTACGATTTCAATTTCAAGACCAACTAAATTTACTTGACCCATACTCTGTTTCAGAAGCACACTAACAAGCCTTGTAGTTGGAGAAGCAATTTAGTCGATGTACTAATGACTCAAGCTTTCAGGGTGCTCAAAATGTTGTTTGTGATAATTCAAATCTGACTTCCCAATTTCATAATTTCACTCCTCCAAATCCTCTAAATAAAACAACTAAACTTAGTGAAATCGATCAAACCAGCCAAACCCAATCCTCGGGTTTGGGATTATGCTGTTTTAATTATGAAGAAAATGGGCATCGAATGACAGAATGTAAAAAAGGGAGGAAAATAAGGTAAAGGCTTATTCATAAGCATAGAGGAAAATGAAGACTACCAGGAGGAAGAAACTGAAGAGTTCGCTGAAGAGCCAACTTTTGATAGTAGTAGTAGCGCTCAATCTATTGAAGAACATGGTGATAGCGGACCAATGCTGATCATGAACCGCACATTTTTCACTCTTAAAGGTCAAGATAAAGATAAGTGGTTATGACAAAATATTTTCCAAACTACTTGCACAATTGGGGGTAAAGTATGTCGTATGGTCATAGACTCAGGCAGTAGCGAGAATGTCATTTTGGAAGAAGCCGTAACAAAGCTAAATTTAAAGACAGAACCTTATTAAACTCCATACAAGCTCACATGGCTAAAGAAAGGAAATCAAGTGACATTATCGAAACATTGCTTAGTTTCTTTTTCCATTGGTTCAATTTATAAAGATAAAATTTAGTATGATGTTGTGGCTATGGATGCTTGTCATCTATTACTGGGTAGACCTTAGCAATATGATCGAAATGTAGTGCATGATAGGAAGAGAAACACCTACAACTTTATGTTTAACAATACTAAGATCGTTCTTCTACTTAACAAGGAATTTACTCTCCAGTAAGACTCGGGTAATTATTTGTTAGGAAAAAAGCAATTTATAGATATTGTAACAGAGACAAAGAGAGTCTACATTTTATTGGGAAAGGAGAGTAATGGTGATTCGAAGATTCCTGAAGCTGTAACCTATTATGGAGGAATTTCAAGATTTGTTCCCTAATGAGCTATCACAAGGCTGACCACGTTTTCAGGATATACAACACCAAATTGATTTGGTATCAGGTTCCATATTACCAAATTGACCTCATTATCATATGAGTTCTACAGAACATGGGAATTAAGCCGCCAAGTAGAAGAGTTACTAGGAAAAGGGATTTATCCGTGAAAGTCTTAGTCCCGGTGCAGTCCCTGCTTTATTGACTTTAAAGAAAGATGGTTTTTGGAGGATGTGTGTGGACAGTTGAGTTATCAATAAAATTACCGTTCGATATCGTTCTCCAATCCTTCGATTAGATGATTTGTTAGATCAACTCAGTGGAGCAGCAATTTTCGCCAAACTTAATTTGAAAAGTGGCTATCATTAAATTTGAATATGGCCTGGAGATGAATGGAAAATAACTTTTAAAATTCACGAAGGGTTATACGAGTGGTTAGTAATGCCGTTTGAATTATCCAATGCTCTGAGTACTTTTATGTGAGTTATGAATCAAGTTCTTCGCCCTTTCATTGGAAAGTTTGTGGTTGTTTACTTATACTTATATATACCACTAGTCATGAGTTATATTTACAACATTTGAGAGAAGTGCTTTCAGCCATAAGAGCAGTAAGTTTATACACATCAGTAAACAAGTGTATTTTATTGACAAAGAAAGTATTATTTTTGGGATATGTTGTGTCAAAGGATGGTATATCTGTTGACCAATCAAAAGTGGATGCTATTCAAGATTGGCCTCAGCCAACTACTTTATCCACCATCAAAAGTTTCCATGGATTGACCTCTTTTTACAGGCGATTCATTCCTCATTTCTGTACTATTATGACACCAACCATGGATTGCATGAAAGGATGACAATTTTCTTAGACAGAGGCAACTACTAAGGCATTCAAGATTATCAAAGAAATATTGATTACTACCCTAGTATTTTCCCTACCAGATTTTTTGCTCACTTTTGAGGTATATTGTGATGCTTCTAAAGTAGGTAGTGGAGCTGTTCTTAGCCAACAGGGTAAGCCTATAGCTTATTTCAGTGAGAAGTTGAATGGAGTAAAGGCACGGTACAACACTTATAATGTGGAATTTTACATAGTAGTCCAAGCGTTAAAACATTGGCGACATTATCTAATTCATAAAGACTTTGTTTTATACATTGACCATGTCGCGTTAAAGTATCTCAATAGTCAAGACAAGCTCTCTCATAGACATGCCATGTGGACAATATTCCTTTAACAGTTTACTTTTATGGTGAAGCATACCTCTAGCGAATCCAATCGGGTAGCAGATGCACTTAGTTGACGAACTTCTTTATTGACACAATGCATAATCAAGTTCTTGGATTTGACACATTTCGAAAGTTATATGCTTCCAATCTTTTCTTTGCTCATATATTAGAGAAGTTATTGCAAGGTTTCGCTCATATTACTATTTACATGACGGATTCCTTTTCAAGAGTAATCAGGTATGTGTTCCTAACTCAAGTTTGAGATTGAAAATCATTGCAGAGTTACATAACGAAGGGCACATGGGTGGTGACAAAACTCTGGCTCTAATCGCCAACACTTATTTTTTACCTATTATGAGGCGTGAAGTCTATCACTATGTCGAGACTTGTCATATTTGTCAGGTTTCCAAAGGTGCAGCAACTAATGCTGGGTTATATATTGTGCTGCCTATTCCAACACAACCTTGGGCTGACATTAGCATGGATTTTGTTTTGGAATTACCGCGCACTCAGAGGGGTATGGATTCAATATTTGTTGTTATTGATCGATTCTCGAAAATGGCTCACTTCATTGCTTGCAAGAAGAGTACAGATGCTTTGACTGTTGCTCATTTATTCTTCAAGAAAGTCTATAGATTGCATGGTTTACCGAGTTCTATAGTATCTGACTAGGATACACAATTTCTTAACCATTTTAGGAAGACATTATGGAAGTTGACTAATACTCGCCTGAATTTCAATAGTGCTTACCACCCACAAACAAATGGTCAAACCGAAGTTGTCAACCACTCTATAGGAAACCATCTACGTAGTCTAGTTGGCGATAACCTGAAGATGTGGGATTAAAAGTTATATCAAGTTGAGTTTGCTTATAACCGTGCAGTTAAGCGCAGTACTGGTTTAAGCCCTTTTAAGGTGAATTACATATATAATCCATGAGCTCCTATCGACTTGGCTCTAGTTCCAGATTTAGTTCGCAAAGGCAGTAAAGCAGAAGACTTTATTGAGTAGCTTAAGAAAATTCATGAAATACACAAAAGTCTTTGAAGTAGATGACCGAAGGTTATAAAATTGTGGCGGAATAAAAGCGTAGAGCTTTAGAATTTCAAGTGGGCAATCTTGTTTGGGTTGTCTTAACCAAAGATGGGTTCTTTGTTGGCAATTACAACAAGCTTTCTGCTAGGAAAATTGGACCTTTAGAGATTATCGAGAAGATAAATCATAATGCATACAGACTGAAGCTTTCTAGCGATATCCGCACAACAAATGTGTTCAATGTCAAGCATCTTATTCCTTACAAAGGTGATCATAATTAAGATGTTATTGCTGATAATCTAAATTCGAGGGCGAATTCTCTCAATCCTGGGGGGAATAATGCAGAATATGATTTATACTAGGATATGTTTCCTAATTAATTAAGGACTTTTAATTTCCTTTTCATTTTAGAATTTTGAGTTCAATAATATTTCAATTTTTAAATCTCTTTGTGAGTATTTGAATAGTTAATTCTCGGTATTCTATGGAATCAACAAGTTTTAACTAATAAATTCAAGGTATTATTTTGAATCAATGTGAATTTGGTTGTTCTTTTATTCCAATATTCTCTAGAACCAACGAAATATTTTAAACATTAAACTTTCGTTGCATTACAAAGTTAGGATTGCTTAAGCTTCTATCAATAGTGATTGGAAATGTAGGGAATGTAGATGGATGATAGATTTGTTGAGGAGTGAGGGACTAATTTGAACAATGATTAGGCTCTTTTGAAGTAAAGACAGAGTCTGTAGAGCAAGGAAATGAGGATTCATCAAAGATGGCATGTTTGACTATATATATTTTCTTGAAGAATGTAGACACTTGAATATTATATGGGAAGGATTATAGCCAATGAAAATAAATTTACTAGAATGATAATCAAACTTTTACCTATTACAATCTCTTAAGTAAGGAAAACAAGTGCAACCAAACATTTTAGGATATCATAATCAGGTTTATAGTTGAATACCTTTTCATATTGTGTAAGAAATTCTTGAACTACAGATGGTAACCTATTGATATGATAAACTGTTATATGGAAGGCATCCCACCAAACTTTAAAGGATAACTTAGATTGAACTAACAAGGTGAGACCTAGTTTAAAAACGTGCTTGTGTTTCTTTTCAACTAACCTATTTTAGTAATGTGTATTAGGACAAGAGTGTCTAAAAGTAGCTCTAGGTTGGTTTAAAAATTGAGTAAATGATCTATACTCTACCCTTTAGTCATATTGTAGTATTTTGATGGTATTGTTGAATGGATTTTCAACCTACAATTTGAACAAGTTGAAGACTTCTAAAACCTTTGATTTTAGTTTTAAAGGATAGGTTTAAATGTATCTATTAAAATAATTAACAAAGGTTATATCTAGGCATAGCCATCTCTATAAAAAAGAAACAGGTGAAGGACCCCACAAATCTATATAAATGAGTTCAAGAACCTCAGAGGTTTTGATTATTATAATAAAAAAAGTGTAACTTATGAAATTTACCCATCTAACATGTTTCATAAACATGTTAAAGCGCGTACTTTGTTGAATTACTTAAGAGATTAACATATTTATCTTTCTTAAGTAAATGCAATAATATCTTATGATGAGGATAACCAAAACGTCTATAAAAAAGAGTAATTTCATTGACTAATGCATTACAAAGAAAACAACAGGTTGATAACAAATTGTAGAACTTGAATCACTATTTTGACATGAGAATTAAGGTCATGTGGGGACAGCATTGACAAAGGTCTATTGAAAGTTATTTGACCTAAGAAAGATAAGGGTGAGGACTTGAAAAACTTAAGCGACTTCAAGAGCAGCTTATACAATCCTTTCTAAGCGAGACCCTGCAGAAGTGCTTGCCCCTTCAAAGAATTTTTCACGTAACAGACATTGCCAACAAGTTCAATAAAGAGGTTATTATCTGTTGTTAATTTCGATATGGTCAACAGATTCTTTGTAGTAAAGCACTAATAGAATCTCTTTAAGTGCTATATGTTTGTGGTTATATGCAACATTTGAACCTTTGTTGTTAAAGCAAGCATCATTTATATGAGTTATAGGTAAACCTTGTCCATTGCCAATGATAAGCTGGTCTAAGCCATTGACGTCTCCCTTGACATTCATATTGGTCATATTTTTAGTTAAGTGATGTGTAGTACCATTATTAAGGTACCATCCTTCATCAACAAATCTTTCAAAATTTGCAACAAAGGCTTTAGGCATAAGTGCATTGATTTATAGTAGCGATGGCCAACAAACCGTGCCAACCATCAAAGGAAGACCCATGCATGCTTGTGCTGGTGATGTGTTGTGCTCACGATATGCTTCCTGCCGTGCCTATTTCTTTTACCTTAGGCTAAACCCGACACACGTCCTGTGCCCGTGCATGCCTTGTTGTGCCTAAGAAAAACAAGACAACAAGCATTTTTCTTTTTTTAATTTTTTTAAGTGGGCATGCCAAACTGTTGGCATACTTTTTTGGGTCTGCGTGCCTATAATCAAATTTAGTAGAATTAAAAGTTGAAAAGTTAGAATTAAAAGTTGAAAAGTTAAGTCCATATTTAATAATAATAAATTATAATAGTAAGAGAATGTAATATTAACTACTAAGTTAGACTCTATGGTATTAGAATTCTTTTTTGAAACATAATAACAACAATAACAATAATAAGAATTTTTTTAAGGGTTAATTTAATTATTAACTTAAACTAACATAAAGTCATAGATCACAATACATAATAATGATAATACATACGTTTTATAAAATCATAATATTTATAATTTTGTTTATCAAAATCATGGTATCATCTATTCATTTAATAAATTATAAAAATAAAACAACTAGAGCATTTTTTTAAAACTAAGAATTAAATGAATTTAAAAAACTTATGCTAATAAAATATATTAAAATATTCAATTTCAAGTTATTTGTAAAATCATAAAATTTTAAGTTTACTTTGATTAAAAGTGAAACGTATTTATCACCGGCCTTATTCACATTTCATGCTTTAATTCATCCCTAATCATGTTATGCTTTTAAAGTTCACGTGCCTAAAATTCTTTGCCTAATCCAGCATACGTGCATGTCCTGCCATGCCGCATGCCCTACCAAAATGTGTTCGTACCATGCCATGTTGTATGGACACATGTCGTGCCAGTGGATTGCCACGTGCCGCTCGGCCTATTGGCCATCTCTAGCTAATAACTTGAGTAAGGAATGGCATAATGCTCTTCAAAGGATGGTGCATAGTCATTGTATGGCTCAAAGCTAGCCATATAAGTAGTTCTTGACCCTATCATCTTTTCTCTACCAAAATGTTTTGGTGGAGACCAGATAAAAATCACTATACTTATGCCAACAAGTATTGGTAGTATGCCCTTACTTATGGTATATCTGAAAAATATGAGCTGATTCATCAGACTCACCAGAATGTATGGTAGGAATTATAGTAGGAGGATGAAAAGTGTTTCACTTATAAATTTGCAAAGCTTGACCTCTGTAATATACACCAAAATTGCCACTACTAGTTGGGAAACCTATAGTGTTTCATAATAGCTTATTTTGTCAACAGTAATAATTGAAGTCCGATCCAAATAACTAGGCCCTAAGCCATTCGAAATTCTCATCAACAGATCTTTTTCAATTATATTGTCATAAACATAGGCAAGTTTACTAACAAGGGTTTCATCTTTACATAATATTCTTTGGTAGACATTGATTCATTTCTTAAAATGTTTGTTTCATATTGAAGTTCCATCACCTTAGCCTTAGGTTGAACGCCAAATTATTTTTCAATAGATCTTTAGAAATCAAAAGAAGTATATCATAACTAAAGACAATCAATATACCTTCATTGATCGTGGATAATAACCAACCAAGAAGAGTCTGATCTTGTGCTCACCAATTGGTAAGCTGAATATTCAACATTTTCAATAGGTCCATCAATTGTTGAGTTAGAGAGGTACTGATCTGGAATGATAAGAGTTTATGAGATGAATCCTTCAAGCTGACTCCCTATAACTGAACTTAAAACTTGTTTGTGCCAAAGCAAGTAGTTAGATCGACCAAGCTTCACAGTAGTAGCAAAAGTGAATGATGTTTGTAAAAATTGATTTTGAATGGTGATTGGCTGATTTACAATTGTAGTGCTTGACCTGGCCATTATGGCTCTAGCAGCATGAAAGAGATTAAGAAAGAGTGATTGGTTTGAGAAAAAATCTCATAGAAAATGTATTTCTTCAGTCTGGAACTTTCATTCACAACTAAATCGCTACATCATCATATTTATAACATTATCAACTATAACAATTTGTAATTAATCTATATTTGTTAATCACTAAGCTAGCTGCAATTTGGTTACCATACATTGTGTTTTAACAACAATCTGAACAATATATGCTGAAGCTGTCACTCTCTTTAACGATCTTTGCTGTTTTGGCATTGCTGATTGGTTCCAGTTTCAGCTTAAGCCTTCTTCTCTTTGCCTCTGTATAAGCTTAACAATGTGCTGCCTTAACAAATTCAAATTAAATAATCCAAATCACATCTAGATTTGACTTACTCAACTCTAATTTGCAATTAAATCAAATATATGACTAATTTCAAATCAAATATAAAAGTGATTGCTCTCACTTCCCTTCAATGTGGGATATTAGTATTTTGAAATACCAATAAAACTCCAACAAATGTGCAGATAAATGTCTCTTTCAATCGTGAGGATTCGTAGTCATAAAATATAAAATGCAATGCATGTGATTATAGTGTGCAAGTTCCCATTGGTATCTAGAGCAACAAGGCAGGCATTGAATTGCAAGTAAGCAATCAATACTAGTGATAGATTTTTTCGTAGTTATCGTCGTATGTGTATATGTATATAGCTTTTGACGTTTTAATATTGGACAGGGACTACTGACAAGAATTCTATATATGGTTGCCCAAAATGGACAGGCACTAGAAGGGCAAGTACTGGCAAGGGCAACCATAAAGCAGCTTACCAAACTCCTCCACACCTGAGAAATTTTAGACTCCCCCTCATAGAGCAAATCAATTTTCCAATATCCGTGAGCACCATTTTTCTGCTCAAAGCAGACTGTGAAAGCTGACCAAATTTCGCAATAACGTCTCAAGTCATTCTTATCAAAAACTCTCACAAAATTCTACCCATTTGCTGGGAGAGTCAAAGACGATTTCTCAATTGAATGCAAGGACGAAGGGGCTGAGTGTGCTGAAGCTCTTGCGATCGGCTTTTTGTTTGAATACCTACGAAAGCCTGATCAGAATTTATTACGGGATTTTCACCCGTTTAACTACGCAGAATCTCCCGTAGCAAGCAACGGGGATCCAACGCTACGCGTACAAACTACGTTTTTCAAATGCAGAACTGGCAATCACAATTTGCTCTTGTCACAAGCTCGTTGATTGAGTCTCGTTAGGCATATTGGTTAACAGCTGGACCAGCACAGCTCGTGCAGATAATCAGTCATCGAACAGGAGCAATAATAAGTGATTCCTAGATTTGGCGCTCCGACGATTTTTACAGCAAGTGAATGCTTCCTGCCCTTTCCTTTACATATTTCACCGGTTAAAGCCAACAGGTTTGTATTTGATTGACGAATTCAAGACTAAAGTTGCTAGTCCAAGCGTGCCTAGACAACCGCACTAATTTGGAAGTGTGCAAGGCGGCGTCAAGATCAAACCTTGGGTATTCAAGACCTTCTTTGTCGGTCCACGTGATGAACGTTAGTACGGCGCCAGAGCTGCCCTTGCCTGACGACTCTGTGGGCAACTCTCTCCCGTATCTGACGGCGCAAGCGAGTGAAAAGGAAATTGAAACATTACTGAACTTGGTTTGCTCGCTAAGGAAAGCAAAGGCAGAATTTAGACGAAACGGTCTCAAAACTTTGCTAGAAAACAAGAGCATATTCGATATTCCGCAGTCAATAAAAGACAAATTTGAAAAAGACGAGATAGATTTCTACAGTTTCTCCGGCATTGTTAACTTCCCATATTATGAAGTAGCAAATTTTGGATGGGGAAAGCCAGTGGACCTGACTTTTCCAAATTATGAGCTGTCAAGCTTGATTATTAAAATGGACACAAATGATTGTATTGGTGACCCTGAGCCCCAAAGACATAGCCTTCTTTGAACGTGACCAAGAGCTGCTTGCATTTGCTACTACTAATCCACCAGTACTTATATATACGAACTAACCATAAGATGCTCGCCGCTTATTTTGCCACTTCAACTATACTAGAGTCTCATGTTTATTTATTTATTTATTAATGAAAATAAGAGATTAGACATTTGGTAGTTCTTTCTGCTATTGAGCCTATCTCGCACAGATGTATTTAAAACGCTAGTGAAATTGGACATGGAATCAAGTCTACAACAATTTCAAGGAAAGACAACAGTAAAACCACATTTCACAAAAGCTGCCTACGTACATATCAGATTAATTTAGCTGCAATTCAGTTAATTATTAATTTATATGGGAATTTAAGTCCTATAAAAAAAATAAGATTTTTTTATAATATATGATGTTATTAATCTATTAAATTACTAAATTAGCACATTGGCCATAAAATTGTCAAAAATTATTATTCAATTGATTTTATTATTTCATTATCTTATATATCTACTTATCAATATTTACATATTTATTGTTTTACGAGGAGTAATGATACAGCCAAGGGGATAATGAATTGAATGAATGGTTACGGAATTTTAAAATGGATATTCTCCATAGATAGTAACGATGCACACTCTAAACACAAGAACAATAGTTTCTAATTAAATAAAAAGTACATTACAAAAAATAGGTAGTGACATTTTCACCTTTAAATTAAATGCATCCCACTTTAAAATATAATTATAAAAAATTATTAAATTTTTTAATAATTTCAAAAGAAAAATAAATTTGAACAATTAACTGATTAAATGGCACAAAGGACAAATGTTTTGGATATAGAAAATTCTATAATACCATAACTAAAATTATAACATCAATGTCGTGATAAATATAAATTTTGATTAAGTTACAAGTAAGACAATTAAATGAAATACAGTGATAAACTAGTATTTTTAAATTGTAAATAAAACAAACAATTGAAAAATGACAAAATACTTATAAATCAATATTACTCTTTAATTAAAACAAAAATAATTTATTCATTTAATTTAATGAATTAAAGAAAAAATCACTTATCAATTGAAAATGAAAAATTTGTATTGAAAATAATTGGAATAAATTTTATTAAATTGATTTAACTAAAACTTCTATATTCATTTTAAGATTTTTTTAATTTTTTTAATTTTGTATCATAGTATTTATTGTTAGAAAGGTTAAAAAACTTGGTTGGCATAATTTATGGTCAAAAAGCGGTTCAGCGTTGTTGGTTATACATATCCCTCTTCATGCTAATCCTCAACTTTGGATGCATCAGAATTGTTCGTTAAATCGTGATTTTTTACTTTCTCAAAAGAGTATTCTATTTTGTCACATAAAAAGAGAAAAGAAGATTGTCATAAATTGTTTGCCCAACTTAGGTTAACCGTGTGATAATTTTACATGATGACATCCTCTTAGTGAAATCTGAAAGTTCCTTTGTCAGACTTTGCAGGTAAATATTCGCCGAAGACTCTTCGAAATTTTATTTCAACCAATCGCTGACGAGTGAAAGTGGGGTTAAAGAAATATCGGAGAGATGAACTGTCTAGTCATGATTTATAATTCCGTGGGATGCAAAGACTAAAGAGATTTGATTTTAAATATAATTGTAAATAAGGTTAAAAGTGTAGGTGAATACGCGACGAAAGGGGTTTAGAGAGATTTATAGGGGATGTCAATAGTCCAACCCTATACACAAAGTTAATAGGCTTTTTCCCAGGCCCTAAGCCCAAGAGAAGTTAAGACTTCAAGCAAAATTTGACGCCTTATTAAAATAGAAGTTAATGGGCTTTTTCTTTCCTTCTCGATAGTTCACTTTCTCTATGAGGGGACAGGACAGTGGAAGCGAAATAATAAGGTAGAAAAATACTATATACCATTATAATACCGAATAAAGTTGATGTAATTAAGTTACGCTTTAATTGAAGTATAATTATATTATGTTCTAATCTAAATAGCTTAAGGAGATTTTAATAATGTGCTAAGTGAGATTAGATGGTGATCTAATCTAAATGACTCTATAATAGAAATTTTGATAGATGATAGCAAAATAAGTTATAAAAGAGAGGTTCTACTATTAATCAAAAGGTAGAAGATACGATAATAATAACAAGATTTCTCTATTTATAATATAAGATGTTGAGGTTATGGGGCCCCAACAATTCTTCTGTGCGCTTGTGGGTGTAAATCCTTCTGTGTAATTCCATTGAGGTGTCAGTAAGGCGACTTAGGGCGTAACTGTCCGGCTTGTTGGCACAATTACAAATGTGTGCAGCCCCTCATGTCCATCCACCGCTTAGTGTGGGGCTCTGCGCTTCCATTGTATAAGGAAATAAAGTTGCACCTTGGCTACCAGCTTAAGCTTGTTAGCTGAGATGGTGCAACTATGAGGGACTAATGCTCAGGAGAGAAGGAGGTCTTGGGTTCGATACTTGGCAGAGGCGTAAATCCCTGGGGGGGTAGCTCTGTGGTATGAAACAAGATGCTCTGAAGGACTCTGAGTATGTAGTGAAGTGGGAGTGGCCTTCACTGGCCAGCTTAAGCTTTTAGCCCAATGGCAAGCGCTTGATCCTAACAATTGGTATCAGAGCGAGGTCACAGGTTCAAGCCGCCACAGAAGCAATTTTGTGGGGGGGGGGGGATTGTTGAGGTTATGGGGCCCCAACAATTCTTCTGTGCGCTTGTGGGTGTAAATCCTTCTGTGTAATTCCATTGAGGTGTCAGTAAGGCGACTTAGGGCGTAACTGTCCGGCTTGTTGGCACAATTACAAATGTGTGCAGCCCCTCATGTCCATCCACCGCTTAGTGTGGGGCTCTGCGCTTCCATTGTATAAGGAAATAAAGTTGCACCTTGGCTACCAGCTTAAGCTTGTTAGCTGAGATGGTGCAACTATGAGGGACTAATGCTCAGGAGAGAAGGAGGTCTTGGGTTCGATACTTGGCAGAGGCGTAAATCCCTGGGGGGGTAGCTCTGTGGTATGAAACAAGATGCTCTGAAGGACTCTGAGTATGTAGTGAAGTGGGAGTGGCCTTCACTGGCCAGCTTAAGCTTTTAGCCCAATGGCAAGCGCTTGATCCTAACATAAGAAACCTACTTTTTTAAATTAACTTAAAAAGTGAAACTAAATTACAATTATGATAAAAATAAAAGAATAAGACACATACTTAACTGACTCCAATAAAAAATAAAAAATACCAAAAGACCTAAAATAATAAATCCTAAAATCCTAAAATAAAATTCTACATTATTCTATAATTATTTAGAAGATTATTGTCGTTGTAGTAGTCGAAAACTAACCTTTTTAAAGGTAAAATAATACCATTTAAGTAGGAGGATAAATGCTTATTTGGTTTTTATTATTTTAGATTTAATGCCTGTTTAATCTTTTTATTTTGAAAATTAACCTAAGACTCTTCTGTCATTAATTATATTTAGGTAAAAGTTACTTTTTTATTTTGACAATAACGAATTCTCTTAAAATTTTGATAGAAGGTGAGGGACCAATCAACAATCTTTAGCACGTGAATGGAAATAAAAAAAATTATTTTACCTAATAAACCTCAAAATGTTTAAGAGAATATTAATTTATTTTTTCCAATTGAAACAAAAGTCAATACAGAAATCTCTTTTAAAATCCTCCTGTTGGAGGCCTTAAAATTGTTGGGTGAATGGTAAGAATTGACTTTCTCAAATGACTATTTTATTTTCGCATATACAAAGAAAAATTGTTATTGTCATATATTGATTGTCCAACTTAGGTTTACTGTGTGACAACTTTACTTGATAAGTGATGATGCTCTTTTTTGGAATTCAGATGTTATAACTTTTATGTTATAGTTGCTGTAGCAAAAAACTATAACTATAAAACAAAAGTTAATGACACATTGTGAATATAATTTTTAAATAATAATGTTGATAAAATTATTAAAAATATAGTAGATTTTTCATCATGCAAGTAAAAAATAATCGTATCAATATAATTTTCAAGTTACAGCAATTAATGTTTATTAAATATTTCAATACTATAACTTTTAAGTTATAACTACTCAACCTTAATTCTAAATAGGGCCAACATATTCTTTAGTCTGAAATTTGAGAGTTCCTCTTTCAATTAAGATGCTAATGGACTCCCCAAGTATGAATTTAGTTCGTTTTATAATTGTGCTTTTGCTTATCTATTTTCTGACACACATTACTTTTTTGTTTTTTCATTATCTCTTGTGTTATAATTCTTGTAAATGTCTCATTATGTTCCCCTAATTATATGTAACTCTTTTTTGTCCCTTATTAATACATGTGCCTCCTTTGCTGAGTCCAAATTATTTGGTTGGGGGGGGGGGGGGGGGGGAGGGAAGGCAACGTGTGAAAAAATAAAGCGTTATTAAGTCTTAGATATTAAAAAAGTGATTTGCCTAAAAATTTCTCATGTATGAAAACCCTAAAAGTGTTTGGCTCCCTACTAAAAATTTCATTTCAAAAAACATGATAATTAAGGACGATTCCCAAACAAGTAGTTGAGCGAAAGGATAGGAATTTTTTCTTTTTGTTCACTGTTTTATGAATGTGAATTAGTGCAATATATATTGTTTTAAGTGGATTTTAGGTTGTAAGGGATATGAATAAAAATCTCACAAAAACAATGAATTTATATTTTTTGGGGGATTAGGGTACCTCACTTAATTTTGGTGTAGGGGATATTTTAGACTTTAAAAGAGACAAAAAAGAGTGGAAGAGGGCTGATAATAGTGAGAGGTCAGATGTGGAATGTGGGACCCTTTAAATGGTGCATTTAGACCTGCAAAATAAGAAAAAGAGGTTAGAGGTGGAGCCACGGTGGTCGGCAACCATACGCCAACGCTCAAGTCAGCTACCGGAACTTTTTTTTAGGTGATGAGAGCTTGCAAGCTCTCGAAAAATGGTGGCTGGAGATTGAAGAAGACCTCAATCCCATTTTTGTGTGTATTTGTAATGAGTATTAGAGAATATGAGTGTGTAAGAGTACGAGAGAGATAGAACCTTTTTCCATTTATATAGTATAGCCTGGGTATCTTGCCACGTGGCATATTTTTAGTGGTGATTTGTTTGTCCTTTTTGAAATTTTTACGTCCTTTTACCATTATGGCTGTTTTTGAGCCGTTAAGAGCATGCTTGGAGAGCAGTAATGCGGTTTTTTTTTGTGGGCATTGTCGTTTAGTATACGTGGCGTGCACTACAAGTGATTGCAGAGGTTGTCTATACAATATCAGGCATGACAATAAAGGACCATTGTTCTTTATGCGTTGTTTTTGGTTTTTTTGCTGAAATTGCAGTCCGTTGTTGTTGTATTTTTTTTCAGTTCAATAACTATTGGTGTCAATTGTGCAAGTATACATAACAAATAATATAATGATGAGAATTCAATATTGTCTCCACATGGATTGTTGTTATACGAATTGCTACAACAATTTCAACAGTGCAACTTAAAGTCTAAATTAAATTAATTAATAGAACCAGGGGATTAAAAAATGCAAATAACAAAGATTCAATCAATATGCTTCTCACTTCAATCACAAGAATAAATTCACTCGGGAATGAAGTAGTTGAGTGATAAAATTCTCTTAATAGTGTTGATTGTTCTTCTCCTGTTACGTTCAGTTGCTACAGCATTTCCTATAACAATGGACAGAAACCTTATGCATCATCAGTTGTTGCATGTTGGATGTCTTATATCTATATGCAACCTAACAGTGACCAATTGCTATGTCAACATAAAATATAACATTATATGTTTAGGTTCTCTGTGAATTCCAACATCTAGTTCATCACTAATCTTAAAGCAGGCACGACCCCTTTTTTTACTCAAGTTAACTTAATCCAGGAAACTCAATCTCAGATCAAGTATTGCTCTAATATGTTCCATTAAGAAAGGCCCTTTGCTGCTCTTTCTTAACTTGTATGGATGGTCAGCCGAAATAATGGTTTATGAATAAATACTATTAAAACAAAACGTTATAGCAAACATGCAGCAACTTATATAATCAGTCAAAAAACCATTAAGATTATTTGTCACTCAACCACCATTTAAATTTAGTTTATAACTTGTGAAAGAAAGATAAACACAAATGTCTTAACCATAAAATACATCTTCATACTCAAAGAACAAGTAAGTAACAAAACAAGAATGAGACATGTTGACTCATAATTATTTTCTGTTGAATTGTCACTAGAGCAAGCTTGCTTCTTCTTCTCAAATTCATTTTCTTTCAGTTAGTACTCTTTGATTACGGCCTCCTTTTTTCTTGTGATGCGTGCTCCTTTTATAGTTTAGAGTTAAGGCAATCGGAGGTCTAGGGTGGCGTACATCTTCCAATTTGGAAACTCTAGATCGCAATCCAGTAAATATCTCGCGTGAAATTTTCTCTTTCGTTGTTCCAGGGTTGCTACAGCAACGGTTGCAACATCTGCATTGCTCCAGACTTGTTTAAATTCTTTTATAGCCAAGTTCATTTCCATATTCTGTAAGCCTATTGCAACAACATTCCTTCATTGAGATTTGAGCTTCCGGTCACTTATAAACATGCAAATGATCTAACACACAAATTATTCTAAATCAAACAAAATTCACTAATAATGAACTAAAGTGGAGGTTCATGCAAAACATCCTCAAAATGTAATAAAAGCACATCATTCACCCTTTAAGCAATCTTAATTTAAGTCTAAAAGTGTTATGATAACTCTTATTTCATAGAGTTATCACTTGTCTCCCTTTTTCTGACAGAATATTCTTGATTTGATTTCATCAAATCAAATATTCTATTGGGACATTACATGTAATGGTGATTTTTGGATATTTCCTTTAATTCCTTGACTCTGTCATGGCGTATCCCGCGTATTTGTTTATTTGGAGAATATATTTAGCATAGATTGGGAACCCTATGAGCATAACTTTCAGTCACCAAAACCTTTTCTTCGACACGTGGTACTTTATTTTCAATATTCTATTTATTCTCCAAAAACAATCCCTCTAGTCTCTTTATGACAAAAGTATTTAAGGGTAAAAGAAACTCGTGGAAGAATTATGACCGACATGTGGCAATCTTTGACCCACCTTCACCGATGGTTGAGCAAGAAGAAGGCACTTACCCTTTTCTAGATTGACCATATTAGTTCAAATGTCCAAAAACTATTCCATTACTTTCCTTCTCTAGGTCTAATAAATCTCACTTTATAGGTGGTAGGAGGGCTACTTTGTGAGGCCTAGAGCATATCAGGATTAAGTACTCCGTTCTTTATTTTGCTGACCGTTGGGCACCCCACAAGAATGAAACCCTAGAATGCCTAAAGACAAATGAGATAGCACTTCATATTGATCTGGTACTTTGCATATCTTTCTAATCAGGCCTTTAACTATAGTCGGAATTACTTGAAACATGTATTTCACTTAGAGAGTTAAGGGACTTTACAGAAGGAAAATAATGAGTCCAATATTCATATAACTGACCTTTTTTCTTTATATGCAGTAGCTGGCATGTTTAAATCCTCCCTTAGATGACTTTGATACCTTTTTTCTAGCTAAATGAATGGTGACTCTTTGAGTAGCTCGAGTATCACTCATTCTTCGAAAAACATCCAACTTTCAGGCTTTTTGAGGGTAAACTGGGCCACCTAAAAGCTCAGAGATTACTTCCTTGCTCACTCAGTAAAAGTTCTCGCGTTGATGGCTCGGCTAAAAAAGAGCAACTTTAAGGTTACCTTTGACACACGCAAAAGAAAATTGGGATCCTTCTTCTCTCTGGCTGAGGATTTTACTAAAGAAGAGCTAGTGCCAACTTATGCAGAGCCTAACTAAGTGCTGTAAGCAATCTTTTACTTGCATTTTCTATGGTACTTCCTACTAGCAGCAGGTGACTTTTATCGAAGTCACCACTTCCAAGACCTCAATACTGCCTCCAGGCTCTAATGCTCAATCTAAGGTGGAGAAATTGATAATTGAACTCTGAAGTCACAAGTCCTCCGACGAAAAGCTTAATCAGTAGAACAAAACATTAAAGCGGTACCTTAATGATCCATCTGAGGAGAAGCCTTGTGTGGCCAACAGATTATTGGAGTTAAGGGTTGTATAATAACTGAAGGTTGAATTGTGGGGCTGAGATTGTTGGTACCCAAGGAAGAAAAGGGGGTCGATAAATCGATTATCTTGCTAGTGACTAAGGCAGAAACAGAATCCCATATACCTTAGTCTAGTAGTCCACAAAGGTCATCCAGTGTACTTCGTTTACCCCAACTAAAGCTCTCATTAGAAGGATAAAAGTGATTATAATGCACCTCATTTGTAACTTTATTTGGTGTTATTACTTGTTTATTGGCACTTTTCCTGAATTCTGACTTGGAGCTACTTTCTTGACTTCCTGTTATACCCTTTTCTATCGTGGTGCCAAAATTGTTTGTGATTGCATGTAATGGTATTTTTTTAATAGCTTTAGATGTTGTTTTTTTGATGCATTTTGAAATCTGACTGAGCATATGAGGTACTTCAGGTGCCTTTCAACTTACATACTTATTAGGTTATCTTTTACTTTATGATAAAGCTTTGAATGTTATTTCTTTAATCTATTATGAAATCTGACCAGGCGCATGAGGTATCTCGAGTACTCTTTAACTTAGATGCTCATCGAGCTATCTCTTACTTCATGATGGAGCAACTCAATTTCATCATCAATATGGCGATTCATTTAGATATGCTTATTGTATCTTTAGGAGATTATAGTGATTCTTAGTACTTATCAACTAACCAAAGTATCAGCGTAACAAATTAATGAAGCATGTAAATCCATAACTAGAATAACAACAGAGGCGAACTTATTTTCTACTCTCCTTGAGGCTTCTTAAGGTCCCCTCTTAGTATATTCGAGAAATGACTTTCTGGCATAGGTACTATGAGTACCCCTATTCTTATCTCATCATTGTATAATGATATGCTTAGACATGCTTGCTGCAAATCTTAACAAAAATTATAGCGAATCGTTTTACGAGATGTTCGAAAACCTCATGATCCATCATTTACTTTAAATTAAATATGCGAGACAAATAGTGATAAAAGCGGCTACTTGCCTACCCTTATGCGAGATGGTCAAAAACCTCATGATCCTCTATTCGCATAGAACTAAATAAACAACATAAATAGAGATACAGAAAGTTGGTCGCCTACCTTTATACAAGATGGTTGAAAACCTCATGATTCGCCATTCGATCAGAATCAAATATGGTGGACAAATAATGATAAAGGCAAAGGCAGCTACTAGCTACCTTTTTGTTGGGTCTAACGTTGAGTAGATCATAATGATCGAAATAGGTCAGGTATCCCAATTTACCCCTGAATAAGGCAAACTCTAGATACTATCTTAGATCATAATAAACAATGCTCAATGATATATATGGAGATAGTTTAATGGCAGACATATTCTTGTAGCATTTCAAACTACTTATCAATATCAAATAATTCAAAGAAAAATAAAAGAGTATACATCATTAAATTTTGTAAAGCAAATGCATTCATGGAAAGTGGAGACATGGGGTACTTTGGGGATCATTACATGACAGTATTTTGTTATCCTTAAAAGAATATAGGGAATCCTAGGATCATTTGTTATTGTCATTAGAGACTTAAGGAATTAAAAAGTACAATTGACCAGTTTAGGGTATTCAATATGTCAAAAACATAAACATTAAAGAAAATAAACAGAATAAACAAAAGGAGGTAGAGTGTTAACTTTACTAGTAGTACGACTTTTCTCTTTTGGAGCCAAAGATGATTACTCCCGCACCACTTCCATATGTTGGGAGAGCCATCAATACTGATTCCCCAAAGTTGTTTTTCTTCTACTGCTGGTTTAGTCTAGCTCGAGTATCCTAGGATTACCTCACCTCCGGAGTCATTGGATACTTTGGTCAAGAAATCGGCAATGGCTTGAGCTTCAATGGTAGAGCAAGGCTGAAAGACCAACTTTTCTAAACTGGGGTACCCATTTTCACTTTGAGAATTTGGTGATCCAAAGGTACTTTGATCTCATTTATGGGTTTCAGATAGGTGTCATCTGATACTCATAATATCTTATGTGGAGATAATTTGTCTCTGGTGAGGTACGTCTTCAACTAAGTGTCAGAAACAATCTAATAGCTTTCTTTGTAGGCAACAATATAGCAAACCCTAGCTACTTGCTGGTCTCCTTTGATGGTAACAACATCTGTGGCAATTGGAATTTTCATGGTTAAATGATTTAGGGATACCGCTGCTTTAGTTTTTGTTAAAAATGGCCTGCCAAGAATAGTATTGTAGGTAGTTTGGCTATCAATAATGAGGAAGTCAATCATATGAATGATACAATGGAGTACTCTACCAATAGATATGAGCAATGTAACAGTGTCGTTTGGGATGACAATATTACCTGTTAAATCAATAAACATGTATCGTTCAGAGTGATTTTTGGTGAGTTAATCACTAAATGATCCAAGGCACTTTGGAAGATAATGTCTACGAAACTGCCAATGTCCACCAACGTTCTTGCCACATTATCAGTAGCAATCTTTAATGTGATTGAAATACTAACTAGGCAACCCAAGAGGGCGTGAATTGTGTTTCTAAAAATTTAAGCTACTAAGAAATTTAATACAATTTAAAAAAGCAATCAAATTTGAAATGAACAAATTAATGTGCAATAAAAAATAAAGAGGTAGGGTCAGAGAGAGCAAACGTGAGTTTTTTACGCGGATCAACCGACCGTGCCTACATCCATGCCTGTAAGCTCACCAGGCTTAAGGATTTTACTAAATAAGCCTTCAAGGCTTCAACAACTCTGATAATTGACTTTTAAGGTGTTAATAGACCTTTATAACAAGATATTATCCCCAATCTCTTAACCCAAAATCCTAACACTTACAACCTCCCAACTTAATCTCACAAAAAGGATTACAAATAAATTTCTCTCACATAATGTGTTTGATCACAAATGAAAGCTCAATGTGTGAATGAATGAGATGAATACAAGAATTTAAAACTTAATGAAAGTTGTATGCTCAATAGTTTACTCAACGACAACAGCTAGAATCGTTATAATTTGTGTTTAAATGAGCCTTTTTATAGTTTGAGCTGAAAACTAGTTGTTACAAATAATTTGCTCGAAGGCGGATCGCCGTTAACTCGAATAAGGTTGCCGTTTTGACTTGAGCAAGTTACCAATGGACAAAATTTCAAATTTTCGGATCACTATTATTGAAATGTCGGCTCTTTATTATTGTCTAATGACCAGCAAAAAAGATGTCGGCTGACCGTTTTCAAGAAGTCGATTTGCCATTAGTGTCCAAAGGCTAATCTTCAATTTTATTTGATATCGATTAGCAGTTATTAAGCTGTTGGGTTGCCGTTAGTGTCCAGAGGCTAATCGTGAATTCTATTTAATGTTGGCTAGCCGTTATTAAGATATCGGTTAGCCGTTTGCTATAGTGAACTACTACAATAAACTATTTTTTAAAATTTTAGGTTTGCCCCAAAACTTTATAAACTTATACTATGACCTAAAATATGAAACTTGTCAAATAAGTCCATTTCTAGAATTTTAAGCAATTACTTGTTAATTTCAAAGTTTTCAAAACTTTTGAATTAGATCATGAACTTGAAAACAACCAATTTCATCAAATCATTTTCCATTTGAGTATAAAACTTTTACTTTATGAAAATAGTGATTTATTTAAAAAAGTATGAAAATAATTTGAGCTTTTAAAACTTAATTCATTTTTAATCTTGTTTGTTATCATCAAAATCATCATTATAGATATATTCATGTTAACATTCTCTCATTTTTTTATGATGACAAACCTTACAAGATAAATAAAAAATATGTACTTTTATTCCAAAAAATATTATGCAATTTTTACTCCCCTTAAATATGTGTTCCCCCTAAGTATCTGGCCAATCAATTTTTGTCCAAAAATATCATATATCTTTCTTTTTATCATCAAAAAGAAAAGAAATTGAAGCGATTAAAGAAAGAAGTTCAGATATTACCCATTTTGTACGAGCAAAAATTTTCGGTAGAATCTCCACTTAAAAATGCGCATATCCTCAAATACCAAAAATAGCTAAAACACTCATATATAAGATTCAATTAATCAACCAAACTCCATATTCATCAATTTTGCAACCAGATAAGCATCATACCATCAAAAACATTATAATCACAATCAAAGCTCAAATAACCAACATGCATGTAACCATTTAATCATCAAAATCATCAAGTTAAATTAGAAATAACTATGCAATCCAAATCGCACGATAAAAACTACATGATATCATCCAAAACATAAAACAAATGAGAGGAGGAATGTATGTGCGAAAAACATAAATGCAGAAACTAAGGTGGGGGCTGTGAGGAGGAACCACCAAGATGGAAACCAAGGGAAGCAAGGATGCGTCGCTGACCATCAAGAAGTTCCTTCTATTGAAATGTCTGAAATTGGGATTGAAGTTGCTGTTGCTACATGAAGAGGGTATGCACTTTGTCGAAAAGCTACTGTATGCGATCGTTAGAAACTAAAGGTGCCTCAGGGTGCTCTACTAGCTTGGTTGGCTCCTCATCTTAAGATTGGGCTACTGCAGCCCAGCGAGGTGCACAAGGTGAAATACAAGTGTGCAACCCAAGAGGGGGGGTGAATTGGAATTTTAAACTTTTCCTAGCAAATCCACACAACAATTTAATCTAATGCCTTAATCAAATCAAAAACAATAAATTCAATCAAGCACAATATTAAAAGAGTAAGGGAAGAGAAAAACGAACACAATGATTTTTACGTGGTTCGGCTATCCCCGCCTACGTCCACGCCTCCAAGCTCACCCGCTTGAGGATTTCACTATCCAAGCCTTTCCAAGGCTTCAACGAATTACAATTGACTTCAAGGTGTCAATGAACCTTTACAACAAGAGATTATATCCCCAATCTCTTCACTCAAGTGTCTCACACACTCAACCTCTTACAATTGAGATGAATAAATGAAGATTACAATGAAACTCACTCAATGAGTAGATATTCAAAAATGAAGAACAAGAAATGATTCAATCTTTTGTGTTTTACAAATTGAAGGCTCAAGATATCTTGTGTGCTTTTTCTTTTTGCTTGTTGGAGAGCTTGAAAATGAGTTGGACTTGAGTTTATATAGTTTGAGCTTGAAAACTAGCCGTTATGCACTTGTCAGCCCGAAAACGGTTAGAGGGTAACTTATAAACGGTTAACCGTTTGCGCTAGTCAATGTTACCGTTGGGCCAAATTTCAAATAAACGGTTAAAGCTTAAAATAAACGGTTAAAGGTTAAAATAAACGGTTAAAGGGTAACTTATAAACGGTTCACCGTTTTGTTCCAGAATCATCATTTTAACAAAACTGGACAAAACAAGCTTTCTGGACGTTATCGGTTAACCGTTAAAAAATAAACGGTTAGCCGTTTGCTACAGTGACTGCTACAGTGAAAGCTACAGTGATACAGTGATTGCTACAGTGAAATTAGTTTTCAAATTCACAGTTTGACCTCAAAACTTTATGAAACTGTAGAATGACCCAAAACGATAGAAAACTTTGCAAATAGGTCCATTTTCAGAAATTCTAAAAATCACTTTGTTAATCTCAAAACTTTCCGAAATTATGAAATGACCCCAAAGAGTTTATTGTTCCGCACAAAGGTCCTTTTCAACATAATACCCATATTTCAAAGTTCTCAAAACCTTTCACTTTAGTCCAAAATATTTATAACTTATAGTATGACCCAAAACATATAAATAGATTCAAATAGGTCCAAATCCGAAACTCATAACAATATTAAAGGTTTAAAACACATTTATTTTAGTCCAAAACATTTTGATTTCATAGCCTCATTTTCTTATTATAAAAACACAATTTGTAAATCTTTGTTTATTCAATACATGTGATTTGTTATCATCAAAATTAATATCTATAGCTATATAAGCTAACACAAGGTCTAGTGCCGAGTCGAAAATCAAGTAATTTATCCTTGAAATAAATATCATTAAGCATTTGGTTATCCTTTGAAGCTACCAAAGTATCTTCATTATTAAAAAAAAAAGGATTTTGATCCACTTCCACTGCTTCTAGTGAAAGCCAATTCCCGAAATAATTTCCCTACCCAGTTTTTTATCTTAACATAGACAGGTTCGGTCAAGGGAACGTGAAAAGGCCTAAGGATTCTACTGATAATGCTACCATATGGAAGAGACCGGTTAGTCACAGCAGGAATAGATAGCATATGACGTATGATTGTGAATGCGAGTTTCACTTTCCTTCCACAGATGAGAGAATCAAGTAAAGCAACATCCAATATAATTACCTTATCACTGTGACCTTGTCTAAGTGTAATCATGTGCTAGAGTATACTATGTAGAATACGAACCTAGAAAGGTAAAGGTTGGGACCAAAAAGACAATGAACAGACGAAGTCAGAGAGATCGCGTCGTCTGCAGATGTTCCAAATGCCATATAAGTGACGAAACCTAGTACAATAAAGCTCCTTCTTAGAAATGTATAGGTCTAGCCTTTTATTAAAGATTTGAAGAATAGTTTAACACCTTTAACATCTGTCACTATCTTATCTTTTCAGGTAACTGAAAGCTCCATATTAGAGTAAAACACTAGTAATATCAGAGAACTCATCAATATCAATGTAGAATGAAGAAGTTACATTTTTTCTCATGAAGCTTGTGTGGAAACGTTGTGCCATGTGACCATTTAGAAAATGAAGGTTGTCGACGTCCTGAGAGAGAGGCCTAGAGGAACTAAGATAGATTGGAGCAGCCTGCTTGGTTCAAGCACCCCTCTTAGGTTGTTGTCATCGACCGACCATTTTAGTGAACAAACAGGAATTTTAGAAATTAATGAGTTTGCAAGAAAATAAACCAATAGAAATGAAGTTAGAAGGCAAAGGAATTGTATCTAAGATTTCATTTAACAAAAAATTGAAGAAAAGTTGGCCAAATCGAGAGAGAAAAGGTGCAGCAGTTCTAGGGTTTCAAAGTAGGGATTTTTCAATTTGGGACTGGGGTTTAGTGAAAATATTAGCAAATTTTTTTCGGTGGAAAAAAACTCAATCATATCTCATTTTTTAACATGATCTCTTAGAAAATGATGTCTAATTTCTATATGCTTAGTCCTAGAATGAAGCATGGGATTCTTCGATGGATTAATAACATTTATGTTATCACATTTAATGGGAAAATGATCTAATGCAATAACATAATCTCTAAGTATTTGTTTCAACCACAATGCTTGTGCACAAAAATTTCTAGTCACAATGTATTATGCCTCAGTGGTAGAAAGTACAACTGAATTTTGTTTCTTGTTAAACCAAGAGGCTAAGGAATAACCTAGAATTGCATGTTCTACTAGTGCTTTTCCTATCAACTTTATATTCGGCAAAATTGGCATCTGAATAACATGTTAAGTCCATATGTGTTCCCCTAGGATACTAAAGGCCAAGACCTATAGTTCCACTTAAATAACAAACAATCTTTTTTACCATAAGCAAATGAGATTCTTTAGGACATGATTGAAATCTTGCATACAAGCAAACACTAAATATAATATCAGGCCTACTAGCAATCAAGTAGAGTAATAATCTAATCATACCTCGATATTTTTTTACATCAATTTCCTTACCTTTTTCATCCTCGTCAAGCTTGATGGTCGAGCTCATTTGAGTACTTTTTATCTTTTCATCTTCAAGTCCAAATCTCTTGAGTAAATCTCTTAGATATTTGGCTTGATTGATGAAGATTCATTCTTCAGTTTGTTTTATTTGAAGTCCAAGAAAGTACTTTAATTCTCCTATCATGCTCATCTCAAATTCTTTGCTCATACAAGATGAAAACACCTTACACAAAAACTCATTAATAGAACCGAAAATAATATCATCAACATAAATTTGGATAATGAGAATATCTCCATTCTTATGTTTAATAAGAAGAGTTGTATCAGTCTTTCCCATTGAAAAACTATTATCCAGTAAGAAATTTTTAAGTTAATCATGTCATATTTTAGGTGCTTATTTTAAACCATACAATGCTTTTGTTAACTTATAAACGTGATATGAAATATTTTCATTTTCGAAACCAGAGGGTTGTTTCACATAAACTTCCTACATAATGTATCCATTTGAAAATTTACTTTTGACATCCATTTAATATAAAATGAAATCTTTATAACATGTAAATGCTAAAAGCATTCTAATGGATTCTAATCGAGCTACAGGTGAAAATGTTTTATCAAAATCAATTCATTCTTCCTGGTCGTACCATTGAGCCACTAATCTAATTTATTTCTTATAACCACACCGGATTCATCCATTTTATTTCTAAATACCCATTTAGTGTCTATAATGAATTGATGTTCAAGTTTAGGAACCAATGCCCACACACTATTCTCTTAAATTGATTTAACTCCTCTTGCATTGTCATAATTCAAAATTCATCATTTTTCGCATCAACAAAAGATTTTGGTTCAATTTGAGATATAAATGCAGCGTGCTCACAAGTATTTCTAAATGATGATCTAGTGGCCTCCTAAAATTAAGTCTTTGGACTGCTACTCCGTAGGGAGTGTTTGAGAAATACCTTCATTTTGCTCCGCATTTGTTTCTTCACGTTGCTCCTCTTGATTTTCAAGTGGTGCATCCTTTTGGCCATTCTTTGATGAATCTTCTTGTAGCTTTTTATTTGCATCATCATCAACAACAACTTTCTCCATAAAGGAATGGTTAGATTCATCAAATGTAACATGCATAGATTGTTCCACAACCAAAGCTCGTTTATTGTACACTCTGTAAACTTTACTTGTATTTGAATAAGCAAGAAAAATATCAACATCAGATTTTGGATCAAATTTGCCAAGATTATCTTTTGTGTTTAAAATAAAACATTTGTATGCAAAAACTTTGAAAAAATCAATGTTGGGTTTTCTATCTTTCCAAAGCTCATTGGGAGTCTTATTAGGATAAGATCTAATTAACACATGATTTAAAACATAACAAGCACTGTTAATAGCTTCAGCCCAAAAGTACTTTGGCAAACTATTTTCATTCAACATAACCCTAGCCATTTCTTGGATAGACATATTCTTTCTGTCAACAACTTCATTTTATTATGGAGTCCTATGTGATGAAAATTGATACTCAATCCTAAAATCATTACAAAAATTCTCAAATGCATAATTTTCAAGTTCTCCACCATGATCACTTTTAATACAAGAAATGCATCAAATGCATCATCTTTATTAGTTAAGAATAATACCCATGTGTATCTAGAATAATCATCCACAATTACAAATGCATAATATTTTCCACTTAAACTAATATATCTAGAAGGTCTAAACAAGTTCGTGTGAAGTAATCGAAGTGGTTTCAAGTAGAGACATTGTTCTTGTTTTTTAAAAAGGTTTTGGTTTTTTTTTTACAAATTGGAAAGCTTCACAAAATCTATCATTTTGAAAACCAGTTTTTTAATAGACGTTTAACCAAATCATTTTTCAAGATTTTTGAAATCAAATCCATGCTAGTATGACCTAGTCATCTATGCCATAACTAACCATCATCATGCAATGCGGAAAATCAATTATCGATAGTAGATGCACAATATATATCAATGGTATAAACATTACTACATCTATTTCTAACAAATAAAATTTTACCATCACATGCATTTTCAATAACACATCTCATTTTATCAAAAACAACTTTATAACCCTTGTTAAACAAATGACTAATACTAGTCAAGTTGTGTTTCAAATTTTTAACTAAACATACATTCTCAATTAAAGTTGAGGATACTTTACCGATATTACCCATTCCGAGAATCTTTCCCTTTGAGTTGTCTCCAAATGCAACATCTCCACTATTTTCGATGTTGGTAAAACTTAAAAACCATATATAGTTTCCGGTCATATGTCTTGAGCAACCATTGTCCAATTACCATTTATTCTTCCTCTTCTTAAAACCATGCAAAGAAAATCTTAAGTCTTAGGTACCCAAATCTTTTTGGGTCTTTGAGTGTTAGCATTGGTTCTTTTTGGAACTCAAACGTATTTTACTTCATAATATGCATTTCTTTTAACTGAACGTTTATACTTCATGTGACCATCTTGATTACAATAGTGACATATAACTTGATTATTAATAGAGGTATCTCCCTTGTTAAATGACATATAACTTGATTATTAATAGAGGTACCTCCCTTGTCAAACACACATTTTTTATGAGTTAAGCAAGTTATCTAAAATCTTTTGCCCATTTGTAAATTTTAAGACAACATCACTAAGTTCTATGTTCTTTTTCTTGAGCATTTCATTTTCTTTCATCAATTCATCAACATGTGATTTTTCATGCTCATACAAAATACTTTGTTTACTTTTAAATGATGCAATTTTATCATGCAACATTAGATTATCTAACTCTAGTCCTTTAATCTTATCATTTAATGAGTCATTACATTTTTTTTGTAAAACATCCTTTTCATTTGAAAGTTCTACCATGTTCTTTTTAAGGCATACATTCTTTTTACTAATTTTCATCCATTCATCATGCAATTCTTTAAAAGCATCGTCTAATTCATCATATGTAGTAAGATCACTTACTTCATCAAGGTCATCAAATGGATCTTCCTTGATTGCCATGAGAGCTATATTTATCATTTCTTGTTACTTTTCATCATCACTTGTTTCCTCATCGTTGTCATTATATGTGGTTATCATTGCTTTCTTCTTGAGCTTGTTGAAAAGATGACACTCTGATTGTATGTGTCCAGGCTTCTTGCATGTGTAAGTAATTGGCTCCTTTGTCTTTTTTTTTTATTCTTGTAGTTTCTGAACCTTCTCCGCTCACTAGTTTTCTTGTAGAATTTTCTGAATCTCCTAGCCATTATAGTCATCTCCTCATCATCCAGCTCACTTTCCTCATCACTCTCATGTTTTGAGGCTTCGAGAGCAATGCTTTTCTTCTTCTCCTCATTGCCTTTTTATGCTGCCAAGTCTTCCTCATATGAAATAAGAGAACCAATCAAATCATAAATAGGTAAGGTATTTAAATCTTTGGCTTTCTCAATGGCAGCCCTCTTAGGTCTCTATTCCTTTGGAAGTGACCTAATAATTTTCTTAATATTCTCACTATTTGAAAACATTTTCCTAAAAAGCTCCTAGAATGTTCACTATGTTCATAGATCTAGTATATAGAACCACACTTTCATTTTATTCCATTTTGAACAATTCATATTGTCGAGTGTATGTACTAATTTTATATTCTTTAACTTGATTTGTCCCTTCATAGACAACCTCAAGTTTGTCTTATATTTATTGAGTACTCTCACAACTAAACACTCTATAAAACTCTTTCTTATCAAGAAGACAAAATAAAGCATCCATTGCCTTAGAGTTTAAAGATATCTTTTTCTTTTCTAACTCACTCCATTGACTTAAAGGTTTTGGAATATCATCTCCTACTTCATTTTTAGTCATTGGCATGAATGAGCCGTCAAACAAAACTTCCCAAATTTCATAATCGAAAGCTTGCACATAAATTCTCATCCTAGTTTTTCAATATGGGTAGTCAATACTATAAAAAAATGGTGGCCTAGTTGTGGATTGTCCTTCCCTAAAGATAGAGTCATTTTGAGTTGCCATGGATCTTTAACTCTAGATGGTTAAGTCTAAACAATAGCACCAAGCTATGATACCAAATAAAATTCTAACTAGTCAACCTAAGAACGGGGTGAATTGGGTTTCTAAAAATTTAAGATACTAAGATCCTTAATACAATTTAAATAAACAATCAAATTAGAAATAAATAAATTAATGTGCAATAAAAAATAAAGAGATAGGGGAAGAGAGGGCAAACACGAAATTTTTACATGGTTTGGCCAATTGTGCTTACGTCCACACCTCTAAGTTCACCGGGCTTAATGGATTTCACTAAGATAGCCTCCAAGGCTTTAACAACTCTTACATTAACTTCCAAGCTATCAATAGACCTTTATAATAAGAGATTATCCCCAATCTCTTTATTTAAGTCTATCCCAACAATTACAACCTCTCAACTTGATTTTACAAAAAAGGATTAAAATAAATTTCTCTTACACAATGTGTTTGATCACAAATGAAAGCTAAATGTGTGAATGAATGAGATGAATACAAGAATTGAAAGCTTAATGAAAGTTGTATGCTCAATAGTTTGCTCAATGATAATAGTTGGAATCATTATAGCTTGTGTTTAAATGAGCATTTTTATAATTTGAGCGGAAAACTAATTGTTACAGACAATTTGCTCAAAGTCGGATTGCCGTTTTGACTTGAGCAAGTTACTGTTGGATAGAATTTCAAATTGTCGACTCTCCCTTATAATCCAGTGACCTACAAAGAAAATGTCACCTTACCGTTTTCAAGAAGTCGGTTTATCGTTAGTGTCCACAGGCTAATCTTCAATTCTGTTCAATATCGGTGTTGGTTATAAATACTAATGCTATTAGTGTCAATGTCCAAGTGTATACAACAAGTAATATAAGGATAAGTTTTCAAGATCGTCTCCACAAGGATTGATGTTATCAGACATGCTACAATAATTTTAATAGTACAGATTTTGTTCTAAATTAAAATAAAACAACTAATAAAACTAATATACTAGTTAAAATAAAAACGCAATAAATAAAATGCAACAAAATAAATTATCACGTCAAACTCAGTGATAAAACTAATGGGAATATGAAGCAGTTGGGTGAATAAACTTTCTTAATGACTTTGACTATTTTCTAATGGTTGGCTCGGTTGCTGCAGTATCTGCTACAGCACTGGACAGAATCCTTATGCATCCTCAACCATCGCATGTTGGATATCTTATATCTATATGCAACCTAACATTGATCAGTTGTTACGCCAACATAAGATATAACATTACACGCTTAGGTTCTATTTAACCTACAAGGTAAATCTTTATGTCTAGTTCATCACTAATTTTAAATCAAGCATGACCTTTTTGGGACTTAAGTAAAACTCAATCTAAGAAATCCAATTTAATATCAAGTATTGCTTTGATAGGTTCCACTAAGATAGATCCTTTTGTGGCTCTTCCTTACCTAATATCATTAAATGGGTGATCAGCTGAAATAATGAATAAAAATAAATTCTATCAAAACAAAATGATACAACAATCATACAACAACTCATATTTTAGTCAATAAACCATCAAGATTGTTTATCACTCAATTACAAATAAATTTAGTTCATGATTTGCAAAAGAAAAATAAAGAACAAGTTTTTGATCATGAAACACATCTCCATGAATAAATACCAGACCAAAAAACAAGAGAAGAATAAGAAGGATTGAGCTCCCAATTGATCTCTGCAATTTCTCCTCTTGTGTAGCCCTTAATATCTCTCTTGAATCATTTTTTTCTTTTGTTTCTTTGTGGTTTTTCTCCTTGGGTGACGGCCCCTCTTATTTCTTATGATGTGTGCTTCTTTTATAGTTGAAGATTATGGTACACAGAAGCCTAGGATATGTATAAGTCAGATTAGGAAACTGCAAATCACAATTCTGCAAGAATCCCGGGCGGAAATTTCTCTGTCGTTGTTCTAGGATTGCTACAGCAGTTGCATTGTTCCAGATTTTTTTCAATTCTTTTGTAGCTAAAATCTTTTCCATCTTTTGCAGACCTATTGCATAAACATTCCTTCCTTGAAATTTGGGCTTCCGGACACCTACAATTATGCATATGATTTAACACACAAATTATTCTAAATCAAATAAAATTTATCACAAATAAACTAAGATGAATGTTAATGCAAAATATAATAAAAATGCAATGAAAACACATTATTACTCTTGAAGTATTATTATTGATTTAAGTATAAAAGTGTCATGATAACTTTTATTCATAGAGTTATCAGTCCTTTAGTTGTTATTAAGCTATATCGTCGTTAGTGTCCAGAGGCTAATCTGTAATTCTGTTTGATGTCGGCTAGCCTTATCAAGATGTCGTTAGCCATTTGCTACAGTGACCACTATGGTGACTGTTTTCCAAAATTATAATTTTATCCCAAAACTTTATAAAAATTTTAAGCAATTATTTGTTAATTTCAAAGTTTTTAAAACTATTCAATTAAATCATGAACTTGAAAAACAACTAATTTCATTAAATCATTTTCCATTTGAATATAACGCCTTTACTTTATCAAAATTGTGATTGATTTAAAAAAGTATGAAAAATAATTTGAGCTTTTAAAACTTAATCATTTTTTTTCTTGTTTGTTATCATCAAAGTCATCATTATAGATATATTCATGTTAAAAGTGATGACCAAAGCGTCGTCATGGGTACGAGATATCTTTAGCATCTTTTTCTATGAAAAAAGTTGAGATGGGATGGAGAGGTACCTCATGGTCATTGAAGTGGATTCCTTGGCCAATGATAACAATTGGCAATGGCAATCTATTATAACTTTTATGGCTTTTCGGAGTAGGTTCGTGTGCAACCATTCAAACATAAACTTCTTTCTTGGATCCTTGGGGTGCCTCACATTTAGGGTTGGTATGAGGTACATGGTTGCCCTTATCTTACTCCATAGACTTCCAGGCTTGCCTCATATTTGTGACGAACACCTTGAGGTGCCCATTGTTGAGTGTTAGAAAATGCATATTTATAAAGGAGAAACTGTCATTTTACATATCAAGTATTACTAACAACCCTTACTTTTATGTGTTTAAGTTCCTTGTAATTTAATTATGTGTGTTTTATTTTAATTAAGTATTTTATGTATTTTAGTGGCATCATAGTTATTTAACAACAAATGAGAGATCAAATGGCAAAACGGACATCATTTTTGAACTCAGGACGGTCGAAAACCTTAGGAGGAGCATAAAAGGAAAAATGACACTGTTCACATGTACGGTACTGTTCATATGTACGAGTACTGTCTACGGCATTGTTCACATAGACGGATTGATGACGTGGCATTGACCGATGTCGTGTCAAGATCCTGTTGGACTAAAATTCTCATGTACAGTTTATGGTGACGTGGCAGCATATTAGTGGACCAAAAAAATGCACGTACGGTACATGCAACACATGAGATTATTACTATGCAAACCGCGTTACTGTTCAAACCGTGCGTAAACTGTGTTACTGTGCAAACCGCGTACTGTTCGCGCGTACTGTTGACTGATGACGTGGTGCAATTCTGAGCGTCCAAACTGTTTTTAATCCAATGGCCATGATTTACTCGATGTAACTATAAAAAGGGGCCCTCCCCCCTAATTTGGCACCTCTGAATCTAGTTTTGAGATCCATTTTTTTTAATAAATTCCTATTTTAATAAATTTCTATGAGAGGCTAATTTTCTTTCAAGCTTGGAAGGTGAAGTCTTAACATGTGTCATGAGCTTGATTTGGTAAATTTATTTTCTCTTCCCCTCTAGTTTTTATGGATGTTTTGACTTTTCGTTGATAAATAATATTAATCTTGTCTAGTACCGCCCTGGTTTCATCGGCTCTCTAGTATAAGATTATTATTATTTGGCACGATAAGCTTTTAGCACCATAGTTATTAAAGTGTGGTTCATGAGGTGTGGATTCCCCCCTCATGATTTAATTGGTATTAATAGGGAATATTTAGCCCATGATGCATGTTGATACGGATCTAGATACCCAAGTATGTCAATTTAATAGTTTTCTCTTTAATTTATTCCTGCCATTTTAATTCCACTTTTAGAATTTATTCTTTCTATTTTAATTTAAGTTTTAGCATATTCTAAATTATTTTCACCACAAATCCAATCACCCATTTACAAAATTAATTCTATATATAATTAAAATCCACCTCCTCGTGGGATCGACACTCGTTAACATTAATCTATACTACAACAGATTCGTGCGTTTGCGAGTTCAATAAAATTTGCACAATAGATTTTTGGCGCCGTTGCCGGGCAGGTAAGTAATTTTAATTCATAGAATTAATTTTTGTGAATATTTCCATTTAATTATTTTCTTGTATTTTTTTAAAAAAAGAAAAAAAAGTGAATCTACATTTAAAGGTTAGTATTTCTTTTCTTTTCTCTTCTTTAAAATTCTGTAATTTAATTTTCAAGTTACTTTTTTATTTCTTCTTTGTGATTTTTGTTTATCTTATTAATTTTTAGTTAATTTATTTCACGTATTTGTTTTTGTGTATTTTTATAGTAAGGTTGTAATAGCGCCATAAGGTTAGTATCATAATTTCTCCCTCTTTTTTATTTCTATTTATTTTGTTCCCACTTTGATTTTTATTTATTTTGTATGCATGGTCGTAGGTCATTATTACCTAATCTTGAACCTATAGACCTCGAACTTGAGAAAACACTTCGCACATACAAGCACATTAAAAATAAATTTCAAATTGACTTACAAGCACCACAGGAGAGGTCATTTAAGGATTACTTCAGTCCTTTAACCAATTTGAGCACATCATGCATACGATACCCAAATGTAGCTGCTAGGAGCTTTGAACTAAAACCTAGTGTGCTAAATTATCTCCCCACATTCAATGGCTTAGAAAATGAAGACCCATACAATCATTTGAATGATTTTCACACTATTTGTCAAACATTTAAATATGAAAATTTTTCAAATGATGATGTAAAACTCATATTATTCCTATTTTCTTTAAAGGATAGAACTCGTTCATGGCTTAATACATTACCTGCTAATAGCATTTCATCATGGGAACAAATGGTTACAAAATTTTTGAATAAATATTTCCCAATGCATAAAACCAACGCTATTCGCAGGGAAATCTCGGAGTTTACCCAGAGAGATGACGAGCAGTTTTTCGAAACATGGGAGCGATTCAATGGGCTACTCTTGAAGTGTCCACATCATGGGTACAAGAAATAGCACCAATGCCAATACTTTTTGGAAGGATTATTGCCGAATGTGCAAGAATGATTAATGGCAACAAGTGGAGGAGAGCTAATGTCAAAAAGTGCATCAGAGATTTGGGAATTCTTCCAGCGACAACCGAATAATTCCCAACAACGGAGTCGATTACTCAGGAATACTAGAAAGATTAAGGGAGTAAATGAGGTTCACATTGGTGAGTCAACTTCAAGAATTAAAGAACTCAAGGAGATGGTTGAAGGTCTCGCTCGACAAATAGCATCGTTATCGACTGCTAAATCAATAGAGCCACATGACCTTGACTCATATCTAGATCAAGCCAATGCCATAAGAGTAATGAGAAAACCATCAAATTACAACCCATACTCCAACACATATAATCCTAGATGGAGAGACCACCCCAATTTTTCATGGTCTCAAGGATTCCAACAGAATGGACCAGCAGCTCCAGCTCCACCAATACAACCAATTCCTTAAAATCCTCAAGCATCTCAGCCCCCATTTAGACCATTCAATCAGAACCAGAACCAATCTCAACCCAGACCATGGGAGGATGCATTCCAGAATTTCAGGAATGTTACTCACTCCACGATTGAGCAACAGAACTGCACCATTGATGGACTACGAAATGAATTGAGAGTAGGCTTCAACTCACAAGCCCAATCAGTTTCAAGCCTGGAGAAGATGGTGAGACAACTTGCTTCTTTAGTTCAGACCTTGGCAATGGCCGTTGAGAAAGGTAAATTTCAGAGTCAACCAGTGCCTAACCCTAAAGGAGTGCATGAAGCAAGTACCAGTTCACCACAACAGCATGGAGAGGTCAAAGCCGTCATGACCTTGCGGAAAGGAAAAGAAGTCGACAACAAAGTGGAGATGCCTGTGACAAAAGAAAATCAAATCGTACCTGTGAATATTGATGACTCATCACTGGAGGAGAAAAAAGAAACCAACCCACGAGAATATGTTCCCAAACCTCCATTTCCTCAGAGGTTAGCTAAAGGAAAGAACGAAAAATCCACAGGTGAGATTCTCGATATCTTCAAACAGGTAAGTGTTAACATCCCTTTACTTGATGCTATAAAGCAAGTTCCATCTTATGCCAAGTTTCTTAAAGACCTATGTACTAAAAAGAAAAACATGCATGTTCAAAAGAAGGCATTTTTAACAGAAAACGTTAGTTCTATACTCCAATATAAAATTCCTCTAAAATGCAAAGACCCAGGCTCCCCCTCTATCTCATGTAGCATAGGGAACCACTCAATTGAGAATGCTTTGTTGGATTTAAGAGATAGTGTAAATCTATTGCCTTACTCTGTTTTCGTAAAACTTGGACTGGGAGAATTACGCCCAACTCCAGTTGTGTTACAACTTGCAGATCGGTCCACGAAAATACCTCGTGGTATTATGGAGGACGTGCTTATCCAGGTAGACAAGTTTTATTTTTCTGTTGACTTCATTGTAATTGACACTCAACCAATACAGGATTCAAGGAAGCACATCCCCATTATCCTAGGCCGACCTTTCTTGGTAACTGCGAATGCTCACATTCAATGCAGGACTGAAAATATGCAGTTGTCCTTTGGCAACATGACTATGGAGTTGAACATCTTCAACATTGCCAAACAATCTCACAATACAGATAATGGAATTGTTGATGTGGATTTAATTGAAGCATTAGTTGATGACACTTTTGTTTCAAACCTTAGTGATAATCCTCTACAAACATGTTTAACTCACTTTGGTTTGGATTTTGATATTGACAGATCAATTGATGAGGTCAACGCCCTACTTAACTCAGCTCTATCCATGGACACTAATAAATTGAAGTCAAGAGTTGAACAACTAGCACCATCAGAGAAGAAACTCATTCCATCATCAGAATCACCACCGAAACTCGAGCTCAAACCATTGCTCAACACTTTGGAATATGCATTTTTGGGGGAAGAAAGTACTCTACCGGTAATCATCTCATCATCCCTTAATGACGAACAAAAAGTAAGTTGTTGGATGTTTTAAAAGAGCACAAATGAGCATTAAGATAGACCATAGCAGACATTAAAGGTATAAATCTAGTAGACTGCATGCATTACATTCACCTTGATGAAAATGCTAAATCTACTAGGGAAATACAACATCGGTTAAATCCTAATATAAAAGAAGTTGATAGAACTGAGGTCCTTAAGCTATTAGATGCAAGTATCATTTACCCCATTTTTGATAGTTCATGGGTCAGTCATGTGCAAGTTGTCCCCAAAAAGTCAAGAGTTACTGTAGTTACGAATGCCGATAATGAATTGATACTAACTAGAATAACTACAGGATGGCGTGTATGCATTGATTATAGAAAGTTGAATTTTGTCACACGTAAAGACTATTTTCCTTTACCATTCATCGATCAAATGCTTGATAGATTAGCAGGCCATGAATTTTATTGCTTTCTAGATGGCTACTCATGATATAATCAGATTCCCATAGCACCAAAAGATCAAGAGAATACCACTTTCACTTGCCCTTTTGGCACTTTTACATATAGGAGGATGTCATTTGGATTATGTAATGTACCTGCTACATTTCAACGATGCATGTTAAGCATTTTTTCTGATATGGTCGAACGATTTCTTGAGGTCTTTATGGATGATTTTTCTATCTTTGGTGACTCATTTGATCAATGTTTATGTCATCTAACACTAGTTCTGCAGAGATGTATCGAGAAGAACTTAGTCTTAAATTGGGAGAAGTGCCATTTTATGATAAGACAAGGTATTGTTCTCGGTCACATCATTTCGAGCAAAGGTATTGCGGTTGACAAAGCCAAAGTGGATCTCATTTCTAATCTTCCTCCACCCAAAACAGTCAAAGAAGTAAATCTTTCCTTGGGCATGCTGGTTTTTATAGACGTTTCATTAAAGATTTTAGCAAAGTTTTTAGACCCTTATGTAATTTAATTGCTAAGGATATACCTTTTATCTTTAATGATTCATGTCTTGTGGCTTTTGAAAAATTAAAGCAATTGCTGACATCATCACCCATCATTCAGCCCCCAAACTGGAACTTACCATTTGAGCTAATATGTGATGCATTTGATTATGCAGTAGGAACAGTATTAGGACAAAGCGTTGATCGAATTCCCTATGTTATTTATTATGCTAGTATGACATTGAATGATGCACAGTTGAACTATTCAACTACTGAAAAAGAAATGCTAGCAGTAGTGTTTGCATTGGAAAAATTTCAATCTTATCTCATTGGTTGTAAAATAATCGTGTTCACAGATCATGCTGCTCTTAAATATCTTCTCACGAAGAAAGATGCAAAAGCTAGACTAATTCGTTGGGTGTTACTTTTGTAGGAATTTGACTTGGAATTCAAAGATAAAAAAGGCACAGAAAATGTTGTGGCAGACCATCTCTCTCGTCTCCATTTTGACACAATTACAGAGCCATTAACATTGAATGAGTCCTTTCCAGATGAACAATTAATGAGTGTGGAAGTATTACCTTGGTATGCTGATATAGTTAATTATCTTGTTACAGGTAAACTTCTAGAGCATTAGACCAAGCAAGACAAGGCCAAATTTTTTGCAGAAATGAAGAATTTCTTTTGGGATGACCCATGTTTGTTCAAGTATTGTGCAGACCAAATTGTCAGACGATCTGTCCCAGAAAATGAAATTCAGAATATCCTTTCATTCTGCCATGAACAAGCTTGTGGAGGCCATTTCAGTGTTAAGAAAATAGCTACAAAAGTTTTACAATGTGGTTTCTATTGACCAACTATATTTCGAGATGCTTATACTTTCTGTTCTTCATGTGATACGTGTCAACGAATGGGGAGCATTACACGAAGGAACATGATGCCACTAAATCCAATTTTAGTGGTTGAGATTTTTGACGTATGGGGTATCGACTTCATGAGACCCTTTCCCCCTTCTTTTGGCCATCAATACATATTGGTTGCTATTGACTATGTATCAAAATGGGTAGAAGCAATTCTATGCAGAACCAATGATCACAAGGTGGTGATAGGATTTTTGAAAGGCAACATTATTTCGTGCTTTGGATTCCCTCGAGCAATAATCAGTGATGGTGGTGCCCACTTTTGTAATAAAGCATTCAAAGCTCTTTTGACAAAGTATTCAATCACTTATAAAGTGGCGACCCCATATCATCCGCAAACCAGTGGCCAAGTGGAGATCTCCAATCGAGAAAATAAGCACATATTAGAAAAGACGGTGAGGCCGGACAGAAAAGATTGGTCATTTAGACTTGATGATGCATTATGGGCATATCGAACGACTTTCAAGATGCCGATTGGGATGTCACTTTACAGGCTAGTGTATGGAAAAGCTTGCCACCTACTTGTGGAACTCGAGCATCGTGCATATTGGGTCATCAAGAAATTCAACTTTGACATGTAGCAAGCCAGCTCAGAAAGAAGAGTACAACTGGCAGAACTTGAAGAAATTCGCAATGATACATATGAAAATGCCAGGATTTACAAGCAACGAATGAAAGTCTTCCATGACAAGCATATTATGAGAAAATCTTTCACTCCAGGTCAGAAAGTACTTTTATTTAACTCTCACTTGCACCTATTCCCAGGTAAGTTACGCTCTCGTTGGTCTGGTCCATTAATTGTTCATACTATTTTTCCACATGGGGCAATTGAAATTAAAGACCCAAAGAACGGTGTCACATTTAAAGTTAATGGTCAAATATTAAAGCCATATCTAGAATACCAACCACATGGATAAGAAACCAAAGTAAATTTGAGTGACCCACCAGATTTGAATTGAATTTTTCTTTTCGGTGGTTTGATTTTTCTTTCTTTCTTTCTTTTTATTCTTTTGCTAATTGAATTTATTTTTGCATAAGTGTGTTTGTTTTACTATTAAGTTTTCTCTTATTATTATTAATCATGAGTGCCATACGTAGATCGTTCCTCCTAAACATTCTTAAACCACTTCAACGTATCAAAACTCATCTCAAAAGGCAAATTCAATCTTGTAAAACATATCGCATTTAGGCTCTACAACCACCAGAGTTAGTAGCCTATATTGAGGATTTAGAAAGGCAACTCAGAAATATTGAGAGAGGTGTTTACGACATCCAGTTGGAGCTTGAGGTAAATTCAATAAGAGGACGATTTTGATTTTCTTTGTATGTTTTAATTTGTTTTTCTGTTTGTGTGCTTTAGTTTGTTACCCTGGTAAAGTGGCGGATAACGGTACTCCGTGACAATCAAGTCGTTACTTCAGTTTCCTATAATAACTGATATTCTGAGGCGAAGGTATGGACAGAAATTAGATTCTAGCGAAGCTTCACAAGCGATTCCCTTCACTCCTTCAGAATGCCCTCCTTACGATCTATAAAGCTCGGTCTGAATACATACGATTGCCTATGAGGAATAACATACCTGTTGACATCTGTTGGTTAATCGAGGCGAAAGTACGATTAGTAGGTGAGTTACCTCCAAAATTTATTGCATACATGCCTGGTTGTGGGAAAGGAAATTATGTAAGAAAACGATGAGCTCGACGAATTTCTGTTGCTTGTCATAAGTGTGCCAGAATGAGTTGCAATAAAAACCGATGTTCTTTAGGAATGATGTCTGATAACAGGGAAGATAAAATTCAATTCATTAGGGATGGCTTGAATAAGGAGTCATTGGATGATATCCTTCTGTCTCTTGAAACGCATCACAGTGGATATGTGCAAGGAGCGATTCTCAAGTTATGGCCATTATTCCAGAAAGAGCATGCACGATATAGTCTCGGGAATCTGACTATAAATGACCCTGTTTGCTAGTTTATAAGAAAACTGGATGGGAAGCCTATCCTTGACCCATAGAGGGCGTTCAAGCCGTTTCTGGACATAAAACCAGAGGAAGATGTAAGTCACAGTCGCAACTACCTGTAAATATCCTTTTACTTCACTGTTATTTTATTTCACTGTTGTTTTTTCATTTTCATTATTGTCTTTAATAATTTTATTACTGTTTGTTTTTCCTTTTTACTGTTTGCTTTTTGACTATCGAGCCATGTGCTTTACGTGTTATTTGACACTGACATGCCACCTCATACACAATTGTGATCCACTGTCACCAAGATTCTTAAATATGACTTTTTGTTAGCACTCACAAATTGTTTTTGATAAATATTCCAATGGCAGCTACTTCCACTAGACAATTTAAGAACATTTGCGTGCTTTTTGGATTTACCTATGGCAATCATAAACAGTTCGTTGATGTAGCCATAGATCTTGGTCGAAGCATAGCAGAGAGAAAATTAAACTTGGTGTATGGAGGAGGTAACCAAGGGTTATCAAAATTGGTCTCAGAAGCTGCTTTTGTTAGAGGAAGCTAAGTGTTAGGTATCATCCCAAGAGTCCTAAAACCTTTGAGCAGTGTGTCTGACTCATTGACTAGAGAAGAGTTAGTCGTCTTAGGTATGCAAGAACGAATAACTGAAATGCTTAATCATGCTGATGCTTTTATTTTCCTTCCAGGAGATCTTGCAACACTAGAGGCACTTATCACACTAGCATCTTGGGCCCATCTGAACATTCACCAGAAACCCATCTGTTTGTTAAATGTCAATAATTTTTATGATGGCTTTATCACATTTCTTAATCATGCAATAAAAAACTACTTTATTTCCTCCAGTGCGAAAAAACTTTTTATTTATACTCACACTGCTAATGAGCTACTTGATATGTACAAGCTTATAAACCGGAGCCAAATCCCTGGAGCTTTGTGTTGGAGCGTTCAAATGATGACGGTAATAGTAGCCACAATAAGAAGTACAAATTAGATTTAACTCTCCGCCTGTAAATATTTTCTTCTGTGTTGCACCACCCAGGTGATGTCTTCTAAACTCTACTTCTTTCTTTTAAAACATTGAGGACAATGTTTCGTTCTGGTTATGGGGGAATAGTTGACGATTGTGGAATCTTGGTTAAGTTTTTACTAATTTTTTGTTGTAGAAACTAACTGTTGCTAACTTTTTGTGTTGAAGATGACTGAATATGGAGTGTAGTGATTCTAGAAACGCATCTTCATTGTTAAAAAAACAAAAAAAACAAAAACAAAATAATAAAAAAATTTCAAATTTCTTCTTCTTTTAATTTCTCCTTCATAAATATACATTTTCAAACAAAATTTTTTGAGTCGAAGATAGCTGAATATGGAGTGTAGTACCCCTAGAAACGCATCTTCTTAAGTTAAAAAAAAAAAATCGTTTTCTATTTCTAATTAGTTTTTTTGCATCATTTTCACATTTCTGTATATATATTTTTCTTTCATGTTTAGAATAGGTTGGGGGGTAGGCTGTTGTTTAAAAAAAATTGTGATTTGTTTTAACATTGGATGACATGATGAATTTCAAATTTTAGTATTTGTATTATCTTTAGTATGAAGTAACACTATGTTTGCTACTATACATGTTGATGTCGGAGACAAATATGAGTTGCTTGAAGGAATGAACATGTCATAATAAATACCAAGCGAGTTTTTGAGCCTATTATTTTTCTTGGAGACTAACCCTTTTGCCCATTCTTTATACAGCTTAGCAGTTTATTAACGCATACACGATCTCTAGATTGCTTTTGAATTAACCCTAAAAAAAAAAGAGTTTGTTGCTACATTTGGAGGCCCATCTAATTAGTAGAGATGGAAGATTATTTAGAGCTCGAAAAGATGATGGAAAGACCATCTTTAATCCGTTTGAGCCTTTCTAGCCATCACATGTACGGTACTGTTCACATGTACAAGTACTGTCTATATCACTGTTCACGGCACTGTTCACATAGACGGATCGATGATGTGTCATTGACCGATAACGTGTCAAGATCCTGTTGGAATAAAATTCTCATGTACTGTTGATGGTGATGTGGCAGCATATTAGTGGACCAAAAAATGCACGTACGGTACATGCAACACATGGGATTATTACTGTACTAACCGCGTTACTGTTCAAACCGTGTTACTGTGCAAACCGCGTACTGTTCGCACGTACTGTTGACTGATGACGTGACGCAATCCTGAGCGTCCAAATTGTTTTTAATCTGATGGCCATGATTTACTCGATGTAACTATAAAAAGGGGGCCTTCCCCCTTAATTTGGCACCTCTGAATCCATTTTTGGGATCCATTTTCTGTAATTCTCTCCCCATCTTGTATTGTCTACGTATTTTAATAAATTCCTATTTTGCCCCTAGTTCAACTATGAGTGGCTAATTTTCTTTCAAGCTTGGGTTGAAGGTGAAGTCTCAACATGTGTCATGGGCTTGATTTGGTAAATTTATTTTCTCTTCCCCTCTAGTTTTTGTGGATGTTTTGACTTCTCGTTGCCAAATAATACTAATCTTGTCTAGTATTGCATTAGTTTCACCGGCTCCCTAGTATAAGATTATTATTATTTGGCACGATAAGCCCTTAGCACCATATTTATTAGAGCGTGGTTCATGAGGTGTGGATTCCCCCCTCATGATTTAATTGGTATTAATAAGGAATATTTAGTCCATGATGCATGTTGATACGGATCCAAATACTCAAGTACGTTAATTTAATAGTTTTCTCTTCAATTTATTCCTGTCATTTTAATTCCACTTTTAGAATTTATTTTTACCATTTTAATTTAAGTTTTAGCATATTCCAAATTATTTCCACCACAAATCCAATCACCCATTTACAAAATTAATTCTATATATAATTAAAATCCACCTCCTCGTGGGATCGACACTCGTCACCATTAATCTATACTATAACAGATTCGTGCGCTTGAGAGTTCAATAAAATTTGCACAACACCCACTGAGAATTGGAGATTTGATTTACTCACACAAACTGAAGCACTCAGTCGTGCTATATTCGAAATCCTCATGAAACTCGCAATATTTCAAGCTACACTTCATGTTAAGATACATGCGCATGGGCCTGGGTGGGTGAAGTAGGCCGCTATCTCAAATCTGATAGAAGATTTGTTCTAGAGAGTAGTTCAAAGCATGATGAGATTCATGCTAAGGTTTTTCTAAAGGTTCTGTAAATTTGATTGAGATGATCTGACAAGTGGTGGTAGGCAGGGCATCTTATCTTGGGGTACTACAGGCTTCTTAGGTTTTTCGTGTTTTTCATATCCTCTGCTTTGTCTTCTTGCCATTTCAAGTGTCACTTCTCATCCATCTCGATTTGCTGCAAGGCTCAAGAAGGGCTTCCCCATATGAGAGAGAGCGATACTTTTAAAAGGAATGCCACAACATTTACTGCATGTGTTTTTTCAAAGTGTTTTAGTGTGTGGTCATGACCATACATGCTCGTCCACAATACTTCTTGGTGGAAGAGGGCTACATAATCAGCAAAAGCTCATATTCCCCTTACTTGAAGAAGGTAAGCCTGAATGCCGTTTGATCATAGGAGGCAGCATAACCAAATGCATGAATGAACTCCGTAAATAGCTAGTCTAAGGAGAATAACCTACCTTTAAAGATTTAATTAAGATATAATGAGTCTGGTAAGTGTGTAAGGAAATATCCGACACATAGCCTTGTCGTTGACACCCTTGATAAGCATTTAATCACGATACAACCCGATGTGTTCTTTCGGATCTGAGGTACCCAAATACTGGGGTGCCTGACCATGGCGAAAATATCTGGGAGAATTGTTGTCCGAATCTCCATAGTAAATAGCAAGTTGTACCTTATTGGCGTTAGAGTATTTGCGACATTTTACTTTTGATAAAGTAGTTTTACTTGAGATTCCAGGTGTTTTATTTTTTTTTAAGAATTATGGGGTTTCCTAGGAGCACATTGAGATACCACTCCCATTTAAGAAGCTCCCAAGTAGCTAGAGACTGTATAAGGCTCCTCCCTAGGGGATGTGGGTTGTGACTTAAGTCGGGTACCTAGCGGATCACACCTTATTTCGTCACCTTCAATTCGAGCACTTCAAAGTGTGGGATAATTCACTTTTCTACGCATGTTAATAGAATGTCTCGAGTAGTGGGAGGATCTACTGGTTCATGTATTTGAGAGCCTACGACCCGAAGAATGGCATGAGCAAGTTCTTCAAATCGTCATTTAGAAACGAGCTCCTCATTAGAGCAAACACCGGTAAATTATTTGATGAACTTGCCCTTATTGGATTGAGTTGTTCTTCTTGCTGGATTGTTGACCTCCACATTGCTATCATCTCTCACTCGTGCAAAATATGTCATCACGGCATAAGAGGGCACATCAGGTGCCACAATTTATAAGTACACACACTATCAGTCTAGTAACCACTGTTGAGGCTTTTTATACACTCCCCACAAAGACGGCACTAATTGTTTTAAGTAGATTTTGAGTTATGATTAGTGTTAAAAATTGAATGTTTATTAAGGGATAAAAATGTTCTTTTGTGCTATTAATGTAATTTATATTTGTAATTGTGTAACATATTGTAAATTTCTAATTATTTTTCTAAATATTTGATTTGTGTATTTTTATATGTTTATTAGGTAAAAATAATAATTTTATGCAATTTGAGGCTCCGAGCAAATGTATGGATGTCAAATTTAAATTTCAAAAGTCTGAGAAATTATGTCATTGTCGAGAAGGATCCAAGACTTTTGTGGTAATTTTTTACATTTTTACCACGAAAAATGTGGTAATTGTAAAATTATAAGTTTTTATCATGTTAGGTATAGTAATTGTTAGTGGAATATGTTGGATATGCTTGAGTGGATAAGTTAAGTTTATGTTTTATTAGTGAGATTATTAGTGGGACAAATATAAGGTTAAGATGTAATTAGATTTTTTTATTTGTGTGGTGTGGATTTTGAAGGACAACATTTGTCCATGAGGTTCCTAATAACGCAACTATTGCGCAGTAAAATTAAAACAGATGGCGGAAGCTCTAGAAACCTCGGATCGACTTCATTCAAAAACGAAAATCAAGAGGAAAGATTGAAGTTTAGTTACCTTACTTGCAGTTTCAGAAAAGACTTCGTGAAGTAGGAGAAAACGACTGAAAACAGCAAGCTCCGAACACTGTCCAGAAAATACAGCTCTGCACGAACAGCTTCTGTTTTGCCACGATCTGAGATCCTTTAAGCACCCCAATTGTGATGCCTCTAATCATTCCACACTTAGAAATGTTCTAGGAGTTCAGAGGATTTGGAATCTCGAAATTTCATCAAGAAATGAGAGAGATAATGAAGGAACATGAATGCTAGCTCATGTTGATTCCTTCCACCAAATAAAGCCACCATTATCTCTAATAATGGCACCAAACATTATCATGTTCTAGACCCACCCACTTAGCCATTATTTATTGAAATTGATCTCATCACTTCAATAAACTATTTAATTAAATAAATAAATAGCTTATATTAATTAATTTCGGAATTAATCATTTAACCCCATTTTGATCACATCAAATGGTTAAATGTGGGCTTCTCTTGTGACATGTTCTAATGCTTTCTCTTAATCCATATTGGATCCAATAAAAGCCCATAATTCTAAACCCAAAATTGATCTAGAAGTCCATAATCATATATGAACCCGAACATGTCCAAAATGGTCATTTTACGTGCTCGACATTCCATAATGTTTAATTGAGGATTTATGAAATTTATTTTTTGTTCCTTAAACTATTTATGGAACATCTAAATTTCTATCTTAAATCATATTTAAGATATATTTATATTTATATTCATTCTCAATGAATTATAATATAAATATTGATTTTTCCTAAAATTAGGAAATCTAACTTCTCATTTTCTAGTAACTCCTTTTTCATTTCTATATTGTGTGTGACCTTTTAGGTTCTTAGTTATAAGGTAGTAGAACTATTTTAATGATAACTCTTTATTCATTAAATGATTCTAAACTCTTTAGTCATCAATTAGAACCTTTCTAATGACCTTAAGATGCATTGGTAATACGCTTTACCAATATTGATCATAAGGTTTCTACAAGTCATGAGTGACACCTAGCAGTATATCACGACTATCCAAATAACAAGAATTGTTGGATCTATAGAACCTATTCCATTGTATCTCTATGTCTTGGACTCTTCATCATCCATGTCCAGAGAAAAGCACAGCTTATGATTTATTATGTTAAGCAGTTGTGCTTTATCTCAAAATAAATATAAATGAACTTGGCATGATAATATAATTTGAACTCCTTCAAATATATTTCACCTTGGCCAAGGATTTCTCATGCCAATTCATATTATCTCATAGGGACATCCTTTTTGTATATTACAAAGTGATGAATTCCATATTGGCCATCAACTTATCTTCATACATAGCCAACCATGACAGCTATTGCTAGATCTCTTCCGTGATTAGGAATCAATCGTTATGCATTCACATATCAGAGATGTCTATGTATAAGACATCTATTATGCCTCAGGTCTAAAGACCATTACTAAACATAGTGTCTGTTACAATGTATAATAAGCCATTAACAATCAAAATCATATGGCTTACTATATTTGGTCAAGTTCAGTAAACTCGTTCTCTTAACAAGTATCTATGTGTTTGACTTGACATCTCATGTCAATGATATGAAACTCACCATCCATTTTAGTATCACATACCATAAGGAGTCATAACACATACTAGTGTTTATAGGAATTTATAATGTCCAATCATAAATCTACCACTAGGAACTATTTTAGAAGTATAGTACAAAGGATGCACGTTTCATATTCTCGACATACTCGGGAATGTGTTCCTTAACTATTTTACTTCTTGGACTATATTCATTAAATTAATATATGAATATTGATAACTTTGTCATTTTATAAATATCAAAATGCTATTCAAATCCAATCATTCCCTAAACAATCAAATCACCATTCGATTGGCCTTTAGGGCATATTATTAACAGATTTACCATGTATTAGTATAAATAGAGAGGGGGGTAAACACACCTCTAGACACCTTCTCTTCTCTTCTCTTCTTTCCCTCCAAATTCTTCTTCTCATCTCTCTTTGTAAGTTATTTTCAATCAATAAAATTAGTTTTATTTCAATTTTTAAATTCCATTTTTAATTATGTGTTTTTTCAATTTTAGTAATTTCCTTTATTAAAAAAATGTTTAGCTAAATATTAATAGTTAGGGGAAGGTGAAACTCTTAAAAAAATTAATATGATTTGATCAAATTCTTTTTTTAATTTTATAAATTAAATTATTTTCTATTTAATTTTATACATATTTTATATTATAAAATTTTGATTTATTGTAGATAAACAAGGGAGTTTGGCACAATAAAATCTTTTTATCTTAATATAAGGTATAATAAAATGGTATTTTGACTTATTGTAGATAAATTAAATTTTACCACAATGAATGCTTAATCCATCATAAAATTAAAGGGAAAATAATAATAATTTATATAACTAATCTTTTGGGCAATAAATCTAAAAAAAATGGCAAAAAGAATTTATTAAGTTTTATTTACTACTAAGAGTGAATCCACATAATTAAATTAAGTTGTTTATATTTAAGTTTTATTTTCAAATTTTAGATAAAATAAAATAAACAAATTAAATTTTTCTCTGTGGATCGACCTCCAACTCACCGAGATATATTATAAGTAGGCACTCTTATACTTGATAGTAAATTAAACACTTTTAAATCGTGTCAGGTTCTATGGAATATGAATAAAAACCTCACCAAAACAATAAGTTTATATTTTTTTTGAGATCAGGGTAACTCACTTAACCATGATGTAGGAAATATTTTAGATTTTAAAAGACATGAAAAAGAGTGGAAGAGGGCTGATAATGGTAAGAGGTGATTTGTTAAATATTTAAAATTTGAAATTTTATTAGCAGTCATGCATGAGATCATGTGCAGGATGGCTAGCAAGTGGCAATCCATAAGGAGCGCAGCGACTGCTCCATCGCGTGTCCTCATATGGACACGAGTCCACTACTTAAATTTCTTATAAATTTCAAAAATAACTTTTGTCTCAATCCCCAAAATAAATATATTCGATGATATTTACCCATTGTTGTCATCTTAATTACACTTAAAATGCCCCGTGCTTCTTTACTTTATTTAGCCTTTTCATGAGTAGAATAGATTATTCAGCCAACTAGATGAATATTTTAATTTGATATTATCATCTTGCGTCAGTAAAAAAGGAGTAAATTAAGGGCTTATTTGTTAAATATCTAAAATTTGAAATTCTATTAATACATTATTTTTAAAAAATTTAATTATTTATTTTTGTAATTTATGTCTAATTTTAAGAAATATCTTTATTAAATATACTTATTTCTTAAATTATAAAATCGATTCCTTTTTGTTTTGATTTGCAACGGCTAATTATGTTCAAGATATTTTTTATTTAAAAAATAAAATCTCACTCACATTCAGATATTAAAAAAATAAATATTTCATTCCAACATTTTTATTTAAAGACTTTAAAAAAATTCATATTCATTCACATCTTAGATAAAAAAAAATAAACGCAAGCAAAAATTCAGGTGGCATTTACGTGTAATTTAAGTTGACAATGGAGGGTAATTAAATATAATCAAATACTTTCTTGTTGAATGGAGTAAAACTTACTTTTAGGTTTGTAAAAACTCAAGCAATGGACCTTTGAGGACATGCGAGTGAGTCAGTCGGTTACTTGACTTCGCGGTGGCACACTACTATTCGTTAGATTTGTTTGCTGAATTGTTGGATTTGTTTGCCAAAATCCTAACGGATAGAAATTAGTTGGAAAAAAAACAGTGGTGAGAAACTTCATAAAAGGATTAATTTCTGGCATACCTGAGGACCTTGCACTTATAATTGTGAAGGCATCGGTTTGAGCCCCAGTGACGCATGTAGGAGTTTGTTTCCTTCCTTAATTGTGATATATAATTAAATAGAAGCAATCTTCTCTCTTTTATTGTCATGATCTAACCCAGACCTGGCAAGATATTGTCCGTTTTGGGCCTTAATAAGGCCCATACGGATTTGTTCTTGGGGCATCCATACACCTCAAAATGTGTCTTGCCAATTAAGGTGTGGATCACCCCTTATAAACCCAGCATCTTTCCCGTACTTTGCCGATGTGGGATTCGCCTAAGGTGTTACATACACTCCCCCTTGGGGACTCAGCGTCCTCTCTGAGGTTTGCCCCACCATCGCTCAAGAGAACACGCAGAGTCGCTCTGATACCATAATTTCATGACCCAACCCAGACCTGACAAGATATTGTCCGCTTTGGACCTTAACAAGGCCCCACGGATTTGTTTCTGGGGCGCCCATATACTCCAAAATGCGTCTTGCCAATTAAAGTATAGATCACCCCTTATAAACCCAGCATCTCTCCCATACTTTGTCGATGTGGAATTCGCCTAAAGTGTTACATTCATGCTTCCTAAGTGACCACTTTGCACTCATTTGGTTACACATACACATGCACACTAACTTCAAAAGTTTGGATATTTGACCAATGAATTATTGTATTGCCTTACATAATTTTTTTAATGTATAAAGACAACATTACTTTTTGATGATATTGTGTTTCCCAATTGACATGTAAAATAAATAGTGTATCCCATTACTTTTAAATAAGTATAACTATGTTTGTTATGGTAATTTATAAATCGGTGTCTAAAAAAAAAACTACTATTGACATGTCTTAAAGAGAATTTTTTGAAAAATTAAAAAAGAAAAAAATTTTATTTTTAAAAAAATTGAATTTGTAATCTCGTATTTTAAGGATCACATAATTTATCCAAAATGTTTAAAACTGTAAAAGAAATATAAAAAAAAGCCTATTTCAAGGAAATAACTTAATTACTCCAACAAAAATAAAAAATTTAGTTTTTTTATTTGATTTAAAGATTGATTTAAAAAAAATCATCCTAAATTTTTTTTTCTAGTGATTGTTCTGGCAATCTTAAAAGTCAATTCAAAGGGTATAATAAATGTACAACCGTCTTTCCAACTAAAATTGCTAGATGATCTTAATTGGGGAGTGAATGGAATTTGAGGTGCAATGACCATTGAGTACTGATAGTGATGGCGTCATTTCATTGTCTGTAACCACCAAGATAATCCCTATTTTTTTAAGTTTATATTGGTTTAATTTTTATATTTTTTAAAAATAATTTAAAGTATTCTACTATTCAATTATTGATACTTTTATTATTTCTTTTTGTTCTTTTAACTTATTTTTATAATATTACTCTATTACAATAATATTTCTTTTTTTAAACATCATTAAAAAGAGAAAAATTAAATTACTAATTTAACACCAAAAAATAAAATAAAATAATACATTAATTTTTTTCAGAACGCTCTGCTAAGGAGGTAAAATATTACATTTTAAAAAAATTGATAATTTAATTTTTTACAATTTTTTTTAAATATATATGAGTTTCAACAAAAATTAATATATATCTTTTTTGTTTTATTTTATTTTTGTTTTAATTTGATAGCTTAATTTTTTATTAATATACAAAAAAGCAACATTACTGTAAAAGTATAATATTGTAAAAGTAAGCTAAAAATAATAATATAATATTATAAAAACAAGCTAAAAAATAACGGCACAAGGATCAATATTTAAATAAGAACATTTTGAATTATTTTAAAAAATATAAAAATTAAATAAATATTAACCTCATAATATAGGGCCTAAACAAATTTTTACTTCAAATATAATAATTGAGTCAAACGTGGCTGCCGAGAATTATTTTAAGATTATACGGGGTCCATACCTAGTCCGGCGGTGGAGCTTTATATATGGGTATTATTTCAGAGACATCCCATCCAAAAAACCAGAGCAAATTTAGAGTCGGACCTTGGGGGAAGAAACAGAACAAATTCATCAATCATGCTTCAACTGCAGCGTCTACACTTCTCTCCAAAATTTAATCCTTTGCAAAAGCCTGGTGAGTCTCTTTGTGACCCCAAATGCCATTACAGGTCTTCTTCTTTAGTAAATTTTTTAACATTAATCATCTTCAGGTTGCCTTAAAACAGTTGCATCGCCATTGACGCAAAGACACGGCGCCATCGCAAATACAAGTCCGAGCAACAAGTCCCCATCAATCAAATGCTCCTCCCAAAGATCATTTCATTTACCAAATCAAAACAAAATTGCACTCAATAATGAGGGTATAATTAGCAATAGAGATCGTCAGCAACCATTGAACAAACAGCTTGTTCCCTTGGTGTTGCAAGATGGTTACGCATTACAATCCGAGGATGATAACACAGCAGCTGCAGCTCCAAGCTTTTTCGAAGTTTTCAAGAAGAAGTTCATTGCAATCAACCATCTAGTTCGTTCATACACTTGGGTTAACATTGTGAGTTGCTTCTTATACAGAACCAATAATGATATGAAGTTTTTTTTCATTTTCTTTTTTCTTTTAATCCTTTCTAGATTTACAGAAATGAGATCAGACTTTTGTTTTTGCAGGTTTTTGGGATTGTATCAGTTTCTTTACTTCCAGTACAAAGTCTTGCTGATCTGACTCCAAGATTTTTCATTGAAATATTTAAGGTAGATATTATTTCTTAAGCGCTGAGAGAGAATTAATAAAAGTTACAACTACGTATTGGGAAATGATAGTTTGAATAACATTGATTCGTCTTGATATATATTTCAGATCATAGTCCCCACATTACTGATGAACACTTTTCTGACGGCCTTAAACCAGATATGTGATGTTGAAATAGACAAGGTATGTACACACATATATATATAAGAATGATGCTCAGGTCCTGACGTCTGGATTTTCTAAATTTAAACTAAAACTAGAGTTGCATATATTGTTTGATTCTAGTTTAAATTCGAATTTTATAAAATCCGAACAATCCTATCTGACCATGACTCCATATATGTATATGTTGACGATTCATATTCTTTGTCTATTTGTTTGTTTGTTTGTTTGTTTTTACCAATAAATAAACTTAATGTTATTAAAGATTAACAAGCCGTATCTCCCGCTTGCTTCGGGCGACTTATCGATGGCAACTGTAATTGCGATTTGTATAGGAAGCGCAATCTTGGTAAGCAATTACCCGCAAAATTTTTTACAATCCTCTAATAAATAGACTTAAGTCTATTTAATTTGTAACATTTTTAATTCATTAATTGATCCCAATTTTTCAGAGTTACGCTTTGGCAATTATGTCGGGATCCCCACCACTTCTCTTGATCCAAATCTTGTTTTTCCTATGTGGATGCGCTTATTCCCTGCCAGTAAGTGCCCCAGTTGCATGCTGCTGTAACGCAATTTAATAAACATTATATTGCCCCAAGGGTTTGGTAGAGAAATTCTCAAGCGGTCTTTTTTACTATTTACTTGATTTCGAATATTAGAGTAAAAAAATAATTTAAATTTTATCGATCTGCTACCTTTAATTAAAGAAAAATAATTTACAAAACATAATATTAACCAATGTAAATTAATAGTTTAATTGGTTATTCTTAATCCTGATTGCAGCTTCCCTTTCTTAGATGGAAGTCACATACATTTATGGCTCCACTCTGTCTCGTGATTATGATGGGATTGACAGGATTACCTTTTTACATGCACACGCAGGTATATATACAATCGATTCATCTTGCAAATGATTATCAATTAGATTCCATGTCATAACTTTGTCTTTCTCTTTCCATTTTTGTAATTTTTGTGAAGTAGTTTAATTTTGATTCATATATACAGCAATATGTGCTTGGGAGACCTTTCGTAATTACAAGACCGTTAATTTTAATGGGGGCTATCATGTCCATATTCGCATTCGTAAACGGACTTCTGAAGGTAATAATTTTAGCTTAATATTGCAATTTTATAAGTTTATCAATCCTGATAAATAGAAAATAAATGATTACTATTTTACCTTTCTATGTAATTATGTTAATAGGATTTGCCAGACGTGGAAGGCGATAAAAAATTTGGCATGAATACGCTGTGTGTCCTTCTAGGAAAAGAAAAAGTTGGTATCTCATAATTATTATATAATATTGAATTAATTCCCATTACTTCAAAGAGAATTAAATAAATAAATCATAGTAAAGTAATGATTGGCTTACAATTTTTTTTTCTTTTCTCTGAAAAGGTGTTTCCACTTTGCGTCAATACGATGTTAGTGGGCTACGGATGTGCTCTTATAGCTGGGGCTGCCTCGTCTTTCATGATAAACAAGCTTGTCACCGTAAGAAATTTAGCCCTGTATATTTTTCATGAATGTGTTGATGATCTTGGTCACTTAGAAATTATTATTAATGATTTTTCGTTTAATTTCTTGCAGATAATTGGCCACAGCATACTTGCTTTGATTTTGTGGATTCGATCTAAAAAAGTTGATCTCGATAATTTTGAATCAACATTTGGTTTTTACATGTTAATTTGGAAGGCAAGAGATTGATTACTCTCTTTTACTTGTGATTACTGAGTTAAATCAACTAATCAATTTCCATTACTTAATTACTTCTTTAATTAGTGATTTAACTTCTGACACAAATATGTTGTTTATTTGCAGTTAACTTATGTTGAATACATCCTTATCCATTTTCTACGATAAGAACCAAAGTAATTAAGAAGGTTGCATTGTTTTTGGAATCTTCATTTCCTGCTTACAATAATTGTTGTGTTAAGATGTTGTATTTTCAACTAGCCATCAGTTTAATGAGTTAATTAAGTTTTTTTTTTTAAATTTATTTGCAATAAAGTGAGCTGTAATGAAAAGTACCCAATTTTTAAAATTGTAATATATGCCTTAATATGGCACCTTCAGATAATATTTTATCTCATAGCTTTAATTATTAGTTTTTAAGTAATCTCGACGGAACGAGTGAAGATTTACTAATGAAAACAAAAAGATTTATTTCTATTTATATGTTATCTTATTTATTATTTTTATCTTACCGTTGATACCAAAATTTGGTTCATTGATGTGATTAGGCTGTGAAAGCTTCTTGGGATAGTGCTTTATGATTCCTAAGTTCAGGTGCTTTGATTTGCGAAATAAGAAAATTGTAAGGGGGTCGAGGTTGAGGAAGAGAAAGAGCTTCCAGTCTGCTTTCTATGCTTGAAAACTTCTTACCTTGTAGGTTCACCTTATTATAAATCAAAAAGTTGCGTCTTTGTTAATTAAATTGAATTATTTAATAGAAACACATCTTTTATAATTCTCTTTCGGATTATTTAGGAAAATCATTCTTATAGAGTCATTTGGATTAGAACGTCATCTGATTTCACTATAAAGTGTTATTAAAATCTTATTGAACCATTTGTATTAAAATGAGATCTAATCACGCTGTTGTTAGAGAGCAATCTAATTCTGTTGGCTTGGACTAATAATGCTTATCTACCATCTCAATCCGCTTCGGCTACCCCACCATGTCCAATTAGTATCAGAGAAGATTAATGTGAGTCGCACAGCTTTTCTGGCCATCATATCTATTCACCAGAAATTAATCATCCAAATCCTCCATCACCATTTATAAAGAAAAGAAAATTGTAGAAAATCCAAAATTGGACACCCTAGCCACCACCACCGTGGCCATAAAAAAAAATCAATAATAATCTTGTGAGTTTTGCTTTTTCTGATTTCTGATATACGTTCTATTGATTTGGTTGTGTTTCCATTAGAGATCCGCTGATCTTTGTAGATTGGAATGACAATTTGGCTTAATAAATGGTAAAAGAAAGTAAGCAAAAATACTCTAATTCAATAAACTATTCATGACGCTACCACTGGAATTGGAGTAGCATGGAAGGTCTTTCCTCTTTCCATAAAAAAATTTAGAAAATGGATAGATTTCTTTTTATATTATTAATGAGAGTAGATTCCAAAACTATGATCAGTAGACCTTTGAGTTGCACAATGTATGTATTTGTATTCTCAATTGACCCAGATTATAATGCAAATGTAGAGTGTACCAAATCATTTTTCAGAATTTTTTTTTTCTGAACCAAGAGGTGGTCTTAAGTGGACCCTAAATGTGGGAGGTACCTTTAAGCCCGTATCACAATCCAGACTAATTCTCGCTCGCACCGGGTCGGCCTGTAAGGGTTAAAGTTTTGGCTAAAGTGATGACTCCATACGAGAGCGGGGCTTGAACCCCTGATCTCTTTTAAGGAGTGAGAGTGTCGAACCACTCACACTAACCAACTTTCGTTTTGGAAAAAGTATTTATAATGCCTTTACATTTTCACTTCTATAGATAAACAGCTGTGTAATTAGTCTACATAGTCAATTGTCTTGCAAGTGCGTATTAATTGCGTAGCTTTCCTCAATCTCTTCCGGATTCTATCACGAATGAAAAAACAAAATTTTCAGAGTTAGCAGGGGAAGAAAAAGAGCAAAATATTGACCATACTTCAAATGCAGAGTTTAAACTTCTCTCCAAACTTCAATTCTTTGCAACAGCCTCGTAAGTTCTTCTTTCCCAAAATGCATTGAGTCTTCTTCATTTCCATGCTTGAATTTCTTTTAATATTTTCCTGACCATTATATTAATCTATAGGCTGCTTTAAAACAATTGTATCTCCACTGACAAAAAGACACGGTGCCATCGTAAACAAATGTCCAAGTCCTCAATCAAATGGTTCTCTAAAAGATCATTTCAATAGGGTAAGCCTATGCTAACTTATTCTTTGTTTTAGGGAAAATTTGGGTGCTAACGTGGCCAGTAACTCAATGACACAGGGCAAGAAAAGTCAAAAAAGAGAAGCCACTTTGTTTGACTAGATTAGCTCACAAGAAATTAGGAGATAAGAAAGGAGAACGCCATGAAGCAGATCATGTAATAATTCATATACATTGTGGATTGGAGATGAATACTTCAATGGATGTAGGCCAAAAAGCTGAACTACATAAAATGTTGTGCATTCTTTCTTGTTTATGCTTATTTTATTCTTATTGTGATAGTTTTGATACCCAAGTTGCATTTGATATATAAACTTACTTAATTATACCATGAGTCTACTGAGATTCGCAAATTAGCTCTCTAGAGCTATCCTTGCATTCACCATAGCTATTCTCTGAGCTCTCCAAAGCTTCCTATATCAACTTTCTAAATTAACTCTCACAAACTCTATTGGGCTCTCCATGTTATTCTAAATTTAAAACACTCAATTCACCTCCCAAATCAACTTTGGATAATTGCAACTCACCTCCCAAATCACATCAGTTATTTCTCTTGTCCCAAATGTGAGAAAAATATACCTAAACCAAGCTTAGCCCATTCTCCCCCTAAAATATAAATTTTATTTGTTTTAATCGAATTAACTAGACCCAATGAGAACAACCACTTAATGATTCGAATCGGATCTTAACGTCAAAATACTTTTTAATATTTTTGCTGACCATCATCCTCGGCTACTTTAAAACAATTGATCACCATGGACAAAAAGACACGACGCAATCGTAAACATAAGTCCAAGCAACAACGCCTCAATCAAATCCTCCACTCAAAGATCATTTCATCCAACAAATAAAAAAAATACGCACAGTGAATGTATTATTAGCAGTACAAATCATCATAAACTATTGAACAAACAGCTCGTTTCTTCGGCGATACAAGATGGCTATGCATTACAATCTTAGGATGATAATAGAGCAGTTATAACTCCAAGCTTTTTGGAAGTTTTCAAGAAGAAGCTCATTCCAAACAACCATTTAGTCCATTCATACACTTGGGCTAGCATTGTCAGCTGCTTCTTACATAGAAAAGTAATTATATGAGGTTTTTATTCCTTTTTTCTCCCTAAATTCACAGAAATGAGATTTAAATTTTGTTTTTCAGGTTTTTGGGATTGTACTTGTTTCTTTACTCCCAAGATAAAGTCTTTGCTGATTTGACTCTAATATTTTTCATTGGAATATTGAAGGTAGATATTATTTATTAAGTATACGGACAGAGAATTTAATGAAGAGTAGGAATCCATATTATGTTAGGATTAGTTTCCTTATTAACGAAAGTTTAAGACTTTTAATTTCCTTTCTAATTTAGAATTTTATTTCTTTTTAATTTAGGATTTGGTTTACTTCATGAGTTAGGATAATTACTACTACGATAAATAGCTCCCTCTTATAGCCTTTGAAGGTAGATTTTTGAGTTTTCAGTTTTCAAATCTCTTTATGAGTATTTGACAGTTAATTATCTATATTCCACGGAATCAACGAGTCTTAACCCCTAAATTCGTGGTATTTATTTGAATCAACATGAATTTAATTGTTCTTTTATTCTAGTATTCTCTAGAATCAACGAAATATTTTAAACATTAAACTTCTGCAGCATCGGCTTAGTATAAGAGCTAAAAGCATGTTATCACCAATCTAACTCCATTTACCACCAAACCTTTCCTTTTCCCTTTTTGATTTTCTCGTTTAGCTTAAAAAAAAAAAACCAAAACAGAGGCAAAAACTTCAGCCCGTGGCCACCGTTCAAGGCTGTCAGCTTTAGTTTTTTCGTCACTGATCTAGGCGTAAACACCACCATTTGGATCAAAATTTGCCGGTCATCAAAGACCAAGCATCTTCCATCTTCATTTAGCTACAGATTGCCGGAAAAAAAGCCAAAACAGCCACGATCGCCGCCACCTCTGTTCACTACTTTTTGGCACAATTTAATAGTCATCACCACCACCAATCCACTCCTTTCCATTAGGTGAATCTTTCCCACCATTCCTCACCGCTGATCAACGCTCAAACCACCGACTTTATTGATAATTTCCTGTCAAAACACCACTTTTTCGGACAAATCACCACCACCATTATACCCACCAACCCAAAATATTTCAAATCCACCCATCCTTGCTCGATTTCCAACCACCGTCATCAAAAATCTAAAATTATTACTTAATTACAGTTTCGACCTAAAATTTTATTTAATTTCAATTTAGCTCCACTACCTTTTTAAACCCAAATTTGGAAAATGCCTCCAAGAAAAGCTCGTGATGCTCATGCTGCAACTTACAATCAAGATGATGCTTCTAAAGATAAAGCCCTAGCTAGCATGACAGCCAGAATTGATATGTTAGCTGCATAAATGGCACAAATGACAAAGTTACTTGACAAACACCATTATACTCTAGAACGCGAAGACAAATCAAGTGAAAGCTTTGCTAACCCATTCTCTGGACATCGACCTAGAATTGAGTCTACTAATGACGAAAGATGGAAATCTGGGTTGAGAATTGACATTCCTAAATTCCAAGAAAGTGGTCGACTTGAAGAATCATTGGATTGGATTAATGACATTGAAGAAGTTTTTGAATACAAGGAAGTTCCTGAAAATAAATTAATTTCACTTGCTGCAACTCGATTTTGTGGAAAAGCAGCAGCTTGGTGGCAACAAACTAAGCTCACAAGGATTAGGCAAGGCAAAAAGAGATAGATTCTTGGGAAAAATTGAAGAAGCACTTACGTGGAGCATTCTTACTTCATAATTACGCCAAGCTGTCATACCAATAGTTACATAATTTAAGTAAGGTAATCAATTAGTGGATGATTACACCACAGAATTCCATTGGTTGGTGGCATGCAATGACTTGACATAGACAGAAAAACAACAGGTTTCCCGCTACATTGGAGGACTACGATCTCAGTTTCAAGACCAATTAAATTTACTTGACCCATACTCTATTTCAGAGGCACACCAACAAGCCTTGCAGTTGGAGAATCAATTTAGTCGACATACTAATGACTCAAGCTTTTGGGGTGCTCGAAGTATTGTTTGTGATAATTCAAATCTGACTTCCCAATTTCGTAATTTCACTCCTCCAAATAAAAATAGTAAACCTAGTGAAATTGGTCAAAACAGAAAAACCCAATCCTCGGGTTCGGGAATACGCTGTTTTAATTACGGAGAAAATGGGCACCGAATGACATAATGTAAAAAAGAAAGAAAATACGGTAAAGGCTTAATCGTAGGCACAGAGGAAATTGAAGACTATCAGGAGGAAGAAACTGAAGAGTTCGCTGAAGAGCCAACTTTTGATAGTAGTGGTAGCGCTCAATCTATTGAACAACATGGTGATAGCGGACCAATGTTGATCGTGAACCATGTATTCTTTACTCCTAAAGATCAAGACAAAGACAAGTAGTTACGACAAAATATTTTTCAAACTACTTGCACAATTGGGGGTAACAAAGCTAAATTTAAAGATAGAACCTCATCAAACTCCATATAAGCTCACATAGCTAAAGAAAGGAAATCAAGTGACAGTATTAAAATGTTGCTTAGTTTCCTCATCTATTGGGTAAAATTTGGTATGATGTTGTGGCTATGGATGCTTATCATCTATTACTAGGTAGATCGTAGCAATATGATCGAAATATAGTGCATGATGGGAAGAGAAACATTATAGCTTTATGTTTAACAATACTAAGATCGTTATCTTACCTAACAAAGAGCTTACTCTCCAGCAAGACTTAGGTAATTATTTGTTAAGTAAGAAGTAGTTTATGGATGTTGTAGCAAAGACAAAGAGAGTCTACATTTTATTGGGAAAGGAGAGTCATAATGACTCGAAGATTCCTGAAGCTGTGACACCTATACTGAAGGAATTTCAAGATTTGTTCCCTAATGAGCTACCTTACAGCCTCTTCGGGATATTCAACACTAAATTGATTTGGTGCCATGCTGTACATTACCAAATCAATCCTATTATCATATGAGTCCTACAGAACATGAGGAATTAAGATGCCAAGTGGAAGAGTTACTAGAAAAGGGATTTATCGATGAAAGTCTTAATCCTTGTGCAGTCCCTACTTTGTTGACTCCAAAGAAAGATGGTTCTTGGAGGTTGTGCGTGGACAATCGAGCTATCAATAAAATTACAGTTCGATATCATTTTCCAATCCCTCGATTAGATGACTTGTTAGATCAACTTAGTGGAGTCATAGTTTTTACCAAACTTGATTTGAAAGTGGCTACCATCAAATTTGAATACATATATCCCAGAGACGAATGGAAAACAATCTTTAAAATTCGCAAATGATTATACGAGTGGTTGGTAATGCCGTTTGGCTTATCTAATGCTCCGAGTACTTTCATGTGAGTTATGAATCAGGTTTTTTGCCCTTTTATTGGAAAGTTTATGGTTATTTACTTCAATAATATACTTATATATAGTACTAGTTACGAGTTACATCTACAACATTTGAGAGAAATACTTTCAACGTTAAGAGTAGCAAGTTTATACACCTCAATAAACAAATGTATTTTCTTGGCAGAAAAAGTATTATTTTTGGGATATGTGGTGTCAAAAGATGGTATATATATTGATCAATTGAGGGTGGATGCTATTAAAGATTGACCACAACCAGCTACTTTGTCCGCCACTAGAAGTTTCCTTGGATTGGCCTTTTTTCATAGATGATTTATTCCTCATTTTAGTACCATTATGGTGCCAATCACGAATTGTATGAAAGGAGGACAATTCTCATGAACAGAGGCAGCTACTAAGGCATTTGAGATTATCAAAGAGAAGTTGATTTCTATAAACCTTGCAAGCTTCATATCTCCATTTCTAACAAACTTGAGTCCATTATCTTGAGCGGCTTTCAAACACCTTGGAAATCTTTTGTATGCCACGAGATGTTGAACTATAGATGCAGACATATATTGACCTAGTTTGTTGGCAATCTCACGTCTTGTTAGTATTAAGTATTGTTTTCCTTTAACAATACTTTTGTAATGTGTTAGATCTTTAACATAATGACCAAGATTTCCTTGAGCTTTCTTCTGCAATTTCAATCTTGTACTCATAAGTGTGTCAATGCCTTTGTGCTCTAGTAATTGAACTTTTGATAAAAAAAAAAATCTTTTATACATTTTCTCTGAAAGAGATAAACATAATTTGCATAATTAAAACTTCTATTCGTAGAAAATAAGAAGTGTTCCAAGATTTTTTAATGCAAACATTATGCTAAACTTGACAATAAAGCTTTTTAACTTAGTGTTATTTGGACAATAATTAAGATATCATCAACATAGATGAGTATCATGATCTAGCACTCTTTGTGAAGAGTGAAGAATCGGATCCCCAGCCGGGCTCGTAAAACCACCAACTGTGGAGCAGCGGCTCTTTAGACCAACTTCGCTCTTCTAGGAGAAGTTCGAATCCGTTCCGTTCAGATATTGATCCGTCTTGGTTTGACATGGTTTACGTGTAACTGGTTCTCAGAAGAGTTAATATCTCCATTAACTAAACCCTTTCACGCCGCATGTGGGGAGACCCACATGTACAGTTTTTAGGGGGATCTGGTCGAAAGACCGACCGGCACCCACCCGACTAGAGGGACTGAGAAATTAATAGAGTACAAAACTTATCTTCAAGCTTTACCTTATTCTGATCGTTCAGAGGGCGATCGTGAAGTCACTGAATGCAGTCTATAAAGCGAAGCAAAGCGCATGGCGCTGAAGTGAAGAAAGCTCAATAAACACACACGAACACAGATCCCTGCCGGGCTCGTAAAACCACCAGCTGTGGAGCAACGGCTCTTTATACCAACTTCGCTCACAAATCCCTTTGATGAACAAAAAGGGAATACCTTGTTACAAGACCAGAGGTGGGACTAAATGTCTAACTAGATAGACCAGGCTTACTCTATAACAGAATAGCCCTTGCTCAGTGATAAACGTGGTCCCACCTAATATTCCGTAAAGTGAATCTTCTCTTTCAGATCCTGGCCTTGGTAGAACTTGTCTTTGATTGGGATTTCAATTGAAAAGATGTTAGACCGCTTCCGCTTCCTAATATGCCTAAGAAACCGAGGCAATCTCGAATAAAGCCAATTCAAGTTTTTCCTACTCAATCTTTCTTGAGTTTATAAAACCCTATTCCAACGACTATCATTTCATCTACTTATACTAAGTTCTTGGAGCTTGTTTAAGACCATATTTTTAAAGTTTATACACAAAATATAGTTTCTAAGTACTAATTAATTGGTCCTCTCTCAAATCTCTGATACTCAACATAGATGAGCATCACAATTATGGATGATTTGGTTCTCTTTAGGAATAGAAAAGAATAAGATCCCGAGTTTATAAAACCTCATTGCAATAGCCATCCTTTTAGCATTTCATACTAAGCTTTTGAAGCTTGTTTAAGACTGTAAACAGATTTATGAAGTTTACACAAAAATTCTAGTTTTTGACAATCAACAAAGCCTTCTAGTTGATTTATGAATACTTCCTCTGTCAAATCTCCATTAAGAAAACATTGTTCATATCAATTTGCGTTATCTTCTACTGATTTATAACTGCTAAATTTAGTATCACTCTGAGAGTAGTTGATTTTACCACTCAACAATTTGCTGAAATCCCTTTGCTACTAACCTAGCTATTTATTTAGCTAGACTCTCATTAGTATTATATTTTACTCTATACACCCATTTATTGCCAATTATTTATGATCAGAAGTTCTTATGATTAAAAACCATATACCATTCTTGATTAAGGCATTAGATTCTTCCTTTATAGCTTCAAACCATATGGGTTCTTACAAGGCTTCATACGCATAATCTAGTTCTTTATGAACAAGTAATGTAGCATACAACTTGGTTTAAAAACACTAGCTTTACTTCTGATAGTCCTATGATAATTATTTCGTTCAGTAGTGGATTATGATATATTTGATGAGATAAGTGTATGAGAATCAGATTGATTTTGTGGTAAATCATATTGAAAGATGTTGCAATGTATAGTACAATTGTTTGTGGTGATGAGTAGGAAATATTATCTTGAGTAGGATTTTTTGAGTGATGAAAACTGCTGCGTGTAGAACTTACAAAGTTAGGATTGTTTGAGATGCGATCAATAGAGATTGGAAGTGTAAGGATTATAGATGGATGATAGACTTCTTGAGGAGTGCAAGACTGATTTGAACGAGGATTAGACTCTTTTGATGTAAAGACAGAGTCTGTAGAGCAAGGAAATGAGGATTCATCAAATATGACATGTCTGACTACATATATTGTCTTGAAGAATGTGACACTTGCATATTTTATGGGAAGTACTATAGCGAATGAAAATAAATTTACTAGATGATAATCAAAATTATATTTACATAATCTCTTAAGTAAGAAAAACATGTGCAACCAAAACATTTTAGGATATCATAACCAGGTTTATGATTGAATACTTTTTCATATTGTGTAAGAAATTCTAGAACTGTAGATGGTAATCTAATGATATGACAAATTGTTGTATGGAAGGCATCCCCCCAAACTTTAAAGGATAACTTAGATTGAGCTAACAAGGTGAAACCTAGTTTAAAAATGTGCTTGCATTTCTTTTCAACTAACCTGTTTTGGTGATATGTATAAGGACATGAGTGTCTAAAAGTGGCTCCAAGTTGGTTTAAAAATTGAGTGAATGGTCTATACTCTACCCTTAGTTAGATTGTAGTATTTTGATGGTACTGTTGAATGGATTCTCAACCTGCAATTTCAACAACTTGAAGAGTTCTAAAGCCTCTGATTTTAGTTATAAAGGATAAGTCTAAATGCATCTATTAAAATCACTAACAAAGGTGATATATAGGCATAGACATCTATAGAAAGAATAGGTGAAGGACCCCACAAATCTATATAAATGAGTTTAAGAACCTGAGAGGTTTTGATTTCTATAATAGAAAAGTGTAACCTATGAACTTTACCCATCTGACATGTTTCATAAACATGTTAAAGTGCCTACTTTGTTGAATTACTTGAGAGATTAACATATTGATCTTTCTTAAGTAAACGCAATAATATCTTATGATAGGATGACCAAAACGTCTATGAAAAATAGTAATTTTATTGACCGATGCATCACAAAGAAAACAACAGGTTGATAACAAATTTTAGAACTTGAATCACTATTTTGACATGAGAATTGAGATCATATGGGGACAACATTGACAAAGGTGAATTGAAACTTGTTTGACCTAAGAAAGATAAGAGTGAGGACTTGAAAGATTGAGGTGACTTCAAGAGCAACTTATACAATCCTTTCTAAGCGAGGCTCTGCAGAAGAACTTGCTTCTTTAGAGAATCTTTTACCTAACAGACATTGCCAACAAGTTCAATAAAGAGATTATTTTCAGTTGTTAATTTCGAGATGCTCAACAGATTCTTTGTAGTAAATCACTAAGAGAATCTCTTTAAGTGCTATATTTGTGTGGTTATATGCAACATTTGAACATTTGTTGTTAAAGCAAGCAACATCGATATGAGATATAGGCAAACCTTGTCCATTACCAATTATAAGCTGGTCTAAGCCATTGAAGTCTCCCTTGACATGCATATTGGCCATATTGTTAGTTAAGTGATGTGTAGTACCACTATTAAGGTACCATCTTTCATCAGCAGATCTTTCAAAATTTGTAACAAAGGCTTTAGGCATAAGTGCATTGATTGATAGTAGTGATGGCCAACAGACCGTGCCAACCATCAAAGGAAGGCTCATGCATGCTTGTGCTTGTGCCTCATTGTGCTCATGATATGCTTCCTATCGTGCCTAATTTTTTTAGCTTAGGCTAAACCCGACACATGTCCTGTGCCAGCACATGCCGTGCTGTCCCTAAGAAAAAAAAAAGCACGACAAGCTTTTTTCTTTTCCTAATTTTTTAAGTGGGCATGCCAAACTGTTGGCATACTTTTTTTGGTCTGCATGCCTATAATCAATTTGAAAAATTACGTCCATATTTAATAATAATAAACCAATGATAGTAAGAGAATGTAATATCAACAATTAAGTTAGACTTTATGGTATTAGAATTATTTTTTGAAACATAATAACAACAACAACAATAATAAATTTTTTATGGGTTAATTTAATTGTTAACTTAAACTAACATAAAGTCATAGAGCACAGTACATAATGTTAGCTTATTTAAGCTATACATATTGATTTTGATGATAACAAACCACATATATATATTAATTAAACAAAGATTTATAAATTGTGTTTTATAATAAAGAAAATGAGTTTTTAAATCAAAGTGTTTTAGACTAAAATGAATATGTTTTTAAAACCTTTGATATTGTTTTAAATTTCGGATTTGGACCTATTTGAAAACTATTTAAATCTTTTGGGTCATTGAACAATTTCACAAAGTTTGGGAAATATCATAATTTCAAAAAGTATTGGGATTAATAAAGTAATATTTATAACTTCTGAAATTGGATCTATTTGCAAAGTTTCATAACGTTTTGGGTCATAGTACAGTTTTATAAAGTTTTGGGGTCATACTGTAAAATTTGAAACTATTTCACTGTAGCAGTTACTGTAGCAACCGGCTAACCGGTTATCAAATCCGGCAAACCGGTTTCGGGCAGCAAGTAACCTAAATATAAGCGGCTAACCGGTTGTGAAATCTGGTAAACCGGTTTTCTGGATTTTCGAGACAGAATGCAACCAAAACGCAAGCGGCTGACCGGATTTGACAAACGGTAAACCGGTTATTCAAGATTTCAAATTTGTGTTTATAACGGTAACATCAAGCGGCTAACCGGATTCCATATCCGGTAAACCGGTTCTGGCCAGAATTGAACATAACGGCTAGTTTTTGAGTTCTAACTATAAAAACTCAAACCCAACTCATTTTGAAGCTCTCCAACAAGCAAAAACAAAAAGCACACGTGATATCTTGAGCCTTCAAATTTGCAAATCAAAAACATTGAATCATTTTCTTGTTCTTCATTTTGATTATCTACTCATTGAGTGAGTTTAAATTGTAATCTTTATTTCTCCATCACCATTGTAAGAGTGTGAGTGTGAGAAACACTTGAGTGAAGAGATTGGGAGATAATCTCTTTATTGTAAAGGTTTATTGACACCTTGAAGTCAATTGTAATTTGGTTGAAGCCTTGGAAGGGCTTGGATAGTGAAATCCTCAAGCTTGGATCGCTTGGAGGCGTGGACGTAGGCGGGGATTGCCGAACCACGTAAAATTCGTGTGTTTGTTTCTCTTCTCTGTTGCTCTTTAATTATTGTGATTTTATTGAACTTATTGCTTTCAATTTTTATTAAGGCATTAGATAGCTTGTTGTGTGGATTTGCTAGGATAGTTGTTTAAAATTCCAATTCACCCCCCTCTTGGGTTGCACATTTATATTTCAATTGGTATCAGAGCGAGGTGCTCTTATTTAGACTTAACCGTCTTGAGCTAAAGATCAATGGCAACTCAAAACGATTCCACATTTAGGGAAGGTCAGTCCACCACTAGGCCACCTTACTTCGATGGAAATGATTACCGATATTGGAAAACTAGGATGAGAATTTACTTGCAAGCTCTAGATTATGAGATATGGGAAATTGTTAATGATGGTCCCTTTATGCCTTTGACTAAAAATGAAGTCGGAGAAGATATTCCAAAACCTTCTCGAGATTGGAATGAGTTTGAAAAGAGAAAAGCCTCTCTAAACTCTAAGGCCATGAATGCCCTGTTTTGTGCTCTAGATAAGAAAGAGTTTCATAGAGTGTCTAGTTGCGAAAGTGCTAATGAGATTTGGCACAAACTTGAGGTTGTCTATGAAGGGACAAACCAAGTGAAGGAATCTAAAATAAGTAGGTACACTCGACAATATGAATTGTTCTAAATGGAACAAAATGAAAGTGTGTACTATATGTATACTAGATTTACGGACATAGTGAACACTCTAGGAGCTCTAGGGAAGACTTTTTCAAATAGCGAAAAAGTCAAGAAAATCATTAGATCACTTCCTAAGGAATGGAGACCAAAAAGGACTGCCATTGAGGAAGCAAAAGATTTAAATGTTTTACCTATTGATGATTTAATTGGTTCTCTAATTTCCTATGAAGAGGATTTGGCAGCTGAAAAAGGGCATGAGGAAAAGAAGAAAAACATTGCTCTTAAGGCCTCAAAACGTGAGAGTGATGAGGAAAGTGAAATGGATGATGAGGAGTTGGCTATGTTGGCTAGAAGATTCAGAAAATTCTACAAGAAGAATAATGAGCAGAGAAAATTCAGAGGCAACAAGAATAAGAAGGAGAAGAAGGAGCCAATCACTTGTTATGAATGCAAGAAGCCGGGACACATACGACCGGAATGCCCTCTTTTCAACAAACTCAAGAAGAAAGCTATGGTAGCTATATGGGATGATAGCGAAGAGGAAACAAGTGATGAGGATGAGCAACAAGAAATGACAAACTTAGCTCTCATGGCCGTTGGGGAAGAATCATGTGATGAACTTGATGAGGTCTTGAAGAAGAAGAAAAAGAATAAGTGGTACTTGGACAGCGGTTGTTCAAGACACATGACAGGGAATTATTCTTGGTTTTCAAGCTTCACTAAGATCGAAAATGGTGGAGATGTATCATTTGGAGATAATTCAAAAGGAAAAATCATTGGGATTGGAAATGTCGGTAATGTATCCTCTACTCTCATTGAAAATGTGTGTTTAGTTGAAAACTTGAAACACAATTTGCTTAGTATTAGTCAATTATGTGATAAAGGATATAGAGTTATCTTTGATGAATCAAAATGTGTTATTGAGAATGCATGTGATGGAAAAGTCCTGTTTGTGGGAAATAGATGTGTTAATGTCTATACCATCAATTTAGATTGTGCATCATTACATGATAAATGTCTCTCCGCATTGCATGATGATGGTTGGTTGTGGCATAGAAGATTAGGTCATGCAAGCATGGATTTGATTTCAAAAATCGTGAAAAATGATTTGGTTAAAGGTCTTCCAAAAATCAATTTTCAAAATGATAGCATTTGTGAAGCATGCCAATTTGGAAAACAAGTCAAGACTTCTTTCAAAAGAAAGAATCATATCTCTACTTCAAAACCACTTCAAATGCTTCATATAGATTTGTTTGGACCTTCTAGATATGCTAGTTTGAGTGGCAAATATTATGCATTTGTGATTGTGGATGATTTCTCTAGATACAAATGGGTATTGTTCTTAGCTAATAAGGATGATGCCATTGATGCATTTCGAACTTTCCATAAAAAGGTTCAAAATGAAAAAGGTTATTCCATTTCTTGTATTAGAAGTGATCATGGTGGAGAGTTTGAAAATCATGCATTTGAAAATTTTTGTAATGACTTTGGCATTAAACATCAATTTTCATCACCTAGGACTCCACAACAAAATGGAGTAGTAGAAAGGAAAAATAGGTCTATTCAAGAAATGGCTAGGACTATGTTGAATGAAAACTCTTTGCCTAAGTATTTTTGGGCCGAAGCCGTCAACACCGCTTGTTATGTTTTAAATCGGGTGTTGATTAGACCTAATCTTAATAAAACTCCTTACGAGTTTTGGAAAAATAGAAAACTCAACATTGGCTATTTTAAAGTTTTTGGATGCAAATGTTTTGTTTTAAACACGAAAGACAATCTTGGTAAATTTGATCCAAAATCTGATGTTGGTATTTTTTTTAGATATTCAAATTCGAGCAAAGCTTATAGAGTTTATAACAAAAGAACTTTGATTGTGGAGGAATCTATGCATGTTATTTTTGATGAGTCTAACCCCTCCTCTACGGAGAAAGCCATTGTTGATGATAATGCAGAAGAAGAACCACAAGAAGAAGCATCAAATGACAACCAAGAAGACACAACAAATGGAATTCAAGAGGAGCATCATGAAGAACCAAATGAGGAACAAAATCAAGGTACTTCTCAAACACTCCCCAAGGAGTGGAGGTATGTTTCCTCTCACCCTAAAGATCTCATTTTAGGAGATCCCTCACGAGGTGTTACCACTAGATCATCACTTAGGAACACATGTGAGCATGCTGCATTTATTTCTCAATTTGAACCAAAATCCTTCGCGGATGCGGAAAATGATGAATCTTGGATTATGGCAATGCAAGAGGAGTTAAATCAATTTGAGAGAAACAATGTGTGGGAGTTAGTACCTAATCCAGAACATCAATCCATTATAGGCACTAAATGGGTGTTTAGAAATAAAATGGATGAATCTAGTGTGGTTGTAAGAAATAAAGCTAGATTAGTAGCTCAAGGTTACAACCAAGAAGAGGGGATTGATTTTGATGAAACTTTTGCACCTGTAGCAAGATTAGAATCCATTAGGATGTTGTTAGCATATGCATGTCATAAGGATTTTATTTTATATCAAATGGATGTCAAGAGTGCTTTCTTGAATGGATATATTATGGAGGAAGTTTATGTGAAACAACCTCCTGGTTTTGAAAATGAAAAATTTCCAGATCATGTGTATAAGTTATCCAAAGCTTTGTATGGTTTAAAACAAGCACCTAGAGCTTGGTATGATAGGCTTAAAAACTTTTTGTTAGATAATGATTTTGTAATGGGAAAAGCGGATACAACTCTTTTTGTTAAGCATAAGAACCAAGACATACTCATTGTTCAAATTTATGTTGACGATATTATTTTTGGTTCTACTAATGAGTTATTGTGTAAAGATTTTTCATCATGTATGAGTCAAGAGTTTGAGATGAGTATGATGGGAGAGTTGAAGTACTTCCTAGGACTTCAAATCAAACAAAACGAGGAAGGCATTTTCATAAATCAAGCCAAGTACGTAAAAGATCTTCTCAAGAGATTTGGCTATGATAATGGAACGGCTAAAAGTACTCCCATGAGTACTACTATAAAGCTGGACAAAGACGAGAAAGGTAAGAAAGTTGATATCAAGACATATCGAGGTATGATCGGATCCTTATTCTATTTGACTGCTAGTAGGCCTGATATTATGTTCAGTGTATGCTTGTGTGCTAGATTTCAATCTTGTCCTAAAGAGTCTCACATGCTTGCTGTCAAACGCATTTTTCGATATTTAATTGGCACTATTAATCTTGGTCTTTGGTACCCTAGAGGTACTCATATTGATTTAACTTGTTATTCGGATGCCGATTTTGCTGGATATAAGGTTGATAGAAAGAGTACTAGTGGAACATGTCACTTCCTAGGTCATTCTCTAGTCTCCTGGTTTAGTAAGAAACAAAACTCAGTTGCGCTTTCAACCACCGAGGCAGAATATATTGCCGCAAGTAGTTGTTGTGCACAAATTCTTTGGATGAAACAAACCCTTAGAGACTATGGTATTAAGCTTGGCCAAATTCCTATCTTATGTGACAATACTAGTGCTATAAATCTTTCCAAGAATCCCATTCAACATTCTAGGACTAAGCATATAGAAATTAGACATCATTTTCTTAGAGATCATGTTCAAAAAGGGGATGTTGTAATTAAATTTGTTTCTACTGAAAATCAGCTTGCGGATATCTTTACAAAACCTCTTAGCGAAGAGCACTTTATAAAGATAAGACATGAGCTTGGCATGATGAATGTTGCATCTTGATTTATGTCTTTCTACATGGCTTGATATGTCTGTTATTATATGAATTTATGCTTCATGAATTAGATTGCGAGATATGCTTGTAATTTTATGATTTTATGATTTCATGTCTCATGCATTACAAGGCTAATTAAAAAATTTTAAATCTCAAAATGATTTAGAATTAATCAATCTTAAAGCCAAAAATAAAATGGTGTGTGTAGTACAAGTATAAAAACTAACAATTTTTTTTTCTTTCCATCCGAAAAACTATCTCTTTTCTTTCCTTTATTGAATTGCTCATGGGACAACTTTCGGATGACCGAATTTTGCATCCGGAAAGCCGAATTTGCTAAGCACCATTTCTGCCTCAAACCGGTCTACCGGTTAGTCTTTTCCGGAAAACCGAATTATCTTGCATGGTTACTGGATTAAACCGGTCTACCGGTTCTCTGTTTCGGTAAGCCGAAATCGTTTTCTTCACTCTCTGGACTGAACCGGTCTACCGGTTATATTCATCCGGCTAACCGGATTCGTTTTGTGTAGCTTCTGGTCACAACCGGTTCGCCGGTTAGTGACAACCGGCTAACCGGTTTCGCATGTCACTTAATATGCTCATCTTCTCCATTCATTCGGCTAACCGGTTCACTCTCTCTCTAAAAACCGATTCTCATCTCTTTCTTTTCTCATCAAAATCCACCATTTCAACCTTGTTTTGATGCAAATCAATCCTTCAAATCCGACTCCCCATGTGTTGTTTTGTCTAAAAGCATTCTCAAAACCCGTTTGCAACATCTAAATCCTTAGATCCTAATTCAAACCTAGGGTTTTGGCTTTCATTTTATCTCTCTAAATTTCATCTTTTCAAGCCGTTTCTTGATCAAATTGGTTCACAAAACTTGTTTCAATCCTTCTCATCATCATTCTCCTCATTGTTTTTAACCTCAAATTGGCCATATCATCATGTCTAGCTCTCGGGCGGTTCGAAGAAAGGGCAAGGAGCCGGTTCAACAAACCGACCGGCCACATGAAGCAAGGAATACCACCAATCTATCTCTTTTCGAGTCCACACACTTTCAGAATCAAAAACATCTTGCCAAACGTTTCCGTCAACAATTCATGACTCGTGAGGTACTCCAAAGTTTTTATCTTATACCGGATAGTTTATATCATGTCTTTATTAGTAATAAATCTTTGGTACAATTGTTGGAAGTTGTTGGTTGGTTTGATGCTGTTGTTGTTGAGGAGAGTGTTTATCCCGACTTGGTGAAAGTATTTTACTCGAATATGGATTGTTCCGCGGAGAAAGAAAATCGAGTAATCACCACAGTTTGAGGAGTTTCGATTGAATTTGATGTCTCAGATTTGAACTCTATTCTAGGATCTTCCCATGATGGCCTACGCTTTTTCTCTCCTAGGAAAGCCCCTGATATTCCTGACTTTGTTTATATTAATGCCGTTAAGAACATTTGTCGTCGTGTCGATCTTTCCGATGAAGACTGTACTGTTCATTTTCGTGCTCAATGTCTTTGTCTTCAAACCCGGATTTTACTCCGATTTATTCAGGGTATTATCCTTCCTAGATTCGGCCATTTGGAGGAGGTCTCTAATATGGATGTTGTCCTGCTTGATTGTATTCTTCGACAGCATCCAGTCAACTTAGGATATCTCATTATCCGAAACATGCTCAGTATTCCTAAACTGATTACCCGTTCACTTCCTTATGGTTCTTTCATTACCCGAATTCTGAAATTTTTCAAAGTACCTATTAAAGAACCTTCGTGTCGACCTTCGAAGAGTATCGGGGAAGACACTATTCTCAACTTAGGCTTTGCTTGGCAAAATGGGACTTGGGTCAAATACTCAGGGAACAAGTTTACTTTTCTGGCTCCAAGTGACGATCGGCCACTTAATGACGTGGTTCCAGCCGACCAGCTACCCATTTTCTCGCTCTCTTTTCGAGGGCAGCGCAGACGTCGAGATCCTACTGAGATTGCTCCAGCTCCTGGTGTCTCTACATCAGCTTCCTCACCTTCACAGCCTCCATCCTCTACAGAGGTTACGCTTCAGCAGGTTATGGATGAGGTGCGGCTGCTCTCAGTGCGGCAGAGTGAGTTTCAACAGCAGCAGCAGCAGCTCCTTCATGGTCAGCGACTTCTCTTTGAGCATTTCGGCCTTACATAGCCATATCCATCACCACCATCTTCACCACCTCACTAGTTTTCTTATGCTTGTACTTGGACACACCTACATTTTGTTTACTGCATCTTGTACTTGCTTTTGGATGATTATTATGCTTTTTGGATAATATGTATTCGTTTTGGATGTTATGTATTTATTTTTGGATGATATGGATTTGGTTTACTTGTTTGTTATGGATTTTATGGATTTCCTTGTTCTTCTGGTTAGTTTGCTGGATTAATGTGCTTATCCTGTGATGATTGATGATTGAAAGGGGGAGCTCTCACTTCTCTTGTTTCTTTTTGATGATGAAGGGGGAGAATTATTCAATTTGTGTTATAACATGTGTTTTAAAAATATGCATGTATCCAGGGGGAGTATGCATATATGCAGGGAGAGTTTGTTTCAATTAAATTTTTCTTGAACCTTGCATTGATTTAGGGGGAGCTTTTTATATTTAAATTAAATTTTTTGTAATGTGTTTTGTCATCATCAAAAAGGGGGAGATTGTTAGCTTATTTAAGCTATACATATTGATTTTGATGATAACAAACCACATATATATATTAATTAAACAAAGATTTATAAATTGTGTTTTATAATAAAGAAAATGAGTTTTTAAATCAAAGTGTTTTGGACTAAAATGAATATGTTTTTAAAACCTTTGATATTGTTTTAAATTTCGGATTTGGACCTATTTGAAAACTATTTAAATCTTTTGGGTCATTGAACAATTTCACAAAGTTTGGGAAATATCATAATTTCAAAAAGTTTTGGGATTAATAAAGTAATATTTATAACTTCTGAAATTGGATCTATTTGTAAAGTTTCATAATGTTTTGGGCCATAGTACAGTTTTATAAAGTTTTGGGGTCATACGGTAAAATTTGAAACTATTTCACTGTAGCAGTTAATGTAGCAACCGGCTAACCGGTTATCAAATCCGGCAAACCGGTTTCGGGCAGCAAGTAACCTAAATATAAGCGGCTAACCGGTTGTGAAATCCGGTAAACCGGTTTTCTGGGTTTTCGAGACAGAATGCAACCAAAACGCAAGCGGCTGACCGGATTTGACAAACGGTAAACCGGTTATTCAAGATTTCAAATTTGTGTTTATAACGGTAACATCAAGCGGCTAACCGGATTCCATATCCGGTAAACCGGTTCCGGCCAGAATTGAACATAACGGCTAGTTTTTGAGTTCTAACTATAAAAACTCAAACCCAACTCATTTTGAAGCTCTCCAACAAGCAAAAACAAAAAGCACACGTGATATCTTGAGCCTTCAAATTTGCAAATCAAAAACATTGAATCATTTTCTTGTTCTTCATTTTGATTATCTACTCATTGAGTGAGTTTAAATTGTAATCTTTATTTCTCCATCACCATTGTAAGAGTGTGAGTGTGAGAAACACTTGAGTGAAGAGATTGGGAGATAATCTCTTTATTGTAAAGGTTTATTGACACCTTGAAGTCAATTGTAATTTGGTTGAAGCCTTGGAAGGGCTTGGATAGTGAAATCATCAAGCTTGGATCGCTTGGAGGCGTGGACGTAGGCGGGGATTGCCGAACCATGTAAAATTCGTGTGTTTGTTTCTCTTCTCTCTTGCTCTTTAATTATTGCGATTTTATTGAACTTATTGCTTTCAATTTTTATTAAGGCATTAGATAGCTTGTTGTGTGGATTTGCTAGGATAGTTGTTTAAAATTCCAATTCACCCCCCCTCTTGGGTTGCACATTTATATTTCACATAATAACGGTAATACATACGTTTTATAAAATCATAATATTAATAATTTTGTTTATTAAAATCATGGTATCATCTATTCATTTAATAAATATAAAAATAAAACAAGTACACCATTTTTTTTAAAATAATAATTAAATGAATTTAAAAAAATTATGCTAATAAAATATATTAAAAGATTCAATTTCAAGTTATTTGTAAAATCATAAAATTTTATGTTAGCTTGGATTAAAAAGTGAAATGTACTTATTACCGACCTTATTCACATGTCATGCTTTGCTTCATCTCTAATCATGTTGTGCTTTTAAGGGTCACGTGCCTAAAATTCTCAGCCTAATCCAGCCTGCGTGCATGCCATGCCATATCGCATGCCCTACCAAAACGTGTTTGTACCATGCCATGTTGTACGGACACATGCCGTGCTCGTGGAATGGTACATGCCGCCCGACCTATTGACCATCTCTAGTTGATAGTTTAAGTAAGGAATGGCATAATGCTCTTCAAAGGATGGTGCATAGTCATAGTATGGCTCAAAGCTAGCCATATATAATCTTTGCTCTACCAAAATGTTTTGGTGGAGACCAAAGAAGAATCATCATACTTATGCCAAGAAGTATCGGCAGTATGCCCTCACTTATGGCATATCTAACAAATATGAGCTGATTCATCAGACTCACCAGAATGTATGGCAGGAATTATGGTAGGAGGGTGAAAAGTGTTTCACTTATAAATTTGGATAGCTTGACCTCTGTCATGTACACCAAAATTACCACTACTAGCTGGAAAACCTATAGTATAAGTATAAAAGAGCAGGCTAGTACCACCACCATATGGACCTCTTCTAAGAGTCTTTCTCATATGTGAGTGATTGGCATTTATCATGCTATCATTAGCATTGAACATGGCCTTAGCATTTTGATTTTGTTCAAATCTAGCTTCCCGTGTCAATAATAAAGCATATGCATCATCATAGCTCATTTTGTTAGCAATAGTAATTGAAGTCAGGTCCAAATAACCAGGCCCTAAGCCATTTGAAATTCTCATCAACAAATCTTTGCAGTTATATTGTCATCAAGATAGGCAAATTTACTAACAAGGATTTTCATCTTTGCACAATATTCTTTAGTAGACATGGATTCCTTTCTTAAAATGTTTGTTTCATATTGAACTCCAAATCATTTTTCAATTGATCTTTAGAAATCAAAAGAAGTATCATAACTAAGGACAGAACCCAATGTACCTTCATTGATCATGGATAATAACAAACCAAGAAGAGTCTGATCTTGTGCTCACTAATTGATAAGCTGAATATTCAACATTTTCAATAGATCCATCAACTGTTGAGTTAGAGAGGGATTGATTTGGAATGATCGGAGTTTCTGAGATGAATCCTTCAAGCTGACTCCCTTTAACTGAAGTTAAAACTTGTTTGTACCAAAGCAAGTTGTTAGATTGATCAAGCAGTAGTAGCAAAAGTGAATGATGTTTGCAAAATTTGATTTTTAACGGTGATTGGCTGATTTACAATTGTAGTGCTTGACCTGGCCATTATGGCTCTAACACCATGAAAGAGTGCTTGGTTTGAGAGAAAATCTCAAAGAAAATGTATTTCTTGAGTCTGGAACTTTCATTCACAACTAAATCGGTACATCATCATATTTATACACATTATCAACCATAACAATTTGTAATTAATCTCTATTTGTTAATCACTAAGCTAGCTGCAATTTGGTTACGATACATTGTGTGTCAACAACAATCTGAACAACTTATGCTGAAGTGTCAGCTGAGCTGTCACTCTCTTTAACGATCTTTGCTGTTTTGGCATTGCTGATTTGTTTCAGTTTCAAGTTAAGCTTTCTTCTGTATACTCTTAACAATGTGCTGCCTTAAGAAATTCAAATTAAATAATCCAAATCACATCTAGATTTGATTTACTCAACTCTAATTTGTAATTAAATCAAACATATGACTAATTTCAAATCAAACATAAAAGTAATTGCTCTCACTTCCCTTCAATGTGGGAAATTAGTATTTTAAAATACCAATAAAACTCCAACAAATGTAAATGTCACTTGCTATCGCGAGGATTCGTAGTCATAAAATATAAAATGCAATGCATGTGATTATAGTGTGCAAGTTCTCATTGAATTGTTGATGCACTGATCAACCACGGATTCAAACTAATGGAACCAAATTTGGCTATCAAATTTTATTATATAAGCGTTTGGGCTAGTTAACAAGGAGCTGCCGTATAATAAGAGCAAATGAGATCTAGAGCAACAAGGCAGGTATTGAATTGCATGTAAGCAATCAATAATAGTGATAGAATTTTTCGTAGTTATCGTCGTATGTGCATATGTATGTAACTTCTGATGTTTTAATATTGGACAGGGACTACTGACAAGAATTCTATATATATGGTTGCCTAAAATGGACAGGCACTAGAAGTACAAGTACGGGCCAGAGAAACCATCAAACCACCTTACCCAACTCCTCCACACCTGAGAAATTTTAGACTCTCCCTCATAGACCAAATCAATTTTCCCATATCCGTGAGCACCATTTTTCTGTACAAAGCAGAAGATAATGTGAAAGCTGACAAAATTTCGCAATAACGTCTCAAGTCATTCCTATCAAAAACTCTCGAAAAATTCTACCCGTTTTCTCGGAGAGTCAAAGACGGTTTCTCAATTGAATGCAACGACGAAGGGGCTGAGTGTGTTGAAGCTCTTGCGAACGGCTTTTTGTTTGAATACCTACGAAAGCCTGATCAGAATTTATTACGGGATTTTCACCCGTTCAACTACGCAGAATCTCCCGTCGCAAGCAACGGGGATCCAACGCTGCTCGTACAAGCTACGTTATTCAAATGCAGGGATCTGGCAATTACAATTTGCTCGTCACAAGCTCGTTGATGGAGTCTCGTTAGGCATGTTCGTTAACAGCTGGATCACCACAGGCCGTGAAGATAATCAATCATCGAGCAGGAGCAATAATAAGTGATTCCTAGATTTTTTGCTTCGACGATCTTTCCAGCAAGTGAATCCTTCGTGCCCTTTCCTTTGCATATTTCACCGGTTAAAGGCAACAGGTTTGTATTTGATGCAAAGAAAATTGACGAATTCAAGGCAAAAGTTGCAAGTCCAAGCGTTCCTTGACAACTGCACTGATTAGGAAGTACGCAAGGGCGGCGTCAAGATCAAACCTTGGATATTCAAGACTTTCTTTGTCAGTACACGCGATGAACGTGCGTCCGGCGCCAGAGCCACCCTTGCCTGACAACTCTGTGGGCAACTCTCTCGCCCATCTGACGGCGCAAACGAGTGAAAAGGAAATCGAAACATTACTGGATTTGGTTTGTTCACTAAGGAAAGCAAAGGCAGAATTTAGACGAAACGGCCTCAAAACTTTGCTAGAAAACAAGAGTTTATTTGATATTCCGCAGTCAATAAAAAACAAATTTGAAAAGACGAGAGATTTCTACACTTTCTCCAGCATTGTTAACTTTTCATATTATGAAGTAGCGGATTTTGGATGGGGAAAGCCAGTGCACCTGACTTTTTCAAATTATGTGCTGTCAAACTTGATTATTATAATGGACACAACTGATGGCAAGGGAATAGAAGTATTGGTGACTCTGAGCGATAGCCTTCTTTGAACGTGACCAAGAACTGCTTGCATTTGCTACTACTAATCCACCAGTACTTTATATATACGAATTAACTAGAAGATGCTCGCCACTTATTTAGTCACTGCACCTATATTAGAGTCTCATGTTTATTTAGTTATTTATTAATGAAAATAAGAGATTAGACGTATATGCATGCCTCAAATAATGGTAGTTCTTTCTGCTATTGAGCCTATCTCGCACAGATGCATTTAAAACGCTAGTGAAATTGGACATGGGATCAATTCTACAACAATTTCAAGGAAAGACAACAGTAAAACCATATTTCAGAAAAGCTGCCTACGTAAATATCATATTAATTTAGTTGCAAGTCAGTTAATTATTAATTTATATGGTAATTGAGTCCTATATAAAAATAAGAAATTTTTATAATAAATGATCTTATTAATCTATCGAATTATTAAATTAGCACATTGGCCATAAAATTGTCAAAATTGTTATTCAATTGATTTTATTAATTCATTATTTATATATTTACTTATCAATATTTAAATATTTATAGGACTAATGATACAGCCAAAAGATAATGAATTGAAAGAATGGTTACTGAATTTTAAAATGGATATTCTCCATAAATAGTAACAATACACACTCTAAAGACAAGAACTATAGTTTCTAATTAAATAAAAAGTATATTAAAAAAAAGATTGATATTTTCACCTTCAATTTGTGTAAACGCATCCCACATTAAAATACAATTAGAAAAAATTTAAATTATTTTTAATAATTTAAATGAAAAATAAATTTGAACAATTAACTAATTAAATGGCACAAAGGAAAAAGTTTTGCATATGGAAAATTCTATAATACCATGATTAAAATTATGGCATCAGTGCCGTGATAAACATAAATTTTATGAGTTACATGTAAGAAAATTGAATGGAATATAAAACAAGCAAATTATTGTAAGAGGGGTAAATTAGTGTTTTAAAATTGTAAATAAAACAAACAATTGAAAAAAAAACTTGTAAATTAATATTACTCTTTAATGAAAACAAAAAATAGTTTATTCATTTAATTTAATGAAAGCAAAGAAAAAATCACTTATCAATTGAAAATAAAAAATTTGTATTGAACAAGATTAGAATAAGTTTTATTAAATTGACTAAACTAAAATTTCTATATTAATTCTAAGATATTTATAATTTTTTTAATTTTCTATCATAGTATTTATTGTCAGAAAGCTTAAAAAATAAAATGGTTGGCATAATTTACGGTTAGAAAGCGGTTAAGCAGTGTTGGTTATACATACTTCTTCATGATAATCCTCCTCTTTGGATGCATCAGAATTGTTGGTTAAATCGTGAGTTTTTACTTTCTCAAAAGATTATTTTGTTTTGTCATACAAAAAGAGAAACGAATATTGTCATAAAGGCCAACATAGGTTTACTGTGTGATTCGAAATTTTATTTCAACCAGTCGCTAACGAGTGAAAGTGGGGTTAAAGAAATATCAGAGAGATGAATTGTGCGGTCATGATTTATAATTACATGGGATGTAAAGACTAAAGAGATTTGATTTTAAATATAATTGTAACGGTCCTCTATGATGCTATAATATTTTTACGGCATCAATAGTGTAAGAAACATATACTGTTGGATGTAATCAATTAGACATAATATTTTTAATAATAAAAATATTTAATTATTTTAAAAATATTATAATCAGTTAACAAATCAGTTGAAAATGTTATTTTAAATTTTAAAAAAAGTGGAGATACGATAAAATATGATCTCCTTCTTTATCTCATAAAATTCACCATTTGTTTATCTCTCACGTTGTTAAATTGAAATTAGATTCTTAAATGCTGTCTTAGTTTCTAAATGATTAACCATTGACAAGAATTGTAAAATTATTCTTGTAGTTCAACTTTTTCTCCATTTATTGCCTTGAGTATTTAATAGGTAGGCTTTTAAATGTGTTGCTAGATGGTGACATTAGACAAGGAATCACGGATTTGATGTTCTTTGTTGTACTAAATTCATATCAAATCTTGTTTTGATGCTATAATATATTTAGTTACTACCTTACATTTTCTTTGTTCACATTTGAAAACAAATTCTTTTTATTCATAGGATTACATAAAGTGTGCAGCCCTGAAGTGTGAACTTCAAAGGATAAAGTTACATTGCAGCATGCAGCATGTAAGGCAGCAAAGCTCCTTCCCTACATTAGATAGAAGACAAAACAACCTAAATCGATGAATCAAGCGAAGCCAAACTTTGTTGAGTCAGCAGTCAACCACTCATGATTCGTCTTTTTCAGCGCGCTTTCTCTTTTCGACTCGAATTCATCCCTTGGACAAACGACAAGATGGCAGATAGCAAAAACAGTGGTTGAAGACCCGGTTAATTGGTGGAAGCAGCAGCCCACCAATCCTTTAAGAAAAAGGGGCAAAGCAAGTAGAGGCCCACTTGTTAATCTCAACCTTTGATTCCATTCCCCTTTTCTCCGCCCCGATTTGATCATCTCCAGTAGCGACGCGCAAACGGTTAAATTGGCATGATCTTGCCCACTTATTAATGTAGTTTTTTTTAATATCATTTATGTTGCCTTATTTTGCCGAGTAGTACTCCATTTATGATGCATTGTAGCCATATTGCACTACATGAATCATGATGCACCATATTTTCGAATGCTCATAGTTAGCAGCTATACATAGTAGTTTGGATACCAATAAAAGACATCGCTTTTAGATCTTTGGAAAGAAAAAAATGGATCTTTAAATTGATTGAGTTGAGATTTTAAGAAAAAGGACAGAACCCAAGTGGGGAGTTCAGATATTAAGGCAAACCCCAATGCAAGCCAATTCTTTATTTCAGTAGTAATTTCTTTTTGAAAAAAAAGGGCACTTTAATGAGCATATTGTGCTATCACAACAATTTTTTTTGTTTATTATTTATATTATTCGTCATATTCTAGTATAAACTATGTAATTTTTTTTTTTACAGTGTAAAAGTGCAGATGGAAAGAAAGGATGAGGCAGAGCTCAAACAAAGCATAAAATCAAATGGAAATGGTGAAGCAAACTTTCAAGATTAAAACCATGAGAAGGAATTGACAAAGCTTAATAAAAAAATGAATCAAATGACATTTAATCTTGCTAATGTTAGGCATCAACTTGGTGAGTTGAAAATGAACAATTTAGATACTTATGCATTGGTGCAAAAAATGTAAAGTGTAGTTGAAACACTTGAACATAATATAACTCATATGCAATCATACCCATGGAAGGACAAGATGACTGCTTCTGGTAAAGATGTTCAAATTAGCAAGAATGAATCAAGTGGTCAAAATTTTTATGCGAAAGGGAGATGAGTTTGAGGTGAAGATAGCAAAGGTTAAGGAGAAGATTAAAGATGCATGTGATGAAAATTTGTCATTGAAAAACTTATTCACATATAGGAATTTGAAACATAACCAAATCTATGATAATAAACAATTATTCAACATTTCTTTGAAAACTTATTTGTATGCATATTCATTAAAAGGTATATTAAAATTCATTTTTTTATGTAAGTAGGATAAAGCAAGGGATGGGGTTGATTTTGTGGATTTGGTTTGATAAATCAAACTAAATATAGTTGAGAGTAAAAAGGTGCATCCTCGAAAGTCTAGTCACTATAAAAAATCTCCTTACGAAAATTTCACCAAACAAAGAGGCCGCCGTAACACAAAGATTGGTTCATCCAAACATGGAGTTTCTTTTTTAGAGGAAGAATGGTATATTTTACAATATATTTTGCATTAACAACCAGATAAAAGGTATGGAAGTATTTAAATATGATCATATTTGTTATGTTTGTATTTTGATGTTCTTATTTGTTTTATTTTACTATTAATGTGAGTTTATAAGTGATATAGAGAGAAAGCGACATATTGTTAATCACTTGTTAATGTCTTCTTTAGCTTTTAATGTTTGGATATTTGATGAGGTACAGATAATAGATATATGTATGTATGTATGCATGTATATATGTATGTATGTATGTGTGTGTGTGTGTGTTTATTATTTAGTTTTCATTTGGTAGTGCATGTTTTAATAATCATCTGATTTTATTCATTGATAATAAGTTGCGATGCTCAATACTTAACTAGAAAGGAGACTTTGAAACAAGATCATGAATCTAAGAATTGGTTTTTACCATCTCTTTTCGGGCTATGTTATATATTTTTGTTGTTGTACATATATAATAGGTTTTTAAGCAAATTTAGAATTTCTTTTTAAAAGTTATATCACACCATTTTTATATACTTATTAGTTTATAAATTTGGTAGCAAGTAGTGGTGAATGTGTCAGAAGTCTCTAGCACTGATAGATCAGAGATTGAAATTTCAGTTCGTAAACATAAGATTTGTGAATTTTACATGGATGCACTCGAAAGATGTGAAAAGTTTAGGAACATTGTCATATGTATGTGTGTGTGTGCGTGGGTGTGTGTAGTTACTCAAATATCATATGTTTTGTTATTATCATTTGAGGTGTTATGATTAGTACAATTTTTTGTATTGTTCCATAGATATATGTTCCTCTATATGATGGGCTTGCAAAACATTGGTAACCTGCGATAATGAATAGAAAACATAAGGTTGTTGAGATTCGGGATTCTTTGCCTAGTTTTGAAACAAAACCAAATCATCATGAAGAAATAGTTAAGCAAAATGTAAGTTAAATTTTGTGAATTGTCAACGAAATTACCAAATGCAATATATAATAACAATCATTATTACTATTGTAGTTACATGCATTAGATCTAGTATTGTTTCATTATATTGCTTTTAACTTTCTTCAAACTGGTACTTTGCCAACTTTGGCATTTTGTATCCAAATAATGTATCAATTCAACCAAATGGAAGTGATTGTGGCTTGTATGTGATGAAGACACCTTGTAAGATGTTATTCCCAACTTGTAAGGTAAATTAATCATACGATTTATATTTCTTAATTTGCACAATACTTTAATCAATATTGAATTGTGTTATTAATTGTATTATGTGAAGTATGAATCGGATGAAGAAAGATTTCGTCTTGCGCTGCTCCTTGTAAATGATTATGCAAATGAGATAAGAGATAGTGTTATACAAAAAGCACTATCATTCTGTGGTCCTAAGGCAAATGTTATGCAACTAGTAAAGTTAGAACTAAAGTTGTTGCTAAAACAATATCGGTCAATTAATGAAGTTAGAACACAATTGATACTTGAGAAAATTTGAAGAAACAAACAATAAAATCCAATTGATCTACTTGATAGAGATTGAATAAGTTGGGTATTGGGCATAACCCCCAGCTTGATTGACTAAGAAGTCCATAATTTGACTAGTCTTAATGCCAATGCTTTCATCAAAGTAGCTTGAGCCATGTCACAATCTTTAACTGATTAATGGGATCGAAGGAGCTTAATGTCATAATCCATTGCCAACTCATGCGAGCGTTCAGAAATAAATTGATTAACAACCCAAGTACCAAGCTTCTTATTATTTCTCACTCTGAATGCAGCTGGACACTTGACTCTTATAACAGCCCACAGTTTCTAAATTCTTTCTTTCTATTCAACATACTCTTTAGCACACTCACCTTCCCTATTACAAATCCAACATCTGACATTGGTTTCACCATCATTATCTTACCTTATATTATTCTTACGAATGTTGAAGCCCATTACTTTTGAGCATTTACTATAAACATTCTTAGCATTCATAAGTGTCTCAAACTAACTTCCAATTCCATCTTGACACTTACCCTTAAAATAAATGGAATATGAAGAATCATCCGCCCTTGGAAAAATGGTTGCCTTAACCGTTGAAGGAATGTTAAACTCTTCTTATGCAAAAACAATATTAAACATTTTATTAGTAGCAAATTTGCATGATTAAACTGTATTGACCCAGAATATGTAATATTACATAATATATATATGATTGGATACACAAATGTGTCTAGTTATAGAGAAATTTTACAGACTTTAATTTCAACTTCTTTTCTTAAAGATATTTAGGATTTAATAAACAAAGGTCATAACTGTCCTTAAACTCACAAGGCCAAATGTTTTCACTCAGCTGATATCAAATACTGAAGAATTATATTACAAGCTATATATCCTTAGAAAGCTGTATTTGTTAGGAGTTCAACTAATTTTATAGTTTTCTATTTGAATTTTTCTACATGCAAATATGGCTTAAAGAATGCTAACTGCTTAGAATCATTGAAGCTACCAAGTCTATGATTATCAGCCAAATTTCATGATTTAACTGTAGTGATATAGAACACATAACATTGCATACAATATATAGTTCAATAGATAAATGTGTCTAGCTATATAATAACTTTAAATAATCAAATTTGGATTTCGTTTCTTAAAGATATTCATGATTTAGTGCACAAAAGTCACAATTATCCTAGAACTACACAAGGCTTGAAGTTTCTGAATGAACTAATAAATAACTAGGAATAAAATTACAAACTATATATCCCTAGAAATATGTATTTGTTAGGAGCTCAAATAATCTTACGGTTTTCTATTTAAACTTTTCTATATTAAGAGACGGCTTAAAGAATGCTGACTGCTTAGAATCACTGAAGCAACCAAGTCCATGATCATCAGCCAATTTTCATGATTTCACTATATCGATCTAGAATATATGAGATAGTATGTTGTATATGGCTGTATAGACAAATATGTCTAGCTATGGTAGAACTTTATGAAATCAAATTTAGACATTACTTCTTAAAGATATTCACAATTTAGTACACAAAGGTCACAACTGTCTTCAAACCACACAAGGCTTGAAGTTTTTGAATTAAATGATATCAATTCTCAAGAAAAAATTTAAAAGCTATATACCCCCGGAAAGCTCTATCTGTTAGAAGTTTAAATAGTTTTACAAAGTTCAATTTTAATTTTTCTACATTAAGAAATGACTTAAAAAATACAAACTACAAAAGCATTCAAGCAACCAACTTGGAAGATATATTAGTTCTTTCTTTTAGCCTCTCCCCTTAAAGACCACAATCGTCAACATTTTATGCTCAATTTTCTTTAGTTTCTACATTTTTTTAATTTGGAAAGATCAATAGAATAGGTGTTTGATTTTAAAGTATTGGTCATTACATGATTGCATAGTCAAAATCGCCTCATGACCATCTCTCCACTTAACAACAAAATAAACATAAAGATCCTAAATATCAAATTATAAAGAATATATACAGTACTAACCTTCTTTATCAATATCCATGGCTTTCTTGTAGTGATAGTTCCCAGATTTATCTTGAACATATATTTTTTTCAAAACTAAAAAACTTAATTAATTGATAAAAGACTCTACTCAAATTAAATTGAACTAATTGACCAAAAGCTCCACTCAAATTTGATGAGATGTTGTTTTGTTGTATGCAAATATGAGTTTGAATTGCGTTTTGTTGTTGATAGGAATTTCTTCTGTCAATAGTCAAACCAGTTAACATGTTGAGAATTCTTAGGATAAATTGTTTCCATCATGTAGTTGGCTCAAGTTTGGCTAATTTCAGTGACCACCACTATAATTTTAAATATTCTCACAATTTCACTTGAATATTATATTTTGTTTAATTACACAAAATTCAATAAATACATGATTTCAGTAAAATATATGAACATGTATACGAAATTGATATTCATAGGAATGTTTAATTACACTTTATAGCTTCTTTTACCTTTGTGTCCTACATCATTAATTATTGGCTTCTTTAATTTTATTAAGTATTAATTTCAAGCCAAACAAAAATTGTTTCAACATTTAATTAATTTGAAGACTCAATGCAAGACTCAAAATTGCTAAACTAGTACCTAAATCATATTCTTAATGTTATAAGATAATTTGATTATTAAGTAATTAAACGAATTTCAAAATCTATTTTCAAAGCATGCAAACGAATATAGTCTCTGCTATGAGATTTTTTTATTCTAATGTATGGTGTTATTTTTTCCATTGTTGAAATATAAATAATAGCCTTCAATTTCTCATGTGGTATATTTTATTGGCTTCCTAGCTCATGAAACTATATGCAAATGTTGAAAATTGGACTATTGTATGAAATATCATGTGATATATCTCATTTGACCCTAGATTAATATATCAAATGCCCATAAAATATGGTTTACTTCATTAGTCTACAAATTAATTTTTACTAATATGTATATTTCATTTATCAACTCATAATTCATTAGGATAATTACAAATTTAATTTCCCTCATATTAATAAATGAGGGTACATACAAGACTCAATATGTGTGTGCGTGTCACTTCATATGTTTTAATAACTACAAAAAAATCGCCTATACTAAATTTTTCCCATACCATTTTTATTACATTTTACCAAAAATTGTATTTTTGTAGTACTATTTTGTAAAAGAAAGCTACAATTGACTACTAAAAAACATCTTCATATTTTTTATTACATTTACATTAAAGTTGTAGTATATTATAAATGCAAAGTTTAATTTTCAATAACATAACACTTTAATGAAATCAACATATTAAGTGCAATGGATGATATATGATATAACACTTTAAATATGCTACAAAATGAATAGGAAAAAGACCACCTACACCTCCAAATTTTGCTTAAATATCATACATAATCCCTTAAAATTAAAAAATATAATATATAAAATAAGATAAAATTTATAAAATATTATGAATATTAAAAAATTTATTTTAACATTATTAATTCGTTGTACTCTTTTAATAATATTAAAATCTATTTCACATACTAATAATATTAAATAATTATACCTAACATTCAAAGTAATATATAAAATTATTATTTTTTATAAAATATTATTTAATTTTCTATACTAATATCAATCTTAAAATCAATTTTTGGATTAATTGATTTTAATAAATCCATTGGGATAGACTAATAATAACTTAATACGAATAAAATTTTCATCATATACGTTATTCTATTAATTATACTTATTGTGATATTGTATTTGTATCATATGATACTTATTTATTATTTCTATTTGATTACCATATTTATATTTACTTATGTTGTTTTAATTAAAAGGTATAATAATCATTTATGAAACTAAGAGGGTTTGTATAACTATTTATGAAACTAAAGGGGGATTTATGTGGTCATTTAAGTAAACCTTAAGGGTGTGGATATTTGTTTTCAAATTAATAGTAATTTAAAATTAAAAAATTAATATTTACCAGCAACTTGTAAGTTACCTGCTAAATTTTAATTAATTATTTAATTATCTATTATATTAAATGAATTATTCAAATTAAAACTCTTCCATCTACGGGTCCACACTAATCCCACTATCAATATTGTAAAAATACATAGAGCATCTTAGAGAAATTCTAATTGTAAATAAGGTTAAGCATCTATTTGGTATGACTTATTTAATGGTTATAAGTGCTTATTTAATCACATAAGCACTTTTTTTAAGAAAAAATGTGTTTGGTTATTTTTTAATAGAGTTCTTTAGGCTTGAATAAGCTAACTTACCTCTACGAGTAAAAGCTCAAAATTTGAGCTTTTAGGAGTATCGATTAGAAAGCTTTTCCAAAAAATATGTAATATAAAAAACATCCTTAAAATAATTCATTGATTACATATATACCCTATTATATATAATACCCAGAAACTATTGCTGCCATATAAACGTATTGCTACCACTTTACTTTTTTCTCTCTCTCTCTCGCTTAAATAGTCGGCACTTTAATTTTGTAAACATTACACTTAAGAGAGAACTCATAGTCATAGCCAATGGTTTTGGTGAGGAGTGTGTTCTAATGCTTCCTACTACTTTTTCATCTTTGTCTTTATTATATTATTCAAACCTTCTTGCTACTTTTTCATATTTGGCTCTGTTTGTCTTTATTATCTAATGGCAATATGTTTGTCTTTGTCATATTATTCAATATGTGGTACTGTTTCATGTTTTCTTTTAAATCTAGTCTTAGTTTCCAAACTAACTCCTAATAATTATTGATTAATGCTTTTATCAATTCATGTGTGATTAATCCTTCCCCTGTAGCAGCAACATCTTTAAACAAAATTCATGAGACGATCTTTTAAATATGGTCTGCCACTTGATTTTCAGTCCCCCTTCTATTTTTAATTTCCAAACCAAATTCTTAAAGCAGTAAGATCCATCTGATTAATCTTGGTTTGGAATCCTTCTTTGAAATTAAATATTTGATGGTTGCATGGTCTATGTAAACAATTACTTTAGTACCCACCAAGTAAGCTCTGAATTTGTCAAAAACAAAAACTACTATTAGCAACTCTTTCTCTGTAGTGGTGTAATTTATTTGAGTTGGAGTGAACGTTTTGCTTGCATAGTATATAGAATGAAAAACCTTATTCTTTCTTTGCCCTAATACTGCTCTCATAGAATGATCACTAGCATCACACATCAATTCTAATGGTAAAGTCCAATCTGGAGATATAACTACTGGAGTAGTGATCAGAGCTTGTTTTCATTCTCCAAATGCTTGAAGGCACTCTTTGTCAAAGTGAAATGGTTTTTCATGCTCCAGCAATGAACACAGAGGCTTAGCTACTTTGGAAAAATCCTTAATGAATCTTCTGTAGAATCCAGCATGACCCAAAACAACTCCTAATACCCTTTACTGAAGTTGGAGGTGGCAGTTTATCTATTACCTCTATCTTGGCTTTATCGACCTCAATACCATCCTTGCATATCTTGTGACCCAACACGATTCCTTCTTGCACCATGAAATTGTACTTTTCCCAATTGAGTACTAAATTGGTTATCTCACGTCTTTTAAGAACTTTTTCTAAGTTGTGTCAACAATCATTGTATATGTCCCCAAAAACTGAGAAGTCATCCATGAAAACTTCCAAAGTCTGCTCTACCATATCAGAAAATATAGACATCATGCATCTCTGAAAAGTTACTGGAGCATTGCATAGCCCAAATGGCATTCTTCTGAAGCCAAATGTTCCATAGAGACAAGTGAATTTAGTCTTCTCTTGATCCTCTAGAGCTATAATAATCTAGTTGTAGCCTGAATACCCATCTAAGAAGCAGTAGTACTGTTTTCCAGCAAGTCTGTCTAACATCTTATCTATGAATGGAAGTGGGAAATGGTCTTTCATTGTGGCTTTGTTGAACTTCCTGTAATCCATACACACTCTCCATCCAGTCGTTGTCCTTGTAGGAATAAGTTCATTCTTCTCATTAGCCATTACTGTTATCCCTCATTTCTTTGGAACATATTGAACTGGGCTTACCCATGAACTGTCTAATATTGGGTATATGACTCCAGCATCTAACCATTTGATAATTTCCTTCTTCACCACTTCTTTCATAATAGGATTCAGCCTTCTCGGGTGCTCCACCGAATTGCTGGAACAATTCTCCAACAGGATTTTATGCATACATATGGATGGGCTTATCCCATTTATATCTGCCATAGTCCATCCAATTGCTCTTCTGTATTTTCCCAGAAAATCTACTAGACTCTGTTCTTGACTTGCATCTAAAGTAAAAGAAATGATTACAGGGAGTGTGTTGTTTTTATCAAGATAAGCATACTTTAAATGTGAAGGTAACAGTTTTAATTCAAAACTAGGAGGTAATTCAATAGATGGTAAAGTTGTTTTTAGTTCCCTGCCTGAAATATTCAGGCGTTCAATAAACTTGTTGTGCCTATTAGATTGTTGTTTGTCCATCCAATCTGTTTAGATTGCTGTAACATCTTCCTCTTTAACATCCTCAAAGGTGGTGACTTTGTCAAGTGCATTACTACAGCATCTGTCAATTCTGTCTGCCACAACAAGATCCACTATACTTAGGAAATATCAATCTTCTACTTCATCAAGGCTCCTCATAGCCTCTAGTACATTAAATGTGACTTGCTGGTTTTATCAATTCATGAGACGATCTTTTCATGAGACGATCTTTTAAAATCAAGTGACAAAAACTTGTTGGTTGATTTCTATAATCAATTATTCAATGCCAATGTGCAAGTATACACAACAATTAATAAAGTGATGAGTATTCAAGATTGTCTTCACAGGGATTGATGTTACTCTAAAATGCTAAAGCAATCACAATAGTATAAATCAACTAAAAACCGAAAGAAACAATTGTCAAATAATTCTATCGTAACTAATAATTGTGAGAGATGGAAATAAAATAATTCTATAATAAAATAAACTAAGTTAAATGTTTCTAAGATTCAATTGAGAGTATAATAGTTGAATGATCAAACTCTCCTAATGGGGTGACTGTTGGTTACCAAATTAGCATCACTTGTTACAATAAGTGTTGCAGTAATGGGTAGAATGAATCTGCATCTGCAGCTATCGCATGTTGTAAATCTCATACCTTTGAATTTACTAACAATGGTCAGTTACTCATATATTTATGGTAAGGCATTATAACATTTAATCTCTCCACCTTACAAGGTGAACACCTATATTTAGACTGTCACAAATCTTTAACTTCAAGTAATGCCCTTATGGAATTTTAGGTAACTTAATCCAGGAAACTCGACTTAAAAACAACTAATACTCTAATAATATCCACTAAGACATGCCCTTTTGCTGCTCTATCTTAACTGAAGCTATTAAATGGGCGGTCAACCGAAATAACAGTTGTATTCATAAAAACTACTAGAGTATAATGCTACAACATTACCATAACAACATCAAAGAACAGTCAAGAACCCATTGGATTATTTGTCATTCAACCACAAGTAAATTTAGTTCATAATCTGGATGAGAAAAATAAACATAAATATATTGATCTCAGAGTACATCCAAACAATTCAAGGAAGAAGAGAAAATATAAGTTGAGCACGGTGAAAGACAAATAATTCTGCACAGTGCTTTTCTTTGTTTTCGAATATCACTCCTCAATCTTAATCTCCTTCTTCTTGCCTTTGTAATTCTTTTTATGACAATTCCTTGCGCCTTTCTATATGGTGTACGCCTCCTTTTATATTGCAAATTAGGGTAAAAGACTCAAAGTCCATGCGTGTGCATGCGTTTTAATTAGGAAGCATGCAGATTGTGATTTTATAGCTGACCCATGCTTTAAGCTTTCTCCCGCATTGCTCTCTGATTGTTGCAGCACTGGTTGCCCTAGCATCTACAACAGCACTACATTACTCCCGATTGTTCTTTTCTTCTTTTGTGGCCATCTTCTTTCCTCCTCTTGCTCATCTAATGTCTTAGCATCCCCTTATGAATTTAAAAACTACAATTATGCACTTGTTTTTAGTATAAATTACTTGATTTAAACAAAACTTATTAAAACCCAACTAAAATGAATGTTTACGCAAAAGGTAATCGAAATGTAATAAAAATACCTTATTTTTTCTCTAAATGATCTTGATTCAAGTCTAGAATTGATGTAATAACTCTCATTTCCTAGAGTTATCACACCCCCAAACTTAAACCATTGCTTGTCCTCAAGTAATGACACATACTAACATTTCCCGCAAACAAACATGCACAAAACTTTAGCTCTTTTATCAACTTTGCAAGGATTCTTCTACCTTCAAATCACAATCCCAATCATACAAAATGCCCATAGTAAATCAGTTCTAGATTTAAGCTTCTATCTATCCATTGTGTGTGTGTGCTTCCTTTGATTGAATTACAGATATACTGTAACATTACCAAAAGACTGCATAAATTTCCGTAGTGATGTACTTCATTCATAAATGGGGTAGCATAAATTTCACAAACTCAAATTGTGATTGTTTTAACATTGAATAAATTGGGAAGTACTCAACCTCCTCACTGTAACATTTATTTTTCATGTGAATGTCAATCACTTGTAATGATGATGGCCAATTGCTCAAACCATATCCAGATCAGAGTTGTTGTAACAATATCTGTGGTATAATCTTATCTAGTGGTATCTTTTACTCAAGGCTGAATATGGGGCTCATGAACAAACCTGGCTACTCAATGCCTTAGTTAGAGGACTTCTCTCTCTCTCTCTCTCTCTCTCTCTCTATATATATATATATATATATATATATATATATATATATATATATATATTAATTTTAGAACTGCTCCAACAGTGCTCATAACTCTCGTACCTTTGACACAATTCTGCAGATGGGGTATATACTCAGATCTGGTTACTCAACAACTAAAGCCATTGGAGCAGAGTTTATTTCATAGATATCACAGTCAATCTACTTGCTTTTCCCCCCAAACTTAAGATCTTTTCTATTCTTTTGGCTCTGCTCTAGCAATCTCATACAATTCAACCACAGTCTAAGTGTTACGACAGAATTTCACTTCTATCTATAACTGTCTCTACTTGGCATTCTAATAAATATTGACTAACACTTAATTTATCTTCAATAGGTTTTCAAATCCATACACAAATATTAGATAAAGAGCTTCATACATCACAAATATAAACACATACATAAACACATGCATTCGAAACAATCCTCCCCAAACTAGAGAGATGTTGTGTCCTCACAAGCATACAGAACAAAAGCACACAACTTGACAAGGATATGGAAGACCTGAGAAAATACCACATAAATTGACAAACAAAATACCACACATTTTTTTAGAAGAACAAACTAAAAAAGAAATAGTACTCTCCTGTGGTGGGGATGGCAGCACATGATGGAATGCTATCAGTGCTTCTTGGATACACTGTGCAGCTTATCCTTTAGTGAAGCTTTTGGAGAAACAGCTGGCAATGGCTTTGTCTTTTTCACTACGGGGCTAGCGAGAGGAGTTGGGGTTGCTGTAGCAATACCAGTGGATGTACTGCCTTTTCATTTGCTGGATTGTCTTAAACTGGTGCGAATAGGCTGGCTAGGAGTTTGTTAGGGAGGCTTTATAATTAATGCATCAGCTGACAGGCCCTCAGCTATGATGGCCGTAATGACCGCAAGTAGTTGCTTGGCTTGCTCAGGTGTAGGTATAACTCTGGCTGCTGCAGCAGCCAGCTCAGCATCGACTTGCTCCATTTCATCTTCAGAGGCTGGAGGTGTTGTCATTTTTGCTTTGCCCTTGGCCTTTCTTTTGCTCGCGAGGACTGGAATAGACGGCTCCTATTCAAGGTCTTCTTTTTCCTCTTCTTGAATAATGTGCTTTTTCCTGGTTTTGGGCTAGGTTGGGATGGTTGGTTCCTCACGTTCCTTCTCCAAATTGTCCTCTGCTTCTGTGGGTGAGTTATCAGTCTCAGACTTGTCACATTCTTCCTCAGGCTGGTCAGATGGTTCAACATCTTCTAATTCTTCCTCTGCTTCTGGTTCAGCTGCAGCATTTTCTACTGGTTCTTCTATAGTGTGGTTGTCAAAATTAAACTGCTAGAGCAGTGCATCAAGGAAGTTCCGATGAGTGCGTTTCATGTATAGAGCAAATTGGTGTAGTTGGTTGTCCAGGTGTTGTAGATAACCCCAAAACCGACCATTTTCCCTCTGCTGAGCTTCCACACATTGAGTTATACTGTTGCTGAATGCCTGGATAGTCTGCTCCAAGCCAATAGCTCGTTTTGCTCCTGTGACAACAGCTGGTTCAGTGGTTGTTCCAGCACTCTCACCAGCAACTCGCTCAATCATTTTTTACATGTTCATCTCTGGCTTTGAGACGAACACCTAAAACTACACAAATGCTGGTAACGAGTGAGGGAAATAGCAAAGCAGCAGTTCGGTGAGTCTTGGTTGCCCAATCTCAGATTTCTTCAATGATGATTCTACCCACATCTATGGGAAATAACATATAACAAGTTGGAAATTTAAGGTAACCTAATCCAGGAAACTCGACTTAAGAACAAGTAATACTCTAATAATATTCGCTAAGACACGCCATTTTGCTGCTCTATCTTAACTGAAACTATTAAATGGGTGGTTAACCGAAATAACAGTTGTATTCATAAAAACTATTAGAGTATAATACTACAGCATTACCATAACAACATAAAAGAACAATCAAGAACCCATTGGATTATTTGTCATTCAACCACAAGTAAATTTAGTTTATAATCTGGATGAGAAAAATAAACATAAATTTATTGATCTCGGAATACATCTAAACAATTCAAGGAAGAAGAGAAAATATAAGTTGAGCATGATGAAAGACAAATAATTATGCACAGTTCTTTTCTTTGTAATTCGTTTTTATAATAATTCCTTGCACCTTTCTATATGGTGCACGCCTCCTTTTATATTGCAAATTAGGGTAAAAGACTCAAAGTCCATGCTCGTGCATGCATTTTAAATAGGAAGCATGCAGATCGCAATTTTATAGCTGACCCATGCTTTAAGCTTTCTCCTGCATTGCTCTCTGATTACTGCAGCACTGGTTGCCCTAGCATCCACAACAGCACTACATTATTTCCGATTGTTCTTGTCTTTTTTTGTGGCCATCTTATTTCCTGATCTTGCTCATCTAATGTCTCAACATCCCTTTATGAATTTAAAACCTACAATTATGCACCTGTTTTTAGTACAAATTACTTGATTTAAACAAAACTATCAAAACCCAACTAAAATGAATGTTTATGCAAAAGGTAATCAAAATGTAATAAAAACACCTTATTTTTTGTCTAAATGACCTTGATTCAAGTCTAGAATTGATGTAATAACTCTTATTTTCTCGAGTTATCAGGCGCCATCTATGGGTTTAGTACTAAATGATGGTGAGGACGGACCATCTAATGAATATGTTGATGAAGATAATAATATATATTTTTAGAAGGAGAATGTCAATATTGAACCAAATAATTTTGATGGACTAGTGAACATTGAGACTAACATTGATAATGGAACTCCTGTAGCATCTACACATTATAATGGAAGGAAAAGAAAATTATCAATTCAAAAGCGAGATGGAGATACAGTTAGATTGTAACAATTGGATCACTTATCTTAAGCAATAGAGAGTAGACCATAAATAGTTATAAGAAATGGTGAAAATGGTTGTAGCGTTGTAGAAGTAATGGAAATGTTACTAATATGCTTGAAATTGAGATAAAAAGTGAGATGTATCTGAATGCCACTAAAAATTATCTTAAGAAGGAGAATAGAGAGATGTTTGTTGCAATCAAGAATTGAAATGTTGAAATTGAGTGGTTGAAGTTCATCAAAGACTCTTTCTAGTTTTATTTTATGGCTTGTTATGTTCAAGACTATTGTTTGCTTTAGCTTATTTATTTATCTTCTTGTATTAAGAATATTATTTTGAACCGATTGGGATGTTTTTATTTTATTTGGTTTTGAGTTGTGTTAGGTTTAATTTTATTTTTTCATTTCTTTTTAAGTAATGATATTTTTTGTTCTATATGTGTGTACCGATATGGAATTCCCATAAAATGACGATGATAGTGAGCATAATTACATTGATGAAAGTGATGCTGAGTACAAATTGTTACAAATGGTACAAATTGGAGTTGCGTTTATGTCAATCATTTTATTAAGCATAGTTTAAAGGAACCATTAGAACATCCCATCATTCAAGTCATTCTTTTATATTAGATGTGCTAAATGGACATAAAATAGATGTCAGCAACAATTTAGAATGGAAAAACATGTCATTATGAAATTAAGTCAAGTTTTGAGTGAATCATATGGTCTTAAAAGAGATGAGAATATATCTATAATTGAGTCATGCATTTAGGAATAGAATGGTTTAAGAAAGATTTCAACATTCGGGTGAAACAATATCGAGTTTGTTTGGAATAGTTTTAGATGTTGTTTATCATATGATCATTGATGTTTTGAAACCATCAGACCCACTATTTAATGGAGTTCGCAAAAAAATTAGGAATGATGAATGATATTGCCAATATTTTAAAGATTATATTGGGGCATTTAATGGGACACATATACTAGTTATAGTGCCTACGCAAATACCATATATTGGAAGAAAATGGATTTCTACTTAACCATGATGGCTGCATGTGATTTTAATATGTGTTCTACATTTGCATGCGCTGGATGGGAAGACACTGCCCATGATACGCGTATATTTTTAGAGGCGTTATGTATAGATAATTTGCACTTTCCTCATACACCTACAGGTTAGTTATAACATATTATTTATAATACGTTTCTATGTAAGTTTGTTTAATTTTTTTCAGTTATAGAATTTCTATTTTGCAGGTAAGTATTATCTAGGCGATGCTGGATATCCTCACATGATAGGTTATTTAGGTGCTTATAAAGGAAAACGATATCATCTTCCAGATTTTCTATGTGGAAGCCAACTAAGAGGACAAAAAGAAATATTTAATCATGCCCACTCTTCCTTCAGATGCATGATTGAGAGGACTTTTGGTGTTTGGAAAAATATATGGAAAATTTAGCGCCAAATGCTTAGTTATCCTTTTAGTAAGCAAGTGAAAATTGTGATTGCTTCAATGGTTCTTCACAATTTTATAAGAGAATATGTAGATAATGACCAAGATTTCAACCTTTTGATGATGATAAGGAATTGCTTCCAACAAGTGAAAGTGAGAATCATAAGGAAGAGAACAAAGAAGAACAAAGTCATGTTCATTCAATGTACGTGAAATGGACCAAGAATGTGATCAAATTGCAACACTTCTCATGTTTTGTTAACATTTTAGTTATATTATTGATTATTATTTTAATTTGGATAGTGTTATTTGTTTGGCATAATATATCAATGATGCCATTTTTAATTTTGAACATTGAAGAAATGATTGAACTAATTTTTTCTTGTTAATGGATAGCTTGGATGCATTTGTTTCAAGTTATATAATTATGAATAATATCATTTTTGGTAATTTAATTACACAAAAGCACTTTTAGTTTTACAGAACCAAATAGTCTAATGGTTCAAAAGAGCTTTTTTAGTTGATAACCAAACATCCAATGGTTGTTTGTCAAAAACTCTCTAATATAAGCTCTACTCCTATAAGCTTTATTCCATAAGTTGTACCAAACAGAGCCTAAAAGTGTGAGTAAATATGCAACGAAAGGGGTTTAAAGAGATTTATAGGGGATGCCAATAGTCCAACTCTATACATGAAGTTAATATGCTTTTTCCTAAGCTCTAAGCCCTAAGCCCAAGAGAAGTTAAGACTTCCAAGCAAAATTTGACAATGAAAGACTTTCCAAATTTGATTCTATCATTTTGATTGCTTGGTTTTTCAATGCAAATGCGATTAAAATTTCTCTCGTATCATCGAGGATTCTTCAAATAAAAAAAAATTGTACGATTAGTAAAATGAGAATATGTTGATTGCCTAAACAATTGTACAAATGTATTCACGTTCATTACATGTATTGATAAATTAATGTTTCTTTTGCTCTTGATATTTCACTTTCTCTATGAGGGAGAAGGATAGTGGAAGCGGAATGATAAGGTAGAAAAACACTATATATTATTTTAGTACTGAATCAAGTCAATGGGTTTAGGTTACACTTTAATTGAAGTGTAATTAGGTCTCATTCTAATCTAAATGACTCCAGGAGATTTTAATAATGTGTTAAGTGAGATTAGATGATGCTCTAATCTAAAGAACTCTACAAGAGAGATTTTGATAAATAATACCAAAGTAAGTTATAAAAGAGAGGTTTTATTATTAATGAAAAGGTAGAAGATGAGATAATGATAATAAGATTTCTCTATTTATAATAGAAGAAACTACTTTCCTAAATTATTGTAAAAAGTGAAATTAAATTACAATCATAATATAAATAAAAGACTAAAACACATGCATAACTGACTCCAATAAAAATAGAAAATACCAAAAGACCTAAAATAATAAATCCGAAAGTCCTAAAATAACTTCCTACATCATTCTATATTATTCAAAAGATTATTGTCACTATAGTAGTTGAAAACTAAGCTTCTTAAAGGTAAAATAATACCATTTATGTAGGAGGATAAATGCATATTTGGTTTTTGTTATTTTAGTTTTAATGCCTATTTAATGTTTATATTTTGAAAATTAACCTAAGACTCTTTTGTCATTAATTATATTAAAGGTAAAAGTTACTTTTTTTTTATTTTGCTAATAACAAATACTCTTAAAATTTTGATAGAAGATAAGGGACCAGTCAACAATCTTTAACACATGAATGGAAAAAAATTATTTTACTAATAAACCCTCAAAATGCTTAAAAGAATATTGACATGACTCAAAAGTATTATTACTCCTAAGTAAAAGAGTGTCTAATTATAATATAATTCGATGAGCCCGGGGTCGAACCACATGGATTTTAAAATCTAGTAGTCAAATTGTTAAACAAAGAAAATTAATTGCAGAAAAAGAAATCACTAGGAATCAATTTAAAAATATGCTAAGGTTGCATGATTTACTCTCAATATTCAAACTATAGTTTAAATACTCTCTTATTTTTATATTTTCCCTCATTTTTAAAAGTTAATGATTATGTCATTTAATTTTTAACTATGTGTGTGGATAAATATGGAATCAATTACATAATGTGCCAGAACTATATATATTAATGTGTTGACATTATGTTAAAATATCATACAAACCTAAGGAAATCTATGAATTAACATAACATAAAAATAACTAGAAAAAATAAAATAAACTTAAAACTCAATTGAGAAAGTAATTAATTTTATAATTTAAAATCTTGATATTCACATTCACCTCATCTTAGTAAAATTAACCACTCATATTTAAAGAAAACAAAACACCGTTTCTTTATTTGACAAACCTTTGAAATATATTACAAGGATATTGATTACACCAGAGAACAACAAAAGAAAGAAAGAAAGAAAGATTTCCTCATTTTCACTCTGTTCTCTCTCAATTACCCCTCTCGCTTGCGTCCCCTTGCCTTTTATACGCAAGGGATCCATCCTTTTTATTATTATTTTTATTATTATGTTATTTTATTTTGATATAATATATATACATTGAGAGGTGTGATGGTCAAATGGCAAGATGGCCACTTGACCATCACGAGCATGGTTGCTTACCCCTTTTATTTTTTCATTTTTTATTTTATTAATTACATCTCCTCAATTGTGCTCCAGTAGTTCTTTTTTGTTCTCTCTTTCAATTCTAATTCCATCTTTATTCCTAAAAAATATTTACGGGATAAAAATTAACATATTGCAAATTTAACATAAAAGTATATTTGGGAGTGTTAAGATAATTTAAAAATAATGAGCGCATTAATCAACACTTTAAGTGAAAAACTAATAATTTTATCCTTATTGCATACCAGTTTGCTACTTCAATCACCTATTATAAGGCCAGAGTCTCTCAATATGACAGGAAAAGACAAACAGAGATCCAGGCTTTTAAGAAAAAAGCTAACAAGGCAAAGCGTACAGAGAAGCGATCCGCTAAGCTCTATCAGGAAGTCCTAAACCTTAAAGAGAAAGTTGTTCTTGCCGATTCGAAGGCCACCTAGCTCAAGTGTGAGTTGTCTAAGGCAGGAATAGATCTTAATGTTACCATAAGCAAGCGAAAGACTTAGAAATCTGCATATGAAGAGCAGCTCAAGTCCTCAGAGTTGTAGATTTCTGAACTCGAAGACAGGGTCGACAACTTGGAGAAAAAGGCTGACAAGGAATGCAACTCTGGGCTCGCCTTCAGCTATAATTGCATCATGTTCATCCTCAAGAAAGAGTACCTAGAATTAGGCATGAGCAAATTAGAAGAAGGTGTGAATAGTTACATGGAAGAGCAAAATGAGGGAGCTAAAGGCCATGAAGAGCCGCATAAGGATACTGATGTGGCTTCCTCATTAGTTGTTGTTGACGCTTCCCCTTCTACAGAACAAATAAACCCTCCTCATGATCTATAAGTAATGTTTCATGTATAAGATTATAAGCTTTTTATTTGTTCATGTATTTTAAGCATTAATAAATTGTCCTTTATCGATTTTGTGCACCATGGTTGTTGATTTATGCTCTGAGCAAACTTACATAAACCTTGAACATTTTCTACATTGATTGGCTGCTTGGCTTTGTCTATTTCGCCTTGAACAGGCTTCGAGGCTTTAAGTCTTTTATTTACATAGAATTGTTTTTGCAAAATCGATTACTTACTCGATTTCATCTGGCCGAGCAAGTTTGGGTAAACATTGACTTTAGTCTCACCTCGAGCAGGCCTAGGGATTTAGAGTCTTTTACTTGCCTTAAAAAATATTTTTGGAACAATTACCTACTCGTCACCACTTAACTGAGCAGGTTCTAACAAATTTTGATTTTTTATCTCGCGAGGCTTTGAGACTTTAAATTTTCTATTTGCCTTTGAGAATATTGTACGAATTTATGCCTACTCGTCTTCGTGTGATCGAGTATGTTCTAGCAAATTTCACTTTTGTCTCGTCTTGAGGAGACTTTGAGACTTTAAGTCTTTTATTTGCTTTAGAAAATATTTTGGAACAATTACCTGTTCGTTACCACTTGACTGAGTAGGTTTCGACAATTTTTGACTTTTTGTCTCACCTCGAGTAGGCTTTCAGACTTTAAGTCTTTTATTTGTTTTTGAGAATATTATATGAATTTATGCCTACTCGCATTTGCTTGATCGAGCAAGTTCTAGCAAATTTGACTTTTGTATAGCATGTTTAAGGTTTTGAATTCACCCGCAACTAAATAAAAAATCTAACCTAACATAATTGAATTGAGAATAAGAGAATTAATAAAACCAATCATAGAGATTAATTCAAGCGGCTGTCTTTGCTTCAATTTAATTCCTTCCGGTGTCTCCCTTGTTTTTTTTCCTTCTTGAGGCTGCAATCTCAAATTCTCTTGCTGCCGATTCTCTCCTCTAAATCAAAAGCCAAAAGTTGGCTTTTATAATGCCCAGGATTGGCCGTATTTTAAAGCAATTAATTTTCTTCCTTTAATTGCCATGCACATGCCATTTCAATTCTTTATTTCCAATGCTTTGTCCACCAATTGTTTACGCAATTCATATGCATGATATATGGCCATTTCCTTTTGTTGTTCAGTTTGCTTCCCACATTAACCAATGAGCAAGCCAAAGCCACCTTAATGCTTGCACATGTTATTACCCTTTAAGATTCTTGATTCCAATTAAATGAAGCCACCAAATTGAATTAAATTCAATTCCCTCTTTAATATCCACGTGATGGTCATAATCTTTTGAATATGCATGAATTAATTTTGATGGCTTCGGTTTTCTTGGTTTCCAAAAATCTCTAATTTTTTCCTTGTTTTAATTCCTTCAATTCCTTCAAGCAAATTTCTTCTTAAATGCTCTGATTTAATTTCTCTTTAATCTCAAAATATATCTAAAATAACAAAAAAACTAAGATAAAAATTAACACAATAAAAAAATATAATTTACTGAATTAAAAATTAACTAAAATAACTAGAATATTTAAGATCAAAACAAGAAAAAAAATGGAGAAATTAATAGCAAAATATATGAAAAAATGCACTTATCACCTAGTCGAGCTTTTAAGAGCTTTTTTATAACTTTGTTTGCTCGTTTGTTTGTGAATGAGTTGGTGAACAAAACTTCAGTTTTACAGTTAAATTATTACAAAACTCTTTGAAGTTGTGATTATCGAACTGTCTCTAGTTATCTGTTATGAGCATGTAGAAACTTCCATACCTCCAAATTATGTTCCTCCAGATAAAATCGGTTGTCCTCCTCTCAGTGATCTTACTTAAGGCTTCAACCTCAACCCACTTCGTGAAGTAATCTATGGCCACAATAGCATGCGTGGCTGCTCCTCGTCATTTGGGTAAAGGCCCTATCAAATTAATCCCCCACTATGTGAAAGGCTACGAAGAAGACATTGTCGTGAGTTTTTCTAGTGGCTAAGCTGGAAAGCATGCAAAACTCTAGCAATTTTTACAACTATTAATTTTTTCTTGTGCGTCCTGTGCATGGTCAGCCAGAAATACCCCTGCCTCAGTGCTTTAAATGCTAAAGACCTTGCCCCCGAGTGATTCCCACAAATTCCCCATGAATTTCTCACAGCACATAATCTATTTGATCATAATCTAAACATCTCAACAATGGGAAGTTGTATCCTCGTTGATAAAGCACCTCGTCAATCAATGCATATTTAGCCGCCTGGCACTTAAGTTTCCTTGCCTGTTTTTTGTCTGCTGGAAAAATTCCTATCCCAAATGTATAATCGGATCCATCCACGAGCCCCTTGTATATACCCTCATCACTTCTTCTTCATGTGTGATGCTTAGGGAAGTTTTGATTTTTACTATAGACTTAGGCATTTACACATCTGATGTTGCTGCCATTCTAGTCAAAATGTCTACTCGATAATTCTCTATTCTTAATATTTACTCGGCCTCCACCTGCCCAAAATTCTCACCAGTTGTTTCTCCTTTTTCGAATACAACTCCTTTTTTTTACCTCTTGTTTGGAAGCTTTCATTGAGATAGTTGGTTAGAAGTGAAAAATATTATGCTCAAAATATTTTCTTGATATATGAAAGAACGAGAGAGTTACAAGTTTATATACAACTATTAAAGTCAGCCAAATCTCTTAATGTAATGGCTAAACAGGCTGTCCTATTTATGACTACATACATTAAGGAATAAAATCATTTGTACATAAGGAATATTTATATTATCAAGTGATATTTGCTCAAAATAAAGATTGTGTCTAGAATAAGGGATTGCCAATGCCAAATCTTACCGCTAATAATATTCTATGAGTTGTAGCTACTGATTGTATGGTTTATTAATGAGTTAAGAATTTGTACGTATCTTCACCCTTTCTACTCACAATGCATGAGCCAACTACAAATCGGCAATGAAAGCTTCATATTATACCCAATTGTTAGTTACTTTGAATTCAAACTTTATGGCATAAGAAACTTCAACCCCCTCTGGCCTACGTAATATCACCTCTGCTTTAAATCCTTGCTCCCTACAAGATCCATCCACTATTATTAGCTAGACCCCATTAGAAATTTTTTCACTAGTTGTTTGTTCATAACTGATGTCTATGTCTAATTCTGTGTATTTAGCAATGAAATCCACTAGCTTATGTGCCTTAATGGTCGTCCAAGGCTGATAGCTTATATCAAACTCGCTTAGTTTTAATGACCATTTAACCAAGTGCCTCTGTCGAAGCGGTTGATCTGTCATCACTACTACTGGGTATGCCTGAAAATATGGCATCGTTTTGCGAGTACTTGTTACTAAGGCCATAACCTATTTCTCCATTTTGGGCTTCTGGTCTTTGCATATAACAATGCTTTGCTGGTATAATGCATTGGGTGCTAAGCTCTTGTATCCTCCCTTATTAAAACTGAACTTGTCGCATACTGTGAGACTGCTAACTATAAATACAATGTGTCACCCTCTCATGCTGTTAATAGTAGCGGGGCTTTGATCAAGTATTCTTTCAGTTGTTAGAATGCCTCTTCGCACTCTGTTATCTATTATATCTTTTTTCTTTTCCTCATAACCTAAAAAAAAGACGTAGCACTTGTCTGTTGCTCGACATATAAATCAATTCAGGGCTACTAATTATCTTGTAAGACTTTAAATCTCCTCAAGTGTGCAAAGAGATTTTATCTTTATGATTGTTCTAATCTTCTCGAGGTTTTCCTCGATTCCCTTACGGCTTTCCATGAATCCAAAAATGTTTCTTGAACTGACCTTAAATGCACACTTCTCTCATCTTAGCTTCATCTTATACCTCCTTAACAGGTTAAAGGTCTTCTAGAGGTGTTTCACAGGCTCTTTAGTATTCTTCGATTTGGTGATTATGTCATCTACATGAACTTCCATTGTCTAGCCAATCAAAGGTTTGAAGATCATGTTTACTAACCTCTAATAGGTTGCACCTACGTTCTTAAGACCAAAAGGCATCACCCACTAGCAAAACAATCCCCTAGTTAATGATGAAAGCGAATGTTCCTCCTTCTACTTATGTATGGGCATCTAATTGTAACCCATAAATGCATTCATGAAACTGAGCTGGCCATACACTGCTGTAAAATCAACCAGCTGGTTTATTTTTAGAAGCGGGAAACTATTCAATCTTTCAGATTTATTAAGATCCGTGAAATCTAATGCACATTCTCCACTTCCTGTTGGCCTTTTTCACTAGGACCACATTAGAAATCCATGAGGGATAATCAACTTCCCTAATAAATCCTGCTCATAGCAGTTTCTCCACCTTATCGTTTATAGCATCGTACCTTTCTTGACTGAAACATCTCTTTTTCTGCTTCATTGATTTTGCATCTTTATATATTGCCAACTTGTGGCACACAATCGTTGGATCAATTCCCAACATGTTCTTATGAGACCAAGCAAACACATTTAGATGTGCTTGCAAACAATTGACCAGCTTTCTCCTTAGCTATTCATTTAGATTCAAGCCAATCTTCACAACTCTACATAAATCGTCACCCCCTATCATCACTTCGATTGTATCTTCACCCGGTTCTTGGCTTTCCCTTTTAAACTCCCCTCGTGCATCTAACAAGGTTATCTGTATGGTTTCTTTGGCTGTGGTTGCGTAAGCTCTTAACTATCCTTTGGTCGCCTTTTCCAATTCTCACTACACTATTTACCCAGTTTTTTATTACAATGTAATAGTTAGACATTACTGATTTGCTAATCCTTACGAAAGGTCTACAAAAAATCATTCGGTATGCATTATCCTCTTCAACCACTACGAAGTCCAACATCATAGTTTTTTCGAACGGTCGTGAACCAATCATCACTGGTAGTTCAACCACTCCTAAGGGCGTTAGCCTTCCTCTTCCAAACCCCTTTAAAGATGTATTAAGCTCAAGTTCGTGATTCCTATCTCCTCTAAAGCATATTTGAAAAGGACATCTACTGAGCTCCCTGAATTAACAAGTATTTTGTTGAACTCTTTATTTGCAACATTTGCCTTTATTACCATAGCATCCTTATATGGGTATAACACTCTATCTTCATCGTTTTTTGTCTATATGATCGGAACTTGCCTTGTCTTGTAGAGTACTTCTAAACTGGTCATGGCATATTTTCCATAATTTTTCCGAGCCTTATTTAAATCTCCAATTAACATGGGCCCACCTACTATAACACTGACCATCGGCTATTCTTGACCCATCCTCGACCTTTATTCCCGTGAGCTGCTAATCTACTAAAGGATAACTCCCATCAATAAAATCATTCAGATATTAATTCCTTATCAGATCCTCTACTTGGTTCTTTAAGTCTCGGCATTGGGCTGCCATATGACCATAAGTGTCATAAAATTTGCATAATCTACTCCTATCTAGTTTATTATCTGCTTTTGTAATTGGCGGTAAGGGACACAATAAGCCTCAATTCTTTGTGACATGGAACCACTCCTCCAAGGGGACTCTTAAGGGAGTATACTACCTATACACCGGACTTTATTAAAAAATTTACGTTGCTCTATCACTGGGGAAATTGTTAGGATCCGAACTGCGTCTATTAAATCTAGTGTTTGGTTGATGGCAAGCTACTGAGATATTATGGTAGGGATGGTTGTGTGGTCAGTTTTGCTCTCTCTTATGGTCTCTGCTGGAGGCGTTATGAAGGGGAATTTTGTCCTAGTGAAACTGATAAGGTTTTTGGAACCATAAATATGAGGTTGGTCTCACACCTTCTGCTCTGCTTAGTGCTAGTTTCTCAACATGTCTTGTGCATTTCCCTTTTCGGCTCCCCTTCCTCCCCATTGTAGCTCCTCCAACTACTCAGTCTTAATCTTGGCTGCTTATTCCTCCTCAATCTCAATATCTCTCTTTGCATGCTCATATGCCATGGATTACGATTGCACAGCTAGGATCCTTATATTGTACCACAGTCTCCCGATTTATACTCCTTCCTTTAGCCCCTTCAAAGTCTGGGGATGATTGAATGCCCCAAGGTCAAGTACAACACAGTGATATCTTTTCACGAATTCTCTGAGGGTCGCATTTTCTTCCTGTTTGATACTCATAAGCTCTATCATGTCATCCTTTAAGGCCACTGCCCCGCGAAAATGCTTTGCGAATTTCAGGGATATCTGCTCAACACTTTTGATACTTCCCGAGGAAATTTACGATACCAATTTCGCACTTGTCCCTCCAATGTTAAAGGAAATGCTATGCACCTCTGTGCCTGTGTTAATCCTTACACATCAGTCATGTCATTGAAACATTTAATATGCACCAATGGGTCATTCCTCCCAAAGTCCCTGAGATTAGGAAAATAAAAATCCTTAGGTATTGTGGTGCTCATGATCTCAGCTAAGAGCAGAGATTCATTATCAAACATTATTCTCCACTTGCAAGCTTTCTTATGCCCTACATCTCATCTATTATTCGAGCCAATCTTCGTACTTCTCCCCCTAGTTCCATGGCGCAACTAGGGTTGAATGCTGTGACCTGTTCACGTTCCTGCTCTATGTGATGCAGATACTGCTTCAATTCCCTCTTTCTTTAATATTCACTTCCTCCCCAAAATTCTCCAAATTCTGACCTTTACAGACTGACCCCTTGTTCTGTAATTCTGCTCACAACGAGATAGACTTTTGACTTTAGGTTTCTGCTCTACAATAGACTTATTCATCACCGCTAGATTTTGCTCGTCATGGTCTAGTCTGTCACTCGATTTCGGAACGTCTTGGTTCTCCCCTTAGTTTTTTCTATCAAAACCGCTTTGCCTCTCTCTCAACTCATGCAATATTGTTGTGAGGGTCTCTATTTGTCTCTCTATTCATTCCATTGGCTGATACATTGCCCTTTCTCTCAACTCACTTGCTATTTCCTACAAAGTAGCAGACTCATTCACCCCAAGATCAACTCCATGAGCTCCATTTTTTCTTGGGTTCATTTTGCTCGTCTTCTAGCTGGTTTGCTTGGTCAACGGCAGCTTTTCATTTTATCCTCATAAACGACGCCAAAATGTTGATGCAGAAATCTAGTCAAGCTCATTATGGCAATTAGGTTGCTACGTCAACACTTGAATTTGTTTTAATGGGGCACGGTACTGCTTGCAGTCATTTCAGTGGAACATATATTGATGACTACGTACTCTCCACTCTGCTTATACCTGAAATCACGATTAAACAGTCAGGGGGCGCCGAATATTTTTCGAACGAAAACCCTCTAATGCTAAAGTCAATTTTCAAGTTTCTGCAAAAACGTTTGCCACAAATCTTTGTGGCTTAATTGTAGCTATTTGAAGTAAAGATTTTAATTCCCACCAAAAAATATTTTAAGAAAAAAGTTCTAAGATGAAAGAGGCAGAGTTTCCCCCTAATTCTCGAGTGTCCTCCCTCGATTTGAATTTGCAAGGATTTTAACCGAACGTGCAGCATCATCCTTTATTCATGGGCCTTAGTGGGTTGGTTGAATGCATGGATTAGGTAATGGGTGAACGTGGTTGAAGTGGTAACTGTCTAGGTGTGGGCATCGTGCCTAATATTTTTGGACAACTAATTGGTCAACCTTTAATTGAGTATTTGTCTCGACCTGACTCTGGCTCTCCTCATGGGTTCTTTGACCGATCCCAATTGATCAACCAAATTATTATCTGCTCGAGACACCTCCTCTGAGGGTTGCTTTTAGAACGAAGAGACCAAATTCTGCTCGTATGTATATCATGCAGTGGCATTTTAACCACCCTAACAGTTCGTTCATACACTTGGGTTAACATTGTGAGTTGCTTCTTATAAAGAGCAAATAATGATATGAAGTTTTTTTCATTTTTGCGTTAATCCTTTCTAGATTTACAGAAATGAGATCCGTGTTTTGTCTTTACAGGTTTTTGGGATTGTATCAGTTTCTTTACTTCCAGTACAAAGTCTTGCTGATTTGACTCCAAGATTTTTCATTGAAATATTGAAGGTAAATACTGTTTATTAAGTACTGAGAAAGAATTAATAAAAGTTACAACTACGCATTTGGAAATGATTGTTTCAATAACATTGATTCATCGTGACATATATTTCAGGTCATAGTGCCCCCATTACTGATGAACACTTTTCTGACGGCCTTAAAAATAGACGAGGGATATATAAATATAAATGATGCTCAGGTCCAGACGTCTGGATTTTCTAAATTTAAACTAAAATTAGAGTTGCATGCATATGTCGAGATATTATATATATGCTCCTTTGACGCTTCATATACTTTATCTATTTGTTTGTTTGTTTTTGCTAATAAATAAACTTAACGTTGTTAAAGATTGACAGGCCGTATCTCCCGCTTGCTTCCGGGGACTTATCAATGGGAACTGCAATTGCGATTTGTATAGGAAGCGCAATCTTGGTAATCAAGTGCCCGCAAAACTTTTTACAATCCTCTAATAAATAAACTTAAGTCTATTTAATTTGTAACCTTTTTTAGTTCATTAACTAATCCCAATTTTTCAGAGTAACGCTTTGGCAATTATGTCGGGATCCCCACCACTTCTATTGATCCAAATCTTGTGCTTTCTATGTGGATGCGCATGTCGTAACGTAGCTTAAAATGCTATCAGGAGTTGGTCGACTATTTTTTAATTAATTATTAGAATTAGAAATATTAAAAAATAAGATTTAAAAAATTGATTTGAACCTTCTCTATTCCCTAATATACCTCTTAAGTAAATGAAAAATAATAGTCTCTAAATGATTGTTTCTAATCTTGGCCGCAGCTTCCTTTTCTTAGGTGGAAGTCAAAAACATTTATGGCTCCTCTCACTCTTGTGATTCTGATGGGATTTACACTTCAATTACCTTTCTGTATGCACATGCAGGCATACACATATGTATGATTTCTTCGTATTATAAATAATTATTTGGCTCCCATGCGATAATTTTGTTTTCCTCTTCACTTTGTTTCTGTAATTTTTTATGCAGTGGTTTAATTTTGATTTATGTATACAGCAATACGTGCTTGGTAGACCTTTCGTACTTACAAGACCATTAATATCTACGGTCGCTATCATGTCCACCTTCGCATTCGTAAACGGACTTTTGAAGGTAATAATTTCATCATTCAAATAAATGAATTCACTAACAGAAAATGGATCTAAATATTCATTTCCTAAATAATGATGCTGTAACTATCTATTTAATCAACAACCTTTATAAACCCAACTGTCTTTTTCTCCATGCACATGACACTGAATGATGCAGCAAATGAGTGCGTTTAATTTGCGTGTCACTTTGGTTAATGGATTGCTTTCTAATTGGAATCATTAATAAACCCTTATCTTTTTCTAACTTTGCATTGGAATTCTCCCCCGCAATGAGAGAAAAATGCGATCCAAGCTTAGCGCTGCAATGAAATTATGTTAAGGCAAAAGGTCCCGAAATGAGATCCTTCTCGTAAGCTCCCCGTTGTCTTCAAGGGTTTTAATTGCACCATGTGCCTCTCCTCTTTCGGCTCATGCAACACCATTTATTTAACCAATTTTTAGAAAGCATCCCTCTTTTGCATTGAACCTTTATGTTCCATAACTCAGCTCTCTCATTTATTTGTACCAATATTGGCTAAAGATCCTGATCATTGTGGTTACAAATTTCGAATTATTATTCCCTTATGAAATAATAATTATTAAAATATCTTATTGTAAATCTCAATTTACTCTTATTTTTATTTAAAAGATTATCAAAATGACCTTTTGATAAAAATTTAAATTTTCTTAATAAAAATGAGAAATAAATATGTTTACAATAACTTAAGATATTTTAAAAATTGCAATTTCACGAGGAAAATTATTCAAAATTTAGCCCAAATTCTAGATTTTTTTAACATACAGTACCTAAATGTTTTCAACCTACCTTCATCTTGAATTCAATCTGGACGATTAATCAATCAAATTGCCAGCAATTAATTTGAAGAAATAAATTTACTGTGTTCTTTATCTATTTTTCTAATATTTTTAGCATTCCTCCTTACATATGTCTTAATAGCATATTTAATTTGAAGAAATAAAATAAGAAGAGATGAGAGATAAGGAGAATGGGAGCAATAAATAAGGAAAAAAGAGATATAATTATATATTAAATTAAACAATGAAATTGAGAATGATCCTATTTTTTCCATCATTTTTTGATCACTTACTCTAAGAAACCAAAATTTTAAGGAAAGACAGACAAATCACAAAGATTAAAGAGCAAGAATTTTTATTCTCCCTTTTAAATAAAAAATTTCATTTCAAAGGATTTTTCTTATTAAATTAGTCTTTCTCTAAGTCAAATCAAATATATTAGATCTTAAATCTTGTTTTTAATGAAATTAATAACATTTTGGGCATTTAAATTATGAAATTGGACAAGATTTGTGTGTGATTTTAAAATAAATATGGACTTGAATTTGATGCATTTAATTAATCCAAAGAGGCAAATTTAAAATTTCAACTTCTAAATAAAACATATCATTTGAATTTAATCGGTGGTTTCTAACAATAACTGACAGGTCATTATAATAATTATAAATGTAATATTTATTTTTATAATTATATAGTTATGATCAATGCTATGCTGTAGTGTCGTTCCAACATAGTCACGCTGTTGATTTTTTAGACAGACCAAAGGCAACTGCTCCCACTATTCTCTTAAATAAAAGAATCCGTTTTTATCTCGATTAAATTAATATCACCCCATTGATTGATAATTTGATATAGACCTTTTCTTTTATTTTTTTCCTTTGATTGATATAGACCGTTTCTTTTATTTTTTTCCTTTGATTGATATAGACCGTTTCTTTTATTTTTTTTCTTTGATTGATATAGATCTTTTCTTTTAATTTTTTTTAGCACGGTCACGATTTCTTTATTATTTTTAATTTATTTTTAGGTTTATTGCTGCTAAAAAAATAATTTAATTAAACGAATTATAAATGAATCGATCCGTATTCGATTAGATTATGATCCATTTATTAAATGAATTCTAAACGAATAAAAACGAATAAACGAATCTAAATTTTTAAATTCGCATTCGATTTGTTTAATTAACGAATCGAATCGAATTCATTTATTTATTAAACGAATCAATTTTTTCAAACTCAAACCCATTTAATTCACATCAAATCAAATCGAATAAACGAATCCTGACTCATATTAGTATATACACGTTGATTTTAATTACGATACCTCTTCTTAAATATTTTATTTTTTTAAACAAACTCAACAATTTGTTTGTCTTCTTATGTACTATTATTTATTATGTGGCCCATTCGGGCACCCCGTCGATCCGTATATGCAAGCACCAAGCATGCATTATTATTTTACCGATTATAAAGCACCGACACCCAGGGCCTAGAATTATAATACTATTTTTTTTGGATTAGGACGAAATTATTATTGAATAATAATTAAAACAAGAAAACCTGAATCTTTCCATGATTGTCTTCTTATGCACTATTATTTATTATGTGGACCCATTCGTGCACCAACGTTTCGAATACACAATTATTGCGGTTATGTACCAACCATGATTATTATTTGATTAGCTACGTCACAAAGTCGTATTGATTACGAAACACCAACACCTAGGGCTTCGGCAATATAGTATTCTTTTTGGGTGGCCCATCATACACAATTATTGCGGTTAGTTTTCCCCTGTTATCAATTATTGTCACCGGATGGGACCCACGTAATTCGTCTAATTGAACTGTACCCGGTTATTCGTAATCCACGCCGGGCATACTTGAATCATCTATATATATTACATCAAATTGTCAAACCGGAAGCAAGAAATCGAAAAAGCAACTTAACTACTTTCGAACTTTGATTCCCGTAAGCAGAGATCTTTCTGATTTGAAGAACATGGAAACTACCTGCGCAGGTTTATAGGCCAACTTTATTTTAATATATATCGTTTATACTTCTTATTTTAGTATATGCGGTTATAAATTAAATTTTTTATATGAAATTTTCAAGAAATAACTGGTCAGAGGGTGCTTTTCGTCAGTTTCTCAGTATTGCTGATGATGATGTCATGAACGATAATCTTGATCTTCTTAATGTCCCTCAATATGGAAGAAACCCCGACCACATGGGTTAAGTGCAACACTACTTTTATTTTTCTATGTTTTATTTAATTAAATAAATGATAGGTATACTATTATCTGTCAATCATGATAATATCTTAGTCTGATTTAGTTCAACTTATAAGATTTCTTGATATGTACAACAGACCTTTTTATTTACTTTTGAGCTAAGTATTTTCCTGAAAAAGGAAATATATCAATAAAAATTATTGTGTGTGTCAACATATTGGTTATATTAGTCTATACACTTCGGTTTTAATTACGATATCTCTTCCTAAATATTTTACTTTTTTTGAAACAAACACAACAATATATTGTATAAAAAACACTATCACTTTTAATCATATGATGGTGACATTTCATTCATTTATTCATAACGTGCTCCTAGTTCTCCATTGGGGATATTATAGTGTGTAATTTTGTAACCCAAAACTATTATTTATTCCACCTCTACGATATCTTGTAATGTTACTTGCAGCTTCATAAGCCACAAAAACATCATCAAAATCAACAAATTGTTTTCTTTTTTTTTTAGGATAGTAATAAGAAAAATAAAAGCTGCATTATTCTGTTTATGATCAATAGAAGAATTCAAGTGACTGGAGAAAATTCAGATTGTTGAAAATGGGTTCTCAAACGAGATAAGCCTCAGGTAGTAGACCTCACCAACATCAGACTCAATCCATAGAATCGGTCTCATCTTAAGCCTAACAGCTCCCTTCTAATATAATCTAGTGAGAATGGTGAGGTGCTTGGTATATCATACACCAAAAATCTACGATGCTTGGACTTTCAAGAAAAAGAGAAAACAAATGCATGCACGGGGAAATGTACTAATCAAAAGCAAATCATATAATTTACAAATTATTATAGGCTTATAGCCATAAGATCGAGAGAAACTAAAACATTTCTTGCATTTTCTGGCCATATTTTCTAAATGAAGGGATGGTCCATTGCTGCTTGCCATACTAGATTTCAAGATGTGATTAACAATAGGTCTCAAGATGTCACTAACAAGGTGCACTTAGATATAACACTTGCCATATACAATTACAATTCCTAAATTTATTAGCTTTTCATATCAGTTAACATATTCTTGATTGTTTTCCATAATAACTAATAAGAATCTTTCATCTCCACCAATAATCTCCCACATCAATCTAAAATACGACCCCGTAATTGGGTCTTCTCTGCAAATAAAACTAGACACTTTTTATTCGGTTTATTATGAATTGTGCTCTTGTATTTTGAATTTTGATGGCTAAATTCAATAAGATTAATTGGTGCTTCAAATTTCAATGACTTTCATGATTGGATTGATAGCCTTAAATTATTTTGAATCAGTTTGATAGAAATTAGATAAACTAAAATAAAATTTAGGCAATTACATAATTCCTCAAAAAAAAAATTAAATAACAAAAAATAATCTGAAGATGCCAAAATTTGTCCCAAAAAGACTAAAATTACTGGTGGCTAGGGATGGCAAAATCCGGGTCTGGGTCCGGGTTTAGCTTTTCCTGATCCGGACCCGGATACCTTTTTCTTTTCCCGGACCTGGATTTTAACTCGGATTTTTTCACCCGGGTCTGGGTCTGGGTTCGGGTTCAACCCAGAAAAATTTGAGTTTCTAGACTCCGGGTTTTGAACTCGGATTAATAAATTAATATCAATTTTTAAAATTCTAAAAATAAAAAATTAATACATTTTCAAGCAATATTAATCAATAAAATTAATTAAAAAATAATATTAAAATTAAATATTCGGGTCCGGGTTCCGAATGTCTGAGTTAACCTAAACCCGGACCCGAATATATTCGGGTTATAAAAATTTATTCCGAACCAGATTTTTTTACATTCCGGGCCGGGTTTATCCGGATTCGTCCGAGTCCGGTCCAAGTTCGGGTTATTTTGCTATCCCTACTAGTGGCACTACTCCCCTTTATAACTCTTTTAAAACCCTTTTTATCTGTTTTTACAATCTTACCCTTAATTGAAAGCAACTTCGTAATCCTTTAGTATGATCTTTCTCAGAATAAATACTATACACACCCATTTAGATATTTCTTTCTTTAATTGTGAAGCTTGAATATGAAACAAATCAACAAAAACTTAGCTAATTTTTAATTTTTCATATCCTTCATTATTTTCAAAATTCTTCTACGATTCGGTAAGAAGAACTTCGATGACCTTGTCTACAATTGAGTTTTGAGATTTGACTCTTAGCAAAAATTGAGTTCATTTCCATAATTATTGATCAATTATTTTTTTTTTTAAAAAAAAGTAGCAATAAAAAAGATGATCGTTAGAAATTTCGAATTATATCCTTAAACTAAAATATAAATTTGTTACATAACAGACCCGGGGATGCAAGGAGAAGGAGGCACTCAGGCACAAAAATAACTTAGAAATTAAAGTGTATTTTCGAAAATACCCTTGAACGGGTTTTATAAGGAATTTGAGTGAGTGCCAATAGCGCTGATCAAATAATTAACCCAAATAAAGATGGCCCAGCCCAAACGGAAGCCGCGAATCGATCCAAATTCTGTAACATTTTTCATGATCGGATCGGGTTCAAAACTCCCATTAGCCGATTGCCATATTGTGGCCCACCAGAAAATATTTGGCAATAGAAGTGCCTTGATGAATAATTCTTGTCTAGAATGCCCAGAGTCCAATAAAAGATCTAAATGGTGCGGTTTTTATTTTTTTTTGGTTGCTTTGATTTGAATAAAAGAGGGGAAAATCGCACTAGGTTTGGAAAAATATTTTGTAAACCTCAAATTTTTAATAAGGACAGTAAGATCATCTCTTAATTATAATATTATTTGACTTTATTAACTCAAAAAAAAATATCGGAGGTCTTGGTGTTCCTTATTGACTATTTTCTCAAACTTTGAGAGCATAGATGTTCTCTTCCCATTAAAGAAACCTAGTTGCCACATTATTTTCAAAATAACGGTGTATGGGATTTTTAATTCATCAGGCCAATAGTAGTGCCTTGATGAAGTATTAGAGGTTGAAAAACATGACTAGCTTACCCCAACTTCTAATTTACTCATATCAAAACCCGCACGTATCTTTGTTTAGTTACTAAAAACTAAAAAGGAAGGGACGGGAATCCCTATCATAATGTTGTGGTGGATTAAATGATTTCATTATGATCTACGATCTTCAAATCCGATAAAAATTAAGACCTTTTTAATTGGTTAATTTTTCCATCACTACAGCATTAGCATTCCTTTTCCTTCCGATTTTCTTTTTCTGGAAAAATGTCCTTCACATGTTATAACATTGAGTACAATAATATTGGTCAAATGAATTCGGACGAATAAACATTGTATGCTAATTAGCTGGCAAAGAAATGAGAGGGTCATGTGCATACACATATGTGTTGGTTTTCAAAACGTTGAATCCACATCCAAAAGTATGGAGAGTAATATTTAGTTAATATTGAGAAATTAATTTTAGAGTGGTAATTAGTCCACGAAATGGATGGAAGATTATTTCTTTTGCACTGGCAAATCATCCTGACAGTGGTAGAAATTGGTCTTTCCAAGAATGCTTTAAGCAAGTCTTCATGTCTCTGCTTTTTGCTACTTCTTGTTCTTGCTGTCGCTATTTCCTATGTTCACCGTTTGCCGTATTTACTCGAAGTTTTTACTCATTTTAGCAGCAGTCTGTAATGTCACATGTGCCTTGAGCATTTGTTTTGTTATCAGTTTGCTTTCTAATCAAATCATGTAAAACTTTTACTTTTACTCTCTTTTCTCTTCTTCAATAAAATTTCGTATCATTCATTTACAAATTTCTTTTTTCTGCATTCAAAAAATTTATCCGAGTGATATGAAGAGAAAATTCAAAAGATTGGGTGTTACTACCTGCACTCAAAATAATACTCCGGACACCACTTTTTAACGAGAGTTTTTATTAATCAAATAATTAATTAAAATCAAATTACAATAAAGGATCAATAAGTTACCTTACTCAATATATCTCAATGTTAAGCATGATGTTATCCTCCTTGATCTAAAGCTGTAAAAGTTAGAGAGAACCTAATTAATACAAGCAAAACTAAAGTCTTTACGGCCCCCTTTCGTATTGGATTGAAACTCAATTAACTGCTTATTTTATAATTTTTGATAGAAATAATGTTTCGTCATTTTATAAAAACTATTTATTTCATAATTGTCACCATTTTGAGGCTTCCGCTAGCATGCTGGGCATCACGTCCTGGCACAATGCCGGAATTAGAAAACAAACCGTTGGATTCAATTAGTCATTTAAAATTAAAAAGGAATGGCAACCGTATGGATACGTTATTCACAGCTTTTTAGGGTTTCAAATCCCTAAAATTTTTTGCCAATCCACATATTGCTTTCACCTGAACTTCAAAATCACCATCCCTCAATCGCGCGCCTTCACCGATCTGATCCATCGCTGATAGCCATGTTTCGTACTTTCTGTGCTGTGGTCAATTAATTTCACTGAAGCCGATGATCAAATCTGACCTTCAATCACTTCCATCGACAGAAGCCATTACACGAATCACCCCCATTTGCGAAGATCTACTGGGAAATCAGTTGATGTTAAGCTGATCAAATCTGACCTTCAATCACTTCCATCGACAACCAGACTCATGAATGTCTTTTCATCAAATTCTGGCCGCCCGCGATCATCATCGACATCATCACCACGAAAGCAGCTGTATCTCATTTAGTGAAAAACTTGCTTCTACATTTTATTTTATTTTTTTCTGTTCTCTTGCTAGATTAATAATCGTTGTTTTGTGTTCAATTTTTATGCATATATGTACCCTATTTTCACAATTTCATAAATAATGTTTTTAAAATTAACGGGTAACAATGAAGCTGACGGATCCTAAATATTCGTTTTTCAAATTCTTAAAACATATTTTGCTTCATTTTTGGTCAGTTTTTAGGATATAATGCTTTATTTTTCGTTTTTAATGTATTATTCTACAATCCTTCAATGCTTGAGTGGGTAGCTACCCCATTACACTGATGGATCTTTATCATTCTATAATCTGCACATGTTAATAGATTATTTTGTTGGGAATATTTCAATTATATTTATTTGCCTTATTGTGGTATATTAAAATTTTAAAATCTATTTGCAGGTGCCTTTTTTTTTTTTTGTGTAACTGCATTGGAGAAAGCTGCAAATTTTGTCATTCACTTGATATTTAGGATAACAAGTCGAGATCTTAGATAATAATGAGGGAAATTTTCCATTGCTCAAGACATGTAGAGGAACACAATGGTGAAAATTAATTCATGTATGGCGTGCACCCTCGACTCTTCTTTACACACATTTTTTGTGTAATTACAAAGTCTTGAGATGCCTTTGTTTAGGGATTCAATTTACAAGCTTTTGATGAAATTATTCGTAAGTTGTAATGAGATTGGACAATGCTCATATTTTCTTAAGATGCTGTTTATATTAATTTTGTTTTACCTTTTCTATTTTTATAATTGAGTATTATTGATTTCGCAACAATTAAAGTTAAACATGCAATAGTAGATATTAAACATGAGTCCGATGTAAACATGCAACAGAATACATGATACATGTGAAAAACGATGTCAAACATGCAACATAAATATCAAACATAAAACTGGTGGGGAAATAATCATTTTTGGCACTTTTTCTAACATGAAACGCCAAGCTTCTAAGATGTAACAAGTGATGTAAAACATGAAACGTGAAACCTACATGTAAAAACATAACATGAGATATGCAATAATTAAAGCTAAACATGCAATGGTAGATATTAAAAATGAGTACTACAAGAAAAATGTCAATAAACAATAAATGACAATCACTTTATGATTGATTTCATTCTATCATAAAAATATGATAGATTTTGTTGGAGAATTTGAAGAACAAAACACAAATTTTATTAGAGAAAGCTCAACAACCTTACAAGAACAATTCACACACTCTCACAAATCACTCTTAGAAGCTATGTTTTGCTTCTTATTCTTTCTTCTTCTCACACTTGATACATACAACACAAATGGCATAGGTATTTATAGTGAATGAAACAAAAACATAATCATAACAATACACATCACCTAACATGTTCCACCAAGCTTTCATCATAGCATCACTTCACCTAACATGCTCTAAAAGAATCCTTTAATGGCATCCAAAGTGTAAAGCTAATCTCCACTCAATTAGATGCTTCATGAACATAACATGGTAGGACCATGATGATGGAGAATGAAGAAGGGTCATGTGCAACTCAACACCTCATTCCACTTAAATGAATTATTTATGTAAAACAAGTTTATTGTTTTCAACATATTCGTGATAAAATTTCTATTTATCAAAAGATTAATAATGGACTTATGATAGAATTATTGTCTATAAAAAATGTATGACAGTATAGTGATAGAAATTTTCACTATCAAAAACTTTGTGGTAGAAATTTATTTTGACCATGAGTGACTGTACTTTAAATCATAAATTTATTTTTAAAAAAAGTAAGCAAAAAGCAGCGTTTTAGTAGAAAATAATATTAAAAATAAAAAACCCGATTTCCCCTGGCCCCCTCACTCCTAAGCCTCAAATCCCAATCTTATCCCCTCAAGTCAAAAAATATTTGCCAGGTGTAGATTTGTTTCATGTGTTCTGTAAAAAAGAAGCTACTACAATCGTAAAGAGCTACGGTCTTGAATTAATAGTGTACCCAATTTTGGAAGAGTCTTATAGCATTAAATGAATTTTCATAACATTCATTTGTATTGTTCAACTTATACACCTTTAGCTATGTCCTTTGCTATGTCTGCTTACGAAATAGAGTTCATTTATTAATCTGCACTCTGTTTTTTTAAAGCTTGTCCACATCCATTTGCACTTTTAAATATTATGATCCCAGGATTCTACTCCCTTAGTGTAAATGTTATCCACTCATGGACAAAATTATAGGCAGGTTCAGACTAATATGAGCATCCACATTAATAAGCACTAGCCCATGACTTTATCGCCTTTTCTTTGCTAGACCAACACCATCCACATATATATTTTCTAGTACACATATGCAAAAACTTCAAGCAAATTGGCAATAATTGTAGAGGTGATAATTTCCCAGAAATTTAAATGACCTATACATTGGTGGAACCATGACCTTATATTCTTAATGAAGAGAATTATAGGCTTTAGCTTGAAACCATTACCTTGGTTGCCTTCTTGAATTTAGAATCCCTTATCTTTTCTAGTAGGATTTAAAGGACCAAAATTTCATATGCTTTATTTAAATTTCTTTTAATTATTTCCTATTATTATTATTATTATTATTATTATTATTATTATTATTATTGTTATTATTATTATTATTGTTATTGTTATTATTATTATTATTATATTTTTGGGCTAGAGCATACTATTTTTTTCCCAATACTATTATTATTATTATTATTTTCCAGCTTATTTTGTTGAATATAATATCTAATTATTTTACCTTTTAAAACAAGCAAGCAACCAGTTATGCTAAATTAATTTTTATTTTCAAAAAGATTTATTAAGTTTCAATTTATTCTGGAAAACTGACCATATATTATATGAATTTTGTAGGTTTATTTTATGCTCGCACAAATGAATTCAACAATATTGGTTGCTAGGTTTGGGGCGACGGCGCAAAGATTATTGACCAAGATGATTAAATGTATGTCTAAAATCTAAAAGGTGAGATTCTTAACTAAGCTCCACTAAGCTTTCAAGTGACGATTAGATACATAGGTTTGCCTAGGGACTTCTATTGCGTACTTTTAATTGCATCCTAGATCTATTTATACGAAAATAACTCTGTTTGCCCATTCTTAAATTGTATTATATCGTTAATTTGCTCAGCTTGTTTCATCTCTTAACTATCAGCTGCTCAAGAGATTAGAGTGCTCACATAACACTTGAAATATTATGATGGACAGTTATGCTTATTACTTTTATTCTTCTTTTATTGGGATAGGGATAACATTTGGAGCTACGAGATTTGTGGCAGAGACGGGCTGCTAGTATTCTTGAGGTTAATGGGAAAACTGAGGTTCAAGTTGGATTTGAATGGTGATTACCAATTGTAATTTTGTTGATGTAATTTCAATACTTTTTTACCATTTGGTTTAATGTATTTGAGATTTGGTATGTGAACTAACATTTTGTTGATATTATAAATTTTTTAGATTTGATTGTATTTTATTTTTATTTGTGTTATAGTAATATTAGAATTTAACTTTTAAAAGCAGCTAAAAAAATTCTAGAAATTTATAATTGTTGATTAAAAAATATTATTTTAAAAAGAAAAATTATCATTTGTATATTCTTAGTTTACTCTATTATCAAAAATATTACAACACTTTGAGAGTGTATCAATCGTCCACCTTAAGTTGACAAAATGTATCGGCTGACCACCAAACTGTTAGTTGCCGTTTAAGTTTGATGATGTCAGAAGGGTAATTTAGTCTTTTCATATGATACAAGTTATAATTTAAGGGTATACAAGTAATAAAAAGAGAATTTAAGGGTATACAAATGATAATTTTCAAGGGTAAAATCATCAATTCACTTTAACTCCGTTAACTTTCAAACGGCAACTAATGGTTTGGTGGTCGGCTGATACATTTTGTTAACTAAGGGTGGACGATTGATATACCCTCAAAGTATTATAATATTTTTTTATAACAGAGCAAATATAGGGTAGTTGAATGATAATTTCCCTTTAAAAAATAAAGTTTATGATAGAAAAAATTACAGTCATAAAAATCATCAATTTAGTGTGATAGACTTGTGACTTATAAAAATTATCATAGCTATTATGATAGATTTTTTTCTATCATAAATGAGTGACATGCACTTAGATGATAGATAAATTGTCTATCATTCGCCTCCATTTATGATTGTTTTTTTCTGTCATTTATTGTCAATTTTCTTGTACTAGAGTTTGATGTAAACATGTAATAGAGTATATAATACATGTGATAGCGATGTTGAACATACAACATGAACGTCAAATATGAAATAGGTGAGAAAATAATTATTTTTGACATTTTTTTCTAACAAAAAATGCCAGACTTTAAAGACGCAACATGTCATGTAAAACATGAAATATGAAATTTACATGTAAAAACATAACTTGAGACATGTAATAATTAAAGCTAAACATGCAACATTAGACATGAGTCTGTTGTAAACATGAAACAGTGTATATGATACATGTGACAGACGGTGTTATACAAGATGTTAGAAATTTATAATCTCACCGAGGATCTTACAAGCAAAAATATCAAACAAATAAAAAATAAAAAATAAATGGGGAATAAAATCAATCATACAACTGAAATACTAACTAGGCAACCCAAGAGGGGGCCGAATTGAGTTTCTAAAAATTTAAGTAATTAAAACTTAATGCAATTTAAACAAAGCAACCAATTCGAAATAAACCAATTAATATGCAATGAAAAATAAAGAGATAGGGTAAGAGAGAGCAAACACACAATATTTTCGTGGTTCGGCCAACTGTGCCTACGTCCATGTCTCCAAGCTCATCGAGCTTGAGGATTTCACTAAGCAAGCCTCCAAATCTTCAGCAACTCTTACAATTGGCTTCTAAGGTGTTAATACACCTTTACAACAAGAGATTATCCTCAATCTCTTAACCCAAGTGTATCGCAACAATCACTTAACTTGATTTTACAAAAAGGATTGCAAAAAAAATTTCTCTCATACAATGTATTTGATTACAAATGAAAGCTCAATGTGTGAATGAATGAAATGAATACACAAATTTTATGCTCAGATTACAGAGGATTGCTTAATGACGATAGTAGTTGTCTCACTTTAATTGAATTTGATTTAAGCCATTTTATAGTGGAATATAAAACTAGCCGTTATTGACTTTCTAGTGATAATTGGCTTGCCGCTTTATGTTAACCGGATTGCCTCTTGATGTTACCATTATATTCAAAGATTTGAATTTTTGAACATAAGATTTGCTGATTTTCATTTTCCTGTTAGCCGTTTTTACTCTAGAGAGCTTCTGCTTGATAACCGGTTTGCCGCTTTGTTGAATCTAGTTAGCCGCTTGCTATAGTGAACAACTATTTTCCAAAATTATAAAAATGCCCTAAAACTTTATAAAATACTTTTTAAAAGTTCTCAATACTTTTTAATTTAAACCATAAACTTGAAAACAACCTATTTCACAAAATCATTTTCTTTTTTCAAAAACATAATGTGTAATTCTTTATGTATCCAAAACATGTGGTTGGTTATCATCAAAATCAATATTTTATAGTCATATAGGCTAATAACAACATTAAGAATTTACATGAAAACTTTGTACTGGAGACAAATCACTACTGTCAAGGATGATGAGAAAAAAATCTACTATGTGAAAAATCATCACAATCACTTTAGTTTTTTTTCCTTAAATCCAAAACCCCAATAACATTCAATCTCTCAATAGACCTATTGTTTCTCTTACATTAGAAACTATCTACTCATAGAGAATTGATTGTTGTGTTATACCAACAAATGTATCCAATCTCCCTATATATAGTGATTATTTCTTGTAGGCGAAGTATTCCTTTTCTTATACTAGCTATATTGCTCCTTGAATAAGTCAAGTCCCAAAGGAGAAATTATTTATTCCTTCAATAGAAATCCTGCAAAATAAGAAAATATTCTAAGAAATCCTTATTGAAAAAGAAGACATATTTCTTAACAATCTCCACCTTGACGAGTTTTTCAATTAACATGATCCATCATGTCTCTACACAACCATGTCGTCTCCAACCCTTTTTACTCCACCGAAAACTACACTCACATAGGGCTTATGAGAATTACTCCACTGTGGGTAAATCTTGTCCTCTATACAACAACCTAAATTCTCTACACCAAAAATTATCATGCTTTACTATATCTAGAGTACACATATTCGGCATGTGTCGATCACCTTGTTGAGAATACCCAATCTCATATTTGGGTTGCCTAAAAGTCTTTAGCCATTCACATAAAAATTCCACCACACACCTTGTTTAAATGCCAAATCATGCCTTGTGTGCAAATATTGTGGACCCAGGAGGATGTCTTCATCATCTATTACAAGGGACCATTTACTTGCTCCCATGGCATTTACTTGCTCCCACAAATGTAAAAAACTTTCTGTTAGCGATACTATTGGTGTCTTCATATACTGACTTGGATCCACTTAACGAACTTGCTCTATTTACTTTTTGACAATCTCTTTTATGATGCCTTGATTACCAACTGTCAATGTCGAATCATTAGAAGCTTTATTGCTTTCACCACTTAACCTTTTTTCTTCCAAAAGTAAAGTACTAGTAACTTTTCAAGATCCACAGTTTGCTCCCATACATTAAAGTAGGCAGCAAATGCTTATAGGAAGTTGGAAGAGACCACAACGGTCTAAGCGCCTAGTCCTCGTCTTCAATTTAAGCTCCAATTGCCTCTATTCTATCACGATGCAATTGAGAGTACTAAAATCATCAGAAATTTTTGTACCTTTAATTATTATTAGCGTATGAAACTGCTCTTTAAGGTAAAAATAATTATAGATGCTCTTTGTCTAATACAAAATTTCTAGCCTTTCTCAAAGTTCTTTTGTCGAAGGAATTTTTTTTACATTTGCAAGAACAATCTTTGCTAGATATAATTGTATAGCACTTGCAACTCTTTCATCAAATTCTTCCCAATCTTCATCGCTCATAATAGATTTCCTAGAGCCACTACTAGAAGTAAGGGATGGTTTGCCCTTCAAAGCCTTGTGTACCCTAGATTGAATCAATACATCCTTGACTTGAATTTTCCACAAGCCAAAATTGATTCTTCCATCAAGCTTTTCAACCCCAATCCTTATAGCCTTATAGGATTTGAAAATTTTTTCGCAGATATAATTACTTTACAAAACAACCTTTAGCTCTGATATCGCTTGTTAGGAATTTTTAATCCCACCAAGATCTTGCAAGCAAAAATATCAACAAAGTAATAAACAAAAAAATAGATGGAGAATAAAATCAATCATACAACGCAAAAATTTACGTGAAAACTCTTATACTAGAGAAAAACCATGGCTACCAAGGACAATGAGAGAAAAATTTATTATGTGAAAATTTATTACAATCACTTTAGTATCTTTTTCTCACACCCAAAACCCCAATATCACTCTTAATAGATCTACTGTTTCTCTCACACTAGAAACTCTCTACTCTCAAGGAATTGATTGTTGTGTTATACCAATAAGTGAACCTAACCTTCCTATATATAGTGATTATTTCTTATAGGAGAAATATTCCTTTTCTTATATTACTTATATTCCTCCTTGAATAAGTCAAATCCCACCTTAAATAAGAATCTTACTAAATAAGAAAATATCCTAAGAAATCATTATTGAAAAATAAGACATATTTCCTAACATATGAAACGTGAATGTCAACATGAAATTGGTATTTAGAATTATAAGATTGAGACAAGTAACAATATACTTGAAGATTTTAATGTTAAACATGAGACATCACATATAAAATAAGAAACAAATTTATGCCCTTTAGTATATAATTTTTTTACTGTTTCTTTCTAAATTTTTTAATTAATATATTATTTTATTTTAATATTTAAAATTTAAAATTAAATTAAATTAAATAGAGCAACCAGTTGATTAACCGGTTTCCCCAGGTCTCAGGCTTTCTTTTTGAGAGCTCGGCACCTTGCTACTAAACTGCCTCCCAACATTATGGCCACATCCCCATTTTGACAGCAACTTTTAAAAGCAGGTAAGTGGTTGCTTTTTATAAGAACTTATTAAATAAATAACCACACCTTTTTAAGTTCTTATTATAACCTTAAGATTTTAATAAAAAAGACACTTATTTCTTATTTCTACACAAACCTAATATATGAACCATTCGATATTATATTGCTGCCACAATCAAATTATGCTAATAACAATTATATCATCGCAGCCATGGCATTATGTAGAATTATACGAGTAAGCACGTACAACATGATCTCCATTTTAGTAGTATTGAAAATGATCCTAATTCAATCTTTTATAAAGGAATAGAAAGAGATAATGACAGTGAAGAAGAGTATTACAACACTAATAGCTTTAGATCATAAGAATGGAAAATTTGAGGATTATTATTGTAACAAGTTAACGTAAATATAATGCATATTACATTTTATTTTATTTGGATTATATATTAGTATGAATTTCATCATATTTTATGTAACAAATTATGAAGTTCATTAGATATTATTTAATTGAGTTTTTTTCACTTTATGAAATTTTATGTATTAAAAAAAGGCATGTGTACACATTTACTAAATATACTCTAAAAATAAAGTTATTTTAGTCAGTATATAATAAAACAACACTTTTATAATAAAAATTTCCAAATGCATGTACTTTTCTTTTCAAATTCACAACAACTGGAACAACATATTTAACCAAACACCAAGTTGCTTTAATCAGCTGCTTATTTAATATGTATAATACAAGTAACTTATTTCATCAGATACTGCAATCTCAAAATTGGCCCTAACTCTAATTGAAATGACCAAATCATTCTTGCACTATTAATTTTAACCACCCAATCTTCTGGGATGGTACCAAAATTTTGGTTTTAAGGGGCCAAAATGCAGAAGTCATAAATTTAGGTTCGCCATAAACACAAAATAAAATAAAATTGTGGATGCCAACAATAAAGACTATAATGTAGGAACTATAAATTTGTATAGGCTTTAGCATAATAGTTTTAAAATTAAGGAGACGAACGTAAAACATACATCGAATTCGGTATATTTTCATTTCATCCCTTTCAATATTATTTTTTTCTTTTTTCTTTTTGTTTTTGAGGGGACGTCAGGGCCTTTTACGTCATCATCTGGTTCCGCCTCTGCTAAAGCCCAAAAGTTCTGTGACTTACTTAAATAAGGGTTATTTTAGCATTTTTTTTAAATTAGGGATCAAGGGTGTATTAAGGAAAAAATAAATTATATACTAATTTCAAATATTAAAAAACTATGGATCTCAATGTTATTTTACTATAAGCATATAAGAGTTTTTTTTAGAGTGAGGCCGAGCTACATGCCGCCCGCCTAAAAATAAATATAATTATTAGATAGATGACATAAATTAATTTTACTCATTTATTTATTAATCGTGTGGATTTTTCGAAACTCAAGCCGGGGTATCTGTAAATTGTTTCCCAAGGAATGCTATGGCCTGTGAAGCTGAGTTAGTTTTAGTTCGTTATGGAGTCATGAGTTGGCAAGTGAGCTGGCTTAAATGGATCCAAAAGCAAAGTCAGTTAAGTTAGTTAAAATAACAGACTAATAGCTGGCACATGGATACACACGTGAGAAGCATATATGTGTATATATTATGTTCTTGAGCTAGATTTAAAAGATTACAAGAGTGAAACTTATACAGTGGCATAATCGAGAGAAAGGTTAAGCTTTGAGGATTTTACATTCTATAATAGAGAGAGCTTGTTTTGTAATCGAGCCATTCTTGGTTAAATAAAATTCTCTGCCCTTGCTGGTGCATTCCATCCGTGGATGTAAGCTTCTTTGTGGAGTTAAACCACGTTACATTCTTGTCTTGTGGATGTGATTTTGTTTTGCTCTGTGTTTCTTGATTCCTTCCACTTGCTTATGTCATTCTGTGTGTCTTGGCTTCTTTTGTTCTTGTGCTAAGAGTCTGGTGTAAAGCTCGGCTGCATTAACAAACTAGTATCAGAGCAAGGAGTTGTTTGGGATCAGACTCAAAGATAGCAAGCACCAGAGTAGATCTTGAAAAGTTCAATGGATATAATGATTTCTATCTCTGGAGTTTGAAGATAAGAGTAATTCTGATTCAACAAGGACTTGACAGTGCCCTTGATGATGGAGAAGGTCAAATGTCCAAGAAAGAAAAGACAGAAGGTTCTTCAAGCTTTGGACCAAATCAAAGAATCATAAACAACAAAGCTCATAGCATGATCATCTTGCATCTCTCTGATGAAGTCTTAAGAGAGGTATCAAGAGAGAGATCTGCATCTGGATTGTGGGCCAAGCTAGAAGAAATGTTTCTAAAGAAATCTTTAGCAAAGAGGTTGTACATGAAGAGGAGATTATACACTTTTCGATGAAAGATGGAGTAGCCATGAAAGATCATGTGGATGAGTTCAATAAACTCATTCTTGATCTAGAAATGTCAGCATAATTCTTGAGGATGAAGACAGAGCACTCATCTTGTTAAGTTCTCTTCCATAATCTTTTGAACACTTTGTTGACACTCTCCTCTATGGCAGACAAACCCTCTCGTTAAAGGATGTCAAAGATGCTCTGGAGTCTAAGGATTTGAAGAAAAGGGCAGAACTCAAAGATTAAAGCAATGCAGAAGGTCTTGTTGCCAAAGGAAAGTCAAAAAAGAAAAACAACAAGCAGAAGAAGAACCGTAACCAGAAAGATAAAGCTTAACAGAAGAAGAAAAAGAGGAAGTGCTACTTCTGTCAAAAGGAAGGGCACTATATCAAGGATTGCTTCGAGAAAAAGAAATTAAAGGAACTGCAAAAGAAATCAAATGGCAAGGCTGCTGTTGCATCTGAAGATGAAGGTGACTACGATGAAGCAGATGTCCTAGTGGCTGCAGAAAGACACCCAACTGGTGAGTGGATTCTGAATTCTGGCTGTTCATTCTATATGTGCCCAAATAAGAGTTTCTTTAAGACCTTTGAAAATGTAAATGGTGGGAAGGTTTTGTTAGGAAATAACCTAGTCTGCAAGGTGGCTGGAATAGGAACCATTAACTTGAAATTGCATGATGGTAACATTAGAGACCTACACTAAGTGAGATATGTCCCTGAGTTGAAAAGGAACTTGATATCTCTAAGAATGCTTGACCAGAAAGGGTGCACAATCAAAGATGAAAATGGAGAGATTCAGGTCCTTGATCAGGGTAAAATTGTGATAAAAAAGGTCAGGAAAAATGGGCTCTACATACTTGTTGGTTCCACACCTGAACAAGGAATCTCAGCAAGTGTGACCACAGATAAAACCAAGCTCTGGCACATGAGATTAGCCCATATCAGTGATAGAGGGCTCAAGGAGTTAAGCAGTCAAGGTTTGCTTGGTAATGACAAAGTTATACCTTAAAGTTCTGTGAGAAATGTGTGTTTGGGAAGGCCACAAGACTGAAATTCAGCTCAGGGAAGAAATAAACCAAACATACCCTAGACTACATTCACTCAGACCTTTGGAGACCATCACAAACTCCATCTCTAGGTGGAGCTAGGTACTTTGTAACCTTCATAGATGACTACTCTAGGAAGGTTTGGATCTATGTGTTGAAACACAAGAGTGAAGCACTAGAGAAGTTCAAAGAGTAGATCACTCTCATTGAAAACCAAACTGACAAGAAAATAAAGAGGCTCAGAACAGACAATAGGATGGAATATTGCAGTAAGGAGTTTGAAGATTTATACAAATACAAGGGCATTGCAAGGCATAGAACTGTCACTTACACTCCACAGCAAAATGGGTTGGCAGAAAGGATGAACAGAACCATAATAGAGAGGGTAAGATGCATGCTACTGAATACAAATCTCTCCAAAAGTTTCTGGGCAGAAGCAGTCACAACAGCAGCCTATCTAATAAACAGAAGCCCTTCCTCAGCACTTGGCTTCAAGACACCATAGGAGCTCTGGTCTGGAAAGCCACCAGATTTAAGTAATCTGAGGATCTTTGGGTGCATAGCTTATGCACACATAAAACAAGGTAAGCTGGAACCAAGGGCTGTCAAAGGGTATTTTCTAGGCTATACTGAAGACATCAAGGGATATAAGATATGGACTCTCAATGGCAAACCATCAAGGATATTAATCAGCAGGGATGTTACCTTTGATGAAGAACAAATGCTTTAGTCAAATGTAGAAACTGAGATTAAAGCTGCTGAAACAGAGGAAGATGAAAGTGCTGACCAGACGATAAAGCACTCTGACAGTTGTAAGTCTTCTGAATTACCATCAGACCAAACCAAGGAAGAAAAACAACCATCCGAACTGGAAACATATCAGCTTGCTAGGGACAGAGAGAGGAGAGTTATCAAGATGCCAAAGAAGTATGGCATAGCTAACCTCATTTCCTATGCACTGACAGTAGCTAATGAAGTAAATGGTGGAGAACCTTTGAGCTATGAGAAGCATGGATAGGCTGAAATGGTATGCTGCAATACAGGAGGAGATAGTCTCTTTAAAGAAGAATAACACCTGGATCTTAGTGGATAGACCATCTAATAAGAAACTAGTTAGAAGCAAGTGGATTTTCAAAATCAAGTCTGGAGCTTCAGAGAATGAACCACCAAGACATAAAGCCAGACTTGTGTCAAAGGGATTCACACAGAGAGAGGGAGTAGACTTCAATGAAGTGTTCTCACCTGTTGTTAAATACAACTCAATTAGATTGCTGTTGGCCCTCTCTGCATATCATGACCTGAAGCTGGAGCAGATGGATGTTAAAACTGCCTTCTTACATGGCAGTCTTGAGGAAGAAATTTTCATGCAACAGCCAGAGGGGTTCATTGAGAAAGGTTCAGAGGGCAAAGTGTGCTTATTGAAGAAGAGCATGCATGGCCTCAAACAGTCTCCAAGGCAATGGTATCTGAAGTTTGATGAGTTCATGGTAAGCCATGTGTACTGCAGAAGCAGATTTGATAATTGTGTGTATTATAAATTCCTGTCAAATGGTAGTGGCATCTATTTACTTCTGTATGTGGATGACATGCTTATTGCATGTAAACAAAAGGAAGAAGTGAAGAAGCTTAAGGTGGAGCTCAGCACAGAATTTGAAATGAAGGATTTGGGTGCAGCTACAAAAATCCTAGGTATGCAGATAATTAGAGATAGGAAGTCTAAAGTGTTGTATCTGTCTCAAGAGGATTATGTGAAGAAGGTATTAATTAGGTTCAATATGGAAGATTCTAAACCTGTTACAACACCTCTATCAGCTCATTTCCAGTTGTCCAAGTCACTGGAACCTGCAACTGAAGATGAGCTTTACTATATGAGAGAGATACCTTACTCCAGTGCAGTTGGCAGCATTATGTATGCCATGGTATGCACCAGACCTGACTTAGCTCATGGAGTTGGAGTCATCAGCAGGTTTATGGGAAATCCAGGAAAGGATCACTAGAATACAGTGAAATGGATACTAAGGTATCTTCGAGGGACTGCTGTCACTGCCATCATGTTTGGAAAAACAAATGGAGCATCACCAGAAGTTGCTGGATTTGTGGACTCAGATTATGCAGCAGATAAAGATAGAAGAAGGTTCATCACTAGTTTTGTGTTTACCATATGTGGAGGTGCTATAAGTTGGAAGTCTTCCCTACAATCAGTGGTTGCCCTCTCAACAACAGAAGCTGAATATATTGCACTTATAGAAGCTGTCAAAGAGGCAATATGGCTGAAAGGGCTGGTCTCTGAATTGGGGTTTAAGCAAGAAGTTGTGTTAGTTGGCTGTGATAGCTTGAGTGCTATTCAGCTAAGCAAAAATCCTAAATATCATGAAAGAACTAAATATATTGATGTTAGGATGCATTTCATAAGGGATGAAGTCAGCAAAAGAGTAGTGAATGTGGTTAAGGTGTCGTTTAAAGTAAATCCAGCTGACATGTTAACCAAGCCTTTGCCATCAATCAGGTTCAGGGACTTACTGAAACTGATTGGGAGTGTTAGCCTGTGAAAACAAGCTTGCTGATGCTATGTTATAGTGAAGGGGGATACATAACAGAATTAGAACTAAGGTGGAGATTTGTGAAGCTGAGTTAGTTTTAATTCGTTATGGAGTCATGAGGTGGCAAGTGAGCTGGCTTAAGTGGATTCAAAAGCAAAGTCAGTTAAGTTAGTTAAAATAACAGACTAATAGCTGGCACATGGATACACACGTGAGAAGCATATATGTGTATATATTATGTTCTTGAGCTAGTTTTAAAAGATTACAAGAGAGAAACTTATACAGTGGCATAATCGAGAGAAAGGTTAAGCTTTGAAGGTTTTGCATTCTGTAACAGAGAGAGTTTGCTTTGTAATCTAGCCATTCTTGGTTGAATAAAATTCTCTGCCCTTGCTGGTGCATTGCATCCGTGGATGTAAGCTTCTGTGTGGAGCTGAACCACGTTACATTCTTGTCTTGTGGATGTGATTTTGTTTTGCTCTGTGTTTCTTGATTCCTTCCACTTGCTTATGTCATTCTGTGTGTCTTGGCTTCTTTTGTTCTTGTGCTAAGAGTCTGGTGTAAAGCTCGGCTGCATTAACATGGCCATCTAAGAATATATATAAACAAGATCTTTTAGACATAAAATAAATAGAGGCCATGCGACAACAGCCGTGAAGTGCGGCAGCAAGCAGCATTGATTAATCTTTAAAATAAAATAATATTCATTAACTGGCTTATTGCGTGCATCTTCTATTCTTCTGAACATTTTGACAAATTAAAGACATCAACACATTTGTCCACTTTTGACTTTCAGCAACATGGTTGAATTGATCGTTTCCATTGCTGGAGCTGCTAAATTCATCGATGGTTGTCGTGGGTGGTATCATCGATCGCCAAGAACTTAAAAAGCTTAAAGAAAATTTTGAAGCCATTCACTCTATGCTTCTAGATACAGAAGAAGAACAAACAGAAACTATGAAGCAGCCACGTGGGAGAGTACTTTGGGTACAAAAGCTCAAAGAGGCATCCTACGACTTGGAAGACATGTTGGATGAGTTGATCACTTCAAGGCTCAAACTGAAAATCGAGTGTGCTGAGAAAATTGATAAGAAAAAGAACAAGGCACGTTGCTTGTGCTTCGGTTTCAAACAAGTCTTTTTGCGTTGTGGTACTGCATTTAAGATAAAAGCAATCAACAAAAGGCTAGATGATATAATTGCCATCAAGAAACACATATTTAATTTTACTTCCTTGCTTGATGAATCTGAGAAAAGCAAATTGTTATATGAGAGTAGTAAAGTACAACATGGTGGAATAAGAATAAAGAGAATTTTGCATAAATTTGGGAATCTCTTGTGCTTAAGAAGAGCAAGAAAAGAAAGGGGAAGTAGTATTTTAGATATTGAGATCGGGAAGCTAAATGAGCTTGAAAATGATCCTTTAGCCCCTCTGCTATTAAGTTATAATGATTTTCCTCCAATGATAAAATTGTGTTTCTTGTATTGTGCTGTCTTTCCAAAAGGCTAGAATATAGAGAAAGATGAATTGATCAAATTATGGATGGCTCAAGGTTACATTAGGCCGATGGAAATAAAGAGATGGAAGTAATTGGTCAAGAATATTTTGATTACTTAGCCACACGATCATTCTTCCAAAAGTTTGATAAAGATGATGAGGATAATGTTACAAGGTGTAAAATGAGTGATGCAGTGCATGATTTTGCACAATTTCTTACCAAACACGATATTTTTCAATTGAAGCAGATGGTTCTGAGGAATCGTTGACAAAAACGTCTCTAGAGAAATTTCGTCATTCAATGTTGGTGCTTGGCAGACGTGCTTCATTTCCTACTTCTATATTCAAAGCCAAAAAGCTACGTAGTCTTTTAATTCATAGCGAATTTGAAGTCTCTTTTCATGTCCTACAAGGCTTATTTGATCATTTGACATGTTTGAGGGCATTAAAAATTACTGGAAAGGTTTCTTGGGGTCAGAATTCAATATACGCAATTCCTAAAGAGATAGAAAAATTGGTACATTTAAGATATCTTAAATTGTCCCTGCTAATGAGGGGAGAATTGCCCAACATAGTATGTGAATTATTTAATTTGCAAACCTTAGAGGTGGAGCACTGTCCTCGCTTGGAAAGATTACCCCAAGGAATAGGAAAGTTAGTTAATCTGAGGCATTTGATATATTATTACAGTAATTTAGATTACATGCCCAGAGGGTTTGAGAGATTGACTTGTCTTCGGACGTTAACTGAGTTTGTAGTGAGTGGTGGTAAATATAGTGGCAAAGCATGTAACATCGAAGGTCTCAGACAATTGAACCACCTCGGAGGGGTTTTTCGAATTATTGGATTGGGAAATGTGACTGATGTTGATGAGGCTGAAAATGCAGAGCTTGAGAAAAAGAGGTATGTAGTTGATTTGGGATTGTGGTTCGATAAGGATGAAGAAGGAGAAGAAGCGGACCACGAAGAAATTATCGAAACCTTAAAACCACATTCAAATATAGTGGCATTAGACATACTTGGCTTTAAAGGAAAGATTACATTCCCTAAATGGATAATGTCATTGAACAATCTGAAGTCTTTGTATCTTAGAAGTTGTGAGAAGTGTGAGATTCTGCCTCCGCTGGGAAAACTGCCATCCCTTGAAACACTCTATATAGCGAGTGTGAGTGGGAAAAGAGTGGGTGATGAATTTTTCGGAATAAGAAGTGATTGTAATATTGCCTTTCCTAAATTGAAATTTCTGAGAGTTGTGGATGTGTTTGAATGGGAAGAGTGGGGTTTTGGCATAACACGGAGTAATGTAAAAGAAGATGTTATGGTTATGCCGTGTCTAAATTACTTGGATATTCAGTTTTGCTTCAAATTGAAGGCCCTCCCAGGATACCGCCTTGAGATCACGGCATTGGAGAAACTGGAGATTCTTTGTTGTCCTATTTTAGAACAATGATACAGAAGGGGGATCGGAGAGGATTGGTCAAAGGTAGCTCACGTTCCTATCATCACAATTAATCGTCAATATGTCCAAGGTATTTTCTTCTCTTCGGTTTCAATTTAATGAAAATGACATTTAGTCTCTCTTACAACTAGTTTTTAACATTACCTGATAGATATTTACTATCTCATTTTATTGCTCGAGTTAAAATACTCAAAAAAAAAATTGAAAGATATCTTAATTTTTACCTTTTAACGGTGTGTTTTTCTGGCACAGTTTGGACACCACGAATGAAGTGATGTATTAACATAAAAATCTTGGACGAACTAAAATGATAAAACAAGTTCTAAGAGAGACTAAAATATCACTCCTAAAAGATTGAAATAACAAAATACTATTTCAAGTACTCTTATCTTATGATGGCTTCAAACAGTCTCACAGGACTAGTTATTCTTTGTTGCGGCCATCCTATAAGAGCTTTCATTGTCCTTAACAATGCCACACCAAATTTGAATTCTCTTAAGCAGCCGCCATTACTCCAGTAGCATCACTCACAGGTAGTTTTCTATGTAGCTTATTTTTTTTTTCTTTTTTGGTTTGAAATCTCATCGAGGGTAGATGCAAACACTTTGAATTTTATATGGCTATTGCTTTTTATTTTGTAAACTGATGAGCATAAAATCCATACATATTTTACTTTGTATTATATAATTTTTAGTTATTTTTATTTATTATTTTTAATTAATTGAATTATTTTATTGAATAGGGAATTAATTGAAGATTATGAAAAAAAAGGTTTGGAAGCATTAATTAATTGATTTTAGGAGCAATTAAGCAAATATGCATGTGAATTCAAGATAAATTCATTTACACATGCACATGCGGACAAAGAAGATAAAGGGTTGGAAAGCAATTTAAAGGGATCCGCACTTGACTTTCATGAGTGGAAAAGGAATGAAAATTCTTTTTGGAGTGCACGTGAGTGAAGCCAAATCAAGTTAAAGCTTTGTCGGCACATGAGAATTAAATCAAGATTGATTTGGGCTCTGCATAAAGGGGCCAAGTGTTAGCTTGTGTGAAACAGTTTATTTGCAATCAAAATTGGACAAGGATTTGAGCCAACTATAAAAGCCGGGCAGACGCGATTATGGAGAAATCCGGCTGCAGTTCGGCTTTTCATGGTTGATTTTATTTTTTTTATTGCTCTCTATTTAAATATGTCTAATTAATTTTCTTATACTGAGGTTAAGGATGAAATCTTATTTAATGAAATAATTATCTTTTTATTTATTTAATTCCCTATATATGTTCTTTGATGATATGGTTTTTATTTCACATGATTAATTGGATATTATTAAAAAAATCTCATCAATTCTGTTATGCATTATTAATTGTTAGGATTAATATTCAATTAAATTTATGCTTTGATCTATAAAGTTTATACATGATTATCTTTAATTCTGTCTTTCATTAAATTGTTTATACAGAGTATTTAGGAAAACTTTGACTCTTTGTTATTCATTATATTTACATGTGATACTTAGATATCATACTATTAAGCAGAAAAAAGAACCTACACAAGATTAATTTTAATTGGGCTTAATTGTTATATTAATGAGATGACATAGATTGATTTCGAGTTATCACTCTAAAATTGGAGATTAATTAATATTTAGATAATTACTAATTGAGTAGTGGTGGATTCCGAAATCTTGGTAATTTTTGTCTTATTGATTTCTCATTTGCTTTAATTGTTTTTTTTAGTTTAATAAGTTTAATTTCTTTTAAAAATTCAAATTGCTCAACTAAGTTAAGACTAATATTAATTTTAGATTTAAATTAGACTTTTCAATTTATAACAATCCCAGTGGGATCGACCTCGTTACCACTATTCTATCTCTATATTTGTGCGCTTGCAAGTATATTAAAATTTTCATTAACATAAACTCTTATATTTTGTTCCGTGTGGTTTACATTTTATCTTGTGATTGCTGGAAGAGAAATAATAGAACAGATGAAGCTTTTGAAACTTATAGCTAGTCCAGTGTTTGTGGATTTGATAAGTGACTATGGCAACAATAAGATGAGTGAACAATATTAATTTTTATTGGATCCAGGATTTGGATCACTCCACTCAAACACAAAATGAAAAATTGAAAATTGTCTCAACTGTTATAATGTAATTAAAAGTCGCTATACTTTTAGTTCAGTCCTTTATTTAAAAGATTGAAACATATACATGAATCGAAGAAAGTTAATAGAAATATTTTGTCAAAATGTAGGAAAAATATTCGTGATAGGCAAAATTGTTTACATAGCTATGGTGGTCATCTCCTCCAACCATGGGAGTGGGAAGTGAATTGGGCAAATTTTGTCTCACCGTAGGGCATCTTATCAAACTTCCATTTATTAGGTTGATAAGTTTGCTTCTTCGATTCAAGTTGGCTTCAATGGTATATAATAATTTGATTTTTGAATAATGCATATATATAATTCTTCAACGTTTTAGTTCATCAATATTTTTTTTGACAGTCTATAATATTATTTAATAAATCATGACACTGAGATGAGGTCCGGGTAAGTATGATTATGAGTGCTTGAGTCAAGGAATCTTAAGAAATGTTGTAGTAATTTTGAAATATGTAAGTTTTTTTTTCTTGTTTTCAATGGAAAGTATATAACAAGAAATCTTAATGATCTTAAGAAACGATATAATATCCTACGAGTACTTATTTTTTAAAATTAATATTTTATGTTTTATCTCATATCTTCCCGGTATGTATACAAACACTCGCTTTTTTTTTTAAAAAAATTAGCGGGCCATATAATTAGGAGGCTTTTATTAAAAATAAAATATAAATATAACATAAAAATCTACTACTAAGGGGACATAATACGAGTCTTGCGATTTTTATGGGAATCATTAGCATGTTGAGAAAGAAATTTCTGTATATTACGAAGGGGATCACTCCATCGGACAAAGTTAACAACTGCAAACCCAAATTGACCAAACAATTATCACAATAATTGTGAGAAAATTTGAATGTCATTTTGAGATATCATCAATTACAATTCAATCAACAATTTTAAAGCATCCAAAGAGAAGGGTTACCATGATGAAGCAGATGCATAACAAGCACCGAATCACAAAATAACCCCAAATTGGCACAACACTATGTTTCTTACGAGTGTTTGACAATATACAAGTTTTTTCATAAAGTTTTAATATAATTTCTTTTAATGTTTTTTATTTAATTTTTAATTTTTAAAATAAATTTACCAATGCAAAACGACACATAATATAAAAGTTGCCAAATCTTCTGACAAGTTTTGTGACATTGTTTTATGGATACAGTAAGAATAACTATTGCTAACACTTCAATCTTTTAGTAGAACGAATATAAATGAGCCAAAACTTTTATTTTCTAATAAGCAAAAAAAGTACTTGATGGCTATAAAGTGCAAATATTCGTTTAGTCTATATGTATTGAGTTAAGTTTCCACTTAATCAATATATTTTGAAAAATACCTCAAGATATTTCTGTTGTTGAATATGTGACACTCATGCCCTTATTTTTTTCTTTGCTTTTTCAATAATACTCTTACTATAATTTTAACGTAATGTTTAATAACTTTGCAAATAATTATTTACAAAAAAAATAATCCAGCAAATTAATCATAAAAGTAAAGTAATAACACAGATTTTACATTGTTATATCATTTATCGATTAGGAGCACAATAATATGGAAAGAGAAAGCAAGAAAGCAAATAAGAGGCATAGTATCTAGAGGGCAATTTTATTCGATCTCAAATATATACAAATAAGAAGCAAAAACCTCCTTTATAGTGATACAACCATGGTAAGTAATACATCATGATTACATGAGATAACAATCTTCAAATTAGGGAGATAGTGGGAGTTATAAGAGAGGAAATTACTTGTGAGGAGATAGAATATTGTTTTGATGAATATCCACATAAATTATAATAATTTCATAACACTCCCCCTTGGATATTCATCATACAAAGAATATACCTAATTAAAATCTTTGATAGTAAAAACTTATTGGGAAAAAGACTAATTGAAGAAAAAGAGTATATTATTCATCTATATTTTATGGAGGTGCAAATTGCCTCATTAAAACCTTACTAGGAAAAATCCATTAGGACAAAAAACTTAGTGAGGGAAAAAGAGTATAGTGCATTTAGTCCTTCATATCAATAACTCCCCTAGTTAAATATGCTCCCCCTCAAAATGAAATGGGTGCTTCAAAGATCAATCATAATTTGTTATAAATAATACTACTTTGGTGAAATAATCTGCAAGATCAACACCATCCCTTGAAAGCTTCAAAACATATAATAAAGTAGAGATATCATATCTTGAAATTGAAGAATATTACCATGCATATATCTATATAATTTTGTTGATCTTCTTAAATAAAACCAAGCTTCAGTATTCAAATCAAGGAAAAAGTATATTTACACTATTTTGACATTTTTCAAGTTTATGGTGAACATATTTTAATTTGTAATTATGCAATTTTTCAATGCCTTTGTAGGCACAAGTTGGAATAAAATATAGTTCTTCGGGAATAAAATATATACAACACATTTTAAAGCAAATCAATTTTTGAAAATGAAATACTTCTTCTATGTCTATAGTATCAGCATTCCACTTTATTAATTTCAATTCATAAAGAGAGTAATTCTTTCATTTTAAGATTTTTCAGCTTAAATTTTATTCTTAAAAGAAACAAATTCATAAGCTCTTTAGGAGACTTTTCATGATGAAATCATCAATACATTTTGCAAAGATTGAAAATTTAATTGTATAGTTTTTAATAAAACCACATAGCAAAGTCGATTATGACATATCAAACTTATAATAAATTCACTCAGGTGATCATGCTTTTATAAGTATAGATTGTTATAATATACACAACTATGATTATAGTTTTATCAATAACATATAAGATGCAAGATTTTTGATTTAATACTTCAAGTACTTGTTTCGAGCATTTTATCTTTCAACGATAAGTACATAAATTCTTCAATTTAATTTTGACACTATAGTTTAGATTCACATTTATTAATAAATTTTTTGACTTCAGACGTATGGACTACAAGTTCAAAATTCTTCAAATTTTACTAATCAATTTTACGTCCTCTAGCATACGGACCGTATGTCCAAATATTTTACAATTTTGGCCAATCATATAATTTGATGATTTTCACATTTTTTGATTTAGGATCCTTAAAATTTTATCATCACAACTAAATTTTATTGCAAAATATTATGTCAATTTCAATTTCTCTCTTGTACCAAGTATCAAGATTAATTAAAATCTCTCATTTTCAATATATAGGCCCAATTGAGATATTTTAAAACTTCTAATACATATGCCTCTACAAGGGCTAAAGATATCTTTTTTTTAATGTGCACACGTGCCTTTTCTAGGAACAATATATTCAATAATTTAATTATAGATCAAATGTGTTTGCTGTTTGTACAAACATGGCCTCTTTAGGAGCACCAAACCATTTTTAAAGATTTTACCATCTTCCTAAGATTTAAATTATTTGTACCAATTGATCTATTATCAAGTTATTTGAATTATATAATATTTATTTGCTTAAAATGCTCTAAATCTTAATGTATTATTTTTGTTGTAAGGTGGAGTTCCGAAGGTTGAGATTTTTACTTGGGAGGAGATAATTTCTGATGATGATGAGAGGCACAAGCGTTGAGCAGCATGACATGAACCTTTTTTTTAATTTGGAATTAAACATGAACTTGTTATTTACTTATTTTGCATGAGAGTATTTTGACTCTTTTATGAACTATTTTTTGAGTTGTTGAACATTTTAAGATTTTCATGTGTTGTATTGATAATTGGTGTCATAATTATGAACTTATGATATGTTGGATGTTATTTAGATTTATTGTGTTATTGAATTTGATTTTTTTATATAGATTAAATGAGTTTAGGTTAGAAATTGGATGAATTTAGGTAGAAAGTAGATTGAAACAATTTTTATTTATTATTTATGCAAAATTTGTATTGTTAGTATGTTATAAGTTTGTATTTGACTATTTTCTTTTGTTAAGCTTGAGATTTATCTTGTAGTATGATACACAAGAAATATAAATGCATGTTGCTGGTTGATATTTGGGTGATAAAAATGAAAGAAAAAATTGAAAGAAGATTTTGGGGGCTTAGAAACCCGGAAAAAAAAACCTCGACCTGAGACATGAGCCCGGCCTGCACATGAAAAAGCAAGGTTTTGCCCAGGTTTGGGCATCAATTTTTGTCATCCGGTCTGAACACGGGTAGCACCAAACTTGGACCAGACTCGGGCTTTTGCCAAGCCTAATGCATTCTAGCTAAAACTTGGTGTTAGTGCTTCAATTTTTGGTTCAAGGTAATTCCACACTAAGAGAATATGAAAGTTGTAACAAAGTTACTTCTTTGTCGAAGTTACAACTAGTATAAAGAGAAATAAGCACATGTTCTCATGCCAGCATAAAGAGAGAAATAGAGAGGAACGAAACAGAGACAGGCAGGATGAGACAAGATAAATTCAAGGCATTAAGCCAAAAAAACTCTTAAAGCAAAAACAGAGGGATACCAGGCATGCAAGTGAAATAAGTGAAGCCGACAAGCGCCATGACGTTCTTGAATCTTGATGCCTATAATTTATTGATGCTACTGCAAGTGTTTGGTGAGGTAGAAAAGAAGAATGACCAAACATTGGAACTCAATGTTTCTCATCATCAAACTTCAAAAAGTAGATAATCTTCACAAGCACAAAAAAATTAAGAAAATTCATTTTTTATTAGCAAATCAAGGAGTTACAGATCTACAAAAGTTTTCACACTCTGTTCATTCTCATCAACATATAAATTATTCTACCTACATATAATTATAATCGAAAGATGTATTTAACCAAATTTGTCCAGCTTCATCTATTAATACGCCTTGGAAGAGGCAAAATATCAATCAAGTTGCATGCATTTCTAAAAACATTTCATTGTTTTAATATAACAATAAATCAAACAAATGAATTGACCTTGGCCTTAACCTTGCAATTTCAAACTCAAGCCCCAGAGCTTCAGTATCAAGAAAGTACTCAATCAACTCTTTAACAGTATTCGATAAAACCCAAGATTAATCCAACCCATTACCATATCAGACATGATAATAAGAAATGCAATGTTAACCAACTATAAATTATAGGATGAAGATTCAAGAACCCCATGTATGTATATATAAAATTTTACTTGGCGAAGATTTGATATTGATGCTACTTCATGAAATCTTGGCTGTCGATTAGGGATGATTTTCACAGCCACTGAGAATGCCGCCTCCAAGAATGCCACCACCAACAAGAGAGAAATTATTATGGTTGATAAGGGTAATTTTAATGAAGTTATTACGGCCAAAGGAGAAGAAATTCAATGACGAGGAGGAGGAAGAAATCTCGTGAAGGAGAAGAACAAGGCTGGCTGAGCATTCTACTGCTTGTGTAAGTGTAACTGGAGATATTTGAGGGTATTTTAGGCATTACTCTTGTCAAAAGGCATATAGTGATAATTTTAAAGTACGAGGGTATAACTACATTAATACGCAAGTTTCAAGGTATACCAGCAGTAAATTCCTGTCTCTCGTCTGCTAATCGCATCTTTCTCTCTTTCGACTCTCTAATTTCTCTCTTGGATTTGGTTACCAAGCACATAAAATTGAAGCAACCATCTCGCTCATAACAAACAACTAGTCGGATCCATCAAACTGTTGCTGTTATCTTGAGCCATTCAAGTAACTTGAACACATCATCTTCTCGTAAATTCTCTTTCATTTTCGAATTAAAGACAAGGTAAGGATGTAATCTTGACTTTTGTGTTTTTTGTGATGACTACAGAAAATGCTATATGAAACAATTAGGGATTTATGTGCTATATTATTATTTTTTTCTCTTTGTTAAACAAGTAGGCATTTATCAATTTTGAGTGCAAAATGATGTTTAGATGATGAAATATTGATGGTCAAGAGATGATTCACGGTTTGGAAGCATGAAATTGGCAACAAAAGACATAAGAAAATGCTGGGTTGTAGTGAGAGAGAGGTGTGGGTTTCGGGTTTTAGAGAGAGAAAATGAAAAAACAAAGGAAAAGATGATGAATAAGCAAATCCAGCTAGCCGCTTAAACCAAACGGCTAACCACACGGTTGTGGCAGATTTTGTGCCTTACAAGTAGTCAATTTCACGAATTCATCATCACCATTACTATGTTCATTATTTTTGCTATTATTTTTTACTTTTTCTGTTGTTGTTGATTAAATTGACATTAAATTTATGTCTTGTCCATTATAAGACTTAACAATATAATCCAGTTATAACATGGATACTACAGAAGATAATTAGCATAGTACACTTTTTGTAAGTATAAATTAATTGATCTCTTTCAAGTTGTTATGTTAGCAACCATTTTAAAAACACTTATGTATTCGAATTTTGGTTACGTTGAAGTGAAGGGGATTGAGTTGCCATTAAAAATTAAAGTGTTTTGGTCTTTATAAACAAAGCGCAACAAATTTCTCTTGGTGCAACAAATTTCCTAGTCCCAAAACCTTGTCATAGAAATTAAAAGAAAAAAGAAAAGAAAACAGAAAAAGAGTGAAAATCTCTTCGGTCAACCAAATTACTCAAATTCGTAAAATAATATAATATTTGAACCTTAAAAATAAAAGTTCTAAATATTAATATATAAACAGTGATAAACACAATTAAGAAATTGCTATCTAAGCCCACTCGAAATTTTATCATACAATCGTATATTTATCACCTTATGTACGTATATTGTAATTTGGATACGTTATTTAATTATATTTATATTGTGTATATTTACCACATTATGTACGTACATACAATGTAATGCATATTGTGTAAAATCTACTACGGATAATTAATATTTGGTCATATTTCTTTTGGCAAATAACCCCCTGGGATTTCTTCTTTATCGCAACATGAAATTGAAGATATTTAAAAGGTTTTGAAATGTTATTTTAATTGAAAGGATTTGCCATTTTTAATTTTGGTTGCAAATAATAATTCCTTGGTGGTTACAATATTTTTAAATATCCCCATTAAGGCTGTAGGGGTTACAAATCTTCAAGTATTAATTTGTGCTTTTAATTCTAGATCTGCAACATATGACCTATGAATTACATATAAATGAGCTATTTTTCTTGGTCTTTGGATATATTATATAGTCTATTATTTTCTCCAAAACTCTACGATAAACCATTAATACTTTTCAACTTCGACATTCAAATACTTGGTTTATTCTTCAGGTAAATATCATATCATGAGTTATCAAAGATCTTACTCCATATCATAAGTTATCAAAGATCTTACTCCATATCATAAGTTATCAAAGAGTCAATGCAAAGTTGGCGAGAAAATCCATGGCAGAGTTAGCTTCACGATAAACACTGTGTCCTTTTAGGGAAAGAAAAATTCAGTCGATAATTTACTTATTCCCACCAACATCAAAAGGAATTAGATAATATAAATCATAGTACAATAAGTAATTTAATTACTTCTTTAATCAGTAATAATTGGCTCACAAATCTCTTTTTCTCTTTTTCTCAATTCTCAAAAGGTGCTTCCGCTTTGTGTTAATATGATGTTAGTGGCCTACAGATGTGATATCCAGTACTTCCTCATCATTCATGAGAAGCAAGATTATCTCTGTAAGAAATTTAACCTTGTATATTTTGTCTGAATGTGAATGTGAAGATGATCTTGATCACTTATAACTAATTAATGATTTTTTTAAAATTTCTTACAGATAATTGCCCATGTGGTACTCGCTTTGATTTTGTGGCTTCAATCTAAAAAAAATTGATCTTGACAATTTTGAATCTACATTTGGCTTTTACATGTTGATTTGGAAGGCGAGGGATTGACTACTCTCCCTTAATTGTACGTGATTATTGGGTTAAATCGGGTCAAGTTCCATAATTTAATTACTTCTTTAATTAGTAATTTAACTTTTGACATAAATATGCTGTTGTATTTGCAGTTAAATTATGTTGAATACATCTTTATCCATTTTCTTCGATGATAACGGGGGAAGGCTAAGAAAGGTTCAGATTCCTGTAACAGATATACGATAGAGGCATCGATTTTGGAAACTTCATGGTTCTCAGCTTACAGTAATCGTTGTGTTATGTATTTAAACAGGCCCTTTCTTTCATGTGGAGTTGGGTGAATTAAGATTTTTTTTCTTTTGGGAAAAAAGTGAGGCATACTAAAAAATCACACCCAATTTTTTAATATTATAATATAGGGAGATTGTCATTTTCCCCCTTACAGTAATCAACATATACCATTTACCACCCTACTTTTTTATAATGGTTAAAAACCCCCCTAACAGTATAAGTTTACAATATTAACCTTATTTTCAACTTTTCTTTTATTTACATTTATTATAAATTAAATAAATGACATGAATAGAAACGAAATAAAAAATTAAGTATTAAAAACAAGAAATATATGTTTTGATGTGAGTAAAAAAATTAATAACAAATTTTTTCTTCTAATTATTTGTTTTGTGAATATTTTCTTATAATAAATATTTTGTAATATTTTAAAATTAAATGTAAAAAGTATAGGTAAAATATTTTATTATTTATCTTATAATAAATTTTTATTTGTCATTCAAGTTTTCTTATAATAATTTTTTATCATTTTATAAAAATTTTCTTATATTTTTATTATAAAAAAATTCACAAAATAAATAAGTACAAGAAAAAAATTTTATTATTAATTTTTTTGCTCATATCAAAATATATTTTCTTATTTTTAATGCTTAATTTTTTATTTTTTTTCTATTCATGCGATTTATTTAATTTATAATAAATATAAATAAAAGATTAGTTGAAAATGAGGATAATATTGTAAACTTATGCTATTAGGAGGGTTTTTGGCCATTATAAAAACAATAAGGGAGAAAATAATATATGTTAATTACTGTATGGGGAAAGTGGTATCTCCCTATAATATATGCCTTAATTTGGCTGTTGGCACCCTCACTTTACTAATATTTATTCCAACTTTTATTGTAATTTTTAGTAACTTTATTAACGAAAAAAAACAACTAAGGACCTAATGAACCATAACTCTAAATAAAAATATAAAAAGAGTAAAAAGATTCCAATATTAAGTAAAGGCTGGAGTACAAGAAAAACGAGAAGAGAAAATAGAAGCCTATAAACTAAAGTAGAAACAAGAAAGGAACAAATCAACTTATTTCAGCGTAATAATTTGTGTTGAGACTAAAGCAACACCCAAAGCATCCCAAGTACGTAGCATTATTCAAATCTCTTGAAGTTTGTGTTTTTTTAAATTTAATTGACCCCAACATTGAACAAAAGTCCTAATTTCAGGTGAGGTTATTTAACTTAAATTTTTGACCTAAAATTTTAGCTCAAATTTTTTACTACTAATTTCATACAATTTAATGATAGACGAATGAATATCATTAAATGCTCCTTTTTATTTTAAATATTTAACATCGATTAAATTAAAAAAATCAGAATAATTTTTTAAGAAATAATTAAATCTTGACTATCCATAACTTATAAATGCATACTCCAAATAGAAAATGGTTTGCTTCCCAATTTTGCAAGAAAATCTACATGCTTACCTAGCCTCATAAACTTTAGTAAATAGTGAGTTCCGAAATTGAAAAATTTTAGCTCAAATATTTTGGTCTGAACCACGAAGTGGTCCTGACTAGACCCCAACTGTGAAAAACACTTTTAACCTCGTACCACAACCCAAACTAATCACCACACTCTTCTTTGATTGGCACATTTTTCTCTAGATACCCATATATATCTTCAATTGACCAATACAGAGTGAATGTTTGATTAAACACTCTTTTGATTGGCACTAATTGATCACAACAAACTCAATGATTTTGGAAAATGACTGAAGCAGGAAGGTCACCTGGTCAAGAATCTTTCGTCGAATGTAACTGCATATAAAGTAGTTTTCTTTATCTCTTCACTTGTGAAAGGCATATTAAGTTCATGTTCATCTCCGCATGAACCCACATATTGGCCTTCACTTGTGCATGAAAGGCATGTTCATCTCTTGTCAATGTTTAATAATAAAAAATTTTAACATCATTTTAAATATTAATATGGGCCCTTAAGGCCCGAACCAAAAAGCCTGACCTGGGATGGGACTTAGGCTTGGCAATTTAGCTCGACCCTATTTTTGGCCCGATTGATCTGACCCTAATTTTTAGGGCTTTGGCCCGAATTTTTAAATTTAGGGTCAGGTTAGGGTCAAGATTTTAAGGCCCGAACAAATTTAGGGTCAGGGTCAGGCTTAATGCCGACCCGACCCGATCCGACCCTATTTAAAGAAAAAACTAACACAAGTTAACACACGCACACAACACATCCTCACAACATTACACATTGCGTGTTTTTAATTTAATTGTATTGTATTTTTATTTGTATAAAACATGAGTTTTTTATTTTTTATATTGGGTTGTTAAATTGAATTGTGTTTGGATAAAATGGTTGTGGAATTACATTGTGTATTTTTAATTTAATTGCATTGTGTGTTTTTAATTTAATTGCATTGAAAATATTTGATATGTATTTGTGTATCATGGTTTTAAAAAAATAAATTATTTATTAGTTAAATGGTAGATGCTTCATTTCCTTATTCGAATTCTTATATATGCAATGAAGAAGTTGATTTTTTAACATTGAATTGTGGATGGAAAATGGTTTCGGTAGGGTCGGGCTAGATGTTGGCCCGATTCGGGTTGGGCCCGACCCCACCCTAACTATAAATAGGTTGGGTTTTTTTAGGATCGGCTTTAATTTTTTGTTGATTGGGTCGGGTCGGATTTGGCCAAGCCCGAGCCCAACCCGATGTTTTGCCATCCCTAATAGGACCAGACCTTGATGAATTATGCAAAACCAGGCCAAGTCTAACCCAGCCCATGCATTTTGCCATCCCCAGGTTCCACAAGTATGTATGTTTGTGTGGTTCAACTCTCCAAGTCTCCTCACATCATTACTTGAAGAGGTTTGGGGAATGCTTGCAAGAAACAAGAAAATAAAGAAGATTGAGATTTCTCTTTCTAATTTTTTTCTAAAAATGTTGAGGAATAGGTAGTGGCGCAAATAGAAAATCAAATTAGTTGGGGTAAAATTTATGACTGACATACACAAATAATGAAGAAAATATATAAAATATCAAAATTTTATTTGCATTCATATTTACATGTGTGCAAATATTTATGTTATTTTTAATATAAAATTTGAACTTGAAATTTTTAATACATTTTGAACCTAAATTCTTGTATTTAATTGGTCCAATAGGGGCAAATTTATAATTTAATTGAACTTTAACAAAAATGTACTACGGAAATTTTGGACTTGGAGAGGATAGTTGCCCCCGCCTGTACCTTAGTAGCTTTGCTATTGGGGAGTGGAGAAGGACAAAGCCTCAATCAATTTTTTAAATTTAATTGGTTAGTTAAATGAAACTACTTGAAAAACACTCAACTAAACCCGTGGAGGCAAAGATTGACACTTTTAATCAAATTTAGTTTTTTTTTTCATCTTTTATAACTTTCATAAATAGTATATTTGTAAACACTATGATGCTAAATTTTTTGCTGAAAACTCACTACAGTTATGAGACAATAACCAAGTTTTTTTTTATTACAACAATAACCAAGTTTATTATTGTTGTTGTAGATGTTAAAGTTTAAGGTCATCAAAGTGTGGAAGATAAAACTTAAAAAACATGGTGGGAGAAAGATGACCTCCCCCTAAAAGCCACCCATGGTTTCTTAGAAATTTTGGTTTCATAAATAGTCACAGACCCTTTTTGATGATTATTTTTTTTTATCATAACAACTCAAAAATTGATTTTAAATAACCTTCTATAATAAATAAAAATGATCTAATATTAAAATAATCTAATACGTACACACACACATATATATTATGAATTATTTTGTTTAATATTGACTATTATTTTAATATTATTAACATGTCATATTTGTTTTAATTTAAAAAAATCAGTTCACGGACATTCAAAATTACTTAAAAAATTATTTTATATATTTTACTTACAATATTTTTATAGCTTATTTATAATATCAGATCATATAAGCATAAAATTGTGGATTAATGGATTTAAGTATTAATACAATCTATCAACATTTACTGATAATAACATAATATTAAAAGTTAATTGCCTCACATATATGTGTTATATTATTAATTATATTTAGTTTAATCTTTTATTTGAATTTATAAGGTATTTTATTTATTATATTTATCTTAATATTGTATTTATATTTTTTATAGAAGTTTTTAACTATTATGAAAGGGTGTAATAGTTAAAAAGAAGGTTTGCATAATCATTTCTAAGATTAAAGGTGTTTATGTAATCAATTAAATAAACCTTTAGAGTATGGGTGGCTTTTTTGTGAATATTTATTATAAGCTTGAAACTCAAAGCCAATAGTTTCTAGATCGAATATTTGTGCCAAATTGTTGAAATTAAATACGTTGTTAAAGTGGTTTTGACAAAAGAGAATTATAATATCAAATATATAGAGTTGGAATTGAAGAATAAGATAGTGATCCTAACCTACTCCAATTGACAAATCAGTAGGCAAAATCCAAAAGTTAGTCTACATTCTACATTAACTAATATTATACTTAGTTTTTCTTATTTCAAGAGAGTAACAATTTTCCTTAGCTACATGGGTTTTTTTTTATTAGCATTCTGGATTTATAGTTGTTATTTCCTGTCCTTATAGCTGAGTAGCTGACTCTTTTTACCTTTAGATTTGACTTTTTGGATTTATTGATTGGTAATTTGGTTATAAAAATAAGGTAAATGGATACATTTAATCAATAAATGACAAATATTGTATATTTGTTATAAAATATATAATTAAATAGAAATTTTAAAATGTGGATACTCTTTTTTTTCATGCAGACATATTAGTAAGTTATATAATTTAAAAGAATTAGTATTTAATTCACTGTAAAGAAAAGTCATATAATTTAATAGAATGTCTGTATTAATTCTTTTAATGCATATATTTTAATAATGTAAATAATGTATCAATATGAAAAACATGAACGCATATATACGGGAGAAGGATTCATTAAAAAGTAAATAAAGATAAGATGAGTAGAGGATCCATTTCTAATATATGGTATCGAAGCATTTTGGTTACGTCCTACATGGAATGTTAGAGACTGAATGGAGCAAGAGCCCCCTCAATTTAAAAAATAAAATTCCAGGGAAAATAGGGGGTACTAATTGGAATTCTCAGAAAATGCTATGTTTTCGCTCCATTAGTTTACAAATTTTCCATTCTTCAGATTTCTAGTTTTTTTATTCTCCCCATAGAACCACAGACCTGGTGACGACATCAAGCAAGAGTTACCCACATCTATATTGTGAATCAATCCATCAAGCAGGCTATACTTCGCTTGTAAACAAAGAAATGAAATATTTTAATACTTATTAGTCTATCAAACTCTCTCTCTCTCTCTTTCTCTCTCTCTCTCTATATATGTATATATATTAATTACTCATGCGAATTCGTCAAACTTTGTAGTTATAAATTTCCATAACGAATTATATATTTTACTGAAGAGTTTGAAGATGAGAAACGACACATTACTAGATTATTAATTCCCATCTTTTTTATTTTTTTAATTTTTAGTAACTACCCACTTCTTGTTTCTTTTAATCTTTTTCTCTTTGATCATAAGATAGTTATAAGAAATTAAGAAACCTGAAGCATGAAACATCAGAGAAGAACAATAAAGGACTCGTTCGTAAACATTATTGTGTTAGTTTTCTTATCCTTCTTTGCCACTCTTCATCAAGCCTGCAATCAAATAGATCAAGAAACCCTTTTATCTCTCAACTTCAGTGCTTCTAATCCTCCATTGAATTGGTCTTTTTCCACTGATTGCTGCTTCTGGGAAGGCATTAAATGCGATTCCAAAGCTCGAGTTACTCATTTATGGCTTCCCTACAGGGGCCTTAGCGGCAGCATTTATCCGTTTATTGGAAACCTGACGCATCTCTGTCATCTCAATCTTTCCCACAATCATCTTTCGGTTCCGCTTGCCATCGATTCCTTTTCTTTCGTTATTCATCTTGAAACTTTTGATTTTAGTTATAATTCTTTTTCTGGCCAATATCTATCATCCTTTGTCTCTCCTATAATTTAAAACATTTCCACACTTGCAAATTATAAAATTAACACCCAAAAATAGTTCAATATTCAACCAACCTTCACAACCAGCTTCCTTAATCAACATGTGACAAAGTCTATAAATGTCATTCTTGAAAGTGACTTGATTACTATAAATGTGACAAAGTCTATTGATCTGATTCATGTAGATGCTTTATGTGAGGGTAATATCTCTTTAGGGTGGAAATAATGCTTATACTTTTATCATTGGTCTAATTGAATAAACATGACTATTTCTTAACAAAAAAAATCATTTTGGGTTTGGATGTTGTTTCCGCTTAATTTGTTAGGGACTAGCAATAAGTTGGTTCGGGGGTGTGTTGAGCACTAAAAAATATATATTTCTAAAGGGAAAAATCGTCATTTTACACTCCAAGTCTCACTAACATCCCTACTTTGATATATTTAAACTGATTTAAATAAGCTGGTCGGGAGGTTTGTGATTTAATTATATGTGTTTTATTTTAATTAAGTATTTTATGTATTTTAGGGGTATCACGGTCATTTCACAATGAAAGAGAGATTAGAGAGTAAAACGGACAATAATTCGGAAATTAGGACAATCGAAAGCCTTAGGAGGAGCATAAAAGGTAAATGTCACTTTTCACAGGTACGCCACTGTTCACACGCACGGTCCGATGACATTGCGTTGACTGATGACATGACATTAACCGATGACACGGCAGCATTCGATTGGACGAATGATGTGGGAAAATTCAAATTTAACCAAGAGCTAGTCATTCTCCTTGTAGTAAATTCAAATGGTAGCCATGCTGCTATTATTAATAAGCATTACGTGTCATTTTGCTTGTTCATCTATATTTTTGGAAACTTGATTTGATTTAACCTTATTTTGTTGGATTCTTAATCTAATATTGGGCTAATGTATCACATAAGGGGTGAGCCTTTAATATGCAGAGATTTAAGAGTAATTTCAAATTTTATGATGGGCTAAAATAGACATGTTAAAATATAACGTAAAAAGCTATCTACATAAATAGTTATGGTACAGTATGTACTTTAATTCGATTGAGAAATATAGCCTAATGAAGTTTGGTAATAATTACATTTAGATATTGAATTGATTTACAATTAAGAAAAAGAAACCTAACCCAGTTCACTGCTGGCCAACTCGTTTTTGGGGCATTGGCTCATCATTTGGATTGGCACATATGTCATCGCCCATCCATTTCCAAATAAAAAAATTTGAAAATTTTGATTTAACATAATTTGAAGGCAAATATTTTAATTCTTATGTTAATCACCTCTAATTGCCCATGCTAAATTGGAATTGCACAACCAATTACTTCAACTGTGAAACGACCCGCCCCGCACTCCAGGGCGAATCTATCTAAACTCGTAAAATCGGATCGAAAATATAATACTATCTAAGGATTCTACCGAAAATTCGGCAGAACCTCCCCTATAAATACAACATTCCCAAAACTACAATTTACAAAACAACACTCCCAATAATATTTCAATAACCATCCAAACTTCAAATCCAACTTCTCCAATCATCATCTCAAATATCACACAAATCACTCCAATATAAAAACAAATACAATGGTTATCCTCAATACAAAAACATAATCGTAAATACAAATCACAAATCCCAAATATCAAAATATAAAATCTACGACTCCTAGCACCATCACGTGGCCACAATTATAAATCTAACTACCGATACTGGGTTGACTGATGTACCTGCAAATCTCCTGTGGGGGGAAAAATAATATGATAAAAGAAAAACGTGGTGAGTATAAAACTCAGTGAGTGGATATTAGTTTCTAAACAAAATAAATTTATTTAAACTAATTTCTCTTTCTCAAATCAATTTCATCAAAACATCGTAAGAACTTATTTAAACATATTTAATTCAAATCAGTTACTGAAATACTATTGTACATAAATCTGCGTAAAATCGGTGGAATTATGACACTTATCATATCAAATACTGAATATCAAAAACCATCATCAAACAAGTACCCAGGGGAATGATCTCATCATATCCGGACCTCAACGGACAGGTAATGACGTACTATCTCGGTACCGCCACACCTCGGAGCTACACGGATAGATAGGGAAAATCTCATCATATCCGGACCTCAACGGACAGGCAATGACGTACTATCTGACTACCGCCACGCCCCGGAGCTACACAGATAGATAGGGAAAATATGATCTCATAGCTCATATATCTCATTATCTGTATCACTGTAACTTTCATACTGCATGCATAAGCCCCCAAAAGGCAAAAGCGCCCAACACACGGCCCAAAGCCTCCATGTGTGTCAGACGGGCCCCAAAGGCCTCTATCTCATCTCATCTGTATCTGTATCTCAATATCTGGAGGGAAGGGTACTGTTTAATGATTTCTCAAATAACATTTAATACACATGTACGAAAACATTTAATCATATCTGAAATCTCATTTTCTCTTTCTTCAACATATCTCAAATCCACTCAATTCTAATATCATGCATTTACTCAAAAACGGTAATAAAATCATTAATCAAACTCTTTCTCGGTAATAATAAAGTCACCACAGATAAATAAATTTGCTTTTCTAGAATCATTAAATCGAAGTATCAAATACTTATTTTTCAAATATACTGCTCTGTATAATAAAATCGGCATATACTTATAAAAATAAGTTTTGTATATTCCACTCACAGTGACGATGACCAGACTCGGTATCAACAACGTCCGCGGGTTCATTCTCGTTCGCGGATCCTCCTAAACAAGGAAACGACATAATTATTCTCCGAACAACTAATATAACATAATACTTCTCGAAACCAGTATATAACAATAATAATTATTCCCGCATGTACATAATTACCAAAATACCCCAACATCCTAAAATTACCAAAATGCCCTCAACATCATTATTTAACCAACATATCCGTAAAATCTTCAATTACCAAATTATTCTCAACTCGGATAACGGAAATAATCACAATGTCCGAAATTACGAAATTACCCTCAGAGCATAAAATTACCGAAATGTCCTTAAGAACTTAAATTACCAAATTATCCTCGAAATCACAAATTACCTTACTGCCCTAACCTCAAATTACCAATTTACCCACTGATTTTACAAATTACAAAATCACCCCCAAAGTTTGTGAAATTATCGAAATGCCCCTGCCGGTCAACGGTGACCGGACTTCAGTCAACGGCGACGGGGAGCTAAGGTCTGATATTTTCGGCCACGCTGAGTTCAATGGTGGCGGCGGTGACGTCTCACGTGCTCTACCGGCGGCGGATCGAGCTCCCCAAAACCGCGAGCTTCCAAGAGCAAATCGGCGGCAATATGGCCGATTCAGGTGACGGGGTCGGTCGGAAAATGATGCTAGTGAGCTGAGGAAAAAGATTTAAGTGGTGGCGTGTCAAAAATCCGGCGAAATCGACGGCGACGAAAACGGGTTTGGCCGCGAGTTTTCGGGCTTCAACTGGCGACGTTCGAGGCAGTTTCCGGCGACGAGGATGGCAGGGATACGTTGCTCATCTCTCAAGCTTCAAAACGGTATCAAGCACGGCCGGTGAGGTGGCCGGAATCGGGAGAAACGACCAGGTCAAGGTCGCGGGTTCGGGTCGGGTTCTCGGGTCAAAACAGGGTCAACTTGGGTCAACTCTCTCTCTCTCTCTCTCTCTAAACTTCCAAAAATGCAAATGGTTCCACCCGTTCCAAAACATATAAACCCGGCTTTCTCTTTTCTTTTTCTTTTTTTTAAACAAGCTTAATACAGATTACGCTTATACCGGACCCGTAACGAAAAATAAATCCGACCACTCGAGTTTTTAATCGCGCTCAATTTATCTCGATTCGAAGCGGAAAAATTAAATCGTACACTTAATAGAAAATCAAAGTGCATATGTTACAATCTTCCCCCCTTATAAAAATTTCGTCCTCGAAATTTACGTACCAGATAAAAAGAGATAGGGGTACTGAGCTCGCATCAAGTCCTCGCGTTCCTAAGTAGCCTCTTCCCTTGCATGATTCTTCCACAACATTTTGACTAGCGGAATAGTTTTTGAACGCAAAACTTGATGCCTCTGATCTAGTATTTCCACGGGCTCTTCTTCATAAGTCAAATCTTCTTTCAACTCAATTGGTTGTCTGGATAATACATGACTAGAATCATACACGTACTTCTGGAGCATTGAGACATGAAACACGTCGTGGATTCTAGATAACTCAGGTGGTAAAGCTAATCGGTATGCCAACGGACCAATACGCTCTACAATCTCATATGGTCCAATGTAACGTGGACTTAGCTTCCCACGCTTCCCAAATCGAAGTACCCCTTTCCAAGGAGATATCCGTAGGAAAACCTTATCACCCACTTCAAATTCAAGTTCTTGCCTACGCTTATCTGCATAGCTCTTTTGTCTGCTTTGGGCTACCTTTAGTCTTTCCCGAATAAGTTGTATCTTCTCATTAGTATTCTGAACCAGTTCGGGACCAAAAAGCTTCCGCTCTCCAACCTCATCCCAACATATGGGAGTTCTACATTTCCTGCCATATAAAGCTTCATAAGGAGCCATCTCGATGCTAGCTTGATAACTGTTATTATAAGCAAACTCCATCAAGGGTAAATAAATGTCCCAACTACCCTTAAACTCCAAAACACAAGCTCGTAACATATCTTCCAGGGTTTGAATAGTACGCTCTAACTGACCATCAGTCTGTGGATGAAAAGCTGTACTAAAATTCAACTTGGTGCCCAAAGCCTTTTGCAAACTTGTCCAGAACTTCAAAGTAAATCGAGAATCTCTATCTGAAACAATAGACACCGGTGTTCCGTGAAGTCGGACTATCTCAGCCACAAAAATATTTCCTAACTTGTCCATCGAAAAAGTGGTCTTGAATGGTAAAAAGTGAGCAGATTTTGTAAGTCGATCAACAACTATCCAAACACTATCATGACCACTATGAGTACGTGGAAGTCCCACTACAAAATCCATAGTAATGTGCTCCCATTTCCACTCAGGAATAGGAAGCGGCTGAAAAAACCCTGCAGGTCTCTGATGTTCAGCTTTAATCTGCTGACAAACTAAACACCGAGATACAAATTCAGCTATCTCTCTCTTCATACCTTGCCACCAATAATGATCTCTCAAGATACGGTACATCTTCGTACTGCCAGGATGCATTGCATAAGCTGAACAATGAGCTTCTTCCATAATCTCCTTTTTCAACTCCTTAACATCGGGTACGCAAAGTCGGTTACCCATAACTAAAACTCCATCATCTCTCACCGTAAAATCAGTCCGTAAACCTTTTTCCACATCCTCTTTCAACCTTAGTAACTGTAAATCCTGATCTTGCATCTGATGAACCTTGTCAATCAAAGTCGGCCTAACTCGAAAGTTAGCTATCAAAGCTCCACGATTATCAGTATTCAACTCGACTCCCAAAGATCTTAACTCGATCAACAAAGGCACATATTTCACTCGCAAGTGAGCGATAGAGCTGGAAGACTTTCTACTTAGTGCATCCGCTACCACATTCGCTTTACCCGGATGATAATCAATAGTGCAATCGTAGTCCTTAATCAATTCGATCCATCTCCTCTGTCTCAAATTCAACTCTTTCTGAGTAAACAAGTACTTCAAGCTCTTATGATCAGTGAAAATCTGGCATGTTGCTCCGTATAAATAATGCCTCCATATCTTGAGTGCAAATACCACTACTGCTAACTCTAAATCATGAGTCGGGTAGTTTTGTTCATGCTTCTTAAGTTGTCTAGAAGCATAAGCCACTATTTTCCCATGTTGCATTAGCACACAACCCAATCCTTGCCTGGATGCATCACTGAAAACCACAAACCCTTCATTACTCGATGGAAGTGTAAGAACTGGTGTCGAAGTAAGTCGTGCCTTGAGTTCTTGAAAACTCTTTTCACAGTCATCATCCCACTGGTACTTAGCATTCTTTCTGGTCAACCATGTCAGAGGAGTAGCAATCTTGGAGAATCCTTCCACAAATCTACGATAATAGCCAGCTAATCCAAGGAAACTTCGAACCTCAGTCACATTTGTAGGCCGTTCCCAATTTGCAACCGCTTTGACCTTTTGAGGATCAATATATATTCCTTCAACTGATATCACGTGGCCCAGAAATGCTACCTTATCCAACCAGAACTCACACTTGTTAAACTTGGCATACAATTGCTTTTGCCTCAAAGTCTGCAAAACTATCCGCAAGTGCTCCTCATGTTCCTCATGACTTCGAGAATACACCAAAATGTCATCAATGAACACAATCACAAATCGATCCAGATAAGGGCGAAATACCCGATTCATAAGATCCATAAAAGCTGCTAGGGCATTAGTCAACCCAAATGGCATCACCAAGAACTCATAATGTCCATAACGAGTTCTGAATGTTGTTTTAGGAATATCGGCCTCTTTAATTCTAAGCTGATGATATCCCGAGCGTAAATCAATCTTTGAAAACACCTTGGCTCCCTGAAGTTGATCAAACAAGTCATCAATACGCGGCAGTGGATATTTATTACGTACGGTAACTTTATTCAGCTGTCTGTAGTCAATGCAGAGTCTAAGCGTACCATCCTTCTTCTTAACAAACAAAACTGGGGCACCCCATGGGGACACACTAGGTCTAATAAACCCCTTATCCACCAATTCTTGCAGTTGGGTCTTAAGTTCCTTTAGTTCAGCTGGAGCCATCCTATATGGTGCTATAGAAATAGGAGCCGTCTCAGGAACTATATCAATGGAGAACTCAATCTCCCTACTAGGTGGCATCCCTGGAAGTTCATCTGGCAATACATCTGAAAATTCCTGGACTACTGGAATATCCTCCAATCTCAACTCCTGAGCCTCAGTATCTATTACGTATGCAAGATAAGCCGAACAATCCTTCTTTAGTAAGTGTCTCGCCTCAATGGCCGAAATGACACATGAGGGTAAAAGTTTACGCTCACCATAAAATTTCACCCCAATTCCTCCTGGCTTATTAAACACAACTTCTTTTTTGAAACAATCCACAGTAGCATGGTGAGATGTAAGTCAATCCATACCCAAAATGGCATCGAAATCTCGAATGTCTAAAATAATCCAATTCGCCTTAAATTCATGCTCACCCAACCGAATCATACAATCTCGATACACCCTCTCCGCAAATAGTGACCCTCCGGTAGGTGTACTAACAACCAAACCATAATCTAGCAATTCAGGCTCCCTCTCTATATGCATAACAAATGCACGAGAAATAAAAGAATGTGTGGATCCAGGATCAATAAGAATATGAGCATCATGACCAAAGATAGATAATGTACCCATAATAACTTCTGGTGTGGCATGAGCCTCCTGCTGAGTTAAGGCAAAAACTCGAGCCTGAGTACGAGGTCGACCAGGTTGACCTCTCTGACTTGGAATGGCGGTCTAACTTCTAGATATAGAACCCCCTGTCTGTATACCCCTTTGACTTTGAACTGGTCCAGCATGAGGTTGATACTGTGGAGCTGTCCCTCGGGCAGAACTGTCACCCTGAGATAAAGTGGGGCAAAACCTCTTAATATGACCAGGTTGTCCACATAAATAACACACCTTGTCTCCCATACGGCACTGGCCTTGATGGTTCCCACCACACGAAGGGCAAGAGGTCTGCTGTATACTCCTACGGTATCCTCCGCTATTCCTGTCATACTGCCCCTGAGTTCTAACATTACTCCCCACTGATGGTTGTGCCGAACTGTAACTGACGGCCTGTCTCTGATCTCTTCTGTTACTAATACTCTGATTCCTTTGCGCACCAGCAGAGTAATTTGTATGTGAACCTTTCTTTGGCGGTCTACTGCTCGAGCCACCCTCTGCCCAACTCTGGCTATGTTTTTGTTTCAGGGCTTGAACTCTACGTCCCTCAGAAATACTATGCTCCACTCTCTTAGCTGCCTCAACTATCTCAGCAAACTCAGTGTATCGTGATGCAGTCATAGTTGTGCGAATCTCAAATCGGAGACCCTCCTCAAAACGCCTGCATCTCTCCCTCTTATCACCAACTGCTGAGGTGGCAAACCTAGAAAGATCCAAAAACTTCTTCTCATACTCTTCTACTGTCATGGATCCTTGAATCAACCGAAGAAATTCACTCCGCTTAATATCCTGATAGACCGCTGGAAAATAATGATCGTAGAATTCCTTACGGAAAATAGCTCAAGTGAGCGTAGCATGCCCCTGATATCTACGCTCTACTGTCTGCCACCAATGATAAGCTCTATCCTCAAGTAGGAAAGTGGCAAATGTAAGTCTATCTTCCTCTGAGCATCTCATCACATCAAAAATACGCTCTAACTTGATAAACCACGATTCTGCCTCAGGTGGATCTCTAGAACCATTAAAAATCCTTGCCCCTAAACTTCGTACTCGCTCAATAGTATTTGCATGACCGACATGCGGATGAGTCTGATTTTGTACCACTGTAGTCACAATCTGAGCTAATCTGTCAATCGACTGCTCAAGGTTCGGAACATTTCCTGGTGCCTGTTACACAACCTCGTGCGTTGAAGACTCAACCATTCTCTCGTCAACGGGATTATTTTCCCCCGCAGGTACATCTTCCAGTGTCAACCCAGCTACTAGTCTAGTACGGCCGCGACCACGGCCACGCCGACTACTACGACGAATCATGATGGTGCCTACAAAATATCAACTCCGACTTAATAACAATAAAACTTATTCTATGTACGAAAAGTCTACAGAAAAGTCTACAGAATCTATAACCATGCTCTGATACCAACTGAAACGACCCGCCCCGCACTCCCAGGGCGAATCTATCTAAACTCGTAAAATCGGATCGAAAATATAATACTATCTAAGGATTCTACCGAAAATTCGACAGAACCTCCCCTATAAATACAACATTCCCAAAACTACAATTTACAAAACAACACTCCCAATAATATTTCAATAACCATCCAAACTTCAAATCCAACTTCTCCAATCATCATCTCAAATATCACACAAATCACTCCAATATAAAAACAAATACAATGGTTATCCTCAATACAAAAACATAACCGTAAATACAAATCACAAATCCCAAATATCAAAATATAAAATCTACGACTCCTAGCACCATCACGTGGCCACAATTATAAATCTAACTACCGATGCTGGGTTGACTGATGTACCTGCAAATCTCCTGTGGGGGGAAAAATAATATGATAAAAGAAAAACGTGGTGAGTATAAAACTCAGTGAGTGGATATTAGTTTCTAAACAAAATAAATTTATTTAAACTAATTTCTCGTTCTCAAATCAATTTCATCAAAACATCGTAAGAACTTATTTAAACATATTTAATTCAAATCAGTTACTGAAATACTATTGTACATAAATCTGCGTAAAATCGGTGGAATTATGACACTTATCATATCAAATACTGAATATCAAAAACCATCATCAAACAAGTACCCAGGGGAATGATCTCATCATATCCGGACCTCAACGGACAGGTAATGACGTACTATCTCGGTACCGCCACACCTCGGAGCTACACGGATAGATAGGGAAAATCTCATCATATCCGGACCTCAACGGACAGGCAATGACGTACTATCTGACTACCGCCACGCTCCGGAGCTACACGGATAGATAGGGAAAATATGATCTCATAGCTCATATCTCTCATTATCTGTATCACTGTAACTTTCATACTGCATGCATAAGCCCCCAAAAGGCAAAAGCGCCCAACACACGGCCCAAAGCCTCCATGTGTGTCAGACGGGCCCCAAAGGCCTCTATCTCATCTCATCTCATCTGTATCTGTATCTCAATATCTGGAGGGAAGGGTACTGTTTAATGATTTCTCAAATAACATTTAATACACATGTACGAAAACATATAATCATATCTGAAATCTCATTTTCTCTTTCTTCAACATATCTCAAATCCACTCAATTCTAATATCATGCATTTACTCAGAAACGGTAATAAAATCATTAATCAAACTCTTTCTCGGTAATAATAAAGTCACCACAGATAAATAAATTCACTTTTCTAGAATCATTAAATCGAAGTATCAAATACTTATTTTTCAAATATACTGCTCTGTATAATAAAATCGGCATATACTTATAAAAATAAGTTTTGTATATTCCACTCACAGTGACGATGACCAGACTCGGTATCAACAACGTCCGCGGGTTCATTCTCGTTCGCGGATCCTCCTAAACAAGGAAACGACATAATTATTCTCTGAACAACTAATATAACATAATACTTCTCGAAACCAATATATAACAATAATAATTATTCCCGCATGTACATAATTACCAAAATACCCCAACATGCTAAAATTACCAAAATGCCCTCAACATCATTATTTAACCAACATATCCGTAAAATCTTCAATTACCAAATTATTCTCAACTCGGATAACGGAAATAATCACAATGTCCGAAATTACGAAATTAACCTCAGAGAATAAAATTACCGAAATGTCCTTAAGAACTTAAATTACCAAATTATCCTCGAAATCACAAATTACCTTACTGCCCTAACCTCAAATTACCAATTTACTCACTGATTTTACAAATTACAAAGTCACCCCCAAAGTTTGTGAAATTATCGAAATGCCCCTGCTGGTCAACGGTGACCGGACTTCAGTCAACGGCGACGGGGAGCTTAGGTCTGATATTTTCGGCCACGCTGAGTTCAATGGTGGCGGCGGTGACGTCTCATGTGCTCTACCGGCGGCGGATCGAGCTCCCCAAAACCGCGAGCTTCCAAGAGCAAATCGGCGGCAATCCGGCCGATTCAGGTGACGGGGTCGGTCGTAAAATGATGCTAGTGAGCTGAGGAACAAGATTTAAGTGGTGGCGTGTCAAAAATCTGGCGAAATCGACGGCGACGAAAACGGGTTTGGCCGCGAGTTTTCGGGCTTCAACTGGCGGCGTTCGAGGCGGTTTCCGGCGACGAGGATGGCAGGGATACGTTGCTCGTCTCTCAAGCTTCAAAACGGTATCAAGCACAGCCGGTGAGGTGGCCGAAATCGGGAGAAACGACCGGGTCAAGGTCGCGGGTTCGGGTCGGGTTCTCGGGTCAAACCTGGTCAACTCGGGTCAACTCTCTCTCTCTCTCTCTCTCTCTAAACTTCCAAAAATGCAAATGGTTCCACCCGTTCCAAAACATATAAACCCGGCTTTCTCTTTTCGTTTTTCTTTTTTTGTAAACAAGCTTAATACAGATTAAGCTTATACCGGACCCGTAACGAAAAATAAATCCGACCACTCAAGTTTTTAATCGCGCTCAATTTATCTCGATTCGAAGCGGAAAAATTAAATCGTACACTTAATAGAAAATCAAAGTGCATATGTTACAAACTGCCAATAAGTAATATCAGAAAATCTCTTGTCAAAACTACATGGTATATTGCCTTATATGTGCCAACATTACTGTTTATCATTATCTCTAAAATGAAAAAGAAAACCCTTTAGATCTGAATTCCCAATGTCCATTAAAGATGTTTACAACACACATACCATATATATCCAGATCCTTGCACCAAAAACTTACCGAAAAAACCTGTAACATATGCACTTTAATTGTCTTAATTAAGTGTGCGATTTAATTTTTCTGCTTCGAATCTAGATAAATTGAGCGCGATTAAGAGCTCGAGTGGTCGGATTTTATTTTCGTTACGGGTCCGGTATACCCTTCATCAGTATTAAGCTTAAAAAAAAAAATCGTGTTATATATATTTGGACGGGGGAACTGTGCTCATTTTGGAAAAGAGAGAGAAAGAGACAGAAGAGAGAGAGAGAGAGAGAGAATTTGACCCGGTTGACCCGAAAACCCGACCCGAACCCGCGACCTTGACCCGGTCGTTTCTCCCGATTCCGGCCACCTCACCGGCCGTGCTTGGTACCGTTTTGAAGCTTGAGAGACAAGCAACGTATCCCTGCCGTCCTTGTTGCCGGAAACCACCTGTAACGCCGCCGGTTGAAGCCCGAAAACTCGCGGCCAAACCCGTTTTCGTCGCCGTCGATTTCGCCAGATTTTTGACACGCCACCACTTGAATCTTGTTCCTCAGCTCACTAGCGTCATTTTCCGACCGACCCCGTCACCTGAATCGGCCGGATTGCCGCCGATTTGCTCTTGGAAAGTCACGGTTTTGGGAAGCTTGATCCGGAGCCGTTGCCGCGCGTGGAGCCTCACAGCCGCCACCATTGGACTCAACGTGGCCGGAACTATCAGACCTAAGCTCCCCGTCGCCGTTGACTGAAGTCCGGTCACCGTTGACCGGCAGGGGCATTTCGGTAATTTCATGAAACTTTGGGGGTGATTTTGTAATTTGTGAAATCAGTGGGTCAATTGGTAATTTGAGGTTAGGACAGTAAGGTAATTGTGATTTCGAGGATAATTCGGTAATTTAAGTTGTTAAGGACATTTCGGTAATTTTACGCTCCGAGGGTAATTTCGTAATTTCGGACATTGTGATTATTTCAGTTATCCGAGTTGAGAATAATTTGGTAATTGAAGCTTTTACGGATATGTTGGTTAAATAATGATGTTGAGGGCATTTTGGTAATTTTGGCATGTAGGGGTATTTTGGTAATTATGTACATGCGGGAATAATTATTATTGTTATATATTCGTTTCGAGAAGTATTATGTTATACTAGTTGTTCGGAGAATGATTATGTCGTTTTCTTGATTAGGAGGATCCGCGAACGAGAATCAACCCGCGGACGTCGTTGATACCGAGTCTAGTCATCGTCACTGTGAGTGGAATATACAAAACTTATTTTTATAAGTATATGTTGATTTTATGATACCGTGCAGTATGTTTTGAAAAATAAGTATTTGATGCTTCAATTTAATGATTCTAGAAAAGTGAATTTATTTACATGTGTTGATTTTATTATTACTGAGAAAGAGTTTGAATAATGATTTTATTACCGTTTTTGAAGAAATGCTTGATATAGAATTGAATGGCTTTGATATATGTTGAAGAAAAAGAGAATGAGATTTCAGATGAGATTATATGTTTTCGTACATGTGGATTAAATGTTATTTGAGAAATTGTTAAACAGTACCCTTCCCTCCAGATACAGAGAAACATGTAATGTGATACAGATGAGATGAGATGAGATGAGATAGAGGCCTTTGGGGCCCGTCTGAACACACATAGAGGCTTTGGGCCGTGTGTTTGGGCGCTTTTGCCTTTTGGGGGCTTATGCATGCACAGATATTGAGATGTATCAGTTATGAGATGAGATTTTTCCTATCTATCCGTTGTAGCTCCGGGGCGTGGCGGTACCCAGATAGTACGTCATTGCCTGTCCGTCGAGGTCCGGATATGATGAGATCATTCCCCTGGGTACTTGTTTGATGATAGTTTTTGATATTCAGTATTTGATATGATAAGTATTATGATTCCTTCGATTTTACGCAGATTTATAAACAATAGTATTTCAGTGACTGATTTTGAATTAAATATGTTTAAATAAGTTCTTACGATGTTTTAATGCAATTGATTTTGAGAAAGAGAAATTAGTTTAAATAAATTTATTTTTCGAAAACTAGTATCCACTCACTGAGTTTTATACTCACCACGTTTTATTATATTTTATTTTCCCCCCACAGGAGATTTGCAGGTACATCAGTCGACCCAGCATCGGTAGTTAGATTTGTAATTGTGGCCACGTGATGGTGTTAGGAGTCGTAGATTTTATATTTTGATATTTGGGATTTATGAGTTGTATTTACGGTTATGTTTTTTGTATTGAGGATAACCATTGTATTTGTGTTTATATTGAAGTGATTTGTGCGATATTTGAGATAATGACTGGAGAAGTTGGATTTGAAGTTTGAATGATTATTTGGGAGTGTTGTTTTGTACATTGTAATTTTGGGAATGTTGTAGTTATAGGGGAGGTTCTGCCGAATTTTCGGTAGAATCCTTAGATAGTATGATATTTTCGATATAATTTTACGAGTTTAGATAGATTCGCCCTGGGAGTGCGGGGCGGGTCGTTTCAAAACCCACATACCATATATGTGCAGATCCTTGCACCAAAAATTTATCAAGCGGCAGGCAAATCCATTATAGAAATTATAAATACCACCCTTAGACCCTTGGATCTCTTTTATACTACACCAAGTTGAAATAATGGAGAAAGTAAATCAAATTAAATTGGTTGCTTACTTTGTTGTTCTTCTGTTAATTACTTCATCTGGTAATTATTCTATACCTTTGTCTTCCTTACTTGTTTTTATCTTCTTTACTTATTTTAAAAATTTTATGAGTTTTTTTTTTCTAAATACTTCTTGCAAAGAAGTTATAAAAACTTTATTTAATCTTCTAAATAATTTATTCATTCGGTAATTGGCAAGCTCATATTCAGTAATAGTGATTTGTTTAACACATAAAATGCATAAATTTTTTTTTGATTTAGGTTTATCTAAGGGAGTACAAGCGATACAACTTGGGGAATGCAAAAAAGACCAAGAATGTGACAAATATTCTGAAGCTCCCGGCGATGGCAGATGCGAGTTTCAAAAGTGTTATTGCATTAAAGGAAGGTTTGCGGAGGGAAAATTCTCTCCTGATCATCACTACAAAAAGTGACAATCATTTGTATTTGATTGTATTATATTGAACATCAACATTTATTTATAATGAATAATCTATTTTGTATATTTGATGGTTCGTCAAGATGAGTATCTCTTTGATTATTAAATCTATATTCGTATTAAGTAAAATAGTTTGGAAAAGAAATTTTCTTTCTTTCAAAAGACTTGAAAAGAAAACTACATGTATAGCATATCAATCCAATTAAAACTTAACATAGACAAGCTGATTGAGTTTTTGAAAATTTACATAGATTCACTTACAAGTAAAGTATCTCTTTAAATTAACTTCTAAGTTAATTTGATTGATATGCAATTACGAGTGGAGGCAAATCATTTCAATGATGCTATAAAAATTAATTAATTAGTTTTTTTAAACATAACATAGATAGGATGAAAATAATTACACGAGCATACATATTTTAAGAAAAAAAAGGACAATTATCCACCAACTACCTTTCTTTTGCTTTTTAAAATACACACACACACACATATATATTTGGTTGAGTTCCACCTGAAGTTACATTTTCTTGCACCCATCCACTTTTGTCTTCACACTGTTGAGACCTTGCTAATGTCATAGGGATAAAATTATCATTTGAGTCGAGCAACAACCAACGACATTGAGTTTTAGCTTCTTACTACCTCTAGAAATGTATCCATTTTAGAATTACTATGTATTTCAGTGCAATTATGCTGTGTTTACTTCCATGAATGGGAATCAATGAATCAAAATGGGTTTTCACTACCCTATTTAGTTTTTAAAATAACACTAGGAATCAAAATGGGAAAAGTGAGTCCTACAAATATTGGGAAATGAAATATGGGGTTTTGATTCCCTCCGAAAAGATAAAATTGCAGCCAATAAACTTCAATAATTCCAGTTTTATTCTTTAAATTAACACAAAATGTAAAAACCAAAAATTCATCAATAAAAAAAGAAAAAGAAAAATGCATGTACTCTTAAAATCCCTAACTCGGCCACACTCTCATCACTGCTGTAGCTCTTCTCCGCCCATTGTCGGTGATCACACTACTTTTCTATTCTGCTTGCTTGCCCCAGTGTCGGTCTGATATCTTGAAGCAACTAAATAATTCCTTTTTGCATATCTTATAATGAAATATTTTCATCTTTTTTTCCTTGTTCTTTCTTATGACTCTTTTCTTCAATATTTTTTTAAATGATTCTCTTGGAGACCCTAAGACCCCACCATAACAGAAATGGCTTTCTGCAATAAAACGATTTTGTTGCCTAAAGTGCCAATTTTGTTGCCATAGGTTTTTGCTACAAAAACAAGCTTGTCGGCCAAGTCGTCGGCCTAGCATTGTCGCCCTCTATGCTTAACAACATATCAAAACATTTCTTGCCCCAAACTTCCTTTCGCAACAAACTAAATTCGTTTTGAAGGAGTCTCTATAACGACCTGCCCCAAACCCCAAGGCGAGACTATCTAAACTCATCTAACTGAAATGATAATAAATATAATATCTAAGGATTGTAATGAAAATTTTGGTAGAGTCTCTCCTATAATTTAAAACATTTCCACACCTGCAAATTATAAAATTAACACCTAAAAATAGTTCAATATTCAACCAAACTCCACAACCAACTTCCTTAATCAACATACCAAATATCACTCAAACATTCTAATATCATATACAATAGAGTATTCTTAATCACAAATATGTAATAAATTATACAATCCAAAATATCCCAAACAAAACATCTATGGTTTCTAGCACCATCACGCGGCTATAATATTAAATCTAACTATCGTTGCTGACCTATAAGTTCCTTGTGGTGGGGAAAAGAACATAATAAAAACGGGGTGAGTATAAAAGCTCAGTGAGCTCAGTGAGTGGATGGTAGTTTTGGAAAAAAAACTTATTTAAAATAATTTAATTTTTCTCTAAACAATTTCATCAAGATATCATAAGAACTTTAATAAAACTTATTTAATTCAAATCATGCATTGAAATAACAATATTACATAAATCTGCAAAATCTGCAAAATCAATGAAATCATAACTCTTATAATATCAACTACTGAATAAGTACCCAGGGAAATAATCTCATCATATCCAGACCTCGACCGACGGGAAATTAGGGAACCGTCATGCCCTGGAGCTACAATGGATAGACAGGGAATGCCATCTCATATCTCATATATCTCATAATATTTGAGCATGCATAAACTGGTCCTTTGTGTGTACTCAGACAAGCCTCAAAAGCCTATATCTTATCTGTATCATCTATCTCATTTGTATCTCAATACCTGTTTGTATCTCAATATCTGTATCTCTGTAATCATCAGACTGCATGCATAAGCTCCTAAAAGGCAAAAGCGCCAAAACACACACTACTACAAAAAAGTAAAATAATGACTCATAAGTTATGACGTTTTTTTATTAATAACCGTCATGAAAAATATTTGATGACCGTTATTATATAAACGATCATAATATCTATTATTTACAATAACGGTTCTATTATATAACCATTATTAAATGTTACTTTAAATTATAGTTTTACTTTTAATGGGGGTTATTTATAAAAACGATCATTAAAAATTTGAAATTTATAATGACAGTTCTAGTATATAATCGTCATTAAACTTCTAGTATATAACTGTCATTAAATTTCAAACTATTACTTTTAATGGTGGTTATATTAAAAAAGGTCATTGAAAGTCACTATTACAAAAATATAAATATGATCATATATGATGACCGTTCTTTTTAAGTACAATCACAAAAAATATTTAATGGTTGTTATTTCAACAACCGTCATAAATCTATATCCTATGATGACCGTTTTTAAAAAAATTGTCATTACTATAGATATTGATTTTTTTAGTTAATTAATGACAGTTAATATTAAAACAATCATGTTAAAACAAAATTTTCCCTTATCTTCAAACACTTGAAAAGGCACTCTCTTCACATCCTCACGCGGTCTCTCGCGACTCTTTTTTTTTGCTTAAGCTCTCTTTATTTTGCTTGAAATCGATCACTCTTCGTTGCCATTTCACTCACTTTACTTCCTTAGACCTGTGCAGCTGGCTTATTCCGCTCTATTAAATTTTATATTCGCTCTCTTAGACCTGCTCGTTATCGCTCCTTCGCTCTTCTCCATGGCTATTATAGGTGAACTCCTTGATTTTGGTGGGATTATGTTTGATTCTGAGGGTTAGGGTTAGCGTCTGGGCATACTGAGGCGTAATCTCTTTGATTTTGGTGGGATTATGTTTGATTATGAGGGTTGGGGTTAGGGTCTGGGCATATTTACGCGTAATCTCTTTGATTTTGGTGGGATTGTGATTGATTTTGAGGGTTAGGGCTAAGGCTGGGGTTTGAGGGTTATGGACCCCTACGTTAAGTAGAAACCTTTAATTACTTTTATATTTTTTGTCTCTTCTTCTTATTTATTTATTTTTTAATTTTTTTGGTGATATGAAATAGCTATTAAGGATGAAATATATGAATTGTGAATTTTATTTAATGGTAGAAAATGAAGCAACATGAACGATGGAAAAAGGAGAAAGATAATAGGTTTCTAGGAGACCTGAAGCTATATAGCGTCTTGGAAACATATAGAAGGTTAATCTTTTCTGGTGTGTTTTTCTTATTTCCTTTGTGAATGCATGTTCTTGAAGTTATCCATTTTTATTCAATTGGTTTTAATTTATGGTTTAATTTTAGCATTATAAAGTTGAATTGGTTCGACAAACACGTTAGGAATCACATCAAATGTTGTTACTTGGTATTTTTCACTTAATTGAAGTTTTGTCTCTTCTTTTCTTTCTCTGTCTTACATGGTGCAGTGCAGAACATATGGGGACAAAGACCGAAATAGTTTCTATTTTTCAGTAGATTGGAATATTTCTTTAGGCTCTTTTAACATGAACAAAACAAAAATGATAGAAATAAGCTAAAAGCATGAAGGAGTGAAAGGACAAGTTAGTTTGATTGCATCATAATTCCTTAAGAATACTTAGCTATGTGAATGAAAGATATAAGAGTTACACTATAAAAGTTAGTAAACAAATAAATTAATTTCATATAAAATAATAACACAAGAAAGCTTACACTATATATATATATATATATAATACAATAAAGAAAACATGAATGCTTACATTTGAAGCTTGTAATAAAGCATTACACATGCGCTTACAAGTCAATATCACTATCATCATAATCCTTATTTAACTCTTCTTCACTGTCGGAGAAATATTCCTCCATTGTTTCATCTCCGTCTTCTTCTTCAACAAGTTTGAAATCATCTGCGTCATGATCTCTTGCCCTCTCAATGTACACATTTGATAAAATTACTTGCAAAGCAACATCATTTCCATTAAACAATTGTGCATTAGCATTTTCAAGTTGTACCGATAAAATAAAGTCATCTTGCTGATACACTTGTTCATTTGCACTCTAGCTTTCATTTCTATCTACATTTAAGCTTTCTTTCTCTTGAACATCCCACAAACCCTATGCTGCACCTTTTCTACAACATTCTAGCCTACTCCTAACTTTGGATCATTGGTATAAGAAACTTGTTGTGCTTGAATAATTAGCACAAAAGGATCTTCTTTATACTAAGTTCGAGTTATATTGATAGAAGTAAGGTGATAATCACGATTAATTCTTTTTTCTTAAGATTATTGTCAAACCAATCACACTTAAATAGAATTACTCGATATCTAAGAGGATATATAAATTCTATAACATTACTCAATACACAATAAAAGTTAATTTTTTTCATTTTCATGCTCCCCTTGGCACCATTACTCCACTATTTTGAGTAGTACGATGCTCATCTCAACTTGTGACAAGAAATCACACTTCATTTACAATATAACCAGAACAACTAAAAACTCATACATCTGCCCACAAGCTAAAGCATATAGTTCATCACTTATTGTTGAAGATCCCTCGTCTCGTAATTGTCTCTTCTATAAAGCATAAGCTAATTTATTACAAGCTTATTATAATAGAGTTAAAAAATAACTAATTAATTTGACAACTAGAATTACTTACATGTGCTGCAAACCACTTAGGAAAAAGCAATTGTTGTCTTTTATTTAAATTAGCACTACTTTATCTTTGTAATAGCCGTTTATGCTCACTATAATTTCAACAGATATATTATGATATGTTATATATAAATATATTTATATAAATAAAATAAAATGACTAATATTTTTTATGTTTACTCTAGGTATTCTTGGACTTCATCACAGTTTTTCAAAACATACCAATGTGGAATGTCGATCTCTTGCTATGATAACTTAATCTGAGCTTTACCAAAAAGTCAGTCATTCTGAGAAAAGATTGAAAGTCCTTTACTCTTTGTCCACCATCATCATTCCGCTCAACACGATTAAGTTTTGTTTCAATAGAATCTAAATATAATGAACAAAAAGACAGCGATTCGTTTATGATATAGGCCTCTGCAATTGACCCTTTAGGTCGAGCTTTATTCTTTACATAGCTCTTATATCGGCCTAAAGCCCTGTTCAACGACAAGTGATTAAATTTAAAAAAGTGATTTGTGAATGTAATGTAAATATAATAAAAATATTATAATCAAATAATGTGATTACATTTCAATTCGGTAAATCCATCTTAATGCAACAGGACCAACATATTTTGCTTCACATGGTAAGTACACAGCTAAATGCACCATTATGTCAAAGAATGCAGGTGGGAAAATTCGCTCAAGCTTGCAAAGTACCAATAAAATCCCCTCCTCTAATTCATCTAACTCACTCTTATGTAATGTTTTTGCACATAACTATTTGAAAAAGTTACAAAGTTCAATAATCACTGAGCAAATATCTTTTCGTAAATATGGACATATCCTAATTGGAAGGATTTGTTGTAACAAAACATGACAATCATGGCTTTCTAAACCTAATACTTTTGCATCCTTGATGCTGACAGAATTGGATATATTTGCAGCATACCTATCTAGAAAATTTACTAACTTAAGAAATTGACAAAATTCTTTTCTTTCATTTAAAGTCAGTGTGTATGAAGCATGAGGTTTTAAAAGTTTGTTTCCTTCTAGTTTTGGATGTAACTCTTTCTTTATGTTCAAGTCCTCCAAGTCAAGCCTTGCTTTAACAGTATCTTTAGTTTTACCCTCAATATTCAACAAAGTTCCAACTAAACTATCACATATATTTTTCTCAATATGCTTAACATCCAAAGTATGTCTTATTTTCTACTTGGACCAATACTCCAAGTCAACAAATATGCTCTTTTTTGTCTAATTTAAATCACTTGCACTACGTTTTAGCTTTCCATCTTTGTTATTTTCATTTTTTCCAAGCCTAGCTTCATTTATCTTCTCCAATTGCCTTAGACTGTCATCTACTGAATACTCCTTAGGGGCTGGATCAAATTCAAAATCACCATCATGTTCTCTACTAGCTCTTCATGAATGACCATGCGGCAAATATAGATGATGACCCATGTAGCATATCTTACTATCAACTTCCGCGAAGATGTTTCTACATTACAAACCGGGCAAGCCTTATAACCTTTGGTGTTCCATCTAGATAAATTTCCATATGCAGAAAAATTATTCATAGTCCACATTACTATAGCATGCATACGAAAAGTTTGTCCAGTGGATGCATCGAAGGTTTCAATAACATGATTCCACAACTCTTTTAATTCATCTATTAACGGCCTTATGTAAATATTAATATCCCTAACTAGTACTTTTGGTCCTAGGATGAGTAGTGACATCATCCCGAATGGATCTTTTATGCATTTCCATGGTGGTAAATTATATGGCACAAGTATGAATAGCCACATACTATAAGAATTATGCATGTTACCAAAAGGATTGAAGCCATCTGTTGCAAGACCCATCCAAAGAATCTCTTGTGCGAACCAAGGATATGATGTATCAAATTCTTTCCATGCTTCCCCATAAGCAAGATGTCTTAAAATACCTTCTTCAGCAACTCTCTTCTCTTCGTGCCACCTCAAGTCCTTTAACATTTTTTTTACATCATAAGTAATACTTAGTAGTATTGTGCCTTTTGATAATGGCTCTTTCAACAATTGGAGAATCATATCTATTGCTTTGTTGCTCAATTTATTAAGAACTTTTATGTACATTAGCTTGATAATAAAACTCAAAGCAGATAACTTGGAACTAGGAAATAAACTTTTTCCAACCTTTTCGATCAATCCTGCATGCATTCTAAATTCTCTATTATCATCATGCGTCAAGTTAACATTCTCTTCAATATTTGTCTTCGAAGTTATCGCCTTCATTGACATTGTAACATGTTGTGAAAATTTTATTTAACTCGCAATTGAACTCGCAAGTACACGAATCTATTGTAGAATAGATCAACGGTAACGAGTGTCGATCCCACGAGAAGGTGAATTTTAATTGTGTGTAGAATTAATTTTTCTAAATGGGTGATTGGATTTATGGTGAAAGTGATTTAGATTATCTTAAATTTTAATTTAGAATGGCAGGAATAAATGAAGGTGAAAATTATTAAAATAAAGTGCTTAGGTATCTGGATCTGCATCAATATGCACTATGGGCTGAATATTCCTTATTAGTGCCAATAAAATCATGAGGGAGATTTCCACACCTCATGAACCACAATCAAATAAATATGGTACTAAGGGCTTATCATGCCAAATAGTAATAACTTTGTACTAGGTTTAGACAAGATTATTACTATTTGTTATTGACTGTTAGAAAGTGTATATTTATAAAGGAGAAAATCGTCATTTTACACTTCAAAATTCACTAACATTCATACTTTTATCTATTTAAGTCTCTTGTGATTTAATTATGTGTGTTGTATTATAATTATGTATTTTATGTATTTTATGGGGCATCAAGGTCATTTCACAATGGACGAGAGATCAAACAGCAAAACAAACATCACTTTTGAACTCAAGTCAGTTGAAAATCTTAGAAAGAGTATAAAAGGAAAAATGGTAGTGTTCACATGTACGGTATTATTCACATATACGGTACTGTCCATGTTACTGTTTATCACACTATCCACATATACGAAATAATGACATGGCATTAACCGATGATGTGGCATTGACTGATGAGGTGTCGCGATTATATTGGACTAAAATTCTTATGTAATGTTGATCGGTGACGTGCCAACATGTTAGTGGACCTAAAATCATGCATACGGTACATGCATATATACTGGATAACTTACAACCAAACTGCATCACTGTTCAAACCGCGTCATTGTGCAAACCGTGTGGTCAAACCGCGTACTGTTGACTGATGACATGTGTTGAGTGTTAGAAAATGTATATTTATAAAGGAGAAAATCATCATTTTACATTTCAAGTCTTACTAACAACCTTTACTTTTATATATTTAAGCTTCTTGTAATTTAATTATGTGTGTTTAATTTTAATTAAGTATTTTATATATTTTAGGGGCATCATAGTCATTTCACAATAAACGAGAGATCAAACGGCAAAACGGACATCACTTTTGAACTCAAGACGATCGAAAACATTTGGACGAGCATAAAAGGAAAAATGACACTATTTACATGTACGGTACTATTCATATGTATGATACTGTCTACGTTACTGTTCATGATACTATTCACATAGACGGATCAATGACATGGCATTGACCGATGACATGACATTGACTGATGAGGTGTCATGATCTTGTTGGACTAAAATTCTTATGTACTGTTGATGGTGACGTTGCAACATATTAGTGAACAAAAAAATGCGCGTACGGTACATGCAATACATGAGATTATTTTCAACCAAACCACATTACTGTTCAAACTGCGTACTTTTGACGCGTACTGTTCACTGATGACGTGGCACAATCCTGAGCGTCCAAACTGTTTTTAATATGATGGCTATAATTTACTCAATGTATCTATAAAAAGGGGGCCTCCCCCCTAATTTGGCATCTCTGAATCAATTTTTGGGCTCCATTTTCTGTAATTCCTTCTTCATCTTGTATTTTCTATGTATTTTAATAAATTTCCATTTTGCCCTTAATTCAATGATGAGTGACTAATTTTCTTTCACGCTTGGGTTGAAGGTGAAGTCTCAACATGTGTCATGGGCTTTATTTGGTAAATTTATTTTCTTTTCTCCTCTAATTTTTGTGGATGTTTTGACTTCTCGTCGACAAATAATAATAGTCTTGTCTAGATACCGCCCTAGTTTCACCGGCACTCTAATACAAGGTTATTATTATTTGGCATGATAAACTTTTAGCACCATATTGATAAGATCATGGTTCATGAGGTGTGGATTCCCTCCTCATGATTTAATTGGCATTAATAATGAATATTTAGCCCATGATGCATGTTGATAGGGATCCAGATACCCAAGTATGTCATTTCAATAGATTTCTCTTCAATTTATTCTCACCATTTTAATTCCAATTTTAGAATTTATTCTCACCATTTCAATTTCAATTTTAGAATATTCCAAATCATCTTTACCATAAATTCAACCACCCATTTACAAAATTAATTCTACACACAATTAAAATCCACCTCCTCGTGGGATCGATACTCGTCACCATTGATCTAACTACAATAGATTCGTGCACTTATGAGTTCAATAAAATTTGCACAACAAGTTTTTGGTGCCATTGCTGGGGAAGTAAGTAATTTTAATTCATAGAAATAATTTTTGTGAATAATTTCTTTTAATTGTTTTCTTGTATTTTTTATTAAAAAAAGAAAAAAAAAGTGAATCTATATTTAGAGGTAAAAATTTCTTTTCTTTTTCTCTTTTTTAAAATTTTGTAATTTATTTTTCAAGTTATTTTTTATTTTTCTTTATAATTTTTTTGCTTATCTTATTAATTTATTTTTAGTTAGTTTATTTCACATATTTTTTTGTATATTTTTATAGTAAGGTTGTAATAGCGCGATAAGGTTAGTATCATAATTTCTCATTCTTCTTTATTTTTATTTTTTTATTCCCATTTATTTTTGTGTTCTTTACATGCATGGTCGAAGGTCATTATTACCTAATCTTGAACCTATAGACCTTGAACTAGAAAAAACACTTCGAACACACAAGCACGTTAAAAATAAATTTAGAATGGATTTACAAGCACTATAGGAGAGGCCATTTAAGGACTATTTTAGTCTCTTATCTAATTTGAGCACATCATGCATAAGATACTGAAATGTAGCTGCTAGGAGTTTTGAACTAAAACCTAGTGTGCTAAATTGTCTCCCAACATTCTATGGCCTAAAAAATGAGGACCCATGTAATCATCTAAATGATTTTTATGCTATTTGTCAAACTTTTAAATATGAGAATTTTTCATACAATGATATTAAACTCAGATTATTCCCATTTCTTTTAAATGATAGAGCTCGTTCATGACTTAATACATTGCCTACTAATAGTATTTCATCATGGGAACAAATGATAACGAAATTTTTTAATAAATATTTCCCAGTGCATAAAATCAATGCTATTTGCATGGAAATCTCCGAGTTTACCCACAGAGAAGACGAACAGTTTTTCAAAAAATGGGAGCGATTCAATGGGCTACTCTTGAATTGTTCACATCATGGGTACGAGAAACGGCACCAATGCCAATACTTTTTGGAGGGATTATTGCTGAATGTGCAAGAATTGATAATGGCAATAAGTGGAGGAGAGCTAATGTCAAAAAGTGCATCAAAGATTTTGGAGTTCTTCTAGTAACAAGCATATAATTCCCAACAACGGGGTCGATCGCTCAGGAATACCAAAAGAAATAAGGGAGTAAATGAGGTTCACATTGGCGAGTCAAGTTTAGAAATTAAAGAAGTCAAAGCGATAATTGAAGGTCTCTCTGGCCAAATAGCATCGTTATCGACTGCTAAATCAACAGAGCCACATGATCATGACTCATACTCAGATCAAGCCAATGCCATATGTATAATGAGAAAGCCATCAAATTACAACCCATACTCCAACATATATAACCATGGATGGAGAAACCACCCCAATTTTTCATGGTCTCAAAGATTTCAACAGAATGGACTAACAGCTTCAGCTCCACCAATGCAACCAATTCCTCAAATTCCTCAAGCCTCTCAACCATCATTTAAACCATACAATCAGAACCAGAACTACTCTTAACCTAGACCATAGGAGGATGCATTCCAAAATTTCAAAAATATTACTCACTCTACCATTGAGCAACAGAATCGCACCATTGATGGACTACGAAATGAGTTGAGAGCGGGCTTCAACTCACAATCCAAATCAGTTTCAAGCCTTGAGAAGATAATGGGACGACTTGCTTCTTTAGTTCAGATCTTAGCAATGACTGTTGAGAAAGGTAAGTTTCCAAGTCAACCAGTGCCTAATCCTAAAGGAGTACATAAAGCAAGTACCAGCTCACCACAGCAGCACGGAGAGGTCAAAGCAGTCATGACCTGGCGAAAATGAAAAGAAATCGACAACAAAGTGGAGATGCCGGTGACAAAACAAAATCAAATTCTACCTGTAAATGTTGAAGATTCATCACCGGAGGAGAAATAAAAAACTAACCCACAAGAATATATTCCCAAAGCTCCATTTCCTCAGAGGTTAGCTAAAGGAAAGAAGGGAAAATCTACAGGTGAGATTCTTAAAATCTTCAAACAGGTAAGTGTTAACATCCCTTTGCTTGATGCTATTAAAAAAGTTCTATTTTATACCAAGTTTCTTGAAGATTTTTGTGCTAAAAAGAGAAACATTCATGCTCAAAAAAAGGCTTTTTTAACAGAAAATGTTAGTTCTATACTCCAATACAAAATTCCACTAAAATACAAAGACCCAGGCTCCCCCACTATCTCATGTAGTATAGGAAACCACACAATTGAGAATGCTTTGTTGGATTTAGGAGCAAGTGTAAATTTGTTGCCTTATTCAGTATTTGTAAAACTTGGACTGGGAGATTTATACCCAACTCCAGTGGTGTTACAATTTGCAGATCGGTCCACGAAAATGCCTCGTGGTATTGTGGAGGACGTGCTTATCCAGGTAGACAAGTTTTACTTTCCTGTTGATTTCATTGTAATTGACATTCAACCAATACAGGATTCAAGGAAGCATATCCCCATTATTCTAGGCCGACCTTTCTTGACAACTGTGGATGCTCACATTCAATGCAGGACTGGAAATATGTAGTTGTCCTTCGGCAACATGACTATGGAACTGAACATCTTTAACATTGCCAAACAACCTCACAATACAGATGATGGAAATGTTGATGTGGATTTAATTGAAGCATTAGTTAATGACACTTTTCTTTCAAACCTTAGTGATAATACTTTACAAACATGTTTAACTCACTTTGGTTTGAATTTTGATATTGACAGATCAGTCGATGAAGTCAACGCTCTACTTGACTCAGCACCATCCATGGACACTAATAAATAAAAGTCAAGAGTTGAACAACTAGCATCATCAGACAAGAAACTCATCCCATCATCAGAATCACCACCGAAACTCGAGCTCAAACCATTACCTAACACTCTGGAATATTAATTTTTGAGAGAAGAAAGTACTCTGCCAGTAATCATCTCATAATCCCTCAATGACGAACAAAAAGATAACTTGTTGGATGTTTTAAAAGAGCATAAAGGAGCATTAGGATGGACCATATCAAACATAAAAGGTATAAACCTAGTAGACTGCATGCATTACATTCACTTTAATGAAAATGCTAAACCTAGTAGCGAAATGCAATGTCGGTTAAATCCTAACATAAAAGAAGTTGTTAGAACTGAAGTCCTTAAGCTATTGGATGTAGGTATCATTTACCCTATTTCTGATAGTTCATGGGTCAGTTTTGTACAAGTTATCCCCAAAAAATTAGAAGTCACAGTAGTTACGAATACCGATAATGAATTGATACCCACTAGAGAAACTACAGGATGACGTGTATGCATTGATTATAGAAAGTTGAATTCTATCACACGTAAAGACCATTTTCCTTTACCATTTATCGATCAAATGCTTGATAGATTAACAGGCTATGAATTTTATTGCTTTCTAGATGACTACTCAGGATATAATCAGATTCCCATAGCACCAAAAGATCAAGAGAAAACCACTTTCACTTGCCCTTTTGGCACTTTTGCATATAAGAGAATGCCATTTGGATTATGTAATGCACCTGCTACATTTCAACGATGCATGTTAAGCATTTTTTCTGATATGGTTAAATGATTCCTTAAAGTCTTTATGGATAAATTTTCTGTCTTGGATGATTCATTTGATCAATGTTTACATCATTTAACACTAGTTCTGCAGAGATGTATTGAGAAGAATTTAGTCTTAAATTGGAAGAAGTGTCATTTTATGGTAAAACAATATATTGTTCTCGGTCACATCATTTCAAGCAAAGGTATTGAGGTTGACAAAGCCAAGATATATCTCATTTCTAATTTTCCTCCACCCAAAACAGTCAGAGAAGTAAGGTCTTTCCTTGGACATGCTGGTTTTTATAGACGTTTCATTAAAGATTTTAGCAAAGTTTCTAAACTCTTATGCAATCTACTGGCTAAGGATGTACCTTTTATTTTTAATGATTCATGTCTTGTGGCATTTTAAAAATTAAAGCAGTTGTTGATATCATCACTCATTATTCAGCCCCCAAATTGGAGCTTACCATTTAAACTCATGTGTGATGCATCTGATTATGCAGTAGGAGCAGTATTAGGAACAAAGGGTTGATCGAGTTCCTCATTTTATTTACTATTCTAGTATGACATTGAATGATGCACAGTTGAACTATTCAATTACTGAAAAAGAAATGCTAGTAGTAGTGCTTGCATTAGAGAAATTTCGATCTTATCTCATTGATTGCAAAATAATTGTATTCACATATCATATTGCCCTTAAATATCTTCTCACAAAGAATGATGCAAAGCTACACTAATTCATTGGGTGTTACTTTTGCAGAAATTTGATTTGGAATTTAAAGATAAGACAGGCACAAAAAATGTTGTGGTGAACCATCTCTCTTGTCTCCATTTTGATACAATTATAGAGCCATTAATATTGAATAAGTCATTTCCAGAAGAACAATTAATGAGTGTGGAAGTATTACCTTAGTATGCTGATATAGTTAATTATCTTGTTACAGGTCAACTTCCAGAGCATTGGACCAAGCAAGACAAGGCTAATTTTTTTACGAAAATAAAGAATTTCTTTTGGGATGACCTATATTTATTCAAGTATTGTGTAGACCAAATTGTTAGAAGATATGTCCAAGAAAATAAAATTCAAAATATCCTTTCATTCTGCCATGAACAAGCTTGTGGAGGCTATTTCAGTGCTAAGAAAACAGCAACTAAAGTTTTACAATGAGGTTTCTATTGGCCAACTATATTTCAAGATACTTACACTTTCTGTTCTTCATGTCAACGAATGGGGAGCATTAAACGAAGGAACATGATGCCACTTAATCGAATTTTAGTGGTTGAGATTTTTTACCTATGGGGTATCGACTTAATGGGACCCTTTCTCCCTTTTTTTAGCCATCAATACATATTGGTTGCTGTTGACTACGTATCAAAATGGGTAGAAGCAATTCTATGTAGAACCAATGATCACAAGGTGGTAATAGGATTTTTGAAAAGCAACATTGTTTCACGCTTTGGATTCCCTCGAGCAATAATCAGTGATAGTAGTGCCCACTTTTGTAATAAAGCATTCAAAACTCTTTTGACAAAGTATTTAATCACTCACAAAGTGGCGACCCCATATCATCCACAAACCAGTGGCCAAGTTGAGATCTCCAATCGAGAAATAAAGCATATATTAGAAAAGGCGGTGAGGCCATAAAAGATTGGTCATTAAGACTTGATGATGCATTATGAGCATATAGAATGGCTTTCAAGACCCCGATTGGGATGTCACCCTACAGCCTATCAGGTTTTTTGCCTCAATCTTTGATGAATTGCACTAATCTTATCACATTGAATTTACAGATTAACAACTTTATAGGAGATCTCTCCGCATATAACTTCTCTACCCTTCTCAATCTACATACCATAGACCTTGGAAATAATAACTTTATAGGTAGTTTCCCATTAACTCTTACTTCATGCAAAGTTTTAACTGTAATTTTTCTGTCTCGTAACAAGATAGTGGGACAAATTTCACCTGAAATACTTGCACTAGAATCTATATCTTATCTTTCAATTACTAACAATAACTTCAGCAATATAACTGGACCTATCAGGATTTTGATAGGCTGTAAGAATCTGAGGATGCTTTTCTTCTGTAAAACTTTTTTCCATGAAGCAATTCCAGATGAAAACTAGAGAGCAATCTCGTCATATGCATTACAAAATCTTCTTGTTCTGGGTATAAGCGATTGCGAAATCAAGGGCCAAATTCCAACCTGGCTTGCTAGGCTAAAGAAGCTATAGGTTTTGGACTTGGGATCAAATCAAATCACTGGTTCGATTCTAGGATGGTTAGGAAATATGCCAAACCTGTTCTATATAGATTTTTCTTATAACTCCATTTCTGGAGAGTTTCCGAAAGAATTTTGCGGCCTGCGAACTCTAGCATTACAAGAGGTCAAAAACAGAGCTGATGGGAGGCAACTTCATTGCCTCTCTTTGTTCCAAAAATAAAAATTGCTCTTTACAATCAACAATATAACAAACTCTTCAGTTTACCTCCAGCAATATGCCTGAGAAACAACAGCCTAAATGGCAGCATCCCCATTGAAATTGGTAACCTGAAGTTTCTTCATGTGCTTGATCTCAGTCTCAACAATTTCTCTAGTGAAATCCCTGATCAAATAAGTCAACTCACAAACTTAGAGGGATTAGATTTATCTGAAAACAATCTACATGGCGAAATCCCTTTGTCCATCATTGATCTTTATTTCTTATCCTCATTCAGCGTTGCGAACAATGATCTTCAAGGACAAATACCTTCAGGAGGTCAGTTTCTTACGTTTCTAAGCTCTAGCTTTGAAGGGAATCCAAGATTGTGTGGTGATATTGTAGAGAGACGAGTTCATGTTATTTTATTCATCCAAGAACGGATAAGTTGGCTTCGCCAAATGAATCATCAAACAACGAGCTTCGTAATGGCATTATTGCTGGAGTTGTTTTTGGTTTCATTATTAGGTTTGTAAATGGGATGCTTTATCCCCTTCATAGGTTAAAACTTTGGCAGACGCTATGTGCATGGATTGAGAGGAAAGGACAATGAGAGATGTATGAGAGATGTAGCAATTTGAAGATTAAATTAGGAAAGATGATGAAATTCATGATTAACTTGTATTTATAAGTAAGATTTTCCATAGAAAATTTGAGCCTTAGGCCAAAAATATAGTGCTTTATTATACGGGTTTTCAGAAACAAAAAGTTTAAATACTAGTCGCTTTGCAATTTTGGCAATGTTAACTCTTGAAACAAATCCTAAATTGAATTTGACAAAATTTTGGATCATTAGACAAAATCCAAATCAATATAAATAATGACAACAAAACCTACCACTTATTTACAATTTAAAAAAATTTCATCATGTCTTGCAGGTGGTGATTGACATAGTGCAAAAGCGATACTAGATGTTGTTCTAGCATAATGTTTCTCAAAGAGAGAAAACTTCGAGTTATTAATAAAGACAAACACAAAGGGAATAATATGAAATATTATTAATGAAAAGCTTCAAGATATTTTCATAAACTATGAATAACAAGATTATGGGTGCGTTTGTGGCTGGCCAGCTGTTGTTTAAAAGGTACAGCACTAAAGTGTTTGGTAAACACCAGCTGTTGTAGTTTGTAAGTTATGTTGATATGATTTTTCACTTGTATAATGAAAAATCTATTATATCTTTAATAATTTTGTCAAAATTATTATTTAAAATTTATTGTTACTACATATTATTAACTTTTGTTTGATAGGTATAGTTTTTTTCCCTATCAGTTGTAGCTTTTAGGATACAACACCTCAATCTGAAACATGACATATATACTAGTAGCTAACTTAATCTAATCTTTCTCAAATAAAAGAAATAATTTAAAATTTTAATAAGACCAAAATTAAAAGACGACTCAAATAAGCTTAATAAAACAAGAGAAATCTTAAATAGTAAATACTAAATTGACTTAAAATCTACAATTCCCAATTTAATCTACCCTATATGCTTTCTACATCAATGACGGATTGAAGGTAATGAGATAGGTGGAGGTGGTGATGGACTAGGAGGTGATGAGAAGACATAGTCAGGGTAATGGTGATGCTTGAGAGAGAGCACAAATAGGCATATAAGTTGAAGAAGAGAGAATACAATTAATGTTGGGCTGATGAGATAAATTGAGGAGTCAAATAGAGTACTAAATTTTTATCTTGTTGGATTATCACATCGACCCTCATTTTTTAGTTTATCTTATTACTTTCCACTAGCCCGCCAGCTCCCACCCCTTTCTGTACTTCGTGACCATCAGTTAATTGGATTATCTCATCAACCCTCATTTTTTAGTTTATCTTATAACTTTCCACTAGCCCCCCATCTCCCACCCCTTTCTATACTTCATGACCATCAGTTCATCATCTCCACCATTTTGTCAACAATAAGTTTATAATTATCACCCACCACCACCATCTATCTTTTTTTGGTTTTGATTTTGTGTGATAATTTAAAATTTTGCTCAAGTTCAATTTAATATTTAAGTAAGAATTAATATTTAATCCATATTATGAATCCTTTAAAAAAAATAAGGGAGACATGATGCGAAGGATGAGAAGTTAATATATTGAGAGCTTGAGTAGAGAAAAAATATTTATTTTTAATTAATTACTTTTTATTTTCAATAAGGGCAATTTTGAAATAAAATAATATTAATTAAAAAGGTAGAGACTTGTGAGATAAATTAAGAGGCTTAAACATCATCACATAATCAAATGTCATTACTCTATTGTGAACTACACTGATAAGCCTATATATATATGTATTAAAGCCCAAAGCCCAATACAGAAGTCCAATACAGAAAATTCTAAAAAACGAACTTCCCTAAACATATGGAGAGACACAAATTCCCCTTTAAAAAATAAAACGAGGAGTTGCCACCCAACTCAATCAAATTATTAGTAGAGATAGCGAATGGGTCAAACGACACGTATCCGTACAACACGACACAACAAGAGCACGTTTCGATAGGGCATACGCCATGACACATCATGCACGTGGGCTGAGCCGAGCTTAGAATTTTAGGCACGCGGGCCTTGAAAGCAATGCCATGATTAGAGGTGGGCTAAATACGACACGATGAAAAGACTCACAGTAAGCACGTTTTATTTCTTAATGAAAGTAAATTTAAAATTTTATGATTTTACAAATAATTTGAAATTGAATCTTTTAAATTCATTTAATTCTTGGTGTCAAAAAAATACTATCATTGATTTATTTATAATTTATTAAATAAATAATTAATATCATGATTTTAATGAATAAAATTATAAATATAATGATTTTATAAATATGCATTAATATTATTGTGAACTGTGATCTATAACTCTATGTAAGTCCAATTAATAATTAAGTTAACCCTTAAGAAAATTTTATTATTATTATTAACTATTAAAAAAATTCTAATACTATAAGGTCAAGCTTAATAATTAATATTACATTCTCTTACTATTATTAGTTTATTATTATTGAATATGAACTTGAATTTTGAATTTTCAATTCTATTAAATTTAAATAAAGGCACATAGACCTAAAAAACTAAATAAACTTGAAAAAAATATTCTAACAACTTGGCATGCACTCTTAAAAAATTAAAAAAAAAAGCTTGTGAGTTTTTTTCCTTAGGCAAGGCACGGCACGTGTGCTGGGCTGGGCCTAAGCCAAAAAAATTAGGCACAGTACGGTATGGCACGAAATACATAGTGGGCACGACACAGTACGGGCACCAGCACACATGAACCTTACTTTGGTGCCTGCCGGCCCATTGACCACCTTTAATTATTAGAAAAAAGAAAAAAACTCGCACACTCCAAGATGACAATTTTTGGATAATTCTTTTTTTTTCATCATTAATCTCCTGACCAGGTTTAATGTCACAAATTCAATGATCAAGTCAACATTTAGCTTAGGCTTTTGGTGAATTTTGCAACTTCGGAAAACCAACAAACTAGTAGAAGACAACAGGAAGATCCAGCAACGTACATATGATAATATTTTATTGAGTGGACCTGTACTAATGAAAAAGCTTCTCAAGTTAATAATATTTCGAATGCCAAATTCATTTATTGATTTCGAATTTAAAATTAACATTTGTGCTTATCTTAAGCACTTGTATTGTTACCTAATATATCTAATAGTATTATCCACAAAATATCTATAAAGATTCTTTCCAAATAAAGCTAACAACAATTTTCTTTTCGATCCTTCCTTATCTACAGCCAAGAATTTATTAAATATTTCCATTTATAAACGGATACATTTTCTTCTATAAATATCCTAATGCATAAGCTACATACTAAATCCCATTATTTCTTCTTCTTTGCTTCTTCCTCGTGCACAATTAAAGCATGAAAGCTGCCTCTTTCATAAGCACTTATTTGCTCATTGCTTGTCTTTGCGTTACACATGCAGTTGATCTAAATGTAAGGCCAGATGGTCTTGACACTGCAGGAATGAGCAGAAAAAGTTTCCCAGAAGGATTTATCTTCGGAACTGCGACGTCGGGGTATCAAGTTGAAGGCATGACTGATAAAGATGGAAGAGGACCTTGCATCTGGGATCCTTATGTCAAGGCTGGTAGTTGAATTTCTTATATCAAAATGTCCTTATTGGAAAGTATGTCATTTTAAATTGTGTTATTGTAATATTTATATAGATATTTCACTCATTTCATATTAATTTGGCTTAAAAAGGAAATATTGCCAACAATGCTACTGCTGATTTGACTATAGATCAATATCATCATTACAAGGTACATATGCTATTTATTTATATTGAACTAGCAACATACTTATCCTAAAAAAATTGAATTGATAAATTAAAACCAAATTAGTTTGGCATACTATTTCTTTCTTAATTTTTGTATAATTTTCATATTTGGTAACTTTTTTTCGTAAATTATATGTGCAGGAAGATATTGATATCATGGCAAAATTAATTTTTGATGCTTACCGATTTTCAATTTCCTGGTCCAGGATCTTCCCAATTTAGTATACAGTAATTGTTAATATTATTCTTTTACCCTTTATTTATTAATTAATTTGGCTTAATTTACCATTAAAAAATTCGGTCTTGCAGATGGAACTGGAGAAGTAAATCCGTTGGGGGTTGCTTATTACAATAGATTGATTGACTACATGCTTAAAAAAGGTAAATAAATAGCCCCCCAAAAAAAATCAAAAGTTCATTTCATATGAAAATAGAGGTGGAGGTGGAGGTGGAGGTGGAGGTGGAGGAAATATATTGGATTTTATGTGTGATATCGTAGGAATTACCCCATATGCAAATCGATATCATTATGACCTTCCGTTAGCTCTTCAGGATAAGTACAATGGTTTGCTAAGCTGTGATATAGTGTAAGTAACCGTTATTGTTACATTTTTTTTACCTTAATCTGTGCAATATGAATTAAACTTTTATCTTTGATTACAAGGGCTGACCATAGATTATTTAAGGTCTTAGGCGATTTTTTTTAATGGGGCCTCTTCTTATTTTGCAATTTTAATTCTCAAAGAAATATAAAATTCCATGTTTAATTCTTGAATTTTAATAGTAATGAAAAGATTTTTAAAAATTTCAAAAACAAAACCTAAAAAAATAGTCAAGAAGATATATTTTTTACTTTCATTAGAATTATTACAAAAATAAACAAACAAATAAATAAGAACAATATTATTTTCAAATAGAATATTTAGAATAGCAGCACATAGAAAGCTGAAGTGATGAATTGATTATCAGATAATAGATTTTAAGAAACTTTATTTTTTTCATTTTTAAATGTACTAATTTTCTTTGCAAAGAAAGGAGAAATAAATTTTTTATCCATTGATTTTATATATTATAAGGTTCTAGGAGAAACTAAAAGGAATATTGAAAGTCAAATATTTAAATCTTAAAGAATCAAGTTTTCTTTAGGAAACTGAAAATGTAAAGAATTTAATTTTTTCTTGGAAAGACTGATAATAAATAAATTAATGGTTAAATAATATTACTAATTATATCTCTTTAACATTAAGGTTATCAAATATTGATTTTCTATAAAAAAAAAATTATTAATTGCAGTATAGTTGTTAATTATAAAGATGTCTAATAAGCTTTTCTACAATTCATAATTTTTTTAAAAAAAAGCCTTTGTTAATCAGAAAATTATTAAGAAACTACTAAAAAAATGAGGTCTTCAAGAAATATGGGTTTTAAGCAACCGCCTCGTTCGTCTATACTTAAAGCCACCCTTATTAAATTCTTAATTAATCCAAATCTTTCAGGAAGGATTATGCAGATTATGCAGACTTCTGCTTCAAGACATTTGGTGATAGAGTTAAGAATTGGCTCACATTTAATGAACCAAGGGTTATAGCAGCTCTTGGATTTGACAATGGCATAAATCCGCCTTCAAGGTGTTCCAAAGGAATGGGAAATTGCACTGCTGGAAATTCCGCAACTGAGCCATATATTACTGCCCATAATATGATACTATCACATGCAGCAGCAGTAGAAAGATTCCGCGAAAAATACCAAGTAACACATTCATCTTTCGGTCGCTAATTAATTTCAAAGTCACGACAAAAATCTCATTAATATGAACTTGTATCAATTTCAGGAAACACAAAAAGGAAAAATTGGAATTCTTTTGGATTTTGTTTGGTATGAACCTCTAACGCGATCCTAGGCTGATAATCTTGCAGCTCAAAGGGCAAGAGATTTTCACATTGGATGGTAAATTCTTAGTTCTTATTATCGATATGTGTTTGAGCCGTTAATACGTTCTTATTTATTTTGAGTGTTAATTAATCATGGATTACTTTTCAGGTTTCTACATCCTATAACATATGGTGAGTATTCGAGGACAATGCAAGAAATTGTGGGAGAAAGACTTCCGAAATTTACAAACGCTGAAGTTGAGATGGTGAAGGGCTCAATAGATTATTCAGGTGTCAATCAATATACAACTTTCTATATGTTTGATCCTCCTTGGCCTAAACCCAATATCACAGGCTACCAAAATGATTGGAATGTTGGTTTTGCTTGTAAGTATTATCTCTTCCCGTACATATTTTTTCATTTCCTTACCTAATAATAATAAAAATCTTTTGTTCCAATTGTGTAGCTTTTTTATTTATATAATTTGTCAAAATTTGTAGATGACCGCAAAGGAGTACCAGTTGGTCCCAGGGTAAGATTAGAATTGACTGAAAAACTCAAAAGATGTCAGATCAAGATCATAATTAATGCCTAATGATCATTGAAAACACAAATTTCTAAATTCATAAACATTAATTTGCAAGCAAATTCTAGTTGGCTTTACATTGTGCCATGGGGAATCTACAAGGCTATAACATATGTAAAAGAAAGATATCAAAACCCAACTATGATTCTTGCTGAAAATGGTATATGTATTAATATTTATGTGCTTTTTTGTAATTACTATCTATTCATTTTTAATGAATTCGGATATTGATCTATTCGCTGTTATATACAGGTATGGATGATCCGGGCAATGCCACATTCCCTCAGGCATTACGTGACGCCACGAGGGTTAATTACTTCAGAGATTATCTGAGCTATCTGAAGAAAGCTATGGATGATGCAACGAATCTAATTGGCTACTTTGCTTGGTCATTGCTGGATAATTTTGAATGGTTATCTGGGTACACTTTTAGGTTTGGTATTGTTTATGTTGATTATGATAACCTTAAAAGGTATCCTAAAATGTCTGCATATTGGTTTCAAAAGTTGTTAAAAAGAGACCAGTAAAATTAAAGGGTTTGGATTTTTTTTTTTAGGCTTTTAGTTATAGGTCTATTTTCATCAATGTTAGTAAGTTGGTTTCCTAATAAACTTCTTAAACTCTCTTTTCTTTATTGACTTAATTCTTTTATAATTTGCTCAAGTGTAATGTTAATAACATGTAGGATTTCTTTTTGAGTTGGTTAAAATTTATTAGAAGTCTGAATTTATACGCTTTACAATTCAGCTCAGAGGTCTACCAATTGAATAGTGCCCTCACCTTCAATTTCAGATCTATCATGTAACATTTAAATAGGATGTTTGTTACTTGAATTCTTATTCCATGAGGATTGTCTGCGGGATTTAGAAATAAGAATTTGAAACTAGAGTTGGATGGCAGTATTTTTTAACTTGATGGGTTTATGTTCATGTTTTAATAATGTTTGAGGTAAATTTGTATTTTTCCTTAGGGCAGTTTAAGATTTTCTAATTATCCTTTAGTATTAAAATGCTAACTAAAATAGTAGTAAAACTAATACTCGAACAATATACTATATTGAAAGTGTCAAAGTGTTATATAGTTGGTCAAACTTCAAACAATCATGGCCATGAGCATGAGACAGAGGATTAGGCCGGAATAAGATCCTTATAGGAAAAAACATATAAATAACTAATATCTTGAGAAAATCTAAGTGTATCCGTTAAGCAATCTAATTAGGGAGGAAAAAAAAAGGCGTTGGTCGTTAAGTGATATAATTTTTTATTTATTAGTCTATGAAATTTGCATGTTAATTGTTGAAGACTTAATAAAATATAAGTTATTACTAAAATAATTAGTCTTTGCAACGGTTAAAGATAATGAAAATCTAAGTGTATCCGTCAAGCAATCTAATTAGGGGGGCAAAAAGGCGTTGGTCGTTAAGTGATTAAATTTTTTATGTATTAGTCTATGAAATTTATATGTTAATTGTTCAAGACTTAATAAAATATAAGTTATTATTAAAATAACTAGTCTTTGCAACGGTGTCAAACTTTCTACAGAATTCTTATGTCATTGCTGTTTTCTTATAACTTACGTACTTCTTCTCAAATTAACATTTAATAAAACACTTCCAAGTAAGAGGTTCATTGGAGATCTATAACATCTTTATTCTTTGAATTAAGGTAGTGTTCTTCCATAAGATTGGGAGTGTGAAGTCGGAGTGAGAGTAGATTATTTATTTACGATGAAATAGGAACATGAAATCATAATTATAATCCAATTTATACGTTTACTTTATCTTGATTTGAATGTAAATGGTTTCAAATTACAGTTTTGTCATTATTTAAGAAATTATAGTTTTTAATTACAAAATTAATAAAATATATATTTGAAAAATTAAATATTTATTTTATTATATTTGTAAATTAATAATTATTAATATTCTTAATTATGTAAATCACAATTTTTAATTTTAATATTAATTATGTAATTTGATAAGAACAACACAAATGGAACATTATTAATAATAATATAGTAAAAGATTAATATTTTTTTAGAATAAACTATTTATTATTATTAATTATTAATATTAAATAAATATAATCATATTATATTTAAATAAGTTTAACAATTAATAAATGTAATTTATAAAATAATATAATAATATTATTTAAATAAATATAATATTATTTATTAAATATAATAAAAGAAATGTGAAAAAGGAAGAGTTGAGAGTGGATTCTCACTTCCATTTCCCCCTATAGAAATGAGAATCTCACTCCCTACTCTAAAAATAAATGGAGTCTTCGGAGTAGGATTACTACTCTTTCTTTAAAATATGTAAGTAAACAATAGAGTGGAGGATTCTTCACTCCCACTCTAATAAGTAAACATAATATAATTTCTTATAAAAAGTCTGCAAAGTAAGCTTATAAATTTCTTTGGCAGAGTTAAGAAACAAAGAGTAACACTATCAATAGTTCAATAACCAAATTGTTCATTTTTTTAAAAAGAGATCAATACTTGGACTGATTATGTATTATATATAAATGATTTTAGCAATATAGTTTAGAATAATTCTTCGTAATTACGGGGAGAGTTTTAACTAGCTAGGAGTGTGAATTTGTGTAATTGTATTGTATTCGTGTCTATCTTATTTGTGTTGTATCAAATTTAAGCAAATATAGATATAACCATTTATTAATCGTGTAGAAACATCAAAACACGAAGATGACCATTTATTAATCATGTTAATAGTGTTTACTCATTTAACATGTTTAATAAAAAAAATTAATTTCAAAATAACAAATATGTCAATATTATTATAAAAAATAGGTCAGAAATAAGTTAATATGACACTATCAATAGTTCAATAATCAGTTTAATCCAAGTTGGTATAAAACCATTGACCAAAGAAGGTCTAAATACTTCCATACTTGCTGTCCTAAGAGATGGGCGATTAATCTCTTTTGATGATTCTCTACTAAGTAGTATAGAATCAAGCCTGTGTAAAGGACCAATTTCATTTAGCTGCTACCCAAATACAATAATTTCTCTGAAGGATAAAAACATTTTGAAAAGCATGATTTTACAAATCAAAACCCATAATTATCATGTGATTGAGGGATCTATCCCAGTAGCCTTAATTTTCAAGATCTCTTACAAAGCCATGAACTCTGCTTTCAATACGCAACATAAATTTCAATCAAAAAGAGATGAAACTCTTCTCTTACAGACTGATTTGCCTAAAGCTAATACAATTATTCCTAAACCAATCCAATGGAAGGATGTTAACCTTCTTGAAGAATGGATTTTAGAAGGAGCCACTGAACCAGTGATTCCAAAACAACTTGAGCCAAATACAGAGTTACAAAATGTGACTCAGTATTCTGATAGTAAAGTCAAATTATCTTTTAGCTAATCTACATCATCTAGATTCTCTGATAAAGATTCATGTTCAAGCATTCCTTCATTAGAAAGGAAATTTTCAAAGATTCCTTCCATTAAAAATCAACCTAGGTTTTCCACTTCGGATATACCTAGCTCCTCTATTCATTATGTTGACTATACCACTAAAGTCCCACATCCTATCTACACTAGTAGTCAACATGAACAAAATGTGACTCAGTATTCCTTCAAAAAACAATATTGTTTACCTTTTTAAAGAATCTAATCCCATTACTGTTAGAAAAAAGATTGCTAAATGTTGAATGAAATCTTTCTGACAGTGATAGAACTATAGAATCTGAACATCCTTCTCTTAGGAGCTTGACCATTAATCATGGGATACCTCCTGTAGAAATCAAAGTCTCACCCTATAAAATCCATAAACCTAAAGATCCAGACACTGATTTAGATAGAATTATCCAACAGAACAATTTATGTAATGCTAATCTAAATACAATAGGGAAGCAGTTGACCAGAATAGAAAACCAATTTCAAAAGTCAACCATAGCCATTCCTCCTAGTACTTCAAAGACTGACTCTAAAATGAAGCTTAAAGAGCCTATTTTCAAGCCTTTTCAAGTTTCAAAAACTAGTCAAAAGCTTATCCAAGAGTCAAAATCAGACTTTACTAAAGCCATTAGAAAACAACTAGACAAAATAGAAGTTTCTTCCTCTTCTTCTACTAAAGTTCAAATAGCTCCTGATAGTGTCCAATCCAGCAAGATTGGTGTACTAGAACAGGACCAAGTTTCCATAGCCTCTTCTGATATAGAAGCTTTTCAAGATGAACCTGTTCCAAAAGCCAACAAAATTAATTGGGAGCCCTACCTAATATCAAGTCCCCACCATATTTGGCCATAGACAACAGGCCTAGTGCATTAAACCAATCTCGATTTAATGCATCCTCTGTCTATGAGTGGAATATTGATGGTATGTCTGAATATAATATCCTCGGCTTATTACAACAGATGACCATGGCAGGTAATGCCTTTAAAACCCAACAAGGAACCTCTGACAAAGCCATTGCAGAGATCTTTATTGTTGGCTTTACCGATCAGCTTAAAGGCTTATGGGATCATCTTCTCACCAAACAGCAACAATTAGATATCCTAAATTCTATTCAAACAGATGAAAATAGAGCCCCCATCTGTGATGAATTCAATAGTCCAATTCAGGATGCTGTTGCTACCCTGATTCTGACTATATCCCTCCATTTCATAGGTGATCCTTCACACCTTAGGGATAAGAACGCTGAGTTACTACATAACCTGAGATGTAGGAAACTTAGTGAATTCCAAAGCTATAAAACCACATTCTTCACCTGACTTTTCCTTAGACATGATGCAAATCATACAACTTGGAAGGAAAAATTCCTTGCAGGTTTACCTACCCTCTTAGGAGAAAAGGTTAGGAATTCTATTTAAGCCTTTTATGACAATCGAATTCCTATAACGAGCTCACTTATGAGGAATTAGTTAGTTTCGTTAATAAAGAAGGATTAAAGATTTGTCAAGATTTAAAATTACAGAAACGTCTAAAATGGGAACTCAGAAAATCCAAACAAGAATTGGGCAGTTTCTGTAAACAATTCAACTATGATCCTTTTAAAAACCCCACTTCTAAAGATTGCGATGGTAAGTATTCTTCGAAACCTTACAATAAACATTACAAAACTAAAACCTATAAGAAACCTTTTCATGAATCTAAAGAACCTTCTTATAGAAAGCCTTCCAAACCTTATAGAAAGCCCCATTTTCCTAAGAAAAATACCACAAGAAAACCAAAAGCCTCTTTCAATTATAAAGAAGCCACATGTTCCAAATGTGGAAAAAAGGGTCACACTGTAAAAATTTACAGAATGAGCAGAAAGCTCCATGCTTTGGACCTTAATGAAGAAATATTTTCTAAAATTGCTCTTCTGCTCATAAAGTCTTCTGACTCTGAGTCTTCCATGACAGGAGACAATGAGCCCTTACAGATTGATAAGTTAGTTTACTAAGATATATTTGTATCTCAAGATAGCGATTCTGACACAGAATCCTACTTAGAGAAAATCAATGTTTTGACTAAAGATCAAGAAATTTTTCTTGAATTAGTTAAACATATTTCTGACCATACTCTTCAAAAAGAATATCTTGATAAACTTTTAAAAACCTTAGAACTAGGAGAAAAAGCAGAAACCTCTAAAGCCCTTACCATTAAAAAGAATGCCTATGATTTGACTAAAATCTTGGGAAAAAAGAAAACAATGCCCAATGTTCAAGACCTCCAGAGGGAGATTAAAGAAATTAAACTTAAGATAAAGGAATTAAAAGAGAAACAAAGAAATGATTCTGAAACTATCCAACTTCTCTTACAAAAACAACTCCAAGATGATTCTGATAAAGACAATGATTCTGATGGTGATAACGAACAAAATCTTGAAAACATTGAGTCCATACCAAATGATTTTTTGTTTTTCTTAAAACAAATCACCACAAGAAAATATTTAATCAAAATCACGTTGGTTATTTCTAAAGATTTTGAAATCGACACTATTGCCCTCTTTGACACTGGTGCTAATTTAAATTGCATTAGAGAAGATATTGTCCCCAGAAAATTTCATGAAAAAACAAAAGAACGACTTTTTGCCGCCAATAATTCAAAACTGAATGTAAAATCTAAAGTTGATGCCTCTATTTATAATAATGGTTTTGAATTTAAAACTTCTTTTATTCTTACAAATGACATACACCATACTGTCATTTTAGGAAACCCCTTTATTAATTTCATTACTCCTTATACTGTCAATTACGATAGTATATCTTTTAAAGCAAGATCCAAGAAACTTGTTTTTCCTTTTATCGAAAAGCCTAAAACAAGGAACTTGAATATTGTTCAAGCTTGTTCTGTTTATCATAACCAAATAAATGCACTTCTCAAATCCAAGGATAATGATTTGATTGGACTAAAGAAAGATTTAAACTTGCACAGAATTGAAAATCAACTTCAAAGTGACTTCATACAAAGAAAAAATCTCCGATTTTAAAACTCTTATTGAAAAAGAAATATGTGCTGATTTACCATCTGCTTTTTGGAACAGAAAACAACATTTGGTTGATTTGCCTTATGAAAACTCTTTTGATGAAAAACAAATACCCACTAAAGCACATCCAATCCAGATGAACATGGAATTGGAACAACATTGTCGGAATGAAATTAAAGATTTAGAATCTAAAGGTCTCATTGTCAAATCCAGATCTTCTTGGTCTTATGTTGCTTTCTATGTCAACAAAAATTTCGAAATAGAAAGAGGAATACCCAGACTCGTTATAAATTACAAACCCCTGAATAAAGCACTAAAATGGATTAGGTATCCAATACCTAATAAAAAGGATTTGCTCCAGAAACTTCATTCTGCATTCATCTTTCCAAAGTTTGATATGAAGTCTGAATTTTGGCAAATTCAAATCCATCCAAAAGACCATTACAAAACTGCATTTACTATTCCTTTTGGACAATATGAATGGACTGTTATGCCATTCGGTTTAAAGAATGCACCTTCAGAATTTCAAATAATTATAAATGATATTTATAATCCTTTCTCTGATTTTTGCATAGTCTATATAGATGATGTACTGATCTTTTCACAAACAATTGACCAGCATTTCAAACATCTAAAGACTTTCTACCTTGCCACTAGAAAGGCTGGATTAGCCATCTCTAGTTCTAAAGTTTCTTTGTTTCAGACAAAAATCAGATTCCTTGGTCATTACATTTCCAAAGGAACTATAACCCCTATTGAGCGATCTCTTGCATTTATGAAAAATTTCCTGACAAAATTTTGTATAAAACCCAATTACAAAGATTCTTGGGAAGTTTAAATTATGTTTTAGATTTTTGTCCTAACATTAACAGAATTTCAAAGCCATTGCATGATAGATTAAAAAAACATCCTGTTGCATGGACTGATGAGCACACTAAAATTGTCAAGTTAATAAAAGCTACTGTAAAAGATATCCCTTGTTTATTTCTTGCAAATCCTGCATTGCTTAAAATTGTTGAAACTGATGCATCTGATTTAGGTTACGGTGGGATACTAAAACAAATGGATAACAAAAAGAACAGATAGTACAATATGTTTCTGCACATTGGAATGAATGTCAAAAGAATTATTCTACTATCAAAAAAGAAATTTTATCCATAGTTTTATGCATATCAAAATTTCAAGGAGATTTTATTGAATAAAAAATTTTTACTTAGGATTGATTGCAAAGCTGCAAAACATGTTTTAAAAAAAGATATTCAAAACATTGCATCAAAACAGATTTTTGCACGATGGCAAGCTATTCTAAGTATTTTTGATTTTGATATTGAGTTTATTAAAGGAGATGCAAATTCTATCCCTGATTTTCTAACTAGAGAATTCCTTCAAAACAGATAATGCCGCCTAGAAAGAAAGACAAAGGTAAAGCAATTCTTAAAGACTCTGCACCAGAAACAACCTCTAAAGAATCCCAAACAACCCCTTCTAAAGACAAATTACTTTTTTCTTCGATGCCTATTAAGTCATGGATTGATATAATTGAAGACCAAGAAGCTCAGTCTAAAGCCATTGCCTCTCAAGAATAGGTAAAAGAATGGATGAATTCCATCTCAAAGTCCCCTGAGCTTATATTGGCTTTACAAAATATTTCTCAAAATAAAGCTCTTTCTTAAGTTCCTGAGAAAGAAAAACATATTTATAAAGAAATTTCAAAATCTTCTTCCTCTAAAGAAACGATTTCTTGTGAAAGCCTTTCTTCATAAATAGTTGTTTCTCAATCAAAGCTTTCGCAAAAATATTCGGATTGGATTAATAAAACCTGTTATCAAAATGTTTTACCTATGGAAGATGGGTTTTATCATTCTGATCCATTTCAAGCAATTACAAAGATTTTCCCGAAGGGCTGGTTTTTCAAAACATGGGATTTTTCAAAACCCCAGTCTTTCTACCAAAGCATTCTTGAGTATACTGAATCTGAAAGATTCAAACATTTCTTTTATAGTGAAGCTCATTCGGATCCAGCCTATTCCACGGCAACCATTCTTAAAGTTTTAAGCCCAAAACAATGGGGTGACCAACTCTATAAAACAAAGACCTTTCCCGCCAATTTTCAAAACCGTTTAAACCACTGCTTGTCCTTCTCCTACTGGGATTATCAGCAAGCCTGGTTTAATTCAACTCAAAATCAAGGAGGTCATTACATTCTTTATTCAAAACCCCAAAAAGACCCAATCCTGGTTATTTTTCTTTAACTCAAAAATAACCGTGCAAAGCCTTCCAAATTGGTTCCAGCAATGGTGGAACTACTTTGGCTCAAGCCTAGACATCTTAACCCTAAATGCCATTAGATGTCTAAACCTATTTAAAGCCCATTATGCTCCTTCAGAGTCCGAAAAGAGGTTTCCCCCTTTTCTTTGTTTTTATACCAATTTCTTTCTTCCTTGGGTTTGGATGTAAAACTTTAACTACCACACTCAAGAAGCCCAACTTATCTTACAAAGAACTTTCAAAGTCAAATGGTGGTCAAAATTCGATGAACAGTCAAAATTGACAGAAACCATTGTTCAAAATTGGCTTTCTTCAAAGGTCCTCCTCGCCCCAAAATTGGGAGATGTTAAAGCCCATAATACTTTTCTTGCTCAAAGATTCAAGGCCCAATCTCTTTTGGCCAGTGCAAAAATAGAAGAAGAGTATTTTAAAGTGATGCAACAGCTCCCCGCCTCTAAATCTGAGCCATCTGTTGCTGATTCTTCAAGTGAAGAAGACGATGATGAAGAGGAGCCATTCATTTCCCTTGGAGATGATAACGAAGATGATTGCTTCGGGATTCTACCTCCAATAAAGTATTGTAAATAAATTGATGTAAATAAAGTATTTTCCATTCCTGTACTTTTGAATTCCTTGTATTTGTATTTTCTTTTGTCATTTTGAGATACTGTCTTCCTCTATTCACTACCCTTTACGGGAAAAATTGTGAAGACATTTCTCTGTCGTATATACTTTTGAGATACTGTCTTCCTCTACTCACTACCCTTTACGGGAAAAATTGTGAAGACATTTCTCTATCGTATATACTTTTGAGATACTGTCTTCCTCTACTCACTACCCTTTACGGGAAAAATTGTGAAGACACTTCTCTCCTCCAATTATGGAGCCTTTTAAAGATTCCTATTGTTCCCATGTGAAGCCTACAAAGCTGCAATCTTCCTTCATGATGATGTTCCCCACGTTTAAAGAATCAAGAAAAGAAGATGTTATAATTGCTGTCTCCCACATCCCTCGAGAGCATACAAAGTTTTCCTGTTTATGGACCCAAAGCATGTGAAGACCAACTGTAACATTTACTTTTCAAATTTTATCATTTTGTATAAAGGAGTGGATGAAGACTCAGACTCGGCACTTGCTTCCATCACATTTTCCTTTCAAATTCTCTCTCTCTCTCTTTGGAAAAAATATAAACTGAAGATCTCAAGGAAATTTTCGTATCTTCTTATTTTTCCCCTTCTTTTCTTCTCTTGTATCATTTCTTATTGTAAAGCTTCTGGATTAAGCTTCAGGATTAAAGCATTATGTAAGTTTGTTCCTTCTATTTGAATAAAGCATTTTCCATTACAAAACATGTTTAAATTTCTGCCATTTCATTTCTGTCATTTAATTTTATATAAACTGCTACGTTCCTCTGAAGCATAGCGACCGGATCTCTGACTTCAGTTGTATTTTCTCTTTTTCCTCCATTCAATCAGAATACTAGTTCTGGGATCCAGGTCTAGTATTATCTATGAGCCTTGTATTGATTTGAGAAAAATTTATTTATAAAATCATTTTAAAGATTTAGGTATATCGGCTGGAAACCGCTAGTGTGCGGATTATTGATCTTTTCTAAGTGAGATCTAGATCCAAAGGTAGATTAAGTTCTGCATCACTGTGGTAAAACAACGCCATGTGCCGTTCTTTAATTTTATAAAGTTTTCTTTTATTATTTATTCGAATTTACTCATCCTCTCAGATCAAGTCATTCTCAAATCAACACAAGGCTCATAGTCATCCTTTCCTCCTCGCTCTGATACCAGCAGGAAAACGGATCTGAGAGGATGAGTAAATTCGAATAAATAATAAAAGAAAACTTTATAAAATTTTGGCAGGGTTTGAAAGTTTTAATAACATTGCAGCTATTTCAAAAACCATTTTCTCTTCATCGTCGTCAGAAATCTTCTCCTTCACTAGTAATGACAAAAATAAACTAAAATCATCTTGAGCATAAAAAAATCTTCTTTTTCTTCATCAAGTTTCAAAAATGGAAGCATGACAGCAGAGATAAAAGCTGAAAATTTGAGAGAGAGAGTGAAAAAGATTAAAATTGAGTTACTTATGTGTGAGAGAGAAAATTTAATATTTTCTCTATTGCTTTTTGAAAAATAAAAATCTTGAAAGGATAATGAGAAGAAAGAAATATGTAATTTTTGTTTTTAAATTTTTTAAAACATGTCTAGATATTATTAGTCAGTGACTCCAATGTCAGATGGTGATATGGAACTTTCAATATACTATAGAATTTCTCGATGAGATGTGCGTATTTATTTTTAAAAAATTAGCATGCAAGTGGTAATTATATAAAATTTAACTACACATATCATATATGTATGAATTAATTTTATTACCTTTAATGTATTTTAGAATTTCACATCAAGAGAAAGGGAAAATAAGAAATCTAAATTCACAATTATTATTGTACTTCAACTGGATTTTTTTTTTGAAAAAACGATAGAATAATAAAACAAAATCATTTACTTAATGTGAAAAAGTGTTCATAATTTTTATGTAATTATGAAAGACTCCCCACTTGGTCAGATTGTTTATAGGTCAATTGATTAAAAATCTGAACTTGTTTGATAACAGGAAGGAATTGGGTTTGGTCTTTGACTTTCCTTAATATCAATTCATTGACAGTAAAATAGTTTAATCTTTCATTTCTAAATTAAAAAAAATTAAATAATTCAAAAAAAAGAAAAAATAAGAAAAAAGAGTGACTATAAATTGATTATTTATGTGAACTACTTAGGTATTTAAACTAAAACTTATCATTGTAGTAGAATATATATACATTTTTTACGAATAAGGTACAATATGTGCTCCTTTGATTTGATGTAAATTTTTTTCTTCAATAATATCAGGGATCTCAATATTGCAATGCAATGTTTACCTATTTATTAGATAATGGATCTTGTAAAATTATTGAATTACCATTTAATAGATGAATATTACATCTGTTGAGATTTCAACTGAGACCAAGATAGATATTAGAGTACTTAACACTGCCCTTTTTTCTTATGTATCAATGGAACTCTTTTAGAATACTAATAATATTTTTTTTTCTTCTGATTATGCCCTTCCTCTTAGTACGTACGCCCAAGACCTCATCATTTAGTCAAGGAGGATGAGACAGTGAATAGAAAAGTTAATTACTCACTTTCACCATTAGAAAATTCGGCAGAAATCACATACTTTTGCTCAGGACTCGGGATCTCGTACCGAATTGAACGGTAATTGGTCCATATTTTTATAATTGATTAAAATTAGTCAAAATTCGACATGAAATTAATCGATTATCATTTCGAGACAAAATCTAGGCGGCCAAGGCTGGACTAGGTTATGGGCTTCTAGCCTAAGTTATTTATTTGAGTGATAATATAGTCATAAATTTTTATACAAACTTATCTTGTATTAATTGATATGACATTAATTCATTGGTTAAATAAAATATAAAATAATAAAAATAAATCATATAGGCCAAAAGATATTTAATTTAACTAATAAATTAATGTCATATTAATTTATACAAAATAAAATTATATAAAAATTTGTGACTATATCATTACGTTATTTATTTATTTATTTTTTTAAAAAAATTAGGAGTATTCTCTTAAATTTAGCCTTTTCTATATAATGAAATTTAGCCTTTTCTATGTAAAATTAATGTTGACCACTTATAAGTTCATCTATTTGTATTTTATCCTATCATTTTCATTTCTATTCATTTTGGTCCTAATGGAACAAAAATTCTAATCCTGACCCTACCGCTTGGGCTCTTAAAATTCAATTGGAATCCCAATTCTACTTTTCTATTTATTTTATAGATTCATTTAACTGAAAAAAATAGTCATTCAAACCAAAATCATTTAGTTAAAAATCAAGTGAATTCAATTTAACCCATGCCTACGTTAACAGCATGCATTCTTTTTTTTTTTCCCTCTACTTTTAAATAATTAAACAAAAAAATTGATAACCTAAATAAAAATCTACACCTTATAATATTGTCCTCACTAAGCCACTATCAATAAATTTACAATCAAACCTTTAAAATTAGGTTGAGATATTGGTATGGAATCAAGATTGGCAGTTGCCAGACCGCTCCTTCTGTTGCATCCCTGACAACAAGGTTTTCTATTTGCATATCCAAAAACATATATATGCTAATATTAGTAGCAGAACTATAGGAGAGATGAAAGGGGTGGTTTGTGAGTGATATTTAACCTTTTAAGCATTTAAGTGTATTTCAAGTAAACCTTATGAGGAATAAGAGATATTTTCAGCGTGTATACATTAAATTTACTAAAACCCCCTTCGTTTGACTACAAAAATACAATTTAATCCATCACTCCAGTTACTCGTGGCAAAAGTCTAGGTCTACGTCTTTAGTGATCGCTTCAGCCCAAAAACCCCACTCTGTTCACTTACTTTCGGTCTTGAGCGTTCAGTTTCATTCAGTGTTGGATCTTTTCGAATCGGCAAAAGCGTGAAAGCTTCCGACTTGCTTTACGGTTTCAGGGCAAATGGAGTATCGTTTTAGATCTGGGTTTTGCGTTTTGATCATTCTTGTTTGCGTAAGCCTTTGTGGGTTTGCTTCAGTTTGTGCGCAAATTCAAAAACCGAAGAATGTTCAGGTCGCTGTTCGGGCCAAATGGTCCGGCACTCCATTGCTTTTAGAAGCTGGGTATGTTTTTGTTCTCTTATATTCATTTATTTATAATTGGAAGTTTGATTTTGTTTTTCCTTTTCATTTAATGATTGAAGCGATTGTTTGAATGAGATTTAATAATTGTGATTTTGTAAAATCTTCTATCTGAGGATGCTCCTGTATTGAATGAGAAGGCAATCGTAAATGGTTTCTGTCATCACATCTATGAGTATGGGAAAGTTTTGACCCATCATCATTTGGGATGACTTGGGGATTCTCTTTTCATTTGTTAAGCGATATTTCAGTGTTAATCCGATTGTACACAGCTGATATTGCTGATGTTTTGGTCTTGAAAATTTAAGTTTCTTACAAAAAGGAACAATGTATGTCACAGATGAATGGATGGTAGTTCTCAGATGATTCTAGAGTCTTCAAAATCACCTCATTTTAGTTGAATGCAATATGTTTTATTTCCTTTGTCTATTTGAATTTGATATATGATTTACTTCATTTTGACAAAAAGTATTCTTTGTGGTACTGCTAAATTCCAGGGGAAAGTTATGTATGTTGTCAGACCAGTATTACCTTCTGGCTGTGAAGCAAATGTTGGCAATTGTGGTGCTGTTGGTGCGAAAGATTCCTTAAACCTGGGTGGATATGGCGTCGAGCTCGCTTTGAAGAATATGGAATATAAGGCTATAGACGACAGTTTGATAAAAGAAGGTTAGAATATATGAGTCATGCAATATCATTCTTTATTCTGATTTAAGCAAAAACCTAGAAAGGCCAACTTAATTTAGTATTGAAGCAAACTCGTACTGGTGTGCACTGTTATTTTAAGTCATTGTATGGATATATTCTGTCAGTCTTGTGTCTGTTAGTTTATTGCATGATTGTCTAGCATTGCTGTTTACTTCATCCATTATTAATCTTCTCCATTCTTAGTTGTGCTTTATGTTTTATAAGTTGTATTTATACTTAGTATTTCTTTATTGTTGTTTGATAACACTGTTGGAATTTCTTGAGTATCATTATTTCAAATGCACATATCTTAAAAGGAATTGTTGCTGATGAATCATTGACTTTGGGACATTATTTCCTAGCTTAGGCATGAAAGGCTTCTTACTGCTGTGACAGAATAATTGTTCTTGGCTCAATGTATTGTTGGTTCTTACCATCGTTCATCGAGGATTTACTTTCCAATTCGTAAAAGTGTGAGGTTTGAGTTGCAGGTGTTACTCTTGAAGATCCTCGGACTGAAGATCTTAGCCAAGAAGTTAGAGGGTTCGTATTTTCTAAACTTCTGGTTTGTATTCTTACCATTCAGTGTACTTTCTCAGATTATTGTCTTATATTTTCCTTTTTTCCATGGTATTTTGTATTTCTGTTTTCAATTTTTGTCTTCAATATTGGCTTTAGTTAGTTGTAGAAAAAATGTTAAAAGATTTGGTTAAATTCTAGAAGAAAGACTTTAAACTATTTTCATAATCTACCTTGAATGAGTAATAAATTATTTGGCGAAAATAAAGTACTTTAGGGAATCAAAGAATGATTGAGGAGTTCTTGACTAGTTGCTTTTTTTTCTTTTCTTTTTTTTTGGTTTTTGGGGGGGTGGGGGCTCAGAAGCAAAATAACTATATTAGATGTAGGAAATGTACACAGAGGAGGGACAAGAAGTCCATAAAGACAAAAGTCAAAAATCCCCAAGCCCAAGAACTGTAAATCTTATAAGATGAAAATTCTAAGTAATGAACTTACACCATAGCTGCTTCCCCATTAATGAAAATAAAGAAGAAAGAGAAATCTTTAGACTTCGGAGAGATAGAAGCCCATAGAGAAGCCCAGAATTTAACTCTGTGCCAGTGAAACATGTAATCCTCCATCACTTTGTTCTCAAAAATTCTTAAGTTTCTTTCAATCCATAGGACCCAAAATATAGCCATAACTGCGCAATCCCATAAGACAGAAGCCTTATCCCTACGTTTCAAGTCGCAAAAAATTTTTTCCAAGAGAAAAAGGAAAGCTTGTTGAATTCAGCTTATCGTATTTTCCTGGATATGCTCCCTCTTCCTCTTAGTTCCCAGCCAAATTGTGAATTTTTCTTGTCCAAATTGTGAATCGTTAGATCAGTTCCCGGCATGTCCTTATGAGACCAAGCACACACATTTAGGTGTGCTTGCAAACAATTGACCAGCTTTCTCCTTAGCTATTCATTTAGATTCAAGCCGATCTTCACAATTTTACATAAATCATCACGCCCTATCATCACTTCTATTGTATCTTCACCCGGTTCTTGGCTTCCCCTTTTAAACTCCCCTCGTGCATCTAACAAGGTTATCTGTATGGTTTCTTTGGCTGTGGTTGCGTAACAGCTCCTAACTATCCTCTGGTCGCCCTTTCCAATTCTCACTACACCAATTTACCTGGTTTTTTTTATTACAATGTAATAGTTAGACATTACTGATTTGCTAATCCTTAGGAAAGGTCTACCAAAAATCATTTGGTATGCATTATCATTTGGTATGGTCGTGAACCAATCATCACTGGTAGCTCAACCACTCCTAAGGGCATCAGCCTTCCTCTTCCAAACCCCTTTAAAGAAGTGTTGGTGTGTTCTAGGCTCAAGTTCGTGATTCCCATCTCCTCTAAAGCATATTTGAAAAGGACATCTACTGAGCTTCCTGAATTAACAAGTATTTTGTTGAACTCTTTATTTGCAATATTTGCCTTTATTACCATAGCATCCTTATACGGGTATAACACCCTATCTTCATCGTTTTTTGTCTACATGATCGGAACTTGCCTTGTCTTAGTCCTTTTTGCTGCCGGTATATTGTAGAGTACTTCTGAACTGGTCATGGCATACTTTCCATAATTTTTCCGAGCCTTATTTGAATCTCCAGTTAACATGGGCCCACCTGCTATAACACTTACCATCGGCTATTCTTGACCCATCTTCGACCTTTATTCCCGTGAGCTGCTAATCTACCAAAGGATAACTCCTATCAATAAACTCATTCAGATATTAATTCCTTATTAGATCCTCTACTTGGTTCTTTAAGTCTCGGCATTGGGCGGTCATATGACCATAAGTGTCATAAAATTTGGATAATCTACTCCTATCTCGTTTATTATCTGCTTTTGCAATTGGCGGTAAGGGACACAATAGGCCTCAATTCTTTGTGACATGGAACCGCTCCTCCAAGGGGACTCTTAAGGGAGTATACTACCTATACACCGGACTTTAGTCAAAAATTTACATTGCTCTATCAATGGGGAAATTGTTAGGATCCGAACTGCGTCTATTAAATCTGGTGTTTGGTTGATGGCGAGCTATTGAGATATTGTGGTAGGGATGGTTGTGTGGTCAGTTTTGCTCTCTCTTACGGTCTCTGCTCGAAGCGTTATGAAGGGGAATTTTGTCCTGGTGAAACTGATAAGGTTTCTAGAACCGTAAAATATGGGGTCGGTCTCACACCTTCTCCACTGCTTAGTCCTGGTTTCTCAACATGTCTTGTGCATTTCCCTTTTCGGCTCCCCTTCCTCTTCGTTGTAGCTCCTCCAACTACTCAGTCTTAATCTTGGCTGCTTATTTCTCCTCAATCTCAATATCTCTCTTCGCATGCTCATATGCCATGGAATACGATTGCACAGCTAGGATCCCATATTGTACCACAGTCTCCCTATTTTTACTCCTTCCTTTAGCCCCTTCAAAGTCTGGGGATGATTGAATGCCCCAAGGTCAAGTATAACACAGTGATATCTTTTCACGAATTCTCTGAGGGTCGCATTTTCTTCCTGTTTGATACCCATAAGCTCTATCATGTCATCCTTTAGGGCCACTGCTCTGCGAAAATGCTTTGCGAATTTCAGGGACATCTGCTCAAAACTTTTGATACTTCCCGAGGAAATTTACGATACCAATTTCGCACTCGTCCCTCCAGTGTTAGAGGAAATGCTATGCACCTCTGTGCCTGTGTCAATCCTTACACATCAATCATGTCATTGAAACATTTAATATGCACCAATGGGTCATTCCTCCCAAAGTACCTGAGATTAGGAAAATAAAAATCCTTAGGTATTGTGGTGCTCATGATCTCAGCTAAGAGTAGAGATTCATTATCAAACATTATTCTCCATTTGCAAGCTTTCTCATGCCCTACATCTCGTCTATTATTCGAGCCAATCTTCGTACTTCTCCCCCTAGTTCCATGGTGCAACCAGGGTTGAATGCCGCGACCTGTTCACGTTCCTGCTTTATGTCATGCAGATACTGCCTCAATTCCCTCTTTCTTCAATATTCACTTCCTCCCCAGAATTCTCCAAATTCTGACCTTTACGGACTGACCCCTTGTTCCGTAATTCTGCTCACCACGGGATAGACTTTCGACTTTAGGTTTCTGCTCTACAATAGACTTATTCATCACCGCTAGATTTTGCTCGCCGTGGTCTAGTCTGTCACTCGATTCCGGAACGTCTTGGTTCTCGCCCTAGTTTCTTCTGTCAAAACCCCTCTGCCTCCCCCTCAACTCATGCAATATTGTTGTGAGGGTCTCTATTTGTCTCTCTATTCGTTCCATTGGCTCATACATTGCCCTTTCTCTCGCCTCACTTGCTATTTCCTACAAAGTAGTGGACTCATTCACCCCAAGATCAACTCCATGAGCTCCATTTTCTCCTGTGTTCATTTTGCTCGTCTTCTGGCCGGTTTGCTTGGTCAACGGCAGCTTTTCATTTTATCTTCACAAACGGCGCCAAAATGTTGATGCAGAAATCTGGTCGAGCTCATTATGGCAACTAGGTTGCTACATCAACACTTGAATTTGTTTTAATTGGGCACGGTACTGCTTGCAGTCATTTCAGTGGAACATATATTGACGACTACGTACTCTCCACTCTGCTTATACCTGAAATCACGATTAAACAGTCAGGGGGCGCTGAATATTTTTCGAACGAAAACCCTCTAATGCTGAAGTCAGTTTTCAAGTTTCTGCAAAAACGTTTGCCACAAATCTTTGTGGCTTAATTGTAGCTATTTGAAGTAAAGATTTTAATTCCCACCAGAAAATATTTTAAGAAAAAAGTTCTAAGATGAAAGAGGCAGAGTTTCCCCCTAATTCTTGAGTGTCCTCCCTCAATTTGAATTTGCAAGGATTTTAACCAAACGTGCTGCATCATCCTTTATTCATGGGTCTTAGTGGGTTGGTTGAATGCATGGATTAGGTAATGGGTGAACGTGGTTGACGTGGTAACTGTCTAGGCGTGGCCATTGTGCCTAATATTCTTGGACAACTAATTGGTCAACCTTTAATTGAGTATTTGTCTCGACCTGACTCTGGCTCTCCTCATGGGTTCTTTGACCGATCCCAATTGATCAACCAAATTATTATCTGCTCGAGACACCTCCTCTGAGGGTTGCTTTTTGAACGAAGAGACCAAATTCTGCTCGTATGTATATCATGCAGTGGCATTTTAACCACCCTAACAGTTCGTTCATACACTTGGGTTAACATTGTGAGTTGCTTCTTATAAAGAGCAAATAATGATATGAAGTTTTTTTCATTTTTGCTTTAATCCTTTCTAGATTTACAGAAATGAGATCCGTGTTTTGTCATTACAGGTTTTTGGGATTGTATCAGTTTCTTTACTTCCAGTACAAAGTCTTGCTGATTTGACTCCAAGATTTTTCATTGAAATATTGAAGGTAAATACTGTTTATTAAGTACTGAGAAAGAATTAATAAAAGTTACAACTACGCACTTGGAAATGATTGTTTGAATAACATTGATTCATCGTGACATATATTTCAGGTCATAGTGCCCCCATTACTGATGAAAACTTTTCTGACGGCCTTAAACCAGATTTGAGACGTTGAAATAGACGAGGGATATATAAATATAAATGATGCTCAGGTCCGGACGTCTGGATTTTCTAAATTTAAACTAAACTTAGAGTTGTATATATTGTTTGATTCTAGTTTAAATTCGAATTTTATAAAATCAGAACAATCCTATCTGACCATGACTCCATGCATGCATATGTTGAGATATTATATATATGCTCCTTTGACGCTTCATATGCTTTATCTATTTGTTTGTTTGTTTTTGCTAATAAATAAACTTAACGTTGTTAAAGATTAACAAGCCGTATCTCCCGCTTGCTTCCCGGGACTTATCAATGGGAACTGCAATTGCAATTTGTATAGGTAGCGCAATCTTGGTAATCAAGTGCCCGCAAAACTTTTTACAATCCTCTAATAAATAAACTTAAGTCTATTTAATTTGTAACCTTTTTTAATTGATCCCAATTTTTCAGAGTTACGCTTTGGCAATTATGTCGGGATCCCCACCACTTCTCTTGATCCAAATCTTGTGCTTTCTATGTGGATGCGCTTATTCCCTCCCAGTAAGCGCTTCAGTTGCATGTCGTAACGTAGCTTAAAATGCTATCAGGAGTTAGTCAGACTAAGTGGTTTTTAAATAATTTTTTAATTAATTATTAGAATTAGAATCTTAAAAATTAAGATTTAAAAAATTGATTTGAACCTTCTCCATTGCCTAATATACCTCTTAAGTAAATGAAAATTAATAGTCTCTAAATGATTGTTTTTAATCTTGGCCGCAGCTTCCTTTTCTTAGGTGGAAGTCAAAAACATTTATGGCTCCACTCACTCTTGTGATTCTAATGGGATTTACACTTCAATTACCTTTCTGTACGCACATGCATGTATACACATATATATGATTTCTTCGTATTATAAATAATTATTTTGCTCCCATGCGAAAATTTTGTTTTCCTCTTCATTTTGTTTCTGTAATTTTTTATGAAGTGGTTTAATTTTGATTTATGTATACAGCAATACGTGCTTGGTAGACCTTTCGTACTTACAAGACCATTAATATCTACGGTCGCTATCATGTCCACCTTCGCATTCGTAAACGGACTTTTGAAGGTAATAATTTCAACATTCAAATAAATGAATTCAGTAACAGAAAATGGATCTAAATATTCATTTCCTAAATAATGATGCTGTAACTATCTATTTAATCAACAACCTTTATAAACCCAAGTGTCTTTTTCTCCATGCACATATTACTTAGATCTGATGACGCAAGCATAAAATAATTAAATAACTGAAGAGTAAAAGTAACTCCTTTCGAAAGGAGTCTTTATTTTACCCATCTCAAGTTTTATTATTCTTCATCCACTCTAGTTTCATGACACTGAATGATGAAGCAAATGCGTGTGTTTAATTTGCGTCACTTTGGTTAATGGATTGCTTTCTAATTGGAATTATTAATAAACCCTTATCTTTTTCTAACTTTGCATTGGAATTCTCCCCTGCAATCAGGGCCGGCTTTAACCAATTGGGGCCTTAGGTGAAATTTTATTTTAGGCCTTTTGATGTTAAAATATCAAATCTTACCAAAACATTAAACAGTTTAAAAAATTCTCACAACAACATCAAATAGCTCAAACTTTAACTATATTCAATAATATCTTGAATTACAACAATTATTAACAAGATCCAAAAAAAATAATAGCCAAAAAGATATTTATTTATTTCCACACAAATATTAACTAACTTTTCCTTCCACAAATTCCATCTCCTTAAAATGCTCTAAAACTTCATAAGCCACGACCATAATCTTCATGTGAACTTTAAATCATTAATCCTACCTACTATGATCCTTGCTGCAAGCCATCACTAATGCAAATTACTAATCAATTAAATTTTATTCTTCTTGCTTTTTGAGATGCAAAATTATTAATTAAAATCTTATATTCTAATTTAGCTAATAAATTTTTTTCAATAGTTAATATAGCTAATCCATTTAATCTTTCTTGTGACATTATAGTTCTTAAATAAGATTTTATTAACTTCAATTTAGAAAAACTTCTCTCAGCAGAAGCAACAGTTACAAGTACAGTCAATAATATTCTATAAGCAACGATTGCATTTGGAAAAGAATCTACTTTTTTAATATAATTAAGTATATCAAGTGGACTATTTCTTTCCATGTGTAAAACTTCTTTTAAGACTTTTAACTCTAAAAACAAATCTAATCCATCAATATCAGAAAACATATCATATTTCAAGATATTTTCAAGATTAATACAATAACTTTTTAAGCTTTCATCATCTAATGATTTTAATTTTTCAAAATTAAATAAAAATCCAAACATATTTTCATAGAATTGAAACTGCTCAAATCTATTGGTGATTGAAAAAATAGCTTGATCTACTATATATACAAAGTAATCAATTCTAAAAGAATCTTCGGGAGATAGAATTTTCTCTTCATTATTATTCTCACCAAATTTATTTTTTCTACGAATTATACATTTTTCATGAAATTTTGGTTCTATTTCCATTTCATTTGCAATCTCTTTAACTGAAATCATAGCAGACACAAAACCATTTTCTCTGTAATTCTCAAAAAAGGATGTAAGACATTTTAGTTGATTTATGGCAAAATCAATTTGCATAACTTCCTTTTGTAAGCTTTTACTAACAGTGTTCACAGCAAATAATATATCATACCAAATAATCATGCCTAACAAAAATTCAAAGTTTTCCAATTCATATGTTGCTAAACACTTAGCTTCACTTTTTATTTTAGGATCTTCACTAACTTCCGTTAATTCAAGTAAAGCATCTCTAATTTGGGGAGTTTGAAATCTTAATGCTTTGACACTTTCTATGCGACTTTCCCAACGTGTTTGTGACAATGATTTAATCGTTAAATTAGGTATATTATCTTGTAAAATTTTCCATCTCTTAGGTGAAGAAGAAAATAGTGAGTAAACACGTTGAAGCACTCCAAAAAATGAAATAGCCTTAGGACAAGAATTAGCCATATCACAAAGCACTAAGTTAAGACTATGACAGCCACATGGTGTATAAAATGCTCTAGGATTTATATCTAGTAATCTTTTTTGTACACCTTGATTTTTTTTCCTTTCATATTAGATCCATTATCATATCCTTGTCCTCTTACATCATTAATATCAAGTTCAAGAGTTTTAATTATTAAAAAGACCTTTTCCAGTGGTATTGTTAACTTGTAAAAATCCTAAAAAATATTCTTCTATCTTTACTAGATTTGTTGAAATATCCACACAACTTAATATAAGAGACATTTGTTCTTGGTGGTTTGCATCTGGAGTACAATCAAGTATAACTGAAAAGTACTTTGCTTCCTTAACTTTGTTAACAATTGATTTTTTTTATTTCAAGTGCTAGCATTAATATGAGTTCATTTTGTATGTTATGTCCAAGATAATGATCATGAATTTCATCAGTTTTAATACGTCGAATACGTTCTTGCATTGTTGGATCAAACTATGCAATCATTTCAATTAAACTTAAAAAATTCCCATTTCTCTCTTCATAGATCTTCTCATTTTTTCCACGAAATGCTAAATTATTTTTAGCAAGATTTTTTACAACAGCAAAAATTCGTATTAATACTTTTTGCCAATGTTCTTTTTCCTTGTCAATTCTTTCTTGAACATTTTTTATCAATTGTTTTTCTTTTCGATAGTCTTGCTTCTAAATCAACCCATGCATTCATATTAGTTATATGTTCATTGGTTGTTTCATGAATTTTAAGTTTAGAATTAAGATTTTTCCAATCTCTTGTTCCTTCATCACTAAGTTGATTTTTGCTACAACTTGTATTGAATAATTTGCAACAAAAACAATATACTTTGTTAAAATCTTTTGAATAAATTAACCATTTTCTATCATGTTTTTCTCCATTTGTTAACATTTTAACACAAAATGTAGTAGAGAAATGCCTAGAATTTTCATCTTTTGGGAAAGTTATGTTATTCTCTCTAATTGGACATTTTTCTACTAAAAAATCTCTTAACTTTGTATCAACATTTTCCCATCTTCCTAGATCATAAATATTATTTGGAACAAATAAATTTTCTACATCAACTTTGTCCGCATTTTTATTTTTATCATCTTCAATGTTGTTTATTTCATTCACTGTTTCATCATTATTTAATTCATTTAAACTTGGTTGTTCAATAACTAATTCTTCATTTAAATCTATATCTTTTTTACTAGTTGTGAAAAATGTATCAAGAGCTTCTTTTTGAGATTGAACTAACTTTTCTATTCTCCTCTTTTTTTTTTCAATTTTTCATATCCCGATACATATTTTCTAGTTGACATGCTTTTCAAATAAAAAAAACAAATAAACAAACACAATTTTTTTCCTAGATTATTCAAGCCAAAATCAATACAAAAAATCAAAAATAAATTAAATTTAAGAAGGATAAGAACAATAATAATAAAAAATAGAAAAAATAGAATGATAGCACCTGGATTTGAGACAATTGACTAGTTGAGATGAAGATGATGATGGCAATGAATTTTGTAGAGAAGAGAAGAGAGCACAAAAACTTTTTGCTGAAAATAACTTTGATTCAATGTGTATCGGTGTATAGATAATGAGCTTTTAAATAGATTTTAATAGAATACCAAAAGTTAGTTCTAAAAATCTAACGTTACTAATCTTAATAAGAGATTTTTTTTTTGGAAAGGGAAAGTATTGATTGGTTTTTGGGAAATAGTAAAAGAAAGTAAAGAAGTAACGTTTAAAATCATTATTATAGCATACAAATATTTCTTATATATTTAAGGTAAAGATTATTAAATAAGAGAGATAATTATAAATGAGAGTAATGATAGGGTAAAGCTTAAAAATTAGGCTTTTTTTATTGTACAAAAAATATATACGTAACTTAATTTTTTTGAATCTTAAAAAAATTTAATTATATTAATTAATAAATAGATACCAAAATTGGGGTCTTCCTAAATACGGGGCCTTAAGCAACTGCCTAGTTCGCCTAGTATTAAAACCGCCACTGCCTGCAATGAGAGAAAAATGCGATCCAAGCTTAGCGCTGCAATGAAATTATGTTAAGGCAAAAGGTCCCGAAATGAGATCCTTCTCGTAAGCTCCCCGTTGTCTTCAAGGGTTTTAATTGCACCATGTGCCTCTCCTTTTTCGGCTCATGCAACACCATTTATTTAACCAATTCTTAGAAAGCATCCCTCTTTTGCATTGAACCTTTATGTTCCATAACTCAGCTCTCTCATTTATTTGTACCAATATTGGCTAAAGATCCTGATCATTGTGGTTACAAATTTCGAATTATTATCCCTTATGAAATAATAATTATTAAAATATCTTATTGTAAATCTCAATTTACTCTTATTTTTATTTAAAAGATAAAAAAATGACCTTTTGATAAAAATTTAAATTTTCTTAATAAAAATGAGAAATAAATATGTTTACAATAACTTAAGATATTTTAAAAATTGCAATTTCACGAGGAAAATAATTCAAAATTTAGCCCAAATTCTGGATTTTTTTAACATACAGTACCTAAATGTTTTCAACCTAGCTTCATCTTGAATTCAATCTGGACGATTAATCAATCAAATTACCAGCAATTAATGCTGGTTGTGGGTTCTCAATGCTTTCACCTTGAAAGGATCAGCGATATTTTTTCCCCCAGGTGGTTGTCCCATCACCATCCAAATAATGGAGAGGAAATTCTAGCCAAAGATAGAGAAGTGCAATCTGTTAATTGGAAAATTCGATCCCATGCAGACCATTAATTGTAAGTGTGTCAATTCTCATTAATAAATATTAATAAATAATGGATGGTTACTAATTTACTTCTTTATGTGATTTGTTAGGCTAAACCTATGTTACATGCAACGTAACATACATTCAAAGTTGTAAAATATCTACAGTTACCCCTAATTTAATGGAAACCTCACTAATAGAATTAAAAGAAATACTTTTAAACCTTAAAGAAAAAATAAAAGAAATAAAATTAGAGATAGGAAAAATAAAAATAGAGATAGCAACAATGCAAAAAAGCCAAAAGAAACATAAAAAATTAGAAAGGTTTGAAATATTAAAAACAGGATTTATAGGAACAAGTTCAAATAAACCTACACATAAACCACAACCAGGAAGTTATGATGACTGGTTTATAAAAACACAGTATCCTAAAATATTAAAAGAATCAGAAGACTTAGTTGCAGAAATAAAGAAAAGAGAAAAAGGAAAGGAAAAAGTAGAAATAAAAGAGAAAGTATCAAGTGGATCAAACTCTGAATAATGGAAGACTTAGAAAATCTAACTGAAAAATTTAGTGATATAAATTGAAGTGATTTAGAGACACTTGAAAAAGAATATCACATAAAAATGAATACATCTGGAGGACCAGAAATAAAACCTAATGTAGCAGAACCTAGCCATAGATATGCAAATAGGAAGAAGAAAAATAGACCTTTTTTATGAATACATGCCCCAAGCCAAAAATACACATTGGAAAAAAGAATACCAACCTAACCAAGATACATTAATCCCGATAAATAATGCTGGAACATTATTAGATTTAGATTGTAAAAAATATCCTCGGAAAACATTAGCTGAATGGGGAATACAAATGAAATTATTTTTTTACATACAATGGATCAAATGATGATTGGAATGTAGAAACAAAAGAAGAAAAAATAAATGTATTTACTGAAATCCTTATATCCAGTATGGTAGGAAATGTGTTTAATTGGTGGAGAGGATTAAGCAATGATACCCAAAGACTTATAACAGATTCTGTAAAAATAGCTTTTAGAAGAAGTAAGTCATTAGGTATTGAAAGATTAATAGAATATGTAGCAAATGAATTTTTAGGAGAAGATTGATTAGAAAATTCAGAAAAAGAAGCAAATACTGAAAAATTAAATGCTAGATTAAAATTAATGAATTTAACAATTTGTAATATGTGTTATGTTAAAGAATACACATGTGAATTCACTAGATATTATTATGAACAATATGTAAGTCTAGAAGACCAAGAAGTATATAAGACTTTATACTACTCTAAATTACCATATCCATGGAATAATTATTTTATTAATGAATATGAAAAATATAATATAAAAGATAGACTTCCAGATACCTTAGGAGCTAGAATAAGGTTTTTAAATACAAGATTAAGTGAGATATGCATGCAAAGAAACCTGATAAAAAAGAGTAGAAATATAACAAAAATATGTTGTGAAAAAACAGAAATGCCATCGCAATGGGGATGTCATGTACCATATAAAAGAAAAAGAAAATGGCGTAAAAAAGAAAGAAAATATAAGAAATATAACCATTTTAAAAAGAAATATAAAAAAGCTGGAAGAAAGTATTATAAAAGAAAATATCGAAAACATATGAAACAATTAGATAAGTCAAAATGTAAATGTTGGAATTGTGGAGAAATAGAACATATAAGCACAGATTACGCGAAAAAGAAAGTCAGAATTCTACAAGAAGAATTTGAAGCCATAGAAACTGAATTAGAACAAATAAATAATGTATCAAATTATGAAGGAGAAGAAATATACATAATGGAGAATAGTGACAGTGAAAATGAGTCAGAATAATTTAGTAGAAAAAGAAGAAGAGATAGAAGAAATTGAAGAAATAGAAAGAGAAGAAAATAGAAGTGGATATAGTTTAGTATCTATATTTAATAAAGAAAATACAATAGACTTTTAAAATTAAATGTTGAAAAACCTGAATATGGTGTATTACAAAAGCTAAGAGATTTATTTAAAAGAAAAAGAGTAATATTACATGAATATTATGAACAAGAAAAAGCAATAACTATAACACAAGCTGAAGGTAATATTAGATTTAGTCTAATAAATAACAGAAGAATAGATTTGGCATTAAGAAAAATAAAAAATGAATCAACAAGAGAAAAAATACAATATGTATACCTAGCTGAAATACAGATTTTAGTAAAATCTATATTTAAAGAAGGAGTAGATAGCCCTATAGTATTGTCAATACATGACCAAAGATTCCATGACCCTAGTATAGGACATTTAGGAACAATAGAAGGAAATTTATGCTATACTAAATTGTTATTTACATGTCACCCAAAATATTGTGTACACATAAAGGATAAAAATATAGATGAAACATTAAGTTTACATTTTAAATTATTAAAAAAGAATTTAATGAAAGAAGGAAATAGATTAATGACTATACATTACTCTGCTTTATATAGTTTTTGCAATTCAAATTATGGAGAAATTTATGGAAATAAACCATACATAAAAATAAATAAAGAATGTGAAGATATAATAACATTTATAGAACCAGTTCTACAAGATTATAAAATCCCACTAACCTATGAATTAAATATAAATGATAACAAACAATTTTTAAATAATAATAATGAAAACTCTATTATTCCCATAAGCTTTGCAGGAAAGACTTTATTAAGAGTAAGTTCATCTAGGAGATTAAGTACAGATAGACAATTAATAAACATAGATAAACAAATAACTAGACCATTAGCCACTAGTAATGTAGTTAAGATATTTGGATAGTATTTTAATGGCATAGAATATACAACAAAAATACCTATATTAGTTAATACTGGAACAAGTCATAATTATATGAATCATACAAAAAATAAAGGACTTTTAGTAAAAGAGAAAGAAATCCCATATGAATATATAGACTTTAATGGAAATAAACATATTTGTAGACAAGAAGTAAAAGTACCATTAATAATAGAAGGGACAAGAATAATTGTGTCTTGTTATATAGATTCCTTTATGATTACAGATCCAGAAAAGCATATAGTATTAGGAAATAGTTTCCTTAATAGTTTAGAATATTATAAAATAGAGAAAAATCAAATAACCCTACAAATAGACGGACAACAAATAACCTGTTATACATGTTAAAACAGGCTTATATCAAATATCCTATGTCAGTCTATATACAAATAAATATTTCAGAAAAAGATATAGATACTTGTGCCTTAATAGATACAGGGAGTGAAATTACAATTATGAAATCCTTTATATCTAATAAATGGAAGCCTAATGGAAGTTTAAAAATTATTGGAATCACAGGAGATAAACAACAAGTAAATCTCTCTTTACAAAATTATGACGTCCTTTAAGGAAGTAAACTCATACGGATCCATCAAATATACCAATATAACCAGATGGATTGCGATATCCTTTTAGCTAATGATTTTATCCAACAATTTCAATATTACCAACAAACTACCTATATGATTACCCTTAAAACACCTTGCAATTATATCCTCCGAATCCCTCGTGAATTTAAACCTTACAGAGTTCAGCCAGGCCAGCGTGGTGATCATCTTATATATGAAAAACATTATTTAATATCACAAGGACAGAGTTATAATATACAAATAGAAACTATAAAATCACAACTTGAACAAGTATACAGAGAAAACTCTTTAGCATTATGGAAACCATATCACCCTAGAGCAAAGATAGAATTAATAGAAAATAGAATAATAAGACTAAAACCTATGCTATATACACAAGAAGATAGGGAAGAATTCAAGATTCAACTAAAAGAATTATTATATCTCAAATTAATAAGACACAGTAATAGTCCGCATAATAGCCCAGCCTTTATGGTCAGAAAACGAGCAGAACATATTAGAGAAAAAGCTAGAATGGTAATAAATTATAAAGAATTAAATAAATATACAAAATTTGATGGTTATTTCCTTCCAAATAAAGAAGTATTAATAAATATTGTTAAAAATAAATCTTATTATTCAAAATTTGATTGTAAGTCAGGATTTTGGTAGATAAAAATGGAAGAAAATAGTATAACTTATACAGCTTTTAGCACTCCTCAAGGCCATTATGAGTGGTTAGTAATGCCTTTTGGATTAAAAAAATGCTCCACAAATATTTCAGAGCAGAATGGATAAAATATTCAGAAATTATAAAGATATTATAGTATATGTAGATGACATATTAATAGCATCAGATATATTAGAAAATCATAGGAAACATTTAAAAGAATTTGTTAATATATTTATAAAAGAAGGAATAGTTTTATAAAAAAGAAAAGCAGTAATAGAACACAAACAAATATAATTTTTAGGAATGATTCTTGATAGAAATGGGATTAAACTCCAAAGTCACATAGGAAAAAGGATTACTCAATTTCCAGATAAATTAGAAAATAAACAACAAATACAAAAGTTTTTAGGATGTCTAAATTATGCAGAATGATTATAAAAGATTTAGCAAAAAAGAGAAATATCCTTCAAAAGTTACTTAGAAAACATAACACTAGAGGATGGAGTATAGAACATACAGAGACAGTAAAAAACCTAAAAGAAGAATGCAAGGATCTCTCTATATTAAGACTACCAGAAGAAAATGATAGTTTAGTTGTACAGACTGACGCTTCTGATCTACATTGGGGAGCTATACTTAAAACAGATATAAACAAAATATGTAGATACACAAGTGGAATATTTAACCAAGCTCAAGTAAATTACCCTGTACATGAGAAAGAATTACTTGCGATATACAAAGGAATAAAAAAGTTTTCTTTATTCTTATTACAAAAACAATTCATTGTAGAAACAGATAATACACAAATAAATTCACTCATTAATAGAACTTTGCCAAATGAACCTCAGTATCGGAGGCTACATAGATGGCAAGCTTATTTGTCTTATTATAATTTTAAGATTGTCCACATAAAAGGTACTAACAATTTCTTACAGATTTTTTGAGCAGGAACATAGAATTCGGGAATGAATCCTGAATTGAATAAAACCATCAGTACAATAAAGACTGAAATAGCTTGGCTTAAAGCAGAGGCATCTGATATGATAGATGCAATACACTATTTGAAAGAGGCCTCTAAGGCCCATGAAAAAGGAATACATTTGTTAGAGTCATACATAGAGGACCTGACAAAAGAGCTTACAACAAACACCAGCCCAATAAACAAAAATACTGGAAGTAGTAGTGGACTCATCAGAGAAAATAAACCAACCTGTGATCCGTCTCCTAGCCAAATAATAACCATAGAAGTAGAACCACCACTTAAAGTTGATTCTCCAAAAAAGTACATCTAAATCAACACCCATCCAGGAGAAAAAGAGGAGGAATTACCTCTAAACCCAAAAGGAGAAGAATATAAACAGTTTTCTACATGGGTTTATTCCACATGTTCTCACCAAAATACAATCTTCAAAGCACTAGGAAAAAATATGTACCCCAGAATGATTACTACCAAAAGAGCAGATCCACTCCTCATAGGGAAAAAAAGAAAAATACGGATTTCTAGACCTAATATATCCCAATATAGACCTCAGGGAAATAGCCAGCTTTGACGATTTATTGGTTAAAGAAATCTCAAAGTTCTCACAAAAGAAACCCATATATCTCAAATTTTACACCATAAGTCCAGAATACCACCAGAACATAGAATACCAAGCCTTTTACACGATCTCTGTAGGACATATTACGAAAAATTTCAAAATTGAAGTTGGAACAGAATACACGAATGTTCCTTAAATAAATAAGTCATGGATAAGAACCAGGAGAGCCAGGGGAATCAAGGCAATATGGAGCATACCAAAAGATTTGTACCAAAGAAATTTTAGAACCATCATAAAATTTGAAAATTATATTCTTGTCACATCAGAAGATAGCCATTCGCCATCAGCAATACTTTTGGACTTCATTAACGAAATAAGCACCATGAGATTTCCCAGCAGCAGTGAAACAATTCAACAAGCTCATAAATTAATGGAAGAGAATCCAATAAAGCAGAAGGTGATAAGCAGCCCGTGGCAGACAAGATAAAAAGAAGATGCCCGACAGAATAAAAGCTAGCAGGCCACTACAAAAAAGAAAAACAAGTTTGTTTCTTTCGAAAAAATAATTTGTATGATGTAAACAATGATGTAAAGAGTCAATAATGTAACTCCTTTTCAGATATAAAGAAACAAGAGGAAGGAGGTCAGAGGACCAATTCCGACCAATTCCCATAATTCCTGATTTCTCAATAACTCAATCATCTTCAACAGTTCCTGATTCTCTGAAAATAATGAACAACTAAACCTTCTCTTGCTCTAAATCCTAAATCAAGACATCACTAATAAAAAACAATAGACACCAAAGAAAGGAAAGAGAAACCTAAACTTACCCAAAGTTCATTTGCATGACGATCAAAATCCATACAGTAAAGTCGCTCGAGTCCGCAGTTTCCGCTGAGGCAGGAGGCCGTTAAGGGAAAAAGGACAACTAGGCTGCAGGTCACTAGAAAAGGATCAGAAAGCAGAGAACCAAGGATAACTTAGGTAATAATTCTCAAGCCTTATCTGTTGATGGAAGTTTGTTGATGATTGATGATGAGGAGATTTATGGAGGAAGAGCAAATCTCAGGAAGAAAAACAAACTTATATAATTAAGTCAAGCATGAGTAACAACATCCTGTTGGGAAATTCTAAAGACTATGATAAACCCAACAACTAGAATAACATATAACGATTATACGATGATAATAGACTTTAATTTAGGATCATTTAAACAGAGTTCATATTTGTTTAGTAAACAAGAATTAGTTAACACAGACAGTTTACAAGCAATATATTCACTCGATCTACCACAAGAAATAAGACAAAAAATTATAAAACATATCGAAATAGATAATTTAAAACACAATATTATCATGCTAACTATTGAAGAAGGGATTGATATAGCCAAAGCATATATGGAATACAAAAATCAAGAATCTGAACCTTCTTATATAAATATAGAAAACTCAGATAATGAAGAACTTGAAATATAACCTGAAACATATGAGAAGTATATCGGCTGGAAACCACTTCGGGTTGCGGGCTACTGGTCTAAAGAGCTACCTGGATAGCTGTACCTAGGGATAGAACAACGACATGTACTTCTCTAATAAAATTTAAAATATACAAAGTATATAAACTGATATATGTAATTAATTTTAATTTATAATTAGCATATGTAATTTTGATTTTAAAGTAATAAATTATCATTTTTGATTCTGTTTTTCTGTTATTGAATTATCATATTTTGTTTTAGTAATTCCGTTAGTTTTCTCTGTTATTATAATTTTATTATTTATTTTTTCTGTTTTTCTGTTTGTCTATTATTTAAACCCCCTAAAATGGTATCAGAGCCATAGATGATCAAAAAATGGACCCTATAGAAGCTATTGTAAACAGTCTTTATTCCTTAAGGATACATAAAAATGAAGAAATAAAAAATTTAATAAAATCTATAAAAGCTGAGAAAAATAATATACGAAATATAGATCTTGAACTGACACAAGAACTGCTGGAGAGATCTATAGATACAACAGGTGGTGAAATTTTAATAGAAAAAAGAATGAAGTTCATAGATGAATTTATAAAATTTTTGATATACTGGTATAAATCAGAAGCGTTATGAATCAACACGCATTCAACACTATACACGAATTAGCTGAAAGTATAGATCGTATGAATCTCGGATGGGAAGACATAGTAAATGTTTACATAAATTTAATAAATCAAAAAATAGATCTGTTAAATCAAGAAAGAATAGGAATAATAACTTTAGGACCAGAAATCTATTCTGAATTTATGGATTTATATGAATTCGAGAATCATATATTAATGTTTAATGAAATAAAGAAAACCTTAGAAAGAATAAAAAATAGATGTCTGAGGGATGGTAGAAGACAAATGCACCCATAATTATAAAAATCTAAAATAGAAGAAATTAGAAGGATCCAATTGATATTTGCCAGAAAGAAAAAGACAAAGGACGTAAGATACAGTAAACGCAACTTAGGCGTTCCCGATTTATTAACAGGATTTGCCAGATGTCGAAGGTGACAAAAAGTTTGGCATGAAAACACTGTCCTTTTTTCTTTTTCTTTTTTTTTATTCAAGGGGGCTCTAAAAGAAAAAAGAGATATAATTATATATTAAATTAAATAATAAAATTGAGCATGATCTTATTTTTTTAATTATTTTTTATTACTTATTTTAAAGAATCAAAACTTTAAGGAAAAACAGACAAATCATAAAAATTGAAAAACACAAATTTTTATTCTTCTTTTTAAATAAAAAATTTTATTATTAAATTAGTCTTTCACTAAATCAAATCAAATATATTAGATTTAAATCTTATTTTTAATGAAATTAATAACATTTTGGGGATTTAAATTATGAAATTGGACAAGATTTGTGTGTGATTTTAAAATAAATATGAACTTGAATTTGATGCATTTAATTAATCCAAAGCGGCAAATTTATAAGTTCAACTTCTAAATAAAACATGTCATTTGAATTTGATCAGTGGTTTCTAACAATAACTGACAGGTCATTATAATGATTATACAGTTATGATCAATGCTATGCTGTAGTGCCGTTCCAACATAGTCACGCTGTTGATATTTTAGACAGACCAAAGGCAACTGCTTCCACTATTCTCTTAGCGGCTCTGCCACTAATCGCATTCTGGCCACATTTTATCTTGCTATTATGCACCATATTTATTTTTGCAATCTGCGAGACTGCGACTAGGATATGCAATTGCTCAAGCTCCGGTTTAGTCTTAATTTGTGGACCCATTCTACCTCACACGTGATTGGCATTACTACTTTGTTTGTCTTCTTATGTACCTATTTTTATTACGTGGACCCATTCGTGCACCCACTTTCGAATACACAATTTAACCACATGCATTACCTAATCTTACCTAATTTGTTGACCCATTGTTTGTCTTGTTAGTTTTCCCCTGTTATCAATTATTGCCACCGGATGGGACCCACGTAATTCGTCTAATTGAAATGTACCCGGTTATTCGTAATCCACACCGGGCATACTTGAATCATCTATATATATTACATCAAATTGTCAAACCGGAAGCAAGAAATCGAAAAAGCAACTTAACTACTTTCGAACTTTGATTCCCGTAAGCAGAGATCTTTCTGACTTGAAGAACATGGAAACTACCTGCGCAGGTTTATAGGCCAACTTTATATATCGTTTATACTTCTTAAGGCCAACTTTATATATCGTTTATACTTCTTATTTTAGTATATGCGGTTATAAATTAAATTTTTTATATGAAATTTTCAGGAAATAACTGGTCAGAGGCTTTTAGGCCTACTTTTCCCAGTATTGCTGATGATGATGTCATGAACGACAATCTTGATCTTCTTAATGTCCCTCAATATGGAAGAAATCCCGACTACATGGGTTAAGTGCCGCACTGCTCTTTTTTTTTGTTTTGTTTAATTAAATAAATGATAGGTATACTATTACCTATCAATCATGGTAATATCTTAGTTTGGTTTAGTTCAACTTATAAGATTTCTTGAGATGTACAAGAGATCTTTTTGTTTACTTTTGAGCTAAGTATTTTCCTGAAAAAGGAAATAAATTAATAAAAATTATTGTGTGTGTCAACATATTGGTTATATTAGTCTATACACGTCGGTTTTAATTAAGATATCTCTTCCTAAATATTTTACTTTTTTTGGAACAAACTCAATAATTTGTTGTATAAAAAACACTATCACTATCAATCATATGATGGTGACATTTTAATCATTTATTCATAACGTCCTCCTGGTTCTCCATTGGGGATATTATAGTGTGTCATTCTGTAACCCAAAACTATCATTTCTTCCACTTCTACGATATCTTGTAATGTTACTTGCAACTTCATAAGCCATAGAAACATCATCAAAATCAACAAATTGTTTTCTTTTTTGTTTTAGGGAAGTAATAAGAAAAATAAAAGCTGCATTATTCTATTTATGATCAATAGAAGAATTCAAGTGACTGGAGAAAATTCAGATTGTTGAAAATGGGTTCTCAAACGAGATAAGCCTCAGGTAGTAGACCTCACCAACATCAGTACCAGACTCAATCCATAGAATCGGTTTCGTCTTAAGCCTAACAGCTCCCTTCTAATATAATCTAGTGAGAACGGTGAGGTGCTTGGTATCATACACCAAAAATCAACGATGCTTGGACTTTCAAGAGAAAGAGAAAAACAAATGCATGCACGGGGAAACGTACTAATCAAAACCAAATCATATAATTTACAAATTATTATAGGCTTGTAGCCATAAAATCGAGAGAAACTTAAACATTTCTTGCATATTCTGGCCATATTTTCTAAATGAAGGGATGGTCCATTGCTGCTCTGCCATACTGGATCTCAAGATGTCATTAACAATAGGTCTCAAGATGTCACTAACAAGGTGTCACTCTGATACCGACATGTCTACCACTTAGACATAACACTTGCCATATAAAATTTTCTCCTATTTCCTTCGTATCTTGCATTGAATTATTGCCAGCAAATGATATTTCGAGTCAAAAAAGTATATACAATTATTGCATATATGCTCCTAGGTAATTTGCACAATTGAATTATAGCTGTTAATCTACTTATTTACACAATTGATTAATTGTACGAATCCATTGCAAAACTTTCGCACTATGTTTCAATTTCAACCACAAATCCTAGCTCTCGATAAAAATGATGTGGTCGTAGAGATTTCGAATGTATTCACTTTGTGATTAACGGAAGCATTGCTTTCATTTGTAAGACATGTCATCAAAGATTAATTAATTAATCATCATTTTGGTAAAGGAAAAAGAATGAAAAAAGCTGCACTATTTTAAAGGCCATTTGGTATATGACCACTTCCCATTGGAATTGGGGACCGGGTAATTTTGTCATCTCCACTCCTAGAATCTGCTCTTATGCTACTTGCATGGTTCCATCTTTGAAGTCTGGTACTGTTTTGTTCGGAAAATACCCCACTATAATATCTTCACGAAGAAAATTGATCCCCGTTAACTAGCGTGATTAGCTTAGTTTCTTAAATCCAACGTTCGTTTGGTTAATTGTCTGTTAGTTTTAGAATTTTGATTAGCCAATAAAACAATGAGTTTTATTGTTTAATAAGGCAAGTTGAAATAAATTCAATCCTACTCACAGAAAAATTTAAATGACACATATCATAATCTTTTTCATATCTTCAGAAAAATTAAATCATAAGAGGATCATGAACAATTTGATGATGCTCTGAAATATAGTCTTCTGTTTTTCAAGGAAAAAATAAGGAAGTTAAAAACATGTTTATCAGGTTTTTCTGAGATCATTTTGACGTTTTTGTTTAAAAACATGAAAAACGTTCTTATTCTCATAAAACAGAAAAAATTATCTGGCCGGTTAGCTAATTATTCTTGTTCTTCTGATCTTTTTTATTTGAATTGTTTCTCCCTTTTCCATTCATTTTTCACTATGAAATTAATTACTAATTAATCTACAGTTGGTAATAGGAACGTGATTTATGCCCGAAGACTCGCATCTTTTTGATTCCCTATCTGCAGTGCCTCACCTCCAATCTACGTATAGGCAGACATGCATATTTATTATATCAAATAAGTAATTGATGGAAATTTCACTTTCGAAATAGAGAATTATCCTTAATTAAATCTTAGTAGGCCTAAATTCGAGTAAGATTTAATGATGTATGATTCAAAATTATTAAAATCGGACATTTTAAACAAGAAAAAAAAATCTTGTTCTCTTTTTTAAATAATAAATTTCATTTGGATGGATTTTTAATATTAAATTAGACATTTGCTAAATTGGCTCAAATATAATAGATCTTAGACCTTGCTTTTAATGGATTTAATTAGGTTTTGGGCGGAGACAAAATTTATAAATAGATAAGATTATAATGTGATTTTAAAATAAATTTGAACTTGAAATTGATGCATTTAATTAATCCAGAAAGGTAAATTTATAATTTCAACTTTTAAATGAAACATATCCTTTGGATTTTTTACATAAACTAGAGGCAATTGTACAATATTTACTTGACTAGTGGTATATATCTCAAATTTTTTATCCTAAGAAATGCCACATCATTTGGTTGATGAGGATAATATAATTAATTCACTTAGATATTATAAAAAATTATCAACCAATCAATGAATAACATATCATTTTCATTGGGATGGAATTTGGAAAAAAAAAATTCAGGACATCAATCAATACTTTAGTAAGAAAGCATATTAAGATGGACTAACATGTTTGGATGCCCCAGCCTAAGACGCAAGAGATCAATTTCTTTCGTTGTCTTGAAATCCCTACTATTTGACTCAACAAATATTGGCAACATTTAACTCATTACTGCTAGAACAAAAAGATATCATAGACAAAGGATTGCTAATGCAATTTATTGACTCATACTCTAAAGATAGAGGTAACTCAATAGCACATTCAATCTTGCGCTACTCATGCACAATAGCTCATAAAGCCTATCTTTAGTCACTCTTTTCACTAGGATTTTCACTTGGCTAAAGCAAATAGATTTTTGAAGCACAACATCAATATCATTATCACGGAACAATTTTGAGACATTAATAAGGTTCTTAGTAACGCTAGGTGTTGTGCAAATTTTATTGAACTCGCAAGCGCACGAATCTATTGTAAAATAAACTAATGGTGACGAGTGTCGATCCCACGAGGAGGTGGATTTAAATTGTGTGGAGAATTAATTTTGTAAATGGGTGGTTGGATTTGTGGTGAAAATGATTTAGATTATCCTAAAATTGGAATTGAAATGGCGAGAATAAACTCTAAAATTGGAATTGAAATGGCGATAATAAATTGAAGAGAAATCTATTGAGATGACGTACTTTGGTAGCTGGATCCGTATCAACATACATCATTGGCTAAATAATCCTTATTAATGCCAATTAAATCATGAGAGGGGAATCCACACCTCATGAACCACGCTCTAATCAATATGGTGCTAAGGGCTTATCGTGCCAAATAATAATAACCTTGTACTAAGGAGCCGGTGTAATCAGGGTGGTACTAGACAAGATTAGTATTATTTGTCGACGAGAAGTCAAAACATCCACAAAAATTAGTGGGGAAGAGAAAGTAAATTTACCAAATAAAGCCCATGACACATGTTGAGACTTCACATTCAACCCAAGCTTAAAAAAAAAATTAGCCACTCATAATTGAACTACGGGCAAAATGGGAATTTATTAAAATACATAGAAAATAAAAAATAGAGAAGGAATTATAGAAAATGGATCCTAAAAATGGATTCAGAGATATCAAATTTGGGGGGAGGCCCCCTTTTTATAGATACATAGAGTAAATCATGGTTATCGGATTAAAAACAGTTTAGACGCTCAGGATTGCACCACGTCATCAGTCAACAGTACGCAGTTTTACCACGTGGATGAACAGTAACACAGTTTGACTCGGGTTGAACAGTGATGCGGTTTGGTTGAAAATAATCATATGTGATGCATATACCTTATGCGAGATTTTTGGTCCACTGATATGCTGCCACGTCATCATCAACATTACATAAGAATTTTAGTCCAACAGGATCGTGACACCTCATCAGTCAATGCCACATCATCGGTCAATGCCACGTCATTGATCCGTCTATGTGAACAGTGTTTTGAACAGTAACGTAGACAGTACCGTACGTGTAAATAATATCGTACATGTGAACAGTGCCATTTTTCATTTTATGCTCCTCCTAAAGTTTTCGACCGTCCTGAGTTCAAAAGTGATGTCCGTTTCATACTCAGTTTAATTAACCACTACCCTTTCAGTAAAACACATCACAAAATTCACCTCCCAATTATATTTTAGAAATGAATAATGAGATTGAATGGCAAGTGATTTATTAATACGAGAATAATTGCAATGAGGAATTGAAACAAAGCAAAGGTATGTATTTATTATTTTTAATCATCAGAGATAAAGCTACTTGAAATTAAGGAATGTAACAAAAGATTCACATATGCAATCACCTTAAGGGTGCATTTGGGAGCTTGTAGTACATTGTAGTAAAATACTATTTTTATGCTAACTTATTTTTTACTGTAATTTCTAGTTGCATATTGCACTGCATTAAAAAGGTGGCTAATAAAATAAAAGGTGTTTAAAAAAGCACTATACATATTTTAAATATAATCATTAAACTTTTATTATTTAATAAATTATAACAAATTTAAATTTATTAAATAATAATTTAAATTTATGTTTAAATAAAAAGTTAAGTAAAATAATAATATAAGATAATAATAAACAAAAGTATTCGATAAATAAATGATAATACATTATTTTGCATTATTTTTTTATTTTTTACTTTAAATACATAAAAATTATTTTAATTTTTTTAATTTTTTATTATTTACTAAAAATACTGAAATTTAAAAAGCTAAATTAGACAATTACATTCGACATTAATAAATACAAATAAATTTAAATATTATATTTTTATAATATAATATTAAATTAATACTAATATATTGAAATAAATTATATTATAATATAATATTATTAATAATATAACATAATATTGTTATATTATTTAATAAAAACATATTATTAAATCATTCTTATAGTTATAAAAATTAATATATAAAATTAATTATTTAATACTTAATTTCAAAATTAATAATAAAACCCTAAAATATTAATAAATCTTAAATTATATTAAATCAATTTTAACATTAATATTAAAAAAATTAATAACATCCATACTAGACCGAACATAATATTACATTACAACTCAATAGAATGCACCCTAATGTAATTAATAAAGCATGATGTAATACAACTAATACAATATAACATAATAAAACCATAATAAAACGTACTCTAACCCAATACACGATAATGTAAAACAAGTAATACAATATACCGTGATAGAGTGTGCCAAATACACACTAAAGTTATTTTACGAGTAGTATTGGTAACTGTCCTAGAGGCAAATTCTTACACATCTTTTGGACTTATTAACTCGAATTTAAGGCAAATGCTGCTTTAACACATTAAGGGTCGTGGTTATCTTTATTTGTAGAGCTCGGAGTTAGCTAACCTTGGTTTTGGAACTGCAATCAAAGGTTTCTTTTGTTTTATAACTAGCCCATACTTACAAGACAAATCAATCTTCTCACCATAAGGCAATCTCCAATCAAATGAGTGCAATAAGGAAGCCAGAACAAACATCACAAGCCTCTCAGCTAGTGGAAGCCCAGCACATATCCTTCTACCAGAACCAAATGGCATGTATTGAAAGTTGTTACCCGTGTAATCAAATTTATCAGGGATCATTCAAGAATCTCTCAGGTCTAAATTCTAAGGGATTGTCCCAAAGTTGAGGGTCCAAGATTCAAAATGACAGTTGTACCCTTTGGTATTGTATAACCACCAAGCGTTGTGGTTTGACTTGGAGTACGGGGTGGCAGTAGCTTAGACGGTGTATGGAGGCGAAACGTTTCTTTCACCGTAGCATCTAAGTACTTTAGTTTAGGCAAATGAGACTCTTCAACATTGTTGTTCAGACCCACAACTTCCGCTAATTCGGCTTGAACCTTCTTCATCTCCACTGGAAACTGCGACAACTTCGTAAGCGTCCACTCCATTATTGTTGTGGCGGTGTCTGTGCCACCCAAAATTATATCCTGAAAGTTTCAAAATAACAAATAAACAGCAATCCGTATTAGTTATTTTATTAGTTATGTCACATGAACTGTGTTTGAACCAAAAGCTTAAACTAACCCAAAAGACAAGCCCGAAAACGACTCAAAAAATTGAAGGAATAAACATTTTAGACAAACCTGAGTAATGGCCAAGAGTTTCAGTACAAATCTTTACAACGCTTTCACGTGAACTAAGACTTTAATAAAAAAATTAGAGTTTTAGCAGCGCCTAAAGTGAAATGTGGACCTTAAGGCAAGATTCGTAGATAAGCCTTAAGATTAGAGTCCGAAAGTGAGTCGCGAAATGAAGAAAAAATTAATCCAAGGGTTTGAAACTAAGAGGATTCGAACCTGAGGTCTTAATTTGATACTATATTAGAGAAACCACTTGATTTAAAAGGTTAAACTAATAGGCCAGGGCTTAACATTAGTTCTTAGCAAAAGTATGTACAGGAATATATTAATTTCATATATAGATTTGAGGCTAGGCATACCAAGAGCAAAGCAATAAGCTCGGTCCTATTAAGTGATATTGAGATATCTTCACTATCCAGCATCTCTATGAAAATCTACAGGAAGTCCTTGTTGCGTCCATCAAATTTCAATGTGCCTTTGGCGATCAGATTCTTACGCTTCGCAATAGCGGAGTTAAAGAACTTTTCGACCCACAAAGCTATCTCCTTACACTTCCTTTCAACTCCTTGTAAATCAAACCTCAAAAGCACTGGAAAGATGTCCGAAATATTCGGAACTCCTTGCAGCTCCATGATATCATCAAGCAATTGTTTCATCTCAAGAGTATGACCATTATGTCCCCCAGAGCCAGTGCCACCTCCCCACAGCATGTTCTCAAGTGCATTGAGTGAAGTTGAAACAGACACTTCACCAATATCTACAGGCTTGCCAATCTTGTTATTATACAAATCTCTAATTGTGTTCTTCAGCACTTGTTTCCTTAGAGCTGAACAAGAATCAAGGCTCGAATTTGTCATCATCTCACCCACCATTCCTTTTCTTAGTCTCCTCCACCGAGCTCCATACGGGGAAAATACTATATCATTGCCTCCGAGTGTTGGTGTCAGAGTTGCTACCGTTGTTTGACGGTTAGAGAATATTGTGTCTTTGTCACGAACCATTTCTTTGGCTATTGACGATGAGCTCACCACTACAAATAATTTGTTTGCCAGCCAGAACTTGTAGATAGGTCCATAGGCTTCAGCCAATTTTGTAAGTGACTTGTACAGGTCAGTGCCGAGAAATGGAAGGTAACCCACCAACCGCAAGCCCCGAGGACCGGGCGGCAGCGGCGGAGCAGTTGCTTTCTTTGCTTTAGTTTTCGTGAGCCGGATGATCACAGCAGCTAATACAACAACGGTTATTGAAGTGACAATTGCAGTAAGATTTTCACATAGCCATGACAACATAACAAAGGCCATATTGTTTTTTAGCATTTACTTCTTGTATGTGTGATGCGTGTGTATATATATGTAATTTAGTATTAGAAACTCGAATAACAAGATTCCACTAAGCAGCCTTTTACTATTCTAGTCAATAGACGACAGTATAATATATGTAAATATTGTTTTGAGTCAAGAAACGCTAGCTAAATAGCTTTCTTTCAAGTCAATTATAGACCATATGATAAGGTGTAGCCCTGCCAGACGGAACTCATAATTCCAAAGAACACAGCTGTTTGTTATCAGGAAGAAATTCTACAGAATTGTTTAGGATAAATTGAATAATGAAAATAAAAGAAGTTGTGTCATTTCATTTTCTGTTGCACACTGACTTGTGTAGTAGGTGATGAATTGCACTTCGATTTTCAAAAATAAAGAGAAATTATAAATTTTCCACATAAATTCAGATGAAAGATCAATTGGATCCGCCTATGTTACCACTGTGGTATCATACCACACTTTTTGTGCTCTTTCAACACCTTCGTTGGATTTAAAATGAGTTCAATCTAACGGCTTAGATAAATTTATGGCAATTTGAAGCTGCAACTTACAACCGTGGGAGCCCTTTTTTTTCATTTTTATTAAGCGATGAAAATTGCATAAAGAAAGGGCGTTCCGTTAGCTCCAAATATCTAGTTAGGGTTTGAATTCAAGGTCGCATGGAATCGCATCCATTCGAGATCCGTATTGGCACTGAAATCATTTCTTTGAATCCGCGAGTGGACTAAATTAGGAAGGAAGCCGCTGATGACCGAGCGGTGGCGGTGGCGGTGACGACCGTAAACTCAACCTTGAAAATCCAAAGCAGGTTAGAATCTCTGCTGATCTCTGAAATAATGTGCACGGGTCTTATTATTAAACCACCTATCGGACTGTAATGGAGTTCGATTCTCTTAGAGTTGACCAAACCAATGTGGAGACTGTTCGAAAAGGAAGTTAAGGAAAGAAACAAATGGACTCGCCAAATAATTACGGCGGGCAAAAGGTCTTTTGATAATTAATTCAAGATTCAAAAGTTAAGAGTAATTTTTTTAACTTGCAATTAACAGTTGAATGTTTCCGAAAGGGAAGGAGTTTTTTGGGTTTGAGTGTTGTGGAATTGATGCCTACGAGGTTGCATTGTTCAGCTCTGAGGCTGATGGAAGACCGTATTGTTCATCCGGTGAAGTATAACGATGAAGGGAAGCCCACGGCTGCAGAATTTGAGTATCCCAAAATTTATCATAATGGTATTTTTTTTTGGTGCCCATGTGCTTTGGAAATGTACCCCCTTGAAATGCTTTGTATACTTGGTAAAATAGGCTATATATATGTTGCAGAAAATGAATAAATTTTCATGTTGATCATGTTCTTTATGGGCCATGAGTTGATGTTCATGATTGTTTTATATTATAGGACTACTCAGTGGGGTTCTGTTAAGAGGAGGTCAAGCTCTACCAGGTAGTCACCTTATTGTCACGGGATGAGTATTTTGCGCAGCTAACCCGTGCGGCACTTAGACAACTTGCCGAATGTTGCTAAGTAAGCCTAGAGCTTCTCGAACTAGAGAAGAGAGCAATTGAGCCAAAGAGAAAACTTGTATTGCACAAAGAGAGAATTACAATGCTTGTTGTGAGTTTGTTTTATACAAATGCCAAATGCCATTCCATATTTATAGGGGAGGCTTGCCAAGCTCTAGGGATTCTAGAGAATTCTACAATTGCCTAGCTATGTACATGTGCTGGAATTCTATGGAGAATTCTAGAGTATTTACAAGCTCACATGTGCTAGAGTTGCCTAGAATATTCCGGAATTGGGCCAAGCTAGCACTCTTGGCCTTGTGTTGGCTCTCTAGCCCAAAATTGTGGGCAATTGGGCTAGCGAATTGGGCGGTCCGCAACATCCTCCCCCACCTAAGCTCGCGGCGTCCTCGTCGCGCTCTCATGCTTGAAATTCTGGATGTGTTCAGCGAATTGCCACAAATCTTCTTCACGTTCCCAGGTGGCTTCGCTCTCGGGGAGGTTTTTCCACTTCACCAAGTACTCGCTATGTGCTGGCACGCCCCTCCTCGAAACCACTCGGTCCGCAATGATGTAGTCCACATCTTTGTCGAACGCGGTGACAATGGCGGTTGGTGCGCGCCTCGATTCTCCGCGACTTGGGTCTCCCATGTCTTCGTGATATGGCTTGAGAAGACTCACATGGAAGACCGGATGGATCTTGAGTCTTGGCGGAAGTTGGAGTTGATACGAGACGTTGCCCACACGTCGAACAACTCGGAAGGGTCCCTCGTAGCGTCTCACTAACCCCTTGTGGACTTTCCGCAATGTCTTGAATTGTTGGGGTAGGAGCTTGATCATGACTTGATCTCCTTCCTTGTACTCAACATGTCGTCTCCGTGTATCCGCCCATTTCTTCATCTTCCTCGCGGCTTTGTCGAGGTACGCTCGCGTGATGTCCGCTTCCTCATGCCATTCGCGGGCGAGCTTGTGTGCCGCGGGGCTTTTCCCTCCGTAAGTAGAGGCTATGGCGTTGGGGGTCATGGGCTGGAATCCCATGACGATCTCGAATGGACTCTTGCCCGTAGCCTCACTTCGCTGCAAGTTATAAGAAAATTGGGCGATGTCGAGTAGCTTCGCCCAATCCTGCTGATGAGCGCTCACATAATGCCTCAAGTACATCTCGAGGAGGCCATTAATGCGCTCGGTCTGTCCATCCGTTTGTGGGTGGAAGCTTGTCGAGAACTTGAGATCAGTCCCCAACATCTTGAAGAGCTCCGTCCAAAAGCGTCCAGTGAACCGAGGGTCTCGATCGCTCACAATGCTCCTTGGAACTCCCCAAAGCTTCACAATGTGTTTGACGAATAGGCGGGCTGCCTCGTCCGCTTTACAATCGGCGGGTGCGGCAATGAATGTAGCATACTTGCTGTATCGGTCTACAACGACCATGATGCTTCCGCAACCCTCGGACTTGGGCAACGACGTGATGAAGTCCATGGAGATACTTTCCCATGGCCTTGTTGCTAGTGGTAGCGGTTCCAATAATCCCGCTGGAAGTTGATGATTCACCTTGTCTTGTTGGCATACAAGACAAGTTCGCACATATGCCTCGATGTCGTCCCTCATATGCGGCCAAAAATACGAGGCTTGGACTAGTGCGGTGGTGCGCTCAATTCCTGGGTGACCAGCCCACTTGGAGTCGTGGCACTCCTTGATAACTTCCTTCCGTAAGTTTCCCCACCTTGGTACGAACAGCCGATCTCCCTTGGTGAGGAGGATGCCTTCCTCTTGCCAAAATCGCCTTGTCTTTCCCTCGAGCACCTTCTCCAGCAAATCCTTTGCTAGCGGATCTTGTTGGAGGCCTTCCTTGATGCGTGAGACAAGGTCGGACTTCGGTTGGCTCATGCTAAGTGTTGCCAATTCTGCCTTGCGGCTTAGAGCATCCGCAACGACATTGGCTTTACCCGGTTTGTACTCAAGCCGATAGTCGAATTCCGCTAGGAAATCTTGCCACCTTGCTTGCTTTGGACTTAACTTCTTTTGTGTTTGGAAGTAGCTTGTCGCTACGTTATCCGTCATAATCGTGAAATGTGAGCCAAGCAAGTAATGTCGCCACACTCTTAGGCAATGGATGATGGCTGTCATCTCCTTTTCTTGTACCGTGTAGCGGCGTTCTGTATCGTTTAGCTTGCGGCTCTCGAACGCTATAGGGTGGCCTTCTTGCATGAGGACTCCTCCTATGGCGAAATCCGAGGCATCCGTTTGGACTTCGAAGGGCTTTGTGTGGTCTGGAAGTGCAAGGACGGGTTCCTTCGAGATTGCCTTCTTCAACTCCTCAAATGCACGTTGGCACTCTTCGGACCAATGCCACGTTCTGTTTTTCTTGAGCATATCCGTCAAGGGTGCCGCCTTGGCCGAATAGCCCTTGATGAAGCGGCGGTAGTAATTCACCAAACCAAGGAATGAGCGAAGCTCGGGCACTTTCGAGGGAGGTTCCCATTCGAGGATGGCCTTTACTTTGTCATTCTCCATCATAATCTTCCCACCCGCAATCTTGTGGCCAAGGAACTCCACCTCTTGTTGGGCAAACGAGCATTTCTCTAACTTGAGGAAGAGCTCGTTGTCTCGGAGTACTTGGAGGACTTGTCGCAAATGTTGGGCATGATCCTCAAGCGTGGTGCTATACACCACTATGTCATCCAAGTACACAACCACAAAGCGGTCGAGGAATGGTTGGAGCACCTTGTTCATGAGTGTGCAAAATGTGGCGGGTGCATTAGTAAGGCCAAAAGGCATCACAAGGAATTCGAAAGACCCGTACCTTGTTGTGCACGCTGTCTTCGGTTCATCTCCCTTGGCGATGCGCACTTGGTAGTACCCGGAGCGCAAGTCGAGTTTGGTGAAGTACCGCGCTTTGCCAAGCTGGTCGAACAAGTCCGCAATCAAGGGAATCGGATACTTGTTCTTGATGGTGATCTTGTTGAGCGCTCTATAGTCGATGCACATCCGCAGCGATCCATCCTTTTTCTTTTGGAAGAGGACCGGTGCACCGAATGGGGCTTTTGAGGGACGGATGTAGCCTGCGTCCAGCAAGTCTTTGAGTTGTCTCCGCAACTCCTCAAGTTCGGGTGGCGCCATGCGGTAGGGCGCCAAGGCTGGTGGCTTCGCGCCTTGTTCCAGCTCGATTGCGTGGTCTACCTCTCGTCGAGGTGGGAGCTTCTTTGGAAGTTCTGGAGGCATCACATCCTTGTACTCATTAAGGACTGCTCGGATTTGTGGAGGGACGGGGCTTGGCGACGTTCCGCTATTTCCTTCCTCATTTAGTTCCCGAATGGAGACCAAGAAGCTTGGGTCCTTTTTGAACGCCCTCTTGAATTGCATGGCGGAGAGTGTCTTCTCCTCGGACTTGCCTCGCTCCGTGGGTACCATGCATGCTTTGCTCCCGTCGAGGATGCTTAGAGAGTTTGTAGCGGGCAGCGGGAAGGCATGGACTTGGTCGAAGAATTCCATGCCGAGGACCATCTTAAAGTCATCCATGGGCACGATGGAGAAATCAATCTTTCCACTCCACGTCCCGAGTGTTAAGTGCACACCTTGTGCAATTCCCGCAATTGGCTTGGCGGGTGAGTTTACTGCCTTCATTGTGCCTCCTTCCTTGGTGGCCTTGAGGCCTAAGCGCTTGGCCTCATCTTCGGACACAAAGTTGTGCGTCGCTCCCGTGTCTAGCAGCGCGCGAACGGACTGGCCATTTATCTTCGCGCTTACATACATGAGCCCTTTCTTGACGAGTGTGGGCTGTTGGCGATTGAGTGCGCCGAGGCGTTGGAGAGAACCCATGCTGAGTTGGGGTTCTTCCGAGGACATTGTGGGGTTGCTCTTTAGTTGGGCAGCAAGAGCATTAAGCGACTTCTTCTCCGGACAGTCGCGTACCCAATGAGGACCGTTGCATATAAAGCATGGACTTCGTGGCTTTGGCGCCTCCTTCTTTCCCTCCGACTTTCCTTGCCCACTCTTGTTGCTAGGCGGCTTTTTCTGCCCCCAATCTTTGCGGTTGTAGCCCTTGTCCTTGCGACTCTCTCCCCCACCTTTGCCTTGGTTGGCCTTTTTGTCCTTGGATTGGGTAGAGTATTCAGCGAGCGATTCTGCAACGGCGATGGCGTCGTCAAGTGTTTGAACACCACGCCTATCAAGCTCGGTCTTGGCCCAATCCTTGAGGCCATCTTGGAAGTAGAAGAGCGAATCCTTGTCGGACATGTCGCTTATCTCCAACATGAGGGTAGTGAACTCATTGATGTAGTCCCGCATACTACCCGATTGCTTGAGGCGACGTAGGCGCGCTCGCGCTTCCTTTTCCGCATTGCTTGGGGCGAATTGCTTTCGGAGTTCTTGCTTGAAGTCGGCCCAAGTGTCGATGGTGCAAATACCCTTGCCCATCTCGCCATGCTTGCGACGCCACCATAGTTGTGCAGCGCCTCTAAGATACGTGGGTGCAGTGCCCACCTTCGATGCCTCATCTCGGACACCCATGGCATCGAAGTATTGATCAAGCCCAAACAGAAAGTTGTCGACGATGGTGGCATTTCGTGTGCCATCGTATGTGTCGGGCTTTGGCACGTCAATGCGGCGCGCATCACTCGAGTTTGCGGAAGCTGGACTTGCGGAGAGTGTGCGCTTGTGCCATGCCCAATCCGAGCGGACTTCATCCACTTCTGCACGGACAGCGCGTAGTTCGTCCTGGACAAAACTACGAAGTTTTAGCAATTCATCATGAAATGAACGAAACTCACCTCGGAGAGTGTTCGCTTGCTCTTGGATGAGAGCTTTGGTTGCCACCGTGAACTCGGCGTATTCACCCTCGAGACCATCTACTCGTTCCTCCAATCCCTCGAGGCTTTCTTGAGCGGCGGACAATGCAATTTCGAGAGTACTCACGCGAGGCTCCAACGCATCCACGGATGGGGCCTTGGACTTGCCACGAGTCTTGCCTTGGCCACGTTCTCCCTCTCGGCCGCGGACTGGTTCCGGTGGAACATCCACACCAACAACACCCTCTTGTGCTACATTCGAAGTGTTGGCCATTGCTTGTGAGCTAACTTGCGTGCGTGCAAACCTTAGCTCTGATACCACTTGTCACGGGATGAGTATTTTGCGCAGCTAACCCGTGCGGCACTTAGACAACTTGCCGAATGTTGCTAAGTAAGCCTAGAGCTTCTCGAACTAGAGAAGAGAGCAATTGAGCCAAAGAGAAAACTTGTATTGCACAAAGAGAGAATTACAATGCTTGTTGTGAGTTTGTTTTATACAAATGCCAAATGCCATCCCATATTTATAGGGGAGGCTTGCCAAGCTCTAGGGATTCTAGAGAATTCTACAATTGCCTAGCTATGTACATGTGCTGGAATTCTATGGAGAATTCTAGAGTATTTACAAGCTCACATGTGCTAGAGTTGCCTAGAATATTTCGGAATTGGGCCAAGCTAGCACTCTTGGCCTTGTGTTGGCTCTCTAGCCCAAAATTGTGGGCAATTGGGCTAGCGAATTGGGCGGTCCGCAACATTATGGCTCAACATTTTTTTCATAATGTTCCCATCACATGAGTCTGTTTGGACAAGTTCTGCCTGTTCAACATGTTGTGTCTCCGAAGTCTATCTTACTGTTTGTGTGCGAGGTGTTGCCCTCTCCATTAGTAGCAAGGAGCCAAGGACAGGGCTGTTTGCAGGTGTTCTTAAATCAAGCATGCATTTGGAACATGTAAAAAAGAGTGCCTTTCTCATGGCGTGCAGGGGAAAACACCCATGAGAAGAATTTAGCAGTAAACATATTATAAAGGGCATCCGATTTTTTTCTTGGATGATGATATGGTTCTCAGCTGTTTTTATGATTATATTCATAATAGTCTTAATTCATTTTTGAGTTTCTCTTTTATGGATTGTTAAAATCTGGCAACAAGACATGTAGTAGTTGGAAGAAGAAATGGCAACGATTTCAATAATTTATTTAATCCTGTTGTTAGCTCTATTGTTAAATGGTTAATGGTATTCAGGGACCTCTCGATTAATGTATACATAGATTCTGATGGTTTCATAGCAATGTAAAAAGTTTGGTAAATTCTCGAAATACAATCTGGATTCCCAAGATTATTAAGAAATCTTCACCGAAATTAATGGGAAGCTACCTTAGAATCAGTGGAGAACTATCTAAAATATGTGTAGAAACTAATTAATTTTAATCATATTAGTTAAGCTTAATGTAAACAAATTTCAGTTGGAAGGAGCCTCGGATTTAATTGAAAATTCATCATCATTGGTTATTGGCGCTATTAATCACCGATGTATGCAAATTTTTCTTTATTCTAATAAATGGCGTTGCCTCTACTGATTAGATGAATGCTGTCTCATTTCAAAATTTTTTGTTTATGAATGGTTGGCAGGCTGTCAAGGAGATTTATGAGATTATTCCAGCTCAAAAATGGAGGGTAGAGGAGAAACAAATGAATAAGATAGTTTTTATAGGTAATCATCTAATGGTGTTGCTGCATTATTAATTTTTCAGTAAAATCCTTCCCACGAAAAAAAAGAAAAAAATAATTTTGTTTGAGCTCTTTCCCTCCCTGCTGCCCTCATTTAAATTTCATTGTAATTTCTCTGGCAGGTCATCATCTTAATGGAGACAGTCTTGAAGATTCCTTTAGAAGTTGCACATTAGCAATTATTTAACTAACGGTGAAAAGCATTCCCATGATATTTGCTATCGTCAAGATTAAATTTAGTGAAGATTGTTATTTAGTCCAATTATTAATAATGGAGCTCAAGGAGTTAGGCTATAGAGTACATACCAATTTTACTTGTTGAATAGACTTTTTCACGTAATTGGAATTTTATTAGTTTTAGCAGCAGCATGTATTTTATAAATTATCAGTGGTCACCTCTTCCAATTGAATTCAATTTTATTTTTTTCACTTATAAATGGAGAACCAGTAGATGCTTAAATCTTGATATTACTAAAAGTAGGGAATAAAAATGGTATTGCACTCGGGAGTTGCCAGCATCAAACTGCTCTAAACCTCCGTAATCAAATGTTGCCCAAAGGAGACACAAGCAGAATTTATTATTTCCTACGTCCATTAGCAAACATAAAAGATAATCTTCATTTCTGTTTAAAAGATGGCACAAGAGCTCAACGGATTCCATGGAATCTCTTTCTTATTTTATACAACTGACAACTGGGAACTTTTGAATCACAGTTCAAGTGATATTTTTGTAGGCTGTTGGATTATTGAATATTATGTAGTTGTCCCCTTGACGGCCATTGTTATGGTCATGATGAATGCTATTTCAAGAAGCTCCTGCCAGTATTATACATTGGAAGATGGTAAAATGCTTATAGCAACTTCAAGCATGATTCCATCTCATTATACTTCAAACTTGGGCGACTTGTTACTGGGTTCTTGTTAATTAATTTAATTTAACATACATTATAATGTTGGGAACTTGTATAATGCAAAATACTACGTCAATGTTAAATAAATACATGGTTTAAACGGAAATGGTAATTGAAGTAAAAGGCCATAGGAGGATGTTTCGTACTTTTTGTGCTGTGGTCAATCAATTTCATTGAAGCCGCTGATCAAATCTGACCTTCAATCACTTCCATCGACAGAAGCCATTACACGAATCACCCCCATTTGCGAAGATCTACTGGGAAATCAGTTGATGTTTAGCTGATCAAATCTGACCTGCAATCACTTCCATCGACAACCAGACTCATGAATGTCTTTTCATCAAATTCTGGCCGCCCGCGATCATCATCGACATCATCACCACGAAAGCAGTTGTATATCATTCAGTGAAAAACTTGCTTCTACATTTTATTTTATTTTATTCTTTTCTCTTGCTAGATTAATAATAGTTGTTTTGTGTTCAATTTTTATGCATATATGTACCCTATTTTCACAATTTCATAAATAATGTTTTTAAAATTAACGGGTAACAATGAAGCTGATAGATCCTGTTGGACAATTAAAAGAGGACACACCGCTTCCTAAATATTCGTTTTTCAAATTCTTAAAACATATTTTGCTTCATTTTTGGTCAGTTTTTAGGATATAATGCTTTATTTTTCGTTTTTAATGTATTATTTTACAATTCTTCAATGCTTGAGTGGGTAGCTACCCCATTACACTGATAGATCTTTATCATTCTATAATCTGCACATGTTAATAGATTTTTTTGTTGGGAATATTTCAATTATATTTATTTGCCTTATTGTGGTATATTAAAATTTTAGAATCTATTTGCGGGTGCCTTTTTTGTTGTTGTGTAACTGCATTGGAGAAAGCTGCAAATTTTGTCATTCACTTGATATTTAGGATAGCAAGTCGAGATCTTAGATAATAATGAGGGAAATTTTCCATTGCTCAAGACATGTAGAGGAACACAATGGCGAAAATTAATTCATGTAGGGCGTGCACCCTCGACTCTTCTTTACACACATTTTTTGTGTAATTACAAAATCTTGAGATGCCTTTGTTTAGGGATTCAATTTACAAGCTTTTGATGAAATTATTCTTAAGTTGTAATGAGATTGGACAATGCTCATATTTTCTTAAGATGCTGTTTATATTAATTTTGTTTTACCTTTTCTATTTTTACAATTGAGTATTCTTGATTTCGCAACAATTAAAGTTAAACATACAATAGTAGATATTAAACATGAGTCCGATGTAAACATGCAACAGAATACATGATACATGTGACAAACGAACATGCAACATAAATATCAAACATAAAATTGGTGGGGAAATAATCATTTTTGGCACTTTTTCTAACATGAAACGCCAAGCTTCTAAGATGTAACAAGTGATGTAAAACATGAAACGTGAAACCTACATGTAAAAACATAACATGAGATATGCAATAATTAAAGCTAAACATGCAATGGTAGATATTAAAAATGAGTACTAAGAAAAAAATTTCAATAAACAATAAATGACAATCACTTTATGACCGATTTCATTCTATCATAAAAATATGATAGATTCTGTTGGAGAATTTGAAGAACAAAACACAAATTTTATTAGAGAAAGCTCAACAACCTTACAAGAACAATTCACACACTCTCACAAATCACTCTTAGAAGCTATGTTTTGCTTCTTATTCTTTCTTCTTCTTACACTTGATACATACAACACAAATGGCATAGGTATTTATAGTGAATGAAACAAAAACATAATCATAACAATACACATCATCTAACATGTTCCACCAAGCTTTCATTCACTTCACCTAACATGCTCTAAAGGAATCCATTAATGGCATCCAAAGTATAAAGCTAATTTCCACTCAATTAGATGCTTCATGAACATAACATGGTAGGACCATGATGATGGAGAATGAAGAAGGGTCATGTGCAACTCAACACCTCATTCCACTTAAATGAATTATGTAAAACAAGTTTATTGTTTTCAACATATTCGTGATAAAATTTCTATCTATCAAAAGATTAATAATGGACTTATGATAAAATTATTGTCTATAAAAAATATATGACAGTATAGTGATAGAAATTTTCTCTATCAAAAACTTTGTGGTAGAAATTTATTTTGACCATGAGTGACTGTGCTTTAAATCATAAATTTATATTTAAAAAAAGTAAGCAAAAAGCAGCGTTTTAGTAGAAAATAATATTAAAAATAAAAAATCCGATTTCCCCTAGCCCCCTCACTCCTAAGCCTCAAATCCCAATCTTATCCCCTCAGTCAAAAAATATTTGCCAGGTGTAGATTTGTTTCATGCGTTCTGTAAAAAAGAAGCTACTACAATCGTAAAGAGCTACGGTCTTGAATTAATAGTGCACCCAATTTTGGAAGAATCTTATAGCATTAAATGAATTTTTCATAACATTCATTTGTATTGTTCAACTTATACACCTTTAGCTATGTCCTTTGCTATGTCTGCTTACGAAATAGAGTTCATTTATTAATCTGCACTCTGTTTTTTTAAAGCTTGTCGACATCCATTTGCACTTTTAAATATTATGTCCATTGCTTGTAAGAGTCTAGATATCATCATGATCTCAGGATTCTACTCCCTTAGTGTAAATGTTATCCACTCATGGACAAAATTATAGGCAGGTTCAGACTAATATGAGCATCCACATTAATAAGCACTAGCCCATGACTTTATCGCCTTTTCTTTGCTAGACCAACACCATCCACATATATATTTTCCAGTACACATATGCAAAAGCTTCAAGCAAATTGGCAATAATTGTAGAGGTGATAATTTCCCAGAAATTTAAATGACCTATATATTGGTGGAACCATGACCTTATATTCTTAATGAAGAGAATTATAGGCTTTAGCTTGAAACCATTACCTTGGCTGCCTTCTTGAATTTAGAATCCCTTATCTTTTCTAGTAGGATTTAAAGGACCAAAATTTCATATGCTTTATTTAAATTTCTTTTAATTATTTCCTATTATTATTATTATTATTTTGGGCTAGAGCATACTATTTTTTTCCCAATACTATTATAATTATTACTATTTTCCAGCTTATTTTGTTGAATATAATATCTAATTATTTTACCTTTTAAAACAAGCAAGCAACCAGTTATGCTAAATTAATTTTTATTTTCAAAACAATTTATTAAGTTTCAATTTATTTTGGCAAACTGACCATATATTATATGAATGGTGATTACCAATTGTAATTTTGTTGATGTAATTTCAATACTTTTTTACCATTTGGTTTAATGTATTTGAGATTTGGTATGTGAACTAACATTTTGTTGATATTATAAATTTTTGAGATTTGATTGTATTTTATTTTTATTTGCGTTATAGTAATATTAGAATTTAACTTTTAAAAGCAGCAAAAAAATTCTAGAAATTTGTAATTGTTGATTAAAAAATATTATTTAAAAAAGAAAAATTATCATTTGTATACCCTTAGTTTACTCCATTATCAAAAATACTACAATACTTTGAGGGTGTATCAATCGTCCACCTTAAGTTGACAAAATGTATCAGCTGACTACCAAACCATTAGTTGTCGTTTAAGTTTGATGATGTCAGAAGGGTAATTTAGTCTTTTCATATGATACAAGTTATAATTTAAGGGTATACAAGTGATAAAAAGAGAATTTAAGGGTATACAAGTGATAATTTTCAAGGGTAAAATCGTCAATTCACTGTAACTCCGTTAACTTTCAAACGGCAACTAACGGTTTTGTGGTCGGCTGATACATTTTGTCAACTAAGGGTGGACGATTGATATACCCTCAAAGTGTTATAGTATTTTTGATAACAGAGTAAATATAGGATAGTTGAATGATAATTTCCCTTTAAAAAATAAAGTTTGTGATAGAAAAAATTACAGTCATAAAAATCATCAATTTATTGTGATAGACTTGTGACTTATAAAAATTATCATAGCTATTATGATAGATTTTTTTCTATCATAAATGAGTGACATGCACTTAGATGATAGATAAATTGTCTATCATTCGCCTCCATTTATGATTGTTTTTTTCCATCATTTATTGTCAGTTTTCTTGTACTAGAGTTTGATGTAAACATGTAATAGAGTTTCTAATACATGTGCTAGCGATGTTTAACATAGAACATGAATGTCAAATATGAAATAGGCGAGAAAATAATTATTTTTGACATTTTTTTTAACAAAAAATGCCAGACTTTAAAGATGCAACATGTCATGTAAAACATAAAATATGAAATTTACATGTAAAAACATAACGTGAGACATGTAATAATTAAAGCTAAATATGCAACATTAGACATGAGTCTGTTATAAACATGAAACAGTGTATATGATACCTGTGACAGACGGTGTTATACACGATGTTAGAAATTTATAATCTCACCGAGGATCTTACAAGCAAAAATATCAAACAAATAAAAAATAAAAAATAAATGGGGAATAAAATCAATCATACAACTGAAATACTAACTAGGCAACCCAAGAGGGGGCCGAATTGAGTTTCTAAAAATTTAAGTAGTTAAAACTTAATGCAATTTAAACAAAGCAACCAATTCAAAATAAACCAATTAATATGCAATGAAAAATAAAGAGATAGGGTAAGAGAGAGCAAACACAAAATATTTACGTGGTTCGGCCAACCGTGCCTACGTCCACGCCTCCAAGCTCATCGAGCTTGAGGATTTCACTAAGCAAGCCTCCAAAGCTTCAACAACTCTTACAATTGGCTTCTAAGGTGTTAATACACCTGTACGACAAGAGATTATCCTCAATCTCTTAACCCAAGTGTATCGTAACAATCACTCAACTTGATTTTACAAAAAGGATTGCAAAAACAATTTCTCTCACATAATATATTTGATTACAAATGAAAGCTCAATATGTGAATGAATTAAATGAATACACAAATTTTATGCTCAGATTACAGAGGATTGCTTAATGACGATAGTAGTTGTCTCACTTTAATTAAGTTTGATTTAAGCCATTTTATAGTTGGAATAGAAAACTAGCCGTTATTGACTTTCTAGTGATAATTGGCTTGCCGCTTTATGTTAACCGGATTGCCTCTTGATGTTACCATTATATTCAAAGATTTGAATTTTTGAACATAAGATTTGCCGATTTTCATTTTCCTATTAACCGTTTTTACTCTAGAGAGCTTCTGCTTGATAACCGGTTTGCCGCTTTGTTGAATCTGGTTTGCCGCTTGCTATAGTGAAACAACTATTTTCCAAAATTATAAAAATGCACTAAAACTTTATAAAATTATACTATAACTCAAATCTTTATAAAGTTTTGCAAATATGTCCACTTTTAGAATTTTTAAACAATACTTGTTGATTTCAAAGTTCTGAATACTTTTTAATTTAAACCATAAACTTGAAAACAACCTATTTCACAAAATCATTTTCTTTTTTCAAAAACATAATGTGTAATTCTTTATGCATCCAAAACATGTGGTTTGTTATCATCAAAATCAATATTTTATAGTCATATAGGCTAAAAACAACATTAAGATTTTACATGAAAACTTTGTACTGGAGAAAAACCACTGCTGTCAAGGATGATGAGAAAAAAATCTATTATGTGAAAAATTATCATAATCACTTTAGTTTTTTTTTTCCTTCAATCCAAAACCCCAATAAAATTCAATCTCTCAACAAATGGATCTACTGTTTCTCTTACACTAGAAACTATATACTTATAAAGAATTGATTGTTGTGTTCTACCAACAAATGGATCCAATCTCTCTATATATAGTGATTATTTCTTGTAGGCAAAGTATTCCTTTTTTTATACTAGCTATATTGCTCCTTGAATAAGTCAAGTCCCAAATTCCTTCAATAGAAATCCTGCAAAATAAGAAAATATTCTAACAAATCCTTATTGAAAAAGAAGACATATTTCTTAACAATCTCCACCTTGACGAGTTTTTCAATTAACATGATCCATCATGTATCTACACAACTATGTCGTCTCCACCCCTTTTTACTCCACCCAAAACTACAATCACATAGGGCTTATGAGAATTAATCCACCATGGGTAAATCTTGTCCTCTACACAACAGCCAGAATTCTCTACACCAAAAATTATCATGCTTTACTATATCTAGAGTACACATATTCGGCATGTGTCGATCATCTTGTTGAGAATACCCACTCTCATATTTGGCTTGCCTGAAAGTCTTTAGCCATTCACATAAAAATTCCACCACACACCTTGCTTAAATGCCAAATCATGCCTTATGTGTAAATATTGTGGACCCAGGAGGATGTCTTCATCATCTATTACAAGGGACCATTTACTTGCTCCCATGGCATTTACTTGCTCCCACAATGATAAAAAACTTTCTGTTAGTGATACTATTGGTGCCTTCATATACTGACTTGGAGCCACTTAATGAACTTGCTCTATTTACTTTTTGACAATCTCTTTTATGATGCCTTGATTACCAACTGTCAATGCCGAATCATTAGAAGCTTTATTACTTTCACCACTCAACCTTTTTTCTTATAAAAGTAAAGTACTAGTAACTTTTCAAGATCCACAGTTTGCTATCATACATTAAAGTAGGCAGCAAATGCTTATATGAAGTTGGAAGAGACCACAATGGTCTAAGCGCCTGGTCCTCATTTTCAATTTTAGCTCCAATTTCCTTTATTCTATCACGATGCAATTGAGAGTACTAAAATCATCAGAAATTTTTGTACCTTTAATTATTATTAGCGTATGAAACTCCTCTTTAAGGTAAAAATGATTATAGATGCTCTTTGTCTAATACAAAATTTCTAGCCTCTCTCAAAGTTCTTTTGTCGAAGGAATTTCTTTTACATTTGCAAGAACAATCTTTGCTAGATATAATTGTATAGCACTTGCAACTCTTTCATCCAATTCTTCCCAATCTTCATCGCTCATAATAGATTTCCTAAAGTCACTACTAGAAGTAAGGGATGGTTTGCCCTTCAAAGCCTTCTGTAGCCTAGATTGAATCAATACATCCTTGACTTGAATTTTCCACAAGCCAAAATTGATTCTTCCATCAAGCTTTTCAACCCCAATCCTTATAGCCTTACAGGATTTGAAAATTTGTTTGCAGATATAATTACTTTACAAAACAACTTTTAGCTCTGATATCGCTTGTTAGGAATTTTTAATCCCACCAAGATCTTGCAAGTAAAAATATCAATAAAGTAATAAACAAGAAAATAGATGGAGAATAAAATCAATCATACAACGCAAAAATTTATGTGAAAACTCCTATACTAGAAAAAAACCATGGCTACCAAGGACAATGAGAGAAAAAATTATTATGTGAAAATTTATTACAATCACTTTAGTATCTTTTTCTCACACCCAAAACCCCAATATCACTCTCAATAGATCTACTGTTTCTCTCACACTAGAAACTCTCTACTCGCAAGGAATTGATTGTTGTGTTATACTAATAAGTGAACCTAACCTTTCTATATATAGTGATTATTTCTTATAGGAGAAATATTTCTTTTCTTATATTACTTATATTCCTCCTTGAATAAGTCAAATCCCACCTTAAATAAGAATCTTACTAAATAAGAAAATATCCTAAGAAATCATTATTGAAAAATAAGACATATTTCCTAACATATGAAACGTGAATATCAACATGAAATTGGTATTTAGAATTATAAGATTGAGACAAGTAACAATATACTTGAAGATTTTAATGTTAAACATGAGACATCACATATAAAATAAGAAACAAATTTATGCCCTTTAGTATATAATTTTTTTTACTTTTTCTTTCTAAAATTTTTAATTAATATATTATTTTATTTTAAAATTTAAAATTAAAAATTAAAATAAATTAAATTAAATTAAATTAAATAGAGCAATCAGTTGATTAACCGGTTTCCCCAGGTCTCAGGCTTTCTTTTTGAGAGATCGGCACCTTGCTACTAAATTGCCTCCCAACATTATGGCCACATCCCCATTTTGACAGCAACTTTTAAAAGCAAGTAAGTTGTTGCTTTTTATAAGAACTTATTAAATAAATAACCACACCTTTTTAAGTTCTTATTATAACCTTAAGATTTTAATAAAAAAGACACTTATTTGTTATTTTTACACAAACCTAATAGATGAACCATTCGATATTATATTGCTGCCACAATCAAATTATGCTAAAAACAATTATATCATCACAACCATGGCATTATGTAGAATTATACGAGTAAGCACGTACAACATGATCTCCATTTTGATAGTATTGAAAATGATCCTAATTCAATCTTTTATAAAGGAATAGAAAGAGATAATGAAGAAGAGTATTACAACACTAATAGCCCTGGATCATAAGAATGGAAAATTTGAGGATTATTATTGTAACAAGTTAATGTAAATATAATGCATATTACATTTTATTTTATTTGGATTATATATTAGTATGAATTTCATCATATTTTATGTAACAAATTACGAAGTTCATTAGATATTATTTAATTGAGTTTTTTCACTTTATGAAATTTTATGTATTAAAAAAAGGCATGTGTACAAATTTACTAAATATACTCTAAAAATAAAGTTATTTTAGTCATTATATAATAAAACAACACTTTTATAATAAAAATTTCCAAATGCATTTACTTTACTTTTCAAATTTACAACAACTGGAACAACATATTTAACCAAACACCAAGTTTCTTTAATCAGCTGCTTATTTAATATGTATAATACAAGTAACTTATTTAATTAGATATTGCAATCTCAAAATTGGCCCTAACTCTAATTGAAATGAACAAATCATTCTTGCACTACTAATTTTAACCACCCAATCTTCTGGGATGGTACCAAAATTTTGGTTTTAAGGGGCCAAAATGCAAAAGTCATAAATTTAGGTCGCCATAAACACAAAATAAAATAAAATTGTGGATGCCAACAATAAAGACTATAATGTAGGAGCTATAAATTTGTATAGGCTTTAGCATAATATTTTTAAAATTAAGGAGACAAACGTCAAATATACATCGAATTCGGTATATTTTCATTTCATGCCTTTCAATATTATTTTTTCCCTTTTTTTTTTGTTTTTGAGGTCGCCATAAACACAAAATAAAATAAAATTGTGGATGCCAACAATAAAGACTATAATGTAGGAACTATAATTTTGTATAGGCTTTAGCATAATATTTTTAAAATTAAGGAGACAAACGTAAAATATACATCGAATTCGGTATATTTTCATTTCATGCCTTTCAATATTATTTTTTCCCCCTTTTTTTTTGTTTTTGAGGGGACGTCAAGGCCTCTTAGGTCATCATCTGGTTCCGCCTCTGCTGAAGCCCAAAAGTACTGTGACTCACTTAAATAAGGGTTATTTTAGTGTTTTTTTAATTAGGGATCAAGGGTGTATTAAGGAAAAAATAAATTATATACTAATTTCAAATATCAAAAAACTATGGATCTCAATGTTATTTTACTATAAGCATATAAGAGTTTTTTTGAGAGTGAGGCCGAGCTCCACGCCGCCCGCCTAAAAATAAATATAATTTAGATAGATGACATAAATTAATTTTACTCATTTATTTATTAATCGTGCGGATTTTTCGAAACTCAAGCCGGGGTATCTGTAAATTGTTTCCCAAGGAATGCTATGGCCATCTAAGAATATATATAAACAAGATCTTTTAGACATAAAATAAATAAAGGCCATGTGACAACAGCCGTGAAGTGCGGTAGCAGGCACCATTGATTAATCTTTAAAATAAAATAATACTCATTAACTGGCTTATTGCGTGCATCTTCTATTCTTCTGAACATTTTGACAAATTAAACACATCAACACATTTGTCCACTTTTGACTTTCAGCAACAGGGTTGAAGTGATCGTTTCCATTGCATTGGAGCTGCTAAATTCATCGATGGCTGTCGTGGGTGGTATCATTGATCGCCAAGAACTTAAAAAGCTTAAAGAAAATTTTGAAGCCATTCACTTTATGCTTCTAGATACAGAAGAAGAACAAACAGAAACTATGAAGCAGCCACGTGGGAGAGTACTTTGGGTACAAAAGCTCAAAGAGGCATCCTACGACTTAGAAGACGTGTTGGATGAGTTGATCACTTCAAGGCTCAAATTGAAAATCGAGTGTGCTGAGAAAATTAATAAGAAAAAGAACAAGGCACGTTGCTTGTGCTTCGGCTTCAAACAAGTCTTTTTGCGTTGTGGTACTGCATTTAAGATAAAAGCAATCAACAAAAGGCTAGATGATATAATTGCCGTCAAGAAACACATGTTTAATTTTACTTCCTTACTTGATGAATCTGAGAAAAGCAAATTGTTATATGAGAGTAGTAAAGTACAACAGGGTGGAATAAGAATAAAGACAATTTTGCATAAATTTGGGAATCTCTTGTGCTTAAGAAGAGCAAGAAAAGAAAGGGGAAGTAGTATTTTAGATATTGAGATGGGGAAGCTAAATGAGCTTGAAAATGATCCTTTAGCCCCTCTGCTATTAAGTTATAATGATTTTCCTCCAATGATAAAATTGTGTTTCTTGTATTGTGCTGTCTTCCCAAAAGGCTACAATATAGAGAAAGATGAATTGATCAAATTATGGATGGCTCAAGGTTACATTAGGCCAATAGGAAATAAAGAGATGGAAGTAATTGGTCAAGAATATTTTGATTACTTAGCCACACGATCATTCTTCCAAAAGTTTGATAAAGATGATGAGGATAATGCTACAAGGTGTAAAATGAGTGATGCAGTGCATGATTTTGCACAATTTCTTACCAAACACGAATATTTTTCAATTGAAGGTGATGGTTCTGAGGAATCATTGACAAAAACGTCTCTAGAGAAATTTCGTCATTCAATGTTGGTGCTTGGCAGACGTGCTTCATTTCCTGCTTCTATATTCAAAGCCAAAAATCTACGTAGTCTTTTAATTCATAGCGAATTTGAAGTCTCTTTTCATGTCCTACAAGGCTTATTTGATCATTTGACATGTTTGAGGGCATTAAAAATTACTGGAAAGGTTTCTTGGGGTTAGAATTCAATCTACGCAATTCCTAAAGAGATAGAAAAATTTGTACATTTAAGATATCTTAAATTGTCCTTGCTAATGAGGGGAGAATTGCCAGACATAGTATGTGAATTATTTAATTTGCAAACCTTAGAGGTGGAGCACTGTCCTCGCTTGAAAAGATTACCCCAAGGAATAGGAAAGTTAGTTAATCTGAGGCATTTGATATATTATTACAGTAATTTAGATTACATACCCAAAGGGTTTGAGAGATTGACTTGTCTTCGGACGTTAACTGAGTTTGTAGTGAGTGGTGGTAAATATAGTGGCAAAGCACGTAACATCGAAGGTCTCAGACAATTGAACCACCTCGGAGGGGTTTTTTGAATTACTGGATTGGGAAATGTGACTGATGTTGATGAGGCTGAAAATGCAGAGCTTGAGAAAAAGAGGAATGTAGTTGATTTGGGATTGTGGTTCAATAAGGATGAAGAAGGAGAAGAAGCGGACCACGAAGAAATTATCGAAACCTTAAAACCACATTCAAATCTAGTGGCATTAGACCTACTTGGCTTTAAAGGCAAGATTACATTCCCTAAATGGATAATGTCATTGAACAATCTGAAGTCTTTGCATCTCAGAAGTTGTGAGAAGTGTGAGATTCTGCCTCCGCTGGGAAAACTACCATCCCTTGAAACACTCTATATAGCGGGTGTGAGTGGGAAAAGAGTGGGTGATGAATTTTTTGGAATAGGAAGTGATTGTAATATTGCCTTTCCTAAATTGAAATTTTTGAGAGTTGTGGATATGTTTGAATGGGAAGAGTGGGGTTTTGGCGTAACACGGAGTAATGTAAAAGAAGATGTTATGGTTATGCCGTGTCTAAATTACTTGGATATTCAGTTTTGTTTCAAATTGAAGGCCCTCCCAGGATACCTCCTTGAGATCACGGCAATGGAGAAACTGGAGATTCTTTGTTGTCCTATTTTAGAACAACGATACACAATGGGGACCGGAGAGGATTGGTCAAAGGTAGCTCACGTTCCTACCATCACAATTAATCGTCAATATGTCCAAGGTATTTTCTTCTCTTCGGTTTTCAATTTAATGAGAATGACATTTAGTCTCTCTTAGAACTAGTTTTTAACATTACTTGATTGATATTTAGTGCCTCATTTTATCGCTTGAGTTAAAATACCCAAAAAAAAAAATTGAAAGATATCTTAATATTTACCTTTTAATTGTGTGTCATCCTAAAAGATTGATGACTTCAAACAGTCTCAGTGGACTAGTTATTCTTTGTTGCGGCCATCCTATAAGAGCTTCCATTGTCCTTAACAATGCCACACTAAATTTGAATTCTCTTAAGCGGCCGCCATTACTCTAGTAGCATCACTCACAGGTAGTTTTCTATGTAGCTTATTTTTTTCTTTTTTGGTTTGAAATCTCATCGAGGGTAGATGCAAACACTTTGAATTTTATATGGCTATTGCTTTTTATCACTCCTAAAAGATTGAAATAACAAAATACTATTTCAAGTACTCTTATCTTATGATGACTTCAAATAGTCTCACTGGACTAGTTATTCTTTGTTGCGGCCATCATATAAGAGCTTTCATTGTCCTTAACAATACCACACCAAATTTGAATTCTCTTAAGCGGCCGCCATTACTCCAGTAGCATCACTCACATGTAGTTTTCTATGTAGCTTATTTTTTTCTTTTTTGGTTTGAAATCTCATCGAGGGTAGATGCAAACACTTTGAATTTTATATGGCTATTGCTTTTTATCACTCCTAAAAGATTGAAATAACAAAATACTATTTCAAGTACTCTTATCTTATGATGACTTCAAACAGTCTCACTGGACTAGTTATTCTTTGTTGCGGCCATCCTATAAGAGCTTTCATTGTGCTTAACAATGCCACACCAAATTTGATTTCTCTTAAGCGGCCGCCATTACTCCAGTAGCATCACTCACAGGTAGTTTTCTATGTAGCTTATTTTTTTCTTTTTTGGTTTGATATCTCATCGAGGGTAGATGCAAACACTTTGAATTTTATATGGCTATTGCTTTTTATCACTCCTAAAAGAATGAAATAACAAAATACTATTTCAAGTACTCTTATCTTATGATGACTTCAAACAGTCTCACTGGACTAGTTATTCTTTGTTGCGGCCATCCTATAAGAGCTTTCATTGTCCTTAACAATACCACACCAAATTTGAATTCTCTTAAGCGGCCGCCGTTACTCCAGTAGCATCATTCATAAGTAGTTTTCTATGCAGCTTATTTTTTTTTTTGGTTTGAAATCTCATTGAGGGTAGATGCAAACACTTTGAATTTTATATGGCTATTGCTTTTTATTTTATAAACTGATGAGCATAAAATCCATACATATTTTACTCTGTATTATATAATTGTTAGTTATTTTTATTTATTATTTTTAATTAATTGAATTGTTTTATTGAATAGGGTTCAATTGAAGATTATGAAAAAAAAAAAGGTTTGGAAGCATTAATTAATTGATTTTAGGAGCAATTAAGCAAATATGCATGTGAATTCAAGATAAATTCATTTACACATGCACATGCGGACAAAGAAGATAAAGGGATGGAAAGCAATTTAAAAGGATCCGCACTTGACTTTCATGAGTGGAAAATGAATGAATTTTTTTTTTGGAGTGCACGTGAGTGAAGCCAAATCAAGTTAAAGCTGTAACGACCCGTCCCGCACTCCCAGGACAAGTCTCTCTGATAGAAGCTTAAAAAATAAAATAATAATAAATAATCATAATAATCCTTTTACAATCCATAAAAATTATATCCTTAAAATATAAATATAAAATACAAACTGCAGCGGAAAAATTTAAAATTCATGCCAAACTATCTAATTCCTCCATTCAAGTCCTTATCGACGTTCATCACGAATCAATCCTGATTTACAAAAGCTGAATCACAATAAACTATAATGAGTACGAAACTCAGTAAGTAAACCAATTTTGCATATACCAAAATACACACATACATATATATATATATATCAAATGAATGACGTGCAATTGTATTTGAAAACATCGTAAAACAAATCATCAAAATCTCATTCTGTCTTTCTCAAACTTTCACATTCTCTTTCAAATCACTTACTTGAGCTACCTTCATTCGATTACTGCTTAGTAGGACACTCCCTTAACTTTCATAACTTTCATACTCTTTGGGCTTCTCGCCAATGCGTCCTTCACCGACTTATCTCATAATTATATAAATATCTAGAGTGTCCTCCACTAAGCCAGTAACGAATTCAAACATCCAAGCTAAAAATGTAAAACAATCTTTCTTTCTTCAATTTCCATTTGCTAAAATTCACTTTCTCATTTTATAGAAAACATAATGCATTTCGTGCTCATGCCAATGAAATATTCACACATGCCCATGTCTATAAACACATATTAACATATCATATCAACACATCACATAAACACATGGGCGGAACATATAAATCAATATCCGTACATATATCAAAATAGACTTTTCAAACGTGTCAAACATATATATTGTTTATTGTGATTCGTTTGAAAATCTAGTTTACTTACCTCCTGGTATGCTCGAGTAACAAACACAAATCGATATCATTGGCCTACAAATAAATAAAGGGAAATTATCATTTGTATACCCTTAGTTTACTCCATTATCAAAAATCTTATAACACTTTGAGGGTGTATCAATCGTCCACCCTAAGTTGACAAAATGTATCAGCTAACCACCAAACCGTTAGTTGCCGTTTAAGTATGATGATGTCAGAAGGGTAATTTGGTCTTTTCATATGATATAAGTGATAATTTAAGGGTATACAAGTGATAAAAAGCGAATTTAAGGGTATACAAGTGATAATTGTCAAGGGTAAAATCGTCAATTCACTATAATTCCGTTAACTTTCAAACGGCAACTAACGATTTGGTAGTCAACTGATTCGTTTTGTCAACTAAGGGTAGACGATTGATATACCCTCAAAGTGTTGTAGTATTTTTTATAATAGAGCAAATATAGGGTATACGAATGATAATTTCCCATAAATAAATAATACTCTCATAAGAATAAAATTAAACCATAATTATAAATTCCAATATTCTCAAATTCCTCAATATAATCACATTCCAAACTTAACCTCAAATAATTTTAATTTAAATCATAAATAATCAAAATACTCATAAATCTTAAAATTACGAAATTACCCTCAAATATCAAAATTACCAAAATGCTCTTGAATTCAATATTACCAAAATACCCTCATATCAAAAATTACCAAATTAACCTCAAATCATAAATTACCAACTTATCCTCAATTTCAACAATTACTAAAATACCCACACAATCTAAAATTACAAAATTGCCCTTAGACTGTGAAATTACTGAAATACCCTTGCCAGTCAACGATCACTGGAATTCAACTGACTGTGACGGGAAGCTCAGAATTGAAAGTTCAAGCCACGCTGAGTCCGATGGTGGCGGTGGTGACCTCCCACGCGCGGCGATGGCTCCGGATTGAGCTCCCAAAGCCGTGAGTCCTCGAACGGCCAATCAACGGCAAAACGATGTCCCCGGCATCAGTGGTTGGTCGGAAAAGGCAGAGGGAAAGGTAAGGAACAAAACCCAAGTGTTGGCTTCACTGGAAACCGGTGAAATCACGACGAATCTAGGCGGCGATTCCGCGGAACTTCAAGGCTTCGATCAGCGGCTTTCCGCTCGATTTCTGGCTGCAAGGACGGCATGGATACGTTGCTCGTCTCTCAAGATTCAAAACGGTACTAAGCTCGGCCGGAACGGTGGCCGGAAATGGGAGAACCAGCCGGGTCGTGCCCGCGGGTCGGGTTGGATCCGGTTCGGGTCTCTTCTCTCTCCCTCACTCTCAATTTATATGGGTGCTCAAATGGGTCAAAATCAGGTGTGGGGTGTTACAAAAGCTTTGTCAGCACATGAGAATTAAATCAAGATTGATTTGGGCTTTGCATAAGTGGGCCAAGTGTTAGCTTGTTTGAAACAGTTTATTTGCAACCAAAATTGGACAAGGATTTGAGCCAACTATAAAAGCCGGGCAGACGCGACTAGGGAGAAATTCGGCTGCAGTTCGGCTTTTCATGGTTGATTTTATTTCTTTTGTTGCTGTCTATTTAAATATGTCTAACTAATTTTCTTATATTGAGATTAAAGATAAAATCTTATTTAATGAAATAATTATCTTTTTATTTATTTAATTCCCTATAAATGTTCTTTGATGATATGATTTTTATTTTACATGATTAATTGAATATTATTAAAAAAAATCTCATCAATTATGTTATGCATTATTAATTGTTAGGATTGATATTCAATTAAATTTATGCTTTGATCTATAAAGTTTATACATGATTATCTTTAATTCTTTCTTTCATTAAATTGTTTATACAGAGTATTTAGGAAAACTTTGACTCTTTGTTATTCAATATATTTACATGTGATACTTAGATATCATACTATTAAATCATACTATTAAACAGAAAAAAGAACCTACACAAGATTAATTTTAATTGGGCTTAATATTTATATTTATGAGATGACATAGATTGATTTCGAGTTGTCACTCTAAAATTGAAGATTAATTAATATTTAGATAATTACTAATTGAGTAGTGGTGGATTCCGAAATCTTGGTAATTTTTGTCTTATTGATTTCTCATTTGCTTTAATTGTTTTTTTTTAGTTTAATAAGTTTAGCTTTTTTTAAAAATTCAAATTGCTCAACTAAGTTAAGACTAGTATTAATTTTAGATTTAAATTAAATTTTTCAATTTATAACAATCCCTGTGGGATCGACCTCGTTACCACTATTCTATCTCTACATTCGTGCGCTTACAAGTATATTAAAATTTTCACTAACATAAACTCTTATATTTTGTTCCGTGTGGTTTACATTTTATCTTGTGATTGCTGGAAGAGAAATAATAGAGCAGATGAAGCTTTTGAAACTTATAGCTAGTCCAGTGTTTGTGGATTTGATAAGTGACTATGGCTACAATAAGATGAGTGAACAATATTAATTTTTATTGGATCTAGGATTTGGGTCACTCTACTCAAACACAAAATGAAAAATTGAAAATTGTCTCAACTGTTATAATGTAATTAAAAGTCGCTATACTTTTAGTTCAGTCCTTTATTTAAAAGATTGAAACATATACATGAATCGAAGAAAGTTAATAGAAGTATTTTGTCAAAATGTAGGAAAAATATTCGTGATAGGCAAAATTGTTTACATAGCTATGGTGGTCATCTCCTCCAACCATGGGAGTGGGAAGTGAATTGGGCAAATTTTTTCTCACCCTAGGGCATCTTATCAAACTTCCATTTATTAGGTTGATAAGTTTGCTTCTTCGATTCAAGCTGGCTTCAATGGTATATAATAATTTGATTTTTGAATAATGCATATATATAATTCTTCAACGTTTTAGTTCATCAATATTTTTTTTGATAGTCTATAATATTATTTAATAAATCATGACACTGAGATGAGGTCCGGGTAAGTATGATTATAAGTGCTTGAGTCAAGGAATCTTAAGAAATCTTGTAGTAATTTTGAAATATGTAAGTTTTTTTTTCTTGCTTTCAATGGAAAGTATATAACAAGAAATCTTAATGATCTTAAGAAACGATATAATATCCTACGAGTACTTCTTTTTTAAAACTAATATTTTATGTTTTTATCTCATATCTTCCCAGTATATATACACACACTCGCTTTTTTAAAAAAAAAAATTAGCAGGCCATATAATCAGGAGGCTTTTATTAAAAATGAAATAAAAATATAACATAAAAATCTACTAGTAAGGGGACTTAATACGAGTCTTGCGATTTTTATGGGAATCATTAGCATGTTGAGAAAGAAATTTCCGTATATTACGAAGGGGATCACTCCATCGGACAAAGTTAACAACTGCAAACCCAAATTGGCTAAACAATTATCACAATAATTGTGAGAAAATTTGAATGTCATTTGAGATATCATCAATTACAATTCAACCAACAATTTTAAAGCATCTAAAGAGAAGGGATACCATGATGAGGCAGATGCATAACAAGCACTGAATCACAAAATAACCCCAAATTGGCACAACACTATGTTTCTTACGAGTGTTTGACAATATACAAGTTTTTCATAAAGTTTTAATATAATTTCTTTTAATGTTTTTATTTAAATTTTAATTCTTAAAATAAATTTACCAATGCAAAACGACACATAATATAACGGCCCGTTTGGTAGCATTTTTTACCCATTGTTTTCATTTTTGTTTCCTTAATACAAACATAATATATGTTTGGTGAGATGGATTCAAAAAATAAATCACAAAATAACAAATTCAGATCTAGTATTATAACTACAAACATGAAAACCTGTTTAACATGTTTCCTAAATATTACAAACTAAACTCAAAAATAGATTAAGAAACAAAACTCATTCTCTTTGGCAGCAACCCTCTCCCCCCTCTCATCGTTCTCGATCTAGTCAACACCCCCCCCCACGACCATCCTCGATGTTGTCACAATAGCAGTGCTTTCTCCTTTTCTCCCTCCAACAACATTTTCTCTGCCGCCGCTGCAACTTCGTCTCTACCGCGGCTGTCCTTTGGTGTGCCATTCTCTCTCCGTCACGGCCGTTGCCACAAAATACGAACGCCGGCCTGCCCAGTTCCAAATGACAGCCTAGTTCCAGGGCTGCTCACAACTGGGATCAAAGATGTCACATCCCGCACCTTACCAAAGTTGAAGCGAAAGGGATTGGAATTGCCGGAATCACCATTTGAGCTTTCATCAAATGAATTCTCATCCTTCGACTTGCCAGGCTGAAATGGAGGGAACGGTCTAGCTTTCTTGGCAAACACACTAAATCTTGGGTTCTTGACGATGAGCCTTGAACAGGGTGTAGTATTGAGCAGAAATGAATTGGAGGAAATAAACGTCGAGGCCATGAATTTTAGATATACAAACAGAGGATAACAATTAGAAGGACAATCTCCTTCTTCGATGCAGTTGCAGTTAAGTGTTTTGTTGTATATACAACAAATCTTTAGATTGCGTACAATCGAATTTGGCATTCATTGGGTTTTAATTTGCTTGGGAATCTTTGTTATGTGAGTTGCTGAAGGTGTAATGTAATTTTCCTGCTAATGCTGATGATTATTGATTATTGTGGAATTGAAAGTGGAGGAGTGGATTGGTGAGTCAATGTGAAGTAGTTTTTTTTTTCTTTTGGCAGAGCAAATATTGTTTCTGGAAAGCAGTTAAACAGCTTTCTAATTCTGTGTCTAATGTGTTTTCAGAATGAATATTCTAAAAAAAAAATTGGCAATTACTTCACAAAAAGTTGTTCCAAGAAGATGTGTAATTGGATTTACATTTATTGCTATGTTTGGGAGCATGGAATCAGAACCTTGGAATTGGAAATTGAAACTGCAAATGCTATATAAAATAATTTTGCACGAGCAAGCTTCATGTTAAATTGCACTAACTCTAGTTCATACCATGCATACTTTCAGTTTATTATCAAACTTTTTTTTAATTAATGCTAATTCTAAAACTTTATCATCATGTAATTTTTTAATAATAAATTTGTTTAAATTGTTTTGTTGTATTTATGTATTAATTAGCTAAATAATTATTTTATGACTACAAATATAATGTAAATGCTTAGTTGTTTTTGAAAAAAAATTACCAAACGCATATTTTTTGTTTTATCATTTTCAACTGTCTATTAAATGCATATTACCGTTTTCAATTTTAAAATATAGGATACAGAAAATGATACCAGATACATATTTAAATTCAAAATACAGCAACTGCAAAACACCATTGTCATTTTCATTTTTATTCTCAAAAAATACAAATTCAGAAATAATATCAAACGAGCCCTAAGTTTCTGTTGTGTAAATTTTATTGAACTCGCAAGCGCACGAATCTGTTATAGTATAGATCAATCGTGACGAGTGTCGATCCTACGAGGAGGTGGATTTTAATTATATATAGAATTAATTTTGTAAATGGGTGATTGGATTTGTGGTGGAAATAATTTGGAATATGCTAAAACTTAAATTAAAATGACAAGAATAAATTCTAAAAGTGGAATTAAAATGGCAGGAATAAATTGAAGAGAAAACTATTAAATTGACGTACTTGAGTATCTGGATCCGTATCAACATATATCATGGGCTAAATATTCCTTATTAATATCAATTAAATCATGAGGGGGGAATCCACACCTCATGAACCACGCTCTAATAAATATGGTGCTAAGGGCTTATCGTGCCAAATAATAGTAATCTGATACTAGGGAGCCGCTGAAACCAGGGCGGTACTAGACAAGATTATTACTGTTTGTCAACGAAAAGTCAAAACATCCACAAAAACTAGAGGGGAAGAGAAAATAAATTTACCAAATCAAGCCCATGACACATGTTGAGACTTCACCTTCAACCAAAGCTTGAAAGAAAATTAGTCACTCATAGTTGAACTAGGGGCAAAATGGGAATTTAATAAAATACGTAGAAAATACAAGATAGAGAGAGAATTACAGAAAATGGATCCCAAAAATGGATTCAGAGCTGCCCCATTAGGGGGGAAGGCTCCCTTTTTATAGATACATCGAGTAAATCATGGCCATCGGTTTAAAAACAGTTTGGACGCTCAGGATTGTGCCACGTCATCAGTCAACAGTATGCATGAACAGTAACACGGTTTACACACAGTTTGAATAGTAACGCGGTTTGCATAGTAATAATCCCATGTGTTGCATGTACCTTTCGTGTATTTTTTGGTCCACTAATATGCTGCCACGTCACCACAAACAGTATATGAGAATTTTAGTCCAACAGGATCTTGACACATCATCAGTCAATGTCATGTCATCGGTTAATGCCATGTCATCGATCCGCACATGTGAACAATGCCATGAACACTAATGTAGACAGTACCCGTACATGTGAATAGTACCGTACATGTGAACAGTGCTATTTTTCCTTTTATGCTCCTCCTAAGGTTTTCGGCCATCCTGAGTTCAAAAATGATATCTGTTTCACCATTTGATCTCTTGTTTATTATGAAATGACTATGATGCCTTTAAGATACATAAAATACTTAATTAAAATAAAACACACATAATTAAATTACAAGAAACTTAAACACATAAAAGAAAGGGTTGTTAGTAAGACTTGAAATGTAAAATGACGATTTTCTCCTTTATAAATATGTATTTTCTAACACTCAACAGTTGCCAAATCTTCTGACAAGTTTTGTGCCATTGTTTTATGGATACAGTAAGAATAACTATTGCTAACACTTCAATCTTTTAGTAGAACGAATATAAATGCACCAAAACTTTTATTTTCTAATAAGCAAAAAAAGTACTTGATGGCTATAAAGTGCAAATATTCGTTTAGTCTCTATGTATTGAGTTAAATTTCCACTTAATCAGTATATTTTGAAAAATACCTCAAGATATTTCTGTTGTTGAATATGTGACACTCATGCCCTTATTTTTTTTCTTTGCTTTTTCAATAATACTCTTACTATAATTTTAACGTAATGTTTAATAACTTTGCAATTAATTATTTACAAAAAAAATAATCGAGCAAATTAATCATAAAAGTAAAGTAATGACACAGATTTTACATTGTTATATTATTTATCAATTAGGAGCACAGTAATATAGAAAGAGAAAGAAAGAAAGCAAATAAGAGGCATAGTATGTAGAGGGCAATTTTATTCAATCTCAAATACATACAAATAAGAAGCAAAAACCTCCTTTTATAGTGATACAACCATGGTAAGTAATACATCATGATTACAAGAGATAACAATCTTCAAATTAGGGAGATATTGGGAGTTATAAGAGAGGAAGTTACTTGTGAGGAGATAGAATATTGTTTTGATGAATATCCACATAAATTATAATAATTTCATAACACTCCCCCTTGAATATTCATCATACAAAGAATATGCCTAATTAAAATCTTTGATAGTTAAAACTTATTAGGAAAAAGACTAATTGAAGAAAAAGAGTATATTATTTATCTATATTTTATGGAGGTGCAAACTGCCTCATTAAAACCTAACTAGGAAAAATCCATTAGGACAAAAAACTTAGTGAAGGAAAAAGAGTATAGTGCATTTAGTCCTTCATATAAATAATTCCCCTTGTTAAATATGATCCCCCTCAAAATGAAATTGGTGCTTCAAAGATCAATCATAATTTGTTATAAATAATACTACTTTAGTGAAATAATCTGCAAGATCAACACCATCCCTTGAAAGCTTGAAAACATATAATAAAGTAGAGATATCATATCTTGAAATTGAAGAATATTACCATGCATATATCTATATAATTTTGTTGATCTTCTTAAATAAAACCAAGCTTCAGTATTTAAATAAAGGAAGAAATATATTTACACTATTTTGACATTTTTCAAGTTTATCGTGAACATATTTTAATTTGTAATTATGCAATTTTTCAATGCCTTTGTAGGCACAAGTTGGAATAAAATATAGTTCTTCGGGACTAAAATATATACAACAATTTTTAAAGCAAATCAATTTTTGAATATGAAATACTTCTTCTATGTCTATAGTATCAGCATTCCACTTTATTAATTTCAATTCATGAAGAGAGTAATTCTTTCATTTTAAGATTTTTCAGCTTAAATTTTATTCTTAAAAGAAACAAATTCATAAGCTCTTCAGGAGACTTTTCATGATGAAATCATGAATACATTTTGCAAAGATTGAAAATTTAATTGTCTAGTTTTTAATAAAACCACATAGCAAAGTGGATTATGACATATCAAACTTATAATAAATTCACTCAGGTGATCATGCTTTTATAAGTATAGATTGTTATAATATACGCAAATATGATTATAGTTTTATCAATAACATATAAGATGCATGCTTTTTGATTTAATACTTCAAGTACTTGTTTCGAGCATTTTATCTTTCAACGATAAGTACATAAATTCTTCAATTTAATTTTGACACTATAGTTTAGATTCACATTTATTAATAAATTTTTTGACTTCAGACGTATGGACTACAAGTTCAAAATTCTTCAAATTTTACTAATCAATTTTACGTCCTCTAGCATACGGACCGTATGTCCAAATATTTTACAATTTTGGCCAATCATTTAATTTGATGATTTTCACATTTTTGATTTAGGATCCTTAAAATTTTATCATAACAACTAAATTTTATTGCAAAATATTATGTCAATTTCAATTTCTCTCTTGTACCAAGTATCAAGATTAATTAAAATCTCTCATTTTCAATATATAGGCCCAATTGAGATATTTTAAAACTTCTAATACATATGCCTCTACAAGGGCTAAAGATATCTTTTTTTTTAATGTGGACATGTCTTTTCTAGGAACAATATATTCAATAATTTAATTATAGATCAAATGTGTTTGCTATTTGTACAAACATGGCCTCTTTAGGAGCACCAAACCATTTTTAAAGATTTTACCATCTTCCTAAGATTTAAATTATTTGTACCAATTGATCTATTGTAAAGTTATTTGAATTATATAATATTTATTTGCTTAAAATGCTTTGCATCTTAATGTATTATTTTTGTTCTAAGGTGGAGTTCTGAAGGTTGAGATTTTTACTTGGGAGGAGATAATTTCTAATGATGATGAGAGGCACAAGCGTTGAGCAGCATGACATGAACCTTTTTTTTTTAATTTGGAATTAGACATAAACTTGTTATTTATGTTAGTAATATGCCCTAAAGGCCAATCGAATGGTGATTTGATTGTTTAGGGAATGATTGTATTTGAATAGCATTTTGATATTTATAAAATGGCAAAGTTATCAATATTCATATATTAATTTAATGAATATAGTCCAAGAAGTAAAATAGTTAAGGAACACATTCTCGAGTATGTCGAGAATATGAAACGTGTATCCTTTGTACTATACTTCTAAAATAGTTCCTAGTGGTGGATTTATGATTGGACATTATAAATTCCTATAAACACTAGTATGTGTTATGACTCCTTATGGTATGTGATACTAAGATGGATGGTGAGTTTCATATCATTGACATGAGATGTCAAGTCAAACATATAGGTACTTGTTAAGAGAACGAGTTTACTGAACTTGACCGAATATAGTAAGCCATATGGTCGTGAGTGTTAATGGCTTATTATACATTGTAACAGACACTATATTTAGTAATGGTCTTTAGACCAGAGGCATAACAGATGTCTTATACATAGACATCTCTGATATGTGAATGCATAACGATTGATTCCTAATCACGGAAGAGATCTAGCAATAGCTGTCATGGTTGGCTATGTATGAAGACAAGTTGATGGTCAATATGGAATTCATCACTTTGTAATATACAAAAAGGATGTCCCTATGAGATAATATGAATTGGCATGATAAATCCTTGGCCAAGGTGAAATATATTTGAAGGAGTTCAAATTATATTATCATGCCAAGTTCATTTATATTTATTTTAAGATAAAGCACAACTGCTTAACATAATAAACCATAAGCTGTGCTTTTCTCTGGACATGGATGATGAAGAGACCAAGACATAGAGATACAATGGAATAGGTTCTATAGATCCAACAATTCTTGTTATTTGGATAGTCGTGATATACTGCTAGGTGTCACTCATGACTTGTAGAAACCTTATGACCAATATTGGTAAAGCGTATTACCAATGCATCTTAAGGTCATTAGAAAGGTTCTAATTGATGACTAAAGAGTTTAGCATCATTTAATGAATAAAGAGTTATCATTAAAATAGTTCTACTACCTTATAACTAAGAACCTAAAAGGTCACACACAATATAGAAATGAAAAAGGAGTTACTAGAAAATGAGAAGTTAGATTTCCTAATTTTAGGAAAATCAATATTTATATTATAATTCATTGAGAATGAATATAAATATAAATATATCTTAAATATGATTTAAGATAGAAATTTAGATGTTCCATAAATAGTTTAAGGAACAAAATAAATTTCATAAATTCTCAATTAAACATTATGGAATGTCGAGCACGTAAAATGACCATTTTGGACATGTTCGGGTTCATATATGATTATGGACTTCTAGACCAATTTTGGGTTTAGAATTATGGGCTTTTATTGATCCAATATGGATTAAGAGAAAGCATTAGAACATGTCACAAGAGAAGCCCACATTTAACCATTTGATGTGATCAAAATGGGGTTAAATAATTAATTCCGAAATTAATTAATATTAGCTATTTATTTATTTGATTAAATAGTTTATTAAAGTGATGAGATCAATTTCAATAAATAATGGCTAAGTGGGTGGGTCTAGCACATGATAATGTTTGGTGCCATTATTAGTCATAATGGTGGCTTTATTTGGTGAAATGAATCAACATGAGCTAGCATTCATGTTCCTTCATTATCTCTCTCATTTCTTAATGAAATTTCGAGATTCCAAATCCTCTGAACTCCTAGAACATTTCTAAGTGTGGAATGATTAGAGGCATCACAATTGGGATGCTTAAAGGATCTCAGATCGTGGCAAAACAGAAGCTGTTCGTGCAGAGCTGTTTTTCTGGACAGTGTTCAGAGCTTGCTGTTTTCAGTCGTTTTCTCCTACTTCAAGAAGTCATTTATGAAACTAAAAGTGAGGTAATTAAACTTCAATCTTTCCTCTTGATTTTCGTTTTTGAATGAAGTCGATCCGAGGTTTCTAGAGCTTCCGCCATCTGTTTTAATTTTACTGCACAATAATTGCGTTATTAGGAACCTCATGGACAAATGTTGTCCTTCAATTTACATATTTTACATGAGAGTATTTGGACTCTTTTATGAACTATTTTTTGAGTTGTTGAACATTTTAAGATTTTCATGTGTTGTATTGATAATTGGTGTCATAATTATGAACTTATGATATGTTGGATGTTATTTAGATTTATTGTGTTATTGAATTTGATTTTTTTTATATAGATTAAATAAGTTTAGGTTAAAAATTGAATGAATTTAGGTAGAAAGTAGATTGAAACAATTTTTATTTAATATTTGTGCAAAATTTGTATTGTTAGTATGTTATAAGTTTGTATTTGACTATTTTCTTTTGTTAAGCTTGAGATTTATCTTGTAGTATGATACACAAGAAATATAAATGCATGTTGCTGGTTGATATTTGGGTGATAAAAATTAAAGAAAAAATTGAAATAAGATTTTGGGGGCTTAGAAACCCAGATAAAAAACCCCGACCCGAGACATGAGCTCGGCCCGCACATGCAAAAGCAAGGTTTTGCCCAGGTTTGGGCATCAATTTTTGTCATCCAGTCTGAACCCGGGTAGCACCAAACTTGGACCGAACTCGGGGTTTTGCCAAGCCTAATACATTCTAGTTGAAACTTGGTGTTAGTGCTTCAATTTTTGGTTCAAGGTAATTCCACACTAAGAGAATATGATAGTTGTAACAAAATTACTTCTTTCTCGAAGTTACAACTTATGTAAAGAGAAATGAGCACATGTTCTCATGCAAGCATAAAGAGAGAAATAGAGAGGAACGAAACAGAGACAGGCAAGATGAGACAAGATAAATTCGAGGCATTACGCCTAAAAAACTCTTAAAGCAACAGAGGGATACCAGGCATGCAAGTGAAATAAGTGAAGCCGACAAGCGTCATGACGTTCTTGAATCTTGATGCCTATAATTTATTGATACTACTGCAAGTGTTTGGTGAGGTAGAAAAGAAGAATGACCAAACAATTGGAACTCATGGTTTCTCATCATCAAACTTCAAAAAGTAGATAATCTTCACAAGCACCAAAAAATTAAGAAAATTCATTTTTTATTAGCAAATCAAGGAGTTACAGATCTACAAAAATTTTCACACTCTGCTCATTATCATCAACATATAAATTATTCTACCTACATATAATTATAATTGAAAGATGTATTTAACCAAATTTGTGCACCTTCATCTATTAATACGCCTTGGAAGAGGCAAAATATCAATCAAGTTGAATGCATTTCTAAAAACATTTCGTTGTTTTAGTATAACAATAAATCAAACAAATGATTTGACCTTGGCCTTAACCTTGCAATTTCGAACTCAAGCCCCAGAGCTTCAATATCAAGAAAGTACTCAATCAACTCTTTAACAGTATTCGATAAAACCCAAGATTAATCCAACCCATTACCATATCAGACATGATAATAAGAAATGCAATGTTAACCAACTATAAATTATAGGATGAAGATTCAAGAACCCCATGTATGGATACATAAAATTTTACTCGGCGAAGATTTGATATTGATGTTACTTTATGAAATCTTGGCTGTCGATTAGGGATGATTTTCACAGCCACTGAGAATGCCACCACCAACAAGAGAGAAATTATTATGGTTGATAAGGGTAATTTTGATGAAGTTATTACGGCCAAAGGAGAAGAAATTCAATGACGAGGAGGAGGAAGAAATCTCGTGAAGGAGAAGAATAAGGCTGGCTAGTATTCTGCTGTTTGTGTAACTGGAGATATTTGAGGGTATTTTAGACATTACTCTTGTCAAAAGGCATATAGTGATAATTTTAAAGTATGAGGGTATAAATAAATTAATACGCAAGTTTCAAGGTATACCAGCGGTAAATTCCTGTCTCTCGTCTGCTAATTGCATCTTTCTCTCTTTCGACTCTCTAATTTCTCTCTTGGATTTGGCTACCAAGCACATAAAATTGAAGCCACCATCTCGCTCATAACAAACAACTAGTCGGATCCATCAAAAAATTGCTGTTATCTTGAGCCATTCAAGTAACTTGAACACATCATCTTCTCGTAAATTCTCTTTCATTTTCGAATTAAAGACAAGGTAAGGATGTAATCTTGACTTTTGTGTTTTTTGTGATGACTACAGAAAATGCTATATGAAACAATTAGGGATTTACGTGCTATATTATTATTATTTTTCTCTTTGTTAAACAAGTAGGCATTTATCAATCTTGAGTGCAAAATGGTGTTTCGATGATGAAATATTGGCGGTCAAGAGATGATTCACGGTTTGGAAGCATGAAATTGGCAACAAAAGACATAAGAAAATGTTGGGTTGTAGCGAGAGAGAGGTGTGGGTTTCGTGTTTTAGAGACAGAAAATGAAAAAACAAAGGAAGAAGATGATGAATAAGCAAATCCAGCTAGCCGCTTAAACCAAACGGCTAACCACATGGTTGTGGCAGATTTTGTGCCTTACAAGTAGTCGATTTCACGCATTCATCATCACCATTACTATGTTCATTATTTTTTGCTATTGTTTTTTACTTTTTCTGTTGTTATTGATTAAATTGACATTAAATTTATTCTTGTCCATTATAAGACTTAACAATATAATCCAGTTATAACATGGATACTACAGAAGATAATTAGCGTAGTACACTTTTTGTAAGTATAAATTAATTGATCTCTTTTGAGTTGTTATGTTAGCAACCATTTTAAAAACACTTCTGTATTCGAATTTTGGTTACGTTGAAGTGAAGGGGATTGAGTTGCCATTAAAAATTAAAGTGTTTTGGTCTTTATAAACAAAGCGCAACAAATTTCTCTTGGTGCAACAAATTTCCTAGTCCCAAAACCTTGTCATAGAAATTAAAAGAAAAAAAAAAGAAAACAGAAAAAGAGTGAAAATCTCTTCGGTCAACCAAATTACTCAAATCCATAAAATAATATAATACTTGAACCTTAAAAATAAAAGCTCTATATATTAATATATAAATAGTGATAAACACAATTAAGAAATTGCTATCTAAGCCCACTCGAAATTTTATCATACAATCGTATATTTATCACCTTATGTACGTATATTGTAATTTGGATACGTTATTTAATTATATTATATTGTGTATATTTACCACATTATGTACGTATATACAATGTAACGTTTATTGTGTAAAATCTACTACGGATAATTAATATTTGGTCATATTTCTTTTGGCAAATAAGTCCCTGGGATTTCTTCTTTATCGCAACATGAAATTGAAGATATTTAAAAGGTTTTGAAATGTTATTTTAATTGAAAGGATTTGCCATTTTTAATTTTGGTTGCAAATAATAATTCCTTGGTGGTTACAATATTTTTAAATATCCCCATTCAGGCTGTAGGGGTTACAAATCTCCAAGTTTTAATTTGTGCTTTTAATTTTAGATCTGTGACATATGACCTATGAATTACATATAAATGAGCTATTTTTCTTTATCTTTGGATATATTATATATTCTATTATTTTCTCCAAAACTCTACGATAAACCATTAATACTTTTCAACTTCGACATTCAAATACTTGGTTTATTCTTCAGGTAAATATCATATCATAAGTTATCAAAGATCTTACTCCATATCATAAGTTATCAAAGAGTCAATGCAAAGTTGGCGAGAAAATCCACAACAGAGTTAGCTTCACGATAAACACTGTGTCCTTTCATCTAAAAAAAATGATATTGACAATTTTGAATCAACATTTGGCTTTTACATGTTGATTTGGCAGGCGAGGGATTGACTACTCTCCCTTAATTGTACGTGATTATTGGGTTAAATCGAGTCAAGTTTCGTAATTTAATTACTTCTTTAATTAGTAATTTAACTTTTGACATAAATATGTTGTTGTATTTGCAGTTAAATTATGTTGAATACATCTTTATCCATTTTCTATGATGACAACGGCGGAAGGCTAAGAAAGGTTCAGCTTCCTGTAACAGATATACGATAGAGGCATCGATTTTGGAAACTTCGTGGTTCTCAGCTTACAGTAATCGTTGTGTTATGTATTTAAACATGCCCTTTCTTTCATGTGGAGTTGGGTGAATTAAGATTTTTTTCTTTTGGGAAAAAAGTGAGGCATACTAAAAAATCACACCCAATTTTTTAATATTATAATATAGGGGGATTGTCATTTCCCCCTTACAATAATCAACATATACCATTTACCTCCCTACTGTTTTTATAATGGTCAAAAACCCGCCAACATCATAAGTTTACAATATTACCCTTATTTTCAACTTTTCTTTTAGTTACATTTATTATAAATTAAATAAATTATATGAATATAAACTAAATAAAAAAATTAAGTATTAAAAACAAGAAATATATGTTTTGATGTGAGTAAAAAAATTAATAACAAATTTTTTCTTGTAATTATTTATTTTGTGAATATTTTCTTATAATAAATATTTTGTAATATTTTAAAATTAAATGTAAAAAGTATAGGTAAAATATTTTATTATTTATCTTATAATAAATTTTTATTTGTCATTAAAGTTTTCTTATAATAATTTTTTTTATCATTTTATAATAATTTTCTTATAATTTTATTATAAAAAATTCACAAAATAAATAACTACAAGAAAAAAATTTATTATTAATTTTTTTGCTCATATCAAAATATATTTTCTTATTTTTAATGCTTAATTTTTATTTTGTTTCTATTCATGTGATTTATTTAATTTATAATAAATATAAATAAAAGATTAGTTGAAAATGAGGATACTATTGTAAACTTATGCTATCAGGGGGGTTTTTGGCCATTATAAAAACAATAAATGAGAAAATAGTATATGTTAATTACTATAGGGGGAAAGTGGCAGTCTCCCTATAATATATGCCTTAATTTTGCAGTTGGTACCCTCAGTTTACTAATATATATTCCAACTTTTATTGTAATTTTTAGTAACTTTAGTAACGAAAAACACAACTAAGGACCTAATGAACCATAACTCTAAATAAAAATATAAAAAGAGTAAAAAGAGTCTAATATTAAGTAAAGGCTGGAGTACAAGAAAAACGAGAAGAGAAAATAGAAGCCTATAAACTAAAGCAGAAACAAGAAAGGAACAAATCAACTTATTTCAGCGTAATAATTTGTGTTGAGACTAAAGCAACACCCAAAGCATCCCAACTCCCAAGTACGTAGCATTATTTAAATCTCTTGAAGTTTGTGTTTTTTTAAATTTAATTGACCCCAACATTGAACAAAAGTCCTAATTTCAGGTGAGGTTATTTAACTTAAATTTCTGACCTAAAATTTTAGCTCAAATTTTGTACTACTAATTTCATACAATTTAATGATAGACGAATGAATATCATTAAATGATCCTTTTTATTTTAAATATTTAACATCGATTAAATTAAAAAAATCAGAATAATTTTTTTAAGAAATAATTAAATCTTGACTATCCATAACTTATAAATGCATACTCCAAATAGAAAATGGTTTGCTTCCCAATTTTGCAAGAAAATCTACATGCTTACCCAGCCTCATAAACTTTAGTAACTAGTGAGTTCCGAAATTGAAAAATTCTCCACCTTAACCAGCCAACATTGATTGGTTGAAGCAAGTATAGCCTACAATTCCATACTCTTTTTTTTTTTGTTTGAACCATGAAGTGGTCCTGAGTAGACCCCAACTGTGGAAGACACTTTTAACCTCGTACTACAATCTAAACTAATCACCATACTCTTCTTTGATTGGCAAATTTTTCTCCAGCCACCATATATATCTTCAATTGACCAATACAGAGTCAATGTTTGATTAAGTGCTCTTTTGATTGGCACCAATTGATCACAACAGACTCAATGATTTTGGAAAATGACTGCAGCAGGAAGGCCACCTAGTCGAGAATCTTTCGTCGAATGTAACTGCATATAAAGTAGTTTTCTTTATCTCTTCACTTGTGAAAGGCATATTAAGTTCATGTTCATCATGAACCCACATATTGGCCTTCACTTGTGCGTGAAAGGCATGTTCATCTCTTGTCAATGTTTAATAATAAAAAATTTTAACATAATTTTAAATATAAATCTGGGGCCTTAAGGCCCGAACCAAAAAGCCTGACCTGGGATGGGACCTAGGCTTAGCAATTTAGCCCGACCCTATTTTTTGCCTGATTGATCTGATCCTAATTTTTAGGGCTTTGGCCCGAATTTTTAAGTTTAGGGTCGGGTTAGGGTCAAGATTTTAAGACCCGAACAAATTTAGGGTCAGGGTCGGGCTTAATGCCGACCCGACCCTATTTTAAAAAAAAAACCAACACAAGTTAACACACGCACACAACACATCCTCACAACATTACACATTGCGTGTTTTTAATTTAATTGTATTGTATTTTTATTTGTATAAAACATGAGTTTTTTTAGGTTGAGTTGTTGAATTGAATTGTGTATGACTAAAATGGTTGTAGAATTACATTGTGTTTTTTTATTTTAATTGCATTGTGTTTTTATTTACATAAGACATGAGTTTTTTATTTTTTATTTTTTATATTGGGTTGTTAAATTGAATTGTGTTTGGATAAAATGGTTGTGGAATTACATTGTGTATTTTTAATTTAATTGCATTGAAAATATTTGATATATATTTGTGTATCATGGTTTTAAAAAAATAAATTATTTATTAGTTAAATGGTAGATGCTTCATTTCCTTATTCGAATTTTGATATATGCAATGAAGAAGTTGATTTTTCAACATTGAATTGTGGATGAAAAATGGTTTCGGTAGGGTCAGGCTAGATGTTGGAATAAATAGGTCGGGTTTTTTTAGGGTCGGACTTTAATTTTTTGTTGATCGGGTCAGGTCGGGTTTGGCCAAGCCTGAGCCCGACCCGATTTTTTACGATCCCTAATGGGACCAGACCTTGACGAATTATGCAAAACCAGGCCAAGTCTGACCAAACCCATGCATTTTGCCATCCCCAGGTTCCACAAGTATGTATGTTTGTGTGGATCAACTCTCCAAGTCTCCTCACATCATTACTTGAAGAGGTTTGGGGAATGCTTGCAAGAAACAAGAAAATAAAGAAGATTGAGATTTCTCTTTTTAATTTTTTTCTAAAAATGTTGAGGAATGGGCGGTGGCACAAATAGAAAATCAAATTAGTTGGGCTAAAATTTATGACTGACATATACAAATAATGAAGTAAATATATAAAATATCAAAATTTTATTTGCATTCATATTTATATGTGTGCAAATATTTATGTTATTTTTAATATAAAATTTGAACTCGAAATTTTTAATACATTTTGAACCTAAATTCAATGTATTTAATTGGTCCAATAGGGGCAAATTTATAATTTAATTGAACTTTAAAAAAAATGTACTACGGAAATTTTGGACTTGGAGAGGATAGTTGCCCCCACCTGTACCTTAGTAGCTTTGCTATTGGGGAGTGGAGATGGACAAAGCCTCAATGAATTTTTTAAATTTAATTGGTTAGTTAAATGAAACTACTTGAAAACCACTCAACTAAACCCGTGGAGGCAAAGATTGACACTTCTAATCAAATTTAGTTTTTTTCATCTTTTATAACTTTCATAAATAGTATATTTGTAAACACTATGATGCTAAATTTTTCTATGAAAACTCACTACAGTTATGAGACAATAACCAATTTTTTTTATTACAACAATAACCAAGTTTATTATTATTGTTGTAGATGTTAAAGTTTAAGGTCATCAAAGTGTGGAAGATAAAACTTAAAAAACATGGTGGGGGAAAGATGACCTCTCCCTAAAAGCCACCCATGGTTTCTTAGAAATTTTGGTTTCATAAATAGTCACATACCCTTTTTGATGATTATATTTTTTTTATTATAACAACTCAAAAATTGATTTTAAATAACCTTCTATAACAAATAAAAATGATCTAATATTAAAATAATTTAATGCGCACACACACACATATATATTATAAATTATTTTGTTTAATATTGACTATTTTTTTAATACTATTAATATGTCATATTTGTTTTAATTTAAAAAAAATCAGTTCACGGACATTCAAAATTACTTAAACATTTATTTTATATATTTTACTTACAATATTTTTATAGCTTATTTTTAATATCAGATCATATAAGCATAAAATTCTGGATTAATGGATTTAAATATTAATAAACTCTATCAACATTTACTGATAATAACATAATATTAAAAGTTAATTGCCTCACATATATGTGTTATATTATTAATTATATTTAGTTTAATCTTTTATTTGAATTTATAAGGTATTTTATTTATTATATTTATCTTAATATTGTATTAATATTTTTTATAAAAGTTTTTAACTATTATGAAAGAGTGTAATAGTTAAAAAGAAGGTTTGCATAATCATTTCTAAGATTAAAGGTGTTTATGTAATCAATTAAATAAACCTATAGAGAATGGGTGGCTTTTTCGTGAATATTTATTATAAGCTTGAAACTCAAAGCCAATAGTTTCTAGATTGAATATTTGTGTCAAATTGTTGCAATTAAATACGTTGTTAAAGTGGTTTTGACAAAAGAGAATTATAATATCAAATATATAGAGTTGGAATTCAAGAATAAGACAGCGATCCTAACCTACTCCAATTGACAAATCAGTAGGCAAAATCCAAAAGTTAGTCTACATTCTACATTAACTAATATTATACTTAGTTTTTCTTATTTCAAGAGAGTAACAATTTTCCTTAGCTACATGGGTTTTTTTATTAGCGTTATAGATTTATAGTTGTTATTTCCTGTCCTTATAGCTGAGTAGCTGACTCTTTTTACCTTTAGATTTGGCTTTTTGGATTTATTGATTGGTAATTTGGTTATATAAAAAAAAGGTAAATGGATACATTTAATCAATAAATGAAAAATATTGTATATTTGTTATAAAATATATCATTAAATAGAAATTTTTAAATGTGGATACTCTTTTTTTTTTATGCAGACATATTAGTAAGTTATATAATTTAAAAGAATTAGTATTTAATTCACTGTAAAGAAAAGTCATATAATTTAATAGAATGTCTGTATTAATTCTTTTAATGCATATATTTTAATAATGTATCAATATGAAAAACATGAATGCATATATACGGGAGAAGGATTCTATCATTAAAAAGTAAATAAAGATAAGATGAGTAGAGGATCCATTTCTAATATACGGTATCGAAGCATTTTGGTTACGTCCTACATGAAATGTTAGAGACTGAAAGGAGCAAGAGCCCCCTCAATTTAAAAAAAAAATTCTAGGGAAAATAGGGGTACTAATTGGAATTCTCAGAAAATGCTATGTTTTCGCTCCGTTAGTTTACAAATTTTCCATTCTTCAGATTTCTAGTTTTTTTATTCTCCCCATAGAACCACAGACCTGGTGACGCCATCAAGCAAGAGTTACCCACATCTATACTGTGAATCAATCCATCAAGCAGGCTATACTTCGCTTGTACACAAAGAAATGAAATATTTTAATACTTATTAGTCTATCAAACTCTCTCTCTCTCTATATATATGTATATATATTAATTACTCATGCGAATTCATCAAACTTTGAAATTATAAATTTCCATGACGAATTATATATTTTATTGAAGAGTTTGAAGATGAGAAACGACACATTACTAAATTATTAATTCCCATCTTTTTAATTTTTTTAATTTTTAGTAACTACCCACTTCTTGTTTCTTCTAATCTTTTTCTCTTTCATCATGCCATAGTTATAAAAAATTAAGAAACCTGAAGCATGAAACATCAGAGAAGAACAATAATGGACTCGTTCGTAAACATTATTGTGTTAGTTTTCTTATCCTTCTTTGCCACTCTTGATCAAGCCTGCAATCAAATAGATCAAGAAACCCTTTTATCTCTCAACTTCAGTGCATCTAATCCTCCATTGAATTGATCTTTTCCCACTGATTGCTGCTTCTGGGAAGGCATTAAATGCGATTCCAAAGCTCGAGTTACTCATCTATGGCTTCCCTACAGGGGCCTTAGCGGCAGCATTTATCCGTTTATTGGAAACCTGACGCGTCTCTGTCATCTCAATCTTTCCCACAATCATCTTTCGGTTCCGCTGGCCATCAATTCCTTTTCTTTCGTTATTCATCTTGAAACTTTTGATTTGAGTTACAATTCTTTTTCTGGCCAATTTCTATCATCCTTTGTCTCTCCTATAATTTAAAACATTTCCACACCTGCAAATTATAAAATTAACACCCAAAAATAGTTCAATATTCAACCAACCTTCACAACCAACTTCCTTAATCAACATGTGACAAAGTCTGTAAATGTCATTCTTGAAAGTGACTTGATTACTACAAATTTGATAAAGTCTATTGGACTGATTCATGTAGATAGTTTATGTGAGGGTAATATCTCTTTAGGCTGGAGATAATGCTTATACTTTTATTTGATTACTATCATTAGTCTAATTGAATAAACATGACTATTTCTAAACAAAAAAAAAATCATTTTGGGTTTGGATGTTGTTTTCGCTTAATTTGTTAGGGACTAGCAATAAGCTAGTCGGAGGGTGTGTTGAGCACTAAAAAATATATATTTCTAAAGGGAAAAATCGTCATTTTACACTTCAAGTCTCACTAACATCCCTACTTTGACATATTTAAACTGATTTAAATAAGCTGGTCGGGAGGTTTGTAATTTAATTATGTGTGTTTTATTTTAATTAAGTATTTTATGTATTTTAGGGGTATCACGGTCATTTCATAATGAAAGAGTGATTAGAGAGTAAAATGGACAATAATTTTGAAATTAGGACAATCGAAAGCCTTAGGAGGAGCATAAAAGGTAAATGTCACTTTTTACAGGTACGCCACTGTTCACATGTACGGTCCGATGACATTGCGTTGACTGATGACGTGACATTAACCGATGACACGGCAGCATTCGATTGGACAAATGATGTGGGAAAATTCAAATTTAACCAAGAGCTAGTCATTCTCCTTGTAGTAAATTCAAATGGTAGCCATGCTGCTATTATTAAAAAGTATTATGTGTCTTTTTGCTTGTTCATCTATATTTTTGGAAACTTGATTTGATTTAACCTTATTTTGTTGGATCCTTAATCTAATATTGGGCTAATGTATCACATAGGGGGTGAGCCTTTAATATGCAGAGATTTAAGAGTAATTTCAAATTTTATGATGGGCTAAAATAGACATGTTAAAATATAACGTAAAAAGCTATCTACATAAATGGTTATGGTACAATATGTACTTTAATTCGATTGAGAAATATAGCCTAATGAAGTTTGGTAATAACTACATTTAGATATTGAATTGATTTACAATTAAGAAAAAGAAACCTAACCCAGTTCACTGCTAGTCAACTCGTTTTTGGGGCATTGGCTCATCATTTGGATTGGCACATATGTCACCACCCATCCATTTCCAAATAAAAAAATTTGAAAATTTTGATTTAACATAATTTGAAGGCAAATATTTTAATTCTTATGTTAATCACCTTTAATTGCCCATGCTAAAATTGGAATTGCACAACTGATTACTTCAACTGCCAATAAGTAATATCAGAAAATCTCTTGTCAAAACTACATGGTATATTGCCTTATATGTGCCAACATTACTGTTTATCATTATCTCTAAAATGAAAAAGAAAACCCTTTAGATCTGAATTCCCAATGTCCATTAAAGATGTTTACAACACACATACCATATATATCCAGATCCTTGCACCAAAAACTTACTGAAAAAACCCACATACCATATATGTGCAGATCCTTGCACCAAAAATTTATCAAACGGGCAGGCAAATCCATTATAGAAATTATAAATACCACCCTTAGACCCTTGGATCTCTTTTATACTACACCAAGTTGAAATAATGGAGAAAGTAAATCAAATTAAATTGGTTGCTTACTTTGTTGCTCTTCTGTTAATTACTTCATCTAGTAATTATTCTATACCTTTGTCTTCCTTACTTATTTTTATCTTCTTTACTTATTTTAAAAATTTTATGAGTTTTTTTTTCTAAATACTTCTTGCAAAGAAGTTATAAAAACTTTATTTAATCTTCTAAATAATTTATTCATTCGGTAGTTGGCAAGCTCATATTCAGTAATAGTGATTTGTTTAACTCATAAAATGCATAAAAACTTTTTTGATTTAGGTTTATCTAAGGGAGTAAAAGCGATACAACTTGGGGAATGCAAAAAAGACCAAGAATGTGACAAATATTGTGAAGCTCCCGGCGATGGCAGATGCGAGTTTCAAAAGTGTTATTGCATTAAAGGAAGGTTTGCGGAGGGAAAATTCTCTCCTGATCATCACTACAAAAAGTGACAATCATTTGTATTTGATTGTATTATGTTGAACATCAACATTTATTTATAATGAATAATCTATTTTGTATATTTGATGGTTCGTCAGGGTGAGTATCTCTTTGATTATTAAATCTATATTCGTATTAAGGAAAATAGTTTGGAAAAGAAATTTTATTTCTATCAAAAGACTTAAAAAGAAAACTACACGTATAGCATATCAATCCAATTAAAAATTAACATAGACAAGCTGATTGAGTTTTTGAAAATTTACATAGATTCACAGACAAGTAAAGTATCTCTTTAAATTAACTTCTAAGTTAATTTGATTGATATGCAATAACGAGTGGAGGCAAATCATTTCAATGATGCTATAAAAATTAATTAATTAGTTTTTTTAAACATAGATAGGATGAAAATAATTACACGAGCATACATATTTTAAGTAAAAAAGAACAATTATCCACCAACTACCTTTCTTTTGCTTTTTAAAACACACACACACACACATATATATTTGGTTGAGTTCCACCTGAAGTTACATTTTCTTGCACCCATCCACTTTTGTCTTCACACTGTTGAGACCTTGCTAATGTCATAGGGATAAAATTATCATTTGAGCCGAGCAACAACCAACGACATTGATTTTTAGCTTCTTACTGCCTCTGGAAATTTATCCATTTTAGAATTACTATGTAATTCAGTGCAATAATGCTGTGTTTACTTCCATGAATGAGAATCGATGAATCAAAATGGGTTTTCACTACCCTATTTAGCTTTTAAAATAACACTAGGAATCAAAATGGGAAAACTGAGTCCTATAAATATTAGGAAATGAAATATGGGGTTTTGATTCCCTCCGAAAAGATAAAATTGCGGCCAATAAACTTCAATAATTCCAGTTTTATTCTTTAAATTAACACAAAATGTAAAAGCCAAAAATTCATCAATAAAAAAAGGGAAAAGAAAAATGCATGTACTCTTAAAATCCCTAACTCAGCCACACTCTCATCACTGTTGTAGCTCTTCTTCGCCCATTGTCGGTGATCACACTACTTTTCTATTCTGCTTGCTTGCCCCAGTGTCGGTCTGATATCTCGAAGCAACTAAATAATTCCTTTTTGCATATCTTATAATGAAATATTTTCATCTTTTTTTCTTGTTCTTTCTTATGAATCTTTTCTTCAATATTTTTTTAAATGATTCTCTTGGAGACCCTAAGACCCCACCATAACAGAAATGGTTTTCTGCAACAAAAATATTTTGTTGCCTAAAGTGCCAATTTTGTTGCCATAGGTTTTTGCTATAAAAACAAGCTTGTCGGCCAAGTCGTCGGACTAGCATTGTCGCCCTCTATGCTTAACAACATATCAAAACATTTCTCGCCCCAAACTTCCTTTCGCAACAAACTAAATTCGTTTTGAGGGAGTCTCTATAACGACCCGCCCAAAACCCCAGGGCAAGACTATCTAAACTCATCTAACTGAAATGATAATAAATCTAATATCTAAGGATTGTAATGAAAATTTTGATAGAATCTCTCCTATAATTTAAAACATTTCCACACCTGCAAATTATAAAATTAACACTCAAAAATAGTTCAATATTCAATCAACCTCCACAACCAACTTCCTTAATCAACATACCAAATATCACTCAAACATTCTAATATCAAATACAATAGAGTATTCTTAATCACAAATATGTAATAAATTATACAATCCAAAATATCCCAAACAAAACATCTATGGTTTCTAGCACCATCACACGGCTATAATATTAAATCTAACTATCGTTGCTGACAAGTCCCTTGTGGTGGGGAAAAGAACTTAATAAAAACGGGGTAAGTATAAAAGCTTAGTGAGCTCAGTAAGTGGATGGTAGTTTTAGAAAAAAAAACTTATTTAAAATAATTTAATTTTTCTCTAAGCAATTTCATCAAGATATCATAAGAACTTTAATAAAACTTATTTAATTCAAATCATGCATTGAAATAACAATATTACATAAATCTGCAAAATCAATGAAATCATAACTCTTATAATATCAACTACTGAATAAGTACCCAGGGAAATAATCTCATCATCTCCAGACCTCGACCGACGGGCAATTAGGGAACCATCATGCCTTGGAGCTACAATGGATAGACAGGGAATGCCATTTCATATCTCATATATCTCATAATATTTGAGCATGCATAAATTGGTCCTTTGTGTGTACTCAAACAAGCCTCAAAAGCCTATATTTTATCTGTATCATCTATCTCATTTGTATCTCAATATCTGTATCTCTGTAATCATCAGACTGCATGCATAAGCTCCCAAAAGGTAAAAGCGCCAAAACACACACTACTACAAAAAAGTAAAATAATGACTCATAAGTTATGACGGTTTTATTAATAACCGTAATTAAAAATATTTGATGACCGTTATTATATAAACGATCATAATATCTAATATTTACAATGATGATTCTATTATATAACCATTATTAAATGCTACTTTAAATTATAGTTTTACTTTTAATGGGGGTTATTTATAAAAATGATCATTAAAAATTTGAAATTTATAATGACAGTTCTAGTATATAACCATCATTAAATTTCAAACTATTACTTTTAATGATGGTTATATTAAAAAAGGTCATTGAAAGTCACTATTACAAAAATATAAATGTGATCATATATGATGACCGTTCTTTTTAAGTACAACCACGAAAAATATTTAATGGTTGTTATTTCAACAACCGTCATAAATCTATATCCTACGATGACCGTTTTTAAAAAAAATTATCATTACTGGAGATATTGATTTTTTTTAGTTAATTAATGACAGTTAATATTAAAACAATCATGTTAGACAAAATTTTCCCTTATCTTCAAACACTTGAAAAGGCACTCTCTTCGCATCCTCGCGTGGTCTCTCACGACTCTTTTTTTTGCTTAAGCTCTCTTTATTTTGCTTGAAATCGATCACTCTCCGTTGCCATTTCACTCACTTTACTTCCTTAGACCTGTGCAGCTAGCTTATTATGCTCTATTAAATTTTATATTCGCTCTCTTATACCTGCTCGTTACCGCTCCTTCGCTCTTCTCCATGGTTGTTGTAGGTAAACTCCTTGATTTTGGTGGGATTATGTTTGATTCTGAGGGTTAGGGTTAGCGTCTGGGCATATTGAGGTGTAATCTCTTTGATTTTGGTGGGATTATGTTTGATTATGAGGGTTGGGGTTAGGGTCTGGGCATATTTAGGCGTAATCTCTTTGATTTTGGTGGGATTGTGATTGATTTTGAGGGTTAGGGCTAAGGCTGGGGTCTGAGGGTTATGGACCCCTACGTTAAGTAGAAACCTTTAATTACTTTTATATTTTTTTGTCTCTTCTTCTTATTTATTTATTTTTTAATTTTTTTGGTGATATGAAACAGCTATTAAGGATGAAATATATGAATTGTGAATTTTATTTAATGGTAGAAAATGAAGCAACATGAACGATGGACAAAGGAGAAAGATAATAGGTTTTCTAGGAGACCTGAAGCTATATAGCGTCTTGGAAACATATAGAAGGTTTATCTTTTCTGGTGTGTTTTTCTTATTTCCTTTGTGAATGCATGTTCTTAAAGTTATCCATTTTTATTCAATTGGTTTTAATTTATGGTTTAATTTTAGCATTATAAAGTTGAATTGGTTTGATGAAAAACTTAGGAATCACATCAAATGTTGTTACTCAGTATTTTTCACTTAATTGAAGTTTTGTCTCTTCTTTTCTTTCTCTGTCTTACATGGTGCAGTGCAGAACATATGGGGACAAAAACCGAAATAGTTTTTATTTTTCAGTAGATTGGAACATTTCTTTAGGCTCTTTTAACATGAACAAAACAAAAATGATAGAAATAAGCTAAAATCATGAAGGAGTGAAAGGACAAGTTAGTTTGATTGCATCATAATTCCTTAAGAATACTTAGCTATGTGAAAGAAAGATATAAGAGTTACACTATAAAAGTTAGTAAACAAATAAATTAATTTCATATAAAATAATAACACAAGAAAGCTTACACTATATATATATATAATACAATAAAGAAAACATGAATGCTTACATTTGGAGCTTGTAATAAAGCATTACACATGCTTACAAGTCAATATCACTATCATCATAATCCTTATTTAACTCTTCTTCACTGTCGGAGAAATATTCCTCCATTGTTTCATCTCCGTCTTCTTCTTCAACAAGTTTGAAATCATCTACATCATGATCTCTTGCCCTCTCAATGTACACATTTGATAAAATTACTCGCAAAGCAACATCATTTCTATTATATAATTGTGCATTAGCATTTTCAAGTTGTACAGAGAATCAAGTCATCTTGTTGATACACTTGTTCATTTGCACTCTAGCTTTCATTTCAATCTACATTTAAGCTTTCTTTCTCTTACAAACCCTATGCTGCACCTTTTCTACAACATTCTAGCCTACTCATAACTTTGGATCATTGGTATAAGAAACTTGTTGTGCTTGAATAATCAGCACAAAAGGATCTTCTTTATACTAAGTTCGAGTTATATTGATAGAAATAAGGTGATAATCATGATTAATTCTTTTTCTTAAGATTATTGTCAAACCAATCACACTTAAATAGAATTACTCGATATCCAAGAGGATATAAATTCTATAACATTACTCAATACACAATAAAAGTTAATTTCTTCATTTTCATGCTCCCCTGGCACCATTACTCCACTATTTTGAGTAGTATGATGCTCATCTCAACTTGTGACTAGAAATCACACTTCATTAACAATATAACCAGAACAACTAAAAACTCATACATCTGCCCACAAGCTAAATCATATAGTTCATCACTTATTGTTGAAGATCACTCATCTCGTAATTGTCTCTTCTATAAAGCATAAGCTAATTTATTACAAGCTTATTATAATAGAGTTAAAAAATAACTAATTAATCTGACAACTAGAATTACTTACATGTGCTGCAAACCACTTAGCAAAAAGCAATTGTTGTCTTTTATTTAAATTAGCACCACTTTATCTTTGTAATAGCCGTTTATGCTCACTATAATTTCAACAAATATATTATGATATGTTATATATAAATATATTTATATAAATAAAATAAAATGACTAATATTTTTTATGTTTACTCTAGGTATTCTTGGACTTCATCACAGTTTTTCAAAACATACCAATGTGGAATGTCGATCTCTTGTTGTGATAACTTAATCTGAGCTTTACCAAATGTCGATCATTCTGAGAAAAGATTGAAAGTCCTTTATGTTGTGCAAATTTTATTGAACTCGCAAGCGCACGAATCTGTTGTAGGATAGATTAATGGTGACGAGTGTCGATCCCACGAGGAGGTGGATTTTAATTATTTATAAAATTAATTTTGTAAATGGGTGGTTGAATTTGTGGTGGAAATGATTAGAAATATGCTAAAACTTAAATTAAAATGGCAAGAATAAATTCTAAAATTGGAATTGAAATGGCAAGAATAAATTGTAGAGAATTCTAATAAAATGACGTACTTGGGTATCTGGATCCGTATCAACATGCATAATGGGCTAAATATTCCTTATTAATACCAATTAAATCATGAGGGGAGAATCCACACCTCATGAACCACACTCTAATAAATATGGTGCTAAGGGCTTATCGTGCCAAATAATAATAATCTTATACTAGAGTGTCGGTAAAACCAGGGCAGTACTAGACAAGATTAGTATATTTGTTGATGAGAAGTCAAAACATCCACAAAAACTAGAGGGGAAGAGAAAATAAATTTACCAAATCAAGCCCATGACACATGTTGAGATTTCACCTTCAACCCAAGCTTGAAAGAAAATTAGCCACTCATAGTTGAACTAGGGGCAAAATGGGAATTTATTAAAATACATAGAAAATACAAGATAGAGAGAATTACGAAAAATGGAGTCCAAAAATGAATTCAGAGGTGCCAAATTCAGGGGGGGGAGGCCCTCTTTTTATAGATACATCGAGTAAATCATGGCTATCGGATTAAAAACAGTTTGGACGCTTAGGATTTCGCCACGTCATCAGTCAACAGTAAAGTGAACAGTACGCGGTTCGGCCACTATTTGCACAGTAACGCTATTTATACACGTGTTAAACAGTAACGCGGTTTGCACAGTAAATAATCCCCTGTGTTGCATGTACCGTACGCGCAATTTTTGGTCCACTAATATACTGCCACGTCACCATCAACAGTACATAAGAATTTTAGTCCAATAGGATCATGACACCTCATCGGTCAATACCACGTCATCGGTCAATGCCACGTCATCGGATGTGAACAGTGCCGTGAATAGAATCGTAGACAGTTCCCGTACATGTGAATAGTACGTATATATGAACAGTGCCATTTTTCCTTTTATGCTCCTCCTAAGGTTTTCGACCGTCCTGAGTTCAAAAATGATATCCGTTTTGCCATTTGATCTCTCGTTTGTTGTGAAATGACTATGATGCCCCTAAAATACATAAAATACTTAATTAAAATAAAACACACATAATTAAATTACAAGAAACTTAAACACATAAAAGTAAAGGTTGTTAGTAAGACTTGATATATAAAATAACGATTTTCTCCTTTATAAATATGCATTTTCTAACACTCAACACACCCCCAACCAGCTTATTGCTAGTTCCTAGCAAACAAAGCGAAAACAAAATTCAAAAATGATTTTTTTTAAACACTTTTGTTTATTCAATCAGATTAATGATAACAATCAAATAAAAGTATAAGCATTATCTCCAGTCTAAAGAAACACCACACCCACATCAACCATCCATATGAATCAGCCAAGTAGACTTTGTCGTAGCTACCTTCAAGAATGACATGTCAAACCCCAAAATCTCATTGGGAATAATAACACTCTCACAAAAAAATTAAACCCAAAAAATAGTCACTCCAATGAACGGTAATTGAGAGAAAATAATAAAGAAGTAATCTCACATGCTCTCACCAAAAAGAAATATGCCCTTAGCTTAGAAATAATACGATCTCAAGTCAAATAGAAATGCTAGTCAACCCAATTTATTTATTTATTCATTTATTTATTTTCATTTTTTTTATGCATCACTACATCCTTTTAGCCCATATAACTAGCTTCTACTTTAGACTATAGTTCCCTAAAATCAAGAAAGACTTTTATTAGGACATAACGTAGGCTAGGGATATGGCTAACAAAGAAGGGAAATAGAAAAAACAAAATATATGTTTGAGAAAAATGCAGAAGATTTTTTTTTTGAAGTTGCAAGGTGGATTTCACCTATTATTGTTTTTTTTAAGCAACAATTTTTTTTCTTTCTTTTTTTTAAGAAACAACAAATTTTGTTTTGAACTAGGCATAACTTCAATATACAAAATGTTTATTTACATTTTTCTCAAACATAAATAGGTGATGGATCTTATAAGATATTGGGTAATACTCCAAATCGGAGTGGGTCAAAATGATAAGTTAACAAAGAAAAGTTTTTTTTTTTAAAGGCTCAAAAGTGTTAACTATGGATGTTTGATAAAAATGGATGGCTAAAAAGGCTTAAACGGATCAAAGATGACCTTTCTATCGTCTTTTAGGGCTCTAAATAATCTTCCATATCTACTAATTAAATGGGCTTCCAAATGTAGCAATACACATTTTTTTCTTTTTTTTTCATTTCATTTTTTTTGGTTAACTCAAAAGAAATCTAGATATCGTATATACAATAATAAACTGCTAAGTTGTATAAACAATGGGTAAAAGGGTTATTCTCCAAGAAAAATGATAGGCTCAAAAACTCACTTGGTATTTATTATGACATGTTCATTCCTTCAAGCAACTCATATTTGTCTCCGACATCAACATGTAGAATAGCAAACATAGTGTAGCATCACTTAAGACCAAAGATAATACAAATACTAAAACTTGAAATTAATCATGTCATCCAATGCTAAAACAAATCACACAAATTTTTTTTTTAACAACATCCTACCCCCCAACCTATTCTAAACGTGAAAGGAAAATATGCATGCAGAAATGTGAAAATGATGCAGAAAAACTAATTAGAAAATGATAGTAAATAATTTTTTTTTACCTAAGAAGATGTGTCTCTAGAGGCACTACACTCCATATTCAGCCATCTTTGACTAAAAAAAAAACTTTGTTTGAAAATGAATATTTATAAAGGAGAAATTAAAAAGAAGAAGAAATCTGAATTTTTTTTTTTAAGCAATGAAGATGCGTTTCTAGAGTCACTACACTCCATATTCAGCCATCTTCAACACAAAAAGTTAGCAACAGTTAGCTTCTACAACAAAAAATTACTAAAAACTTAACCAATATTCCACAATTGTCGACTATTCCCTCCCCCCAACCAGAACGAAACATTGTCCTCAATGTTTTAAAGGAAACAAGTAGAGTTTAGAAGACATCACCTGGGTGGTGCAACGCAGAAGAAAATATTTACAGGCGGAGAGTTAAATCTAATTTGTACTTCTTACTGCAGCTACTGTTACCATCGTCATTTGAACGTTCCAACACAAAGCTCCAGGGGTCTGGCTCCGGTTTATAAGCTTGTAACATATCAAGTAGCTCATTGGCAGTGTGAGCACAAATAAAAAGTTTTTTCGCACTGGAAGGAATAAAGTAGCTTCTTATTGCATGGTTAAGAAATGTGATAAAGCCATTATAAAAATTATTGACATTTAACAAACCGATGGGTTTTTAGTGAATGTGCAGATGGGCCCAAGATACTAGTGTGATAAGTGCCTCTAGTGTTGTAAGATCTCCTAGAAGGAAAATAAAAGCATCAGCATGATTAAGCATTTCAGTTATTCTTTTTTGCATACCTGAGACGACTAACTCTTCTCCAGTCGTTGAGTCAGACACACTATCCAAAGGTTTTAGGAGTCTGGGGATGATGCCTAACACGTGGCTTCCTCTGACAAAAGCAGCTTCTGAGACCAATTTTGATAACCCTCGGTTACCTCCTCCATACACCAAGTGTAATTTTCTCTCTGCTATACTTCGACCAAGATCTATGGCTGCATCAACGAACTCTTTATGTTTGCCATAGGTAAGTCCAGAAAGCACGCAAAATGTTTTTGAATTGTCTATTGGGAGTAGCTGCCATTGGAATATTTCTCAAAAACAATTTGTGAGTACTTAATAAAAAGTCATATTTAAGAATCTTGGTGACAATGGATTACAACTGTGTATGAGGTGGCATGTCAGTATCAAATAACGCGTAAAGCACATGGCTCGATAGTCAAAAAGAACAGTAATAAAATTATTAAAGACAATAATGCAAATGATAAAATAACAGTTAAATGAAATAAAATAACAGTAAAGTAAAAGGATATTTACAGGTAGTTGCGACTGTGGCTCACATCTTCCTCTAGTTTTATGTCCAGAAACGGCTTGAACGCCCTCTATGGGTCGAGGATAGGCTTCCCATCCAGTTTTCTTATAAACTGGCAAACAGGGTCGTTTATAGTCAGATTCCCAAGACTATATCGTGCATGCTCTTTCTGGAATAATGGCCATAACTGAAGAATCGCTCTTTGCACATATCCACTGGGATGCGTTTCAAGAGACAGAAGGATATCATCCAATGACTCCTTATTCAAGCCATCCCCAATGAATTGAATCTTATCTTCCCTGTTATCAGACACCATTCCTAAAGAACATGGGTTTTTATTGCAATTCATTCTGACACACTTATGACAAGCAACAGAAATTCTTCGAGCTCATCGTTTTCTTGCATAATTTCCTTTACCACAACCAGGCATGTATGCAATAAATTTTGGAGGTAACTCACCTGCCAATCGTACTTTCGCCTCGATTAACCAACGGATGTCAGCAGGTATGTTATTCCTCATGAACAATCGCATGCGTTCGGACCGAGCTTTATAGATCGTAAGAAGGGCATTGTGAGGGAGTGAAGGGAATCGCTTGTGAAGCTTCGATAGAATCTCGGTTCTGTCCATACCTTCGCCTCAGAATATCAGTTATTATGGGAAACTGAAGTAACCGACTTAATTGTCACGGAGTACCGTTATCCGTTACTTTACCGGGGTAACAAACTAAAGCACATAAACAGAAAAACAAATTAAAAGACACAAGGAAAATCAAAATCGTCCTCTTATTGAATTTACCTCAAGCTCCAACTGGATGTTGTAAACACCTCGCTCAATATTTATGAGTTGGCTTTCTAAATCCTCAACATAGGCTACTAACTCTGGTGGTTGTAGAGCTCAAATGCGATGTGTTTTACAAGCTTGAATCTGCCTTTTGGGATGAGTTTTGATACGTTGAAGTGGTTTAAGCATGTTCAGGAGGAACGATCTACGTATGGCACTCATGATTAACAATGATAAGGGAAAACTTAATGGTAAAACAAACACACTTATGCAAAAATAAATTCAAAAGAATAAAAAGAAAGAAAGAAAGAAGAATCAAACCATCGAAAAGAAAAATTCAATTCAAATCTGGTGGGTCACTCAAATTTATTTCGATGTCTTCTCCATGTGGTTGGTATTCTAGATATGGCTTTAATCTTTAACCATTAACTTTAAATGTGACACCGTTCTTTGGGTCTTTAATTTCAATTGCCCCATGTGGAAAAACAGTATGAACAATAAATGGACCAGATCATCGAGAGCGTAACTTACCTGGGAATAGGTGCAAGCGAGAGTTGAATAAAAGTATTTTCTGACCTGAAGTGAAAGATTTTCTCATAATATGTTTGTCGTGGAAGACTTTCATTCGTTGCTTGTAAATCTTGGCATTTCATATGCATCATTGCGAATTTTTTCAAGTTCTGCTAGTTGTAATCTTCTTTCTGAGCTGGCTTCCTGCATGTCAAAATTGAATTTCTTGATGGCCCAATATGCACGATGCTCGAGTTCCACAGGTAGGTGGCAAGCTTTTCCATACACTAGCCTATAGGGTGACATCCCAATCAGGGTCTTGAAAGCCGTTCGATATGCCCATAACGCATCATCAAGTCTTAATGACCAATCTTTTCTGTCCGGCCTCACTGTCTTTTCTAATATGTGCTTTATTTCTCGATTAGAGATCTCCACTTGACCACTGGTTTGCGGATGATATGGGGTCGCCACTTTATGAGTGATTGAATATTTTGTCAAAAGAGCCTTGAATGCTTTATTACAAAAGTGGGCACCACCATCACTGATTATTGCTCGAGGGAATCCAAAGCGCGAAACAATGTTGCTTTTCAAAAACCCTATTACCACCTTGTGATCATTGGTTCTGCATGGAATTGCTTCTACCCATTTCGATACGTAGTCAACAGCAACCAATATGAATTGATGACCAAAGGAAGGGGGAAAGGGTCCCATGAAGTCGATACCCTACACGTCAAAAATCTCAACCACTAAAATTGGATTTAATGGCATCATGTTCCATCGTGTAATGTTCCCCATTCGTTGACACATATCACATGAAGAACAGAAAGTGTAAGCGTCTCGAAATATAGTTGGCCAATAGAAACCACATTGTAAAACTTTTGTGGCTATTTTCTTAGCACTGAAATGACCTCCACAAGCTTGTTCATGGCAGAATGAAAGGATATTGTGAATTTCACTTTCTGGGACACATCGTCTGATAATTTGATCTGCACAATACTTGAACAAATAGGGGTCATCCCAAAAGAAATTCTTTATTTCTGCAAAGAATTTAGCCTTGTCTTGCTTGGTCCAATGCTCTGGAAGTTTACCTGTAACAAGATAATTAACTATATCAGCATAACAAGGTAAAACTTCCACACTCATTAATTGTTCATTTGGAAAGGACTCATTCAATGTTAATGGCTCTGTAATTGTGTCAAAATTGAGACGAGAGAGATGGTCTGCCACAACATTTTCTGTGCATTTCTTGTCTTTGAATTCCAAGTCAAATTCCTGCAAAAGTAACACCCAACGAATTAGTCTAGCTTTTGCATCTTTCTTTGTGAGAAGATATTTAAGAATAGCATGATTTGTGAACACAATTATTTTACAGCCAATAAAATAAGATCTAAATTTTTCCAATGCAAACACTACTGCTAGCATTTCTTTTTCAGTAGTTGAATAGTTCAACTGTGCATCATTCAATGTCATACTAGTTTAAGACCATAAAATGGCACTTCTCCCAATTTAAGACCAAGTTTTTCTCGATATATCTCTGCAGAACTAGTGTTAGATGGTGTAAACATTGATCAAATGAATCACCAAAGACAGAAAATCATCCATAAAGACCTCAAGGAATCGTTCAACCATATCAGAAAAAATGCTCAACATGCATCGTTGAAATGTAGCAGGTGCATTACATAATCCAAATGGCATTCTCCTATATGCAAAAGTGCCAAAAGGGCAAGTGAAAGTGGTTTTCTCTTGATATTTTGGTGCTATGGGAATCTGATTGTATCATGAATAGCCATCTAGAAAGCAATAAAATTCATGGCCTGCTAATATATCAAGCATTTGATCGATAAATGGTAAAGGAAAATGGTCTTTATGTGTGACAAAATTCAACTTTCTATAATCAATGCATACGCACCATCCTGTAGTTACTCTAGTTGGTATCAATTCATTATCGGCATTCGTAACTACAGTGACTCCTGACTTTTTGGGGACAACTTATACAGGACTGACCCATGAGCTATCAGAAATAGGATAAATAATACCTGCGTCTAATAGCTTGAGGACTTCTGTTCTAACAACTTCTTTCATATTAGGATTTAACCGACGGTGCATTTCCCTAGTAGATTTAGCATTTTCATCAAGTTGAATGTAATGCATGCAGTCTACTGGATTTATAACTTTTATGTCTGCTATGGTCCATCCTAATGCTCCTTTGTGCTCTTTTAAAACATCTAACAACTTACATTTTTGTTCGTCATTGAGGGATGATGAGATGATTACCGGTAAAGTACTTTCTTCCCCCAAAAATGCATATTCCAAAGTATTGGGCAATGGTTTGAGCTCGAGTTTCGGTGGTGATTCTGATGATGGAATGAGTTTCTTCTATGATGGTGCTAGTTGTTTAACTCTTGACTTCCATTTATTAGTGTCCATGGATGGTGCTGAGTCAAGTAGGGCGTTGACCTCATTGACTGATCTGTCAATATCAAAATCCAAACCAAAGTGAGTTAAACATGTTTGTAAAGGATCATCACTAAGGTTTGAAACAAAAGTGTCATCAACTAATGCTTCAATTAAATCCACATCAACAATTCCATCATCTGCATTGTGAGGTTGTTTGGCAATATTGAAGATGTTAAGTTCCATAGTCATATTGCCGAAGGACAATTGCATATTTCCAGTCCTACATTAAATGTGAGCATCCGCAGTTGCCAAGAAAGGCCGGCCTAGAATAATGGGGATGTGCTTCCTTGAATCCTGTATTGGTTGAGTGGCGATTACAATGAAGTCAACAGGAAAGTAAAACTTGTCTACCTGGATAAGCACGTCCTCCACAATACCACGAGGTATTTTCGTGGACCGATCTGCAAGCTGTAACACCACTGGAGTTGGGTGTAATTCTCCCAGTCCAAGTTTTATAAATACTGAGTAAGGCAACAAATTTACACTAGCTCATAAATCCAACAAAGCATTCTCAATTGTGTGGTTCCTTATGCTACATGAGATAGTGGGGCAACCTGGATCTTTGCATTTTAGAGGAATTTTATGTTGGAGTATAGAACTAACGTTTTCTGTTAAAAATGTCTTCTTTTGACATGCATGTTCCTCTTTTTAATGCACAGGTCTTTAAGAAACTTGGCATAAGATGGAACTTGCTTTATAGCATCAAGTATAGGGATGTTGACATTTACCTGTTTGAAGATTTCGAGAATCTCACCTGTAGATTTTCCCTTATTTCCTTTAGCTAACCTCTGAGGAAATGGAGCTTTGGGAATGTATTCTCGTGGGTTACTTTCTTCTTTCTTCTCTGGTGATGATTCCTCAACATTCACAGCTACAATTTGATTTTCTTTTGGCATCTCCACTTTATTGTCGACTTCTTTTTCTTTCCTCAAGGTCATGACGGCTTTGATTTCTCTATGCTGCTGTGGTGAACTGGTACTTGCTTCATGCACTCCTTTAGGGTTAGGCACTGGTTGACTTGGAAATTTACCTTTCTCAACAGTCATTGCCAAGGTCTGAACTGAAGAAGCAAGTTGTCCCACCATCTTTTCTAGTCTTGAAACTGATTGGGCTTGTGAGTTGAAGCCCGCTCTCAACTCATTTCGTAATCCATCAATGGTACGATTCTGTTGCTCAATCGTGGAGTGAGTAACATTCCTAAAATTCTGGAATGCATCCTCTCATGGTCTGGGTTGAGAGTAGTTCTGGTTCTGATTGAATGGTCTAAATGGTGGCTGAGAGGCTTGAGGATTTTGAGCAATTGGTTGCATTGGTGGAGATGGAGCTGCTGGTCCATTTTGTTGGAATCCTTGAGACCATGAAAAGTTGGGGTGGTCTCTCCATCCAAGGTTATATGTGTTGGAGTATGGGTTGTAATTCGATGGTTTTCTCATTACACCTATGGCATTGGCTTGATCTGGATATGAGTCAAGGTCATGTGGCTCTGTTGATTTAGCAATCGATAACGATGCTATTTGTCGAGAGAGACCTTCAACCATCTCCTTGACTTTTTTAATTCCTGAAGTTGACTCGCCAATTTGAACCTCATTTACTCCCTTAATTCTTCTAGTACTCTTGAGTGATCGACTCCGTTGTTGGGAATTATCTGCTTGTCGCTGGAAGAATTCCCAAATCTCTTATGCACTTTTTGACATTAGCTCTCCTCCACTTGTTGCCATTAGCCATTCTTGCACATTCGGCAATAATCCCTCCAAAAAGTATTGGCATTGGTGCCATTTCTCGTACCCATGATGTAGACACTTCAAGAGTAGCCCATTGAATCGCTCCATGTTTCGAAAAACTGCTCGTCATCTCTCTGGGTGAACTCCGAGATTTCCCTGCGAATAGCATTGGTTTTATGCACTGGGAAATATTTATTCAAAAATTTTGTAACCATTTGTTCTCATAATGCAATACTATTAGCAGGTAATGTATTAAGCCATGAACGAGCTCTATCCTTTAAAGAAAATGGGAATAATCTGAGTTTTACATCATCGTTTGAAAAATTCTCATATTTAAAGGTTTGGCAAATAGCATGAAAATCATTCAGATGATTATATGGGTCCTCATTTTCTAAGCCATAAAATGTGGGGAGACAATTTAGCACATTAGGTTTCAATTCAAAACTCCTAGCAGCTACATTTGGGTATCGTATGCATGATGTGCTCAAATTGGCTAAAGGACTGAAGTAGTCCTTAAATGGCCTCTCTTGTAGTGCTTGTAAATCCATTCCAAATTTATTTTTAATGTTCTTGTATGTGCGAAGTGTTTTCTCTAATTCAAGGTCTATACGTTCAAGATTAGGTAATAATGACCTACAACCATGCATGCAAAATAAATAAAATTAAAATAAAGATGGGAACAAAACAAATAAAAATAAAGAAGAAGGAGAAATTACGATACTAACCTTATTGCGCTATTACAACTTTACTATAAAAATACACACAAAAAATACGTGAAATAAATTAACTAAAAAAATTAATAAGATAAAAAAACTACAAAGAAAATAAATTGAAAATTAAACTACAAAATTTTAAAGAAGAGAAAAAGAAAAGAAATACTAACCTTTAAATGTAGATTCACTCTTTTTTTTATAATAAAAAATACAAGAAAGCAATTAAATGGAATTACTCACAGAAATTAATTCTATGAATTAAAATTACTTACCTCCCAAGCAACGGCGCCAAAAACTTGTTGTGCAAATTTTATTGAACTCGCAAGCACACGAATCTGTTGTAGTATAGATTAATGGTGACGAGTGTCGATCCCACAAGGAGGTGGATTTTACTTATTTATAAAATTAATTTTGTAAATGGGTGGTTGAATTTGTAGTGGAAATGATTAGGAATATGCTAAAGCTTAAATTAAAATGGCAAGAATAAATTCTAAAATTGGAATTGAAATGGCAAGAATAAATTGTAGAGAATTCTAATAAAATGACGTACTTGGGTATCTGGATCCGTATCAACATGCATCATGGGCTAAATATTCCTTATTAATACCAATTAAATCATGAGGGGGGAATCCACACCTCATGAACCACACTCTAATAAATATGGTACTAAAGGCTTATCGTGCCAAATAATAATAATCTTATACTAGGGTGCCGGTGAAACCAGGGCAGTACTAGACAAGATTAGTATTATTTGTCGACGAGAAGTCAAAACATCCACAAAAACTAGAGGGGAAGAGAAAATAAATTTATCAAATCAAGCCCATGACACATGTTAAGACTTCACCTTCAACCCAAGCTTGAAAGAAAATTAGCCACTCATTGAACTAGGGGCAAAATGGAAATTTATTAAAATACGTAGAAAATACAAGATAGAGAGAGAATTACATAAATTTATTCTCACCATTTCAATTCCAATTTTAGAAAATTCCAAATCATCTTTACCATAAATCCAACCACCCATTTAAAAAATTAATTCTACACACAATTAAAATCCACCTCCTCATGGGATCGATACTCGTCACCATTGATCTAACTAAAATAGATTCGTGCACTTACGAGTTCAATAAAATTTGCACAACAAGTTTTTGGCGCCTTGACGGGGAAGTAAGTAATTTTAATTCATAGAATTAATTTTTGTGAATAATTTATTTTAATTGTTTTCTTGTATTTTTTATTAAAAAAAGAAAAAAAAAGTGAATCTACATTTAAAGGTAAAAATTTCTTTTCTTTTTCTCTTTTTAAAATCTTAAAATTTACTTTTCAAGTTATTTTTTATTTTTCTTTGTAATTTTTTTTGTTTATCTTATTAATTTATTTTTAGTTAATTTATTTCACGTATTTTTTTGTATATTTTTATAGTAAGTTTGTAATAGTGCGATAAGGGTAGTATCATAATTTCTCATTCTTATTTTTTTATTTTTTTATTCCCATTTATTTTTGTGTTCTTTACATGCATGGTTGAAGGTCATTATTACCTAATCTTGAACCTATAGACCTTGAACTAAAAAAAATACTTCAAACACACAAGCACGTTAAAAATAAATTTAGAATTGATTTGCAAGCATTACAGGAGAGGTCATTTAAGGACTATTTTAGTCTCTTAGCTAATTTGAGCACATCATGCATAAGATACCCAAATGTAGCTGCTAGGAGTTTTGAACTAAAACCTAGTGTGCTAAATTGTCTCCCAACATTCTATGGCCTAGAAAATGAGGACCCATGTAATCATCTGAATGATTTTTATGCTATTTGTCAAACTTTTAAATATGAGAATTTTTCATACGATGATGTTAAACTCAGATTATTCTCATTTCTTTTTAATGATAGAGCTCGTTCATGGCTTAATACATTGCCTGCTAATAGTATTTCATCATGGGAACAAATGGTAACGAAATTTTTTAATAAATATTTCCCAGTGCATAAAATCAATGCTATTCGTAGGGAAATCTCTGAGTTTACCCAGAGAGAAGACAAACAGTTTTTCAAAAAGTGGGAGCGATTCAATGGGCTACTCTTGAAGTGTCCACATAATGGGTATGAGAAATGGCACCAATGCCAATACTTTTTGGAGGGATTATTGTCGAATGTGCAAGAATGGATAATGGCAATAAGTGGAGGAGAGCTAATGTCAAAAAGTACATCAAAAATTTGGGAGTTCTTCTAGTGACAAGCAGATAATTCCCAACAACGGGGTCGATCGCTTAGGAATACCAAAAGAATTAAGCGAGTAAATGAGGTTCACATTGGCGAGTCTAAGTTCAGAAATTAAAGAAGTAAAAGCGATAATTGAAGATCTCTATCGACAAATAGCATCGTTATCGACTGTTAAATCAACAAAGCCACATGATCATGACTTATACTCAGATCAAGCCAATGCCATATGTATAATGAGAAAGCCATCAAATTACAACCCATACTCCAACATATATAACCATGGATGGAGAGACCATCCCAATTTCTCATAGTCTCAAAGATTTCAACAGAATGGACTAACAACTTCAGCTCCACCAATGCAACCAATTCCTCAAGCCTCTCAGCCATCATTTAGATCATACAATCAGAACCAGAATTACTCTCAACCCAGACCATGGGAGGATGCATTCCAGAATTTCAAAAATATTACGCATTCTACCATTGAGCAACAGAATCGCACTATTGATGGACTACGAAATGAGTTGAGAGTGGGCTTCAACTCACAAGCCTAATCAGTTTTAAGCCTCGAGAAAATAATGGGACAACTTGCTTCTTCAATTCAAATCTTGGCAATGACTGTTGAGAAAGGTAAGTTTCCAAGTTAACCAGTGCCTAATCCTAAAGGAGTACATAAAGCAAGTACCAGCTCACCAAAGCAGCACGGAGAGGTCAAAGCAGTCATGACCTTGCGAAAAGGAAAAGAAGACGACAACAAAGTGGAGATGCCGGTGACAAAACAAAATCAAATTCTACCTGTAAATGTTGAAGACTCATCACCGGAGGAGAAAGAAAAAACTAACCCACAAGAATATGTTCCCAAAGCTCCATTTCCTCAGAGGTTAACTAAAGGAAAGAAGGGAAAATCCACAGGTGAGATTCTTAAAATCTTCAAACAGGTAAGTGTTAACATCCCTTTGCTTGATGCTATTAAAAAAATTCCATTTTATGCCAAGCTTCTTAAAGATTTTTGTGCTAAAAAGTAAAATATTCATGTTCAAAAGAAGGCTTTTTTAACAGAAAATGTTAGTTTTATACTCCAATACAAAATTCCACTAAAATACAAAGACTCAGTCTCTCCTACTATCTCATGTAGTATAGAAAACCAAACAATTGAGAATGCTTTGTTGGATTTAGGAGCAAGTGTAAATCTATTGCTTTATTCAATATTTGTAAAACTTGGACTGGGAGAATAATACCCAACTCAAGTAGTGTTACAGCTTGCAGATCGGTCCACGAAAATACCTCATGGTATTGTTGAGGACGTGCTTATCTAGGTAGACAAGTTTTATTTTCCTGTTGATTTCATTGTAATTGACACTCAACCAATACAGGATTCAAGGAAGCATATCCCTATTATTCTAGGCCGACTTGGCAACTGCAGATGCTCACATTCAATGCATGACTGGAAATATGCAGTTGTCCTTCGGCAACATAACTATGGAACTGAACATTTTTAACATTGTCAAACAACCTCACAATGCAGATGACAGAATTGTTGATGTAGATTTAATTGAAGCATTAGTTGATGACACTTTTGTTTTAAACCTTAGTAATAATCCTTTACAAACATGTTTAACTCACTTTGGTTTGGATTTTGATATTGACAGATTAGTCGATGAAGCCAACGCTCTACTTAACTCAGCACCATCCATGGACACTAATAAATGGAAGTCAAGAGTTGAACAACTAGCACTATCAGATAAGAAACTCATCCCATCATCAGAATCACCACCGAAACTCGAGCTCAAACCATTATCCAACACTCTGGAATATGCATTTTTAGGACAAGAAAGTACTCTTGCCAGTAATCATCTCATAATCCCTCAATGACGAACAAAAAGGTAAGTTGTTGGATGTTTTAAAAGAGCATAAAGGAGCATTAGGATAGACCATAGCAAACATAAAAGGTATAAACCTTGTAGACTATATGCATTACATTCACCTTGATGAAAATGCTAACCTAGTAGCGAAATGCAACGTCGGTTAAATCCTAACATGAAAGAAATTGTTAGAACTGAAGTCCTTAAGCTATTAGATGTAGGTATCATTTACCCTATTTCTAATAGTTCATGGGTCAGTCCTGTATAAGTTATCCCCAAAAAGTCAGGAGTCATAGTAGTTACAAATGCCGATAATGAATTGATACCCACTAGAGTAACTACAAGATGACGTGTATGCATTGATTATAGAAAGTTGAATTCTTTCACACGTAAAGACCATTTTACTTTACCATTTATCGATCAAATGCTTGATAGATTAACCGGCTATGAATTTTATTGATTTCTAAATGGCTACTCAGGATATAATCAGATTCTTATAGAACCAAAAGATCAAGAGAAAACCATTTTCACTTGCCCTTTTAGCACTTTTGCATATAAGAGAATGCCATTTGGATTATGTAATGTACCTGCTACATTTCAACGATACATGTTAAGCATTTTTTCTGATATGGTTGAATGATTCCTTAAAGTCTTTATGGATAACTTTTCTGTCTTTGATGATTCATTTGATCAATGTTTACATCATCCAACACTAGTTCTGCAGAGATGTATTGAGAAGAATTTAGTCTTAAATTGGGAGAAGTGTCATTTTATGGTAAAACAAGGTATTGTTCTCGGTTACATCATTTCAAACAAAGGTATTGAGGTTGACAAATCAAAGGTACATCTCATTTCTAATCTTCCTCCACCCAAAACAATCAAAGAAGTAAGGTTTTTCCTTGGACATGCTGGTTTTTATAGATGTTTCATTAAAGATTTTAACAAATTTTCTAGACTCTTATGCAATCTACTGGCTAAGGATGTACCTTTTATCTTTAATGATTCATGTCTTGTGGCATTTGAAAAATTAAAGCAGTTGTTGACATCATCACCCATCATTCAGCCCCCAAATTGGAGCTTATCATTTGAGCTCATGTGTGATGCATCTGATTATGCAGTAGGAGCAATATTAGGAATAAAGGGTTGATCGAGTTCCCCATTTTATTTACTATGCTAGTATGACATTGAATGATGCACAGTTGAACTATTCAATTACTGAAAAAGAAATGCTAGTAGTAGTGCTTGCATTAGAGAAATTTCGATCTTATCTCATTGATTGCAAAATAATTGTATTCACATATCATGTTGCCCTTAAATATCTTCTCACAAAGAATGATGCAAAAGCTAGACTAATTCATTGGGTGCTACTTTTGCAGAAATTTGATTAGGAATTTAAAGATAAGAAAGGCACAAAAAATGTTGTGGTGGACCATCTCTCTCGTCTCCATTTTGACACAATTACAGAGCCATTAATATGGAATAAGTCATTTCCAGAAGAACAATTAATGAGTGTGGAAGTATTAACTTAGTATGCTGATATAGTTAATTATCTTGTTACAGGTCAACTTCCAGAGCATTGGACCAAGCAAGACAAGGCCAATTGTTTTGCGGAAATAAAAAATTTCTTTTGGGATGACTTGTATTTATTCAAGTATTGTGTAGACCAAATTGCTAGAAGATATATCCCAGAAAATGAAATTCAAAATATCCTTTCATTCTGCCATGAACAAGCTTATGAAGGCCATTTTAGTGCTAAGAAAACAACAACTAAATGGGGAGCATTACATGAAGGAACATGATGTCACTTAATCGAATTTTAGTGGTTGAGATTTTTTACGTATAGGGTATCGACTTAATGGGACCCTTTCTCCCTTTTTTTGGCCATCAATACATATTGGTTACTGTTGACTACGTATCAAAATAGGTAGAAGCAATTCTATGTACAACTAATGATCACAAGGTGGTAATAGGATTTTTGAAAAGCAACATTGTTTCACGCTTTGGATTCCCTCCAGCAAATCAGTGATGGTGATGCCCATTTCTGTAACAAAGCATTCAAAACTCTTTTGACAAAGTATTTAATAACTCACAAAGTGGCGACCCTATATCATCCGAAAACCAGTGGCTAAGTTAAGATCTCCAATCGAGAAATAAAGTACATATTAGAAAAGCCGGTGAGGTCATAAAAGATTGATCATTAAGACTTGGGATGTCACCCTACAGGCTAATGTATGGAAAAGCTTGCCACCTACCTGTGGAACTCGAGCATCGCTGAAAATTTTATTACTCTTAATGTCAGCCACAATATGTTCTCCGGCAATATCCCTTCTTTTACCAGCTGGAATAATAAATCTTTGAGCTCCCTCAGGATCTTGGATTTTTCCTACAATGATTTTAGTGGCCAGCTTCCTCCTAGACTAGGAAATTGCTCTAAACTTTAGACATTTCGGGCAGGTTTCAATTATCTATCAGGATCAATTCCTGATGACCACTTCAAGAAATCTCTTTACCTGGTAATGAACTCTCCGGAGCAATCAGCGATGGTGTCAACAACCTCACAAGCCTTGGTATGCTTGACCGTCAATCTAACAAATTTAGTGGTTTAATCCCCCAAGATATTGGGAAACTCACCAACCTGAAATCTTTGCAGCTTCACACAAACAGCCTATCAGGTTTTTTGCCTCAATCTTTAATGAATTGCACTAATCTTATCACATTGAATTTACGGATTAACAACTTTAAAGGAGATCTCTCCGCCTATAACTTCTCTACCCTTCTCAATCTACATACCATAGACCTTGGAAACAATAACTTTACAGGTAGTTTCCCATTAACTCTTACTTCATGCAAAGTTTTAACTGCAATTTGTCTGTCTCGTAACAAGATAGTGGGACAAATTTCACCTGAAATACTTGCACTAGAATCTCTATCTTATCTTTTAATTACTAATAATAACTTCAGCAATATAACTAGAGTTATCAGGATTTTGATGGGCTGTAAGAATCTGAGGATGCTTCTCCTCTGTAAAAATTTTTTCCATGAAGCAATTCCAGATGAAAACCAGAGAGCAATCTCGTCATATGCATTTCAAAATCTTCTTGTTCTGGGTATAAGCGATTGCGAAATCAAGGGCCAAATTCCAACATGGCTTGCTAGGCTAAAGAAGCTACAGGTTTTGGACTTGGGATCAAATCAAATCACTGGTTCGATTCCAGGATGGTTAGAAAATATGCCAAACTTGTTCTATGTAGATTTTTCTTATAACAACATTTCTAGAGAGTTTCCGAAAGAATTTTGCGGCCTGCAAGCTCTAGCATTGCAAGAGGTCAAAAATAGAGCTGATGGGAGCCAACTTCAGTTGCCTCTCTTTGTTCCAAAAACAAAAATTGCTCTTTACAATCAACAATATAACAAACTCTTCAGCTTACCTCCAGCAATATGCCTGAGAAACAATAGCCTAAATGGCAGCATCTCCATTGAAATTGGTAACCTGAAGTTTCTTCATGTGCTTGATCATAGTCTCAACAATTTCTCTGGTGAAATCCCTGATCAAATAAGTCAACTCAAAAACTTAGAGGGATTAGATTTATCTGAAAACAATCTACATGGCGAAATCCTTTTGTCCATTATTGATCTTCATTTCTTATCTTCATTCAGCGTTGCAAACAATGATCTTCAAGGACAAATACCTTCAAGAGGTCAGTTTCTTACGTTTCCAAGCTCCAGCTTTGAAGGGAATCCAAGATTGTGTGGTGATATTTTTAAAGAGATGAGTCCATGTTATTTTATTCATCCAAGAACGGATGAGTTGGCTTCGCCAAATGAATCATCAAACAACAAGCTTCGTAATGGCATTATTGCTGGAGTTGTTTTTGGTTTCATTATTAGGTCTGTAAATGGGATGCTTTATCCCCTTTGTAGGTTAAAACTTTGGCAAACGCTATGTGCATGGATTGAGAGGAAGGGATAGTGAGAGATGTAGCAATTTGAAGATTAAATTAAGAAAGATGATGAAATTCATGATTAACTTGTATTTATAAGTAAGATTGTCCATAGAAAATTTGAGCCATAGGCCAAAAATGTAGTGCTTTATTATACGAGTTTTCAGAAACAAAAAGTTTAAATACTAGTCGCTTTGCAATTTTGACAATGTTAACTCTTGAAACAAATCCTAAATTGAATTTGACAAAATTTTGGATAATTAGACAAAATCCAAATCAATATAAATAATGACAACAAAACCTGCCACTTATTTACAATTTAAAAAAATTTCATCATGTCTTGCAGGTGGTGATTGACATAGTGCAAAAGCGATACTAGATGTTGTTCTAGCGTAATGTTTCTCAAAGAGAGAAAACTTCGAGTTATTAACAAAGACAAACACAAAGGGAATAATATGAAATATTATTAATGAAAAGCTTCAAGATATTTTCATAAACTATGAATAACAAGATTATGGGTGCGTTTGAGATTGTGATTGGCCAACTGTTGTTTAAAAGGTACAGCACTAAAGTGTTTGGTAAACATCAGTTGTAGTCTGTAAGTTATGTTGATATGATTTTTCACTTGTATAATGAAAAATCTATTATATCTTTAATAATTTTGTCAAAATTATCATTTAAAATTTATAGTTACTACATATTATTAACTTTTGTTTAACAGGTATAGTTTTTTTCCCCATCAGTTCTAGCTTTTAGGATACAACACCTCAATCTAAAACGGGACATATATACTAGTAGCTAACTTAATCTAATCTTTCTCAAATAAAAGAAATAATTTAAAATTTTAATAAGACTAAAATTAAAAGACGACTCAAATAAGCATAATAAAACAAGAGAAATCTTAAATAGTAAATATTAAATTGACTTAAAATCTACAATTCCCAATTTAATCTATCCTATATGCTTTCTACATCAATGACGGATTGAAGGTAATGAGATAGGTGGAGGTGGTGATGGACTAGGAGGTGATGAGATGACAGAGTAAGGGTAATGGTGATGCTTGAGAGAGAGTACAAATAGGCATATAAGTTGAAGAAGAGAGAATACAATTAATGTTGGGCTGATGAGATAAATTGAGGAGTCAAATAGAGTACTAAATTTTTATCTCGTTGGATTATCTCATCGACCCTCATTTTTTAGTTTATCTTATTACTTTCCACTAGCCCCCATCTCCTACCCCTTTCTGTACTTCGCGACCATCAGTTCATTGGATTATCTCATCGACCCTCATTTTTTAGTTTATCTTATTACTTTCCACTAACCCTCCATCTCCCACCCCTTTCTGTACTTCATGACCATCAGTTCATCATCTCCACCATTTTGTCAACAATAAGTTTATAATTATCACCCACCACCACCATCTATCTTTTTTTGGTTTTGATTTTGTGTGATAATTTAAAATTTTTCTCAAGTTCAATTTAATATTTGAGTAAGAATTAATATTTAATCCATTATGAATCCTTTAAAAAAAATAAGGGAGAAATGATGCGAAGGATGAGAAGTTAATATATTGAGAGCTTGAGTATAGAAAAAGTATTTATTTTTAATTAATTACTTTTTATTTTCAATAAGGGCAATTTTAAAATAAAATAATATTAATTAAAAAGGTGGAGACTTGTGAGATAAATTAAGAGGGTTAAACATCATCACATAATCAAATGTCATTACTCTGTTGCGAACTATTACACCGATAAGCCTATATATATATATATGTATGTATGTATGTATATGTATATTAAAGCGCAAAGCCCAATACAGAAGTCCAATACAGAAAATTCTAAAAAACAAACTTCCGTAAACATATGGAGAGACAAATTCCCCACTAAAAAATAAAAAGAGGAGTTGACACCCAACTCAATCAAATTATTAGTACAGATAGCGAATGGGTCAAACGACACGTATCCGTACAGCACGACACAACAAGAGCACGTTTCGATAGGGCATACGCCATGACATGTCATGCACGTGGGCTGGGCTGAGCTTAGAATTTTAGGCACGCGGGCCTTGAAAGCAATGCCATGATTAGAGGTGGGCTAAATACGACACGATGAAAAGACTCGCAGTAAGCACGTTTTATTTCTTAATAAAAGTTAATTTAAAATTTTATGATTTTACAAATAATTTGAAATTAAATCTTTTAAATTCATTTAATTCTTGGTGTCAACAAAATACTATCATTGATTTATTTATAATTTATTAAATAAATAATTAATATCATGATTTTAATGAATAAAATTATAAATATAATGATTTTATAAATATGCATTAATATTATTGTGAACTGTGATCTATGACTCTATGTAAGTCCAATTAATAATTAAGTTAACCCCTTAAGAAATTTTTTTTTATTATTATTAACTATTAAAAAAATTCTAATACTATAAGCTCAAACTTAATAATTAATATTACATTCTCTTACTATTATTAGTTTATTATTATTGAATATGAACTTGAATTTTGAATTTTCAATTCTATTAAATTTAAATAAAGGCACATAGACCTAAAAACTACATAAACTTGAAAAAATACTCTAACAACTTGGCATGCACTCTTAAAAAATTAAAAAAAAAGCTTGTGAGTTTTTTTCCTTAGGCAAGGCACGGCACGGCACGTGTGCTAGGCTGGGCCTAAGCCAAAAAGTTTAGGCACAGTACAGTATGACACGAAACACATAGTAGGCACGACACGGCACGGGCACCGGCACACATGAACCTTACTTTGGTGCTTGCCGGCCCATTGACCACCTTTAATTATTAGAAAAAAGAAAAAAACTCACACACTCCAAGATGACAATTTTAGGATAATTCTTTTTTTTCATCATTAATCTCCTGACCAGGTTTAATGTCACAAATTCAATGATCAAGTCAACATTTAGCTTAGGCTTTTGGTGAATTTTGCAACTTCGGAAAACCAACAAACTAGTAGAAGACAACAGAAAGATCCAGCAACGTATATATGATAATATTTTATTGAGTGGACATGTACTAATGAAAATGTTTCTCAAGTTAATAATATTTCGAATGCCAAATTCATTTATTGATTTCGAATTTAAAATTAACATTTGTGCTTATCTTAAGCACTTGTATTGTTACCTAATATATCTAATAGTATTATCCACAAAATATCTATAAAGATTCTTTCCAAATAAAGCTAACAACAATTTTCTTTTCGATCCTTCCTTATCTACAGCCAAGAATTTATTAAATATTTCCATTTATAAACGGATACATTTTCTTCTATAAATATCCTAATGCATAAGCTACGTACTAAATCCCATTATTTCTTCTTCTGTGCCTATTTCATAAGCACTTATTTGCTCATTGCTTTTCTTTGCGTTACACGTGCAGTTGATCTAGATGTAAGGCCAGATGGTCTTGACACTGCAGGAATGAGTAGAAAAAGTTTCCCAGAAGGATTTATCTTCGGAACTACGACGTCGGCGTATCAAGTTGAAGGCATGACTGATAAAGATGGAAGAGGACCTAGCATCTGGGATCCTTATGTCAAGGCTGGTAGTTGAATTTCTTATATCAAAATGTCCTTATCGGAAAGTATATCATTTTAAATTGTGTTATTGTGATATTTATATAGATATTTCACTCATTTCATATTAATTTGGCTTAAAAAGGAAATATTGCAAACAATGCTACTGCTGATTTGATTGTAGATCAATATCATCATTACAAGGTACATATGCTATTTATTTATATTGAATTAGCAACATACTTATCCTAAAAAATTTGAATTGATAAATTAAAACCAAATTAGTTTGGCATACTATTTCTTTCTTAATTTCTGTATAATTTTCATATTTGGTAACTTTTTTTTCGTAAATTATATGTGCAGGAAGATATTGATATCATGGCAAAATTAAATTTTGATGCTTATCAATTTTCAATTTCCTGGTCCAGGATCTTCCCAAGTTAGTATACAGTAATTGTTAATATTATTCTTTTACCCTTCATTTATTTAATTAATTTGGGTTAATTTACCATTAAAAAATTCGGTTGCTTATTACAATAGATTGATTGACTACATGCTTAAAAAAGGTAAATAAATAGCCCCCCAAAAAAAATTAAAAGTTCATTTCATATGCAAATAGAAATAATATTGGATTTTAGGTGTGATATCGTAGGAATTACCCCATATGCAAATCTATATCATTATGACCTTCCGTTAGCTCTTCAGGATAAGTACAATGGTTTGCTAAGCAGTGATATAGTGTAAGTAACCGTTATTGTTACATTTTTTTACCTTAATCTGTGCAATATGAATTAAACTTTTATCTTTGATTACAAGGGCTGATTGTAGATTATTTAAAGCCTTAGGCGATTTTTTTTAATGGGGCCTCTTCTTATTTTGCAACTTTAATTCTCAAAGAAATATAAAATTCCATGTTTAATTCTTGAATTTTAATAGTAATGAAAAGATTTTTAAAAATTTCAAAAACAAAACCTAAAAAAATAGTCAAGAAGATATATTTTTTACTTTCATTAGAATTATTACAAAAATAAACAAACAAATAAATAAGAACAATATTATTTTCAAATAGAATATTTAGAATGGCAGCACATAGAAAGTTGAAATGATGAATTGATTATCAGATAATAGTTATGGACTTTGTATTTTACGAAACTATTTTTTTCATTTTTATATGTACTAATTTTCTTTGCAATGAAAGGAGAAAGAAATTTTTTATCTATTGATTTTATATATTATAAGTTTCTAAGAGAAACTAAAAGGAATGTTGAAAGTCAAATATTTAAATGTTAAAGAATCAAGTTTTCTTTAGGAAACTGAAAATTTAAAGAATTTAATTTTTTCTTGGAAAGACTGATAATAAATAAATTAATGGCTAAATAATATTACTAGTTATATCTCTTTAACATTAAGGTTATCAAAAAATGATTTTCTATAAAAAAAAATTATTAATTGCAATACAGTTGTTAATTATAAAGATGTCTAATAAGCTTTTCTACAATTCATAATTTAAAAAAAAAAGCCTTTGTTAATCAGAAAATTATTAAGAAACTACTAAAAAAATGAGGCCTTTAAGAATATGGGTTTTAAGCAACCGCCTCGTTCATCTATACTTAAAGCCACCCTTGTTAAATTCTTAATTAATCCAAATCTTTCAGGAAGGATTATGCAGATTATGCAGACTTCTGCTTCAAGACATTTGGTGATAGAGTTAAGAATTGGTTCACATTTAATGAACCAAGGGTTATAGCAGCTCTTGGATTTGACAATGGCATAAATCCTCCTTCAAGGTGTTCCAAAGGAATGGGAAATTGCACTGCTGGAAATTCCGCAACTGAGCCATATATTGCTGCCCATAATATGATACTATCACATGCAGCAGCAGTAGAAAGATTCCACGAAAATAACCAAGTAACACATTCATCTTTCGGTCGCTAATTAATTTCAAAGTCACGACAAAAATCTCATTAATATGAACTTGTATCAATTTCAGGAAACACAAAAAGGAAAAATTGGAATTCTTTTGGATTTTGTTTGGTAAGAACCTCTAACGCGATCCAAGGCTGATAATCTTGCAGCTCAAAGGGCAAGAGATTTTCACATTGGATGGTAAATTCTTAGTTCTTATTATCGATATGTGTTTGAGCCGTTAATACATTCTTATTTATTTTGAGTGTTAATTAATCATGGATTATTTTTCAGGTTTCTACATCCTATAACATATGGTGAGTATCCGAGGACAATGCAAGAAATTGTGGGAGAAAGACTTCCGAAATTTACAGATGCTGAAGTTGAGACGGTGAAGGGCTTAATAGATTATTTAGGTGTCAATCAATATACAACTTTCTATATGTTTGATCCTCCTTGGCCTAAACCCAATATCACAGGCTACCAAAATGATTGGAATGTTGGTTTTGCTTGTAAGTATTATCTCTTCCCGTACATATTTTTTCATTTCCTTACCTAATAATAATAAAAATCTTTTGTTCCAATTGTGTAACTTTTTAATTTATATAATTTGTCAAAATTTGTAGATGACCGCAAAGGAGTACCAATTGGTCCCAGGGTAAGCGTAGAATTGACTGAAAAACTCAAAAGATGTCAGATCAAGATCATAATTAATGCCTAATGATCATTGAAAACACAAATTTCTAAATTCGTAAACATTAATTTGCAGGCAAATTCTGGGTGGCTTTACATTGTACCATGGGGAATCTACAAGGCTATAACATATGTAAAAGAAAGATATCAAAGCCCAACTATGATTCTTGCTGAAAATGGTATATGTATTAATAATTATGTGCTTTTTTGTAATTAATATCTATTCATTTTCAATGAATTCGGATAATGATCTATTTGCTGTTATATACAGGTATGATGATCCGGGCAATGTCACATTCCCTCAGGCATTACATGACGCCGCAAGGGTTAATTACTTCAGAGATTATCTGAGCTATCTGAAGAAAGCTGTGGATGATGGAGCGAATCTAATTGGCTACTTTGCTTGGTCATTGCTGGATAATTTTGAATGGTTATCTGGGTACACTTCTAGGTTTGGTATTGTTTATGTTAATTATGATAACCTTAAAAGGTATCTTAAAATTTCTGCATATTGGTTTCAAAAGTTGTTAAAAAGAGACCAGTAAAATTAAAGGGTTTGAATTTTTTTTTTTAGGCTTTTAGCTATAGGTCTATTTTCGTCAATGTTAGTAAGTTGGTTTCCCAATAAACTTCTTAAACTCTCTTTTCTATATTGACTTAAATCTTTTATAATTTGCTCAAGTGTAATGTCAATAACATGTAGGATTTCTTTTTGAGTTGGTTAAAATTTATTAGGAGTCTGAATTTGTACGCTTTATAATTCAGCTCAGAGGTCTACCAATTGAATAGTGCCCTCACCTTCAATTTCAGATCTATCATGTAACATTTAAATAGGATGTTTGGTACGTGAATTCTTATTCCATGAGGATTTGTCTGCGGGATTTAGAACTAAGAATTTGAAACTAGAGTTGGATGGCAGTATTTTTTAACTTGATGGGTTTATGTTATGTTTTAATAATGTTTGAGGTAAATTTGTATTTTTCCTTACGACAGTTTAAGATTTTCTAATTATCCTTTAGTATTAAAATGCTAACTAAAATAGTAGTAAAACTAATACTCGAACAATATACTATATTGAAAGAGTCAAAGTGTTATATAGTTGGTCGAACTTCAAACAATTATGGCCATGAGCTTGAGACAGAGGATTAGGCTGGATTAAGATCCTTATAGGAAAATGAAACGACCCGCCCCGCACCCCCAGGACGAGTCTGTCTAAACTCATAAAAATCGGATCGATAAATATAATAATATATAAGGATTCTACCGAAAAATTCGACAGAACTCCCCTATAAAAACAACATTCTCAAAATTACAATTTACAAAACAACACTCCCAAGAATATCTTAATAACCATCCAAACTTCAAATCCAACTTCTCCAGTCAACATAACACAATCATTCCAAATCACTCCGATATAAAAACAAATATAATGGTTATTCTTAATAACAAAATATACTAATACGTACAACTCACAAAAACTCAAATATTAATATATTAAATCTACGACTCGTAGCACCATCACGTGGTCACAATTACAAATCTATCTACCGATGCTGGGTCGACTGATGTACCTGCAAATCTCCTGTGGGGGGAAAATAATATGATAAAAGAAAAACGTGGTGAGTATAAAACTCAGTGAGTGGATACTAGTTTCTGAAAAATAAATTTATTTAAAAGAATTACTCTCTCTCAAATGAATTCCATCAAAATATCATTTTATCTTTCTCAAACTTTCACATTCTCTTTCAAACCACTTACTTGAGCTACCTTCATTCGATTACCGCTTAATAGGACACTCTCTTGACTTTTATAACTTTCTCTTTCATACTCTTTGGGCTTCTCGCAATGCGTCCCTCACCCACTTATCTCATAACTATATAAACATCTGGAGAGTCCTCCACTAAGCCAGTAACGAATTCAAGCATCCAAGCTAAAACTGTAAAACAATCTTTCTTTCTTTTCAAATCTCATTTGCTAAAATCAACTTTCTCCTTTTCCAAAAAATATGGAAAACATAATGCATTTTCGTGCTCATGCCAATAAAATATTCATACGTATGCCCATGTCAATAAACACATATATCAACATCTCATATCAACACATCACATAAACACATGGGCATAACAAGTAAATCAATATTCGTACATATCTCAAAATAGACTTTTCAAACATGTCAAACGTATATATTGTTTATTGTGATTCGTTTGGAAATCCAGTTTACTTACATAAACATATTTAATTTAAATCAGACACTGAAATACTATATTACATAAATCTGCGTAAAATCGATGGAATCATAATATTTGTCATACCAAATACTGTATATCAAAAGTTATCATCAAACAAGTACCCAGGGGAATGATCTCATCATATCCGGACCTCAACGGACAGGCAATGACGTACAATCTGGGTACCGCCACGCCCCGGAGCCACACGGATAGATAGGGAAAATCTCATATCTCATCACATCAATCTAGTCTAAGCACACGGCCCAAAGCCTCTGTGTGTACTCAGACGGCCCCAAAGGCCTGTATATCATCTGTATCATCTGTCTCATTGTATCTCAACAGCTGTCTGTATCTCATATCAGTATATCTGTACTCATCATACTGCATGCATATGCCCCCAAAAGGCAAAAGCGCCCAACACACGGCCCAAAGCCTCTATGTGTGTCAGACGGGCCCCAAAGGCCTCTATCTCATCTCATCTATATCTCTGTATTCATCTCATATTAACTGTTTCTCTGAATCTGGAGGGGAGGGTACTGTTTAACAATTTTTCAAATAACATTTAAAACAAATGTACGAAAACATATAATCTCATCTGAAATCTCATTCTCCTTTCTTCAACATTTATTCAAATCTCATACAAATCTAAAATCTGAAATCTCATACAAATGTATCAAATCCATTCAATTCTATATCAAGCATTTATTCAAAAACAGTAATAAAATCATTATTCAAACTCTTTCTCAGTAATAATAAAATCAACACATGTAAATAAATTCACTTTTCTAGAATCATTAAATCGAAGCATCAAATACTTATTTTTTTAAAACATACTGCACTGTATTATAAAATCAACATATACTTCTAAAAATAAGTTTTGTATATTCCACTCACAGTGACGATGACCAGACTCGGTATCAACGACGTCCGCGGGTTGATTCTCGTTCGCGGATCCTCCTAATCAAGGAAATGACATAATTATTCTCCGAACAACTAGTATAACATAATACTTCTCGAAACGAATATATAACAATAATAATTATTATCGCATGTACATAATTACCAAAATACCCCTACATGCCAAAATTACCAAAATGCCCTCAACATCATTATTTAACCAACATATCCGTAAAAGCTTCAATTACCAAATTATTCTCAACTCGAATAACTGAAATAATCACAATGTCCGAAATTACGAAATTACCCTTGGAGCGTAAAATTACCGAAATGTCCTTAACAACTTAAATTACCGAATTATCCTCGAAATCACAATTACCTTACTGTCCTAACCTCAAATTACCAATTTACCCACTGATTTCACAAATTACAAAATCACCCCCAAAGTTTCATGAAATTACCGAAATGCCCCTGCCGGTCAACGGTGACCGGACTTCAGTCAACGGCGACGGGGAGCTTAGGTCTGGTAGTCCCGACCGTCGTGAGTCCAATGGTGGCGGCGGTGAAGCTCCACGCGCGCTACCGGTGGCGGATCGAGCTCCCCAAAACCGCGAGCTTCCAAGAGCAAATCGGCGGCAATCCAGCCGATTCAGGTGACGGGGTCGGTCGTAAAATGATGCTGGTGAGCTGAGGAACAAGATCCAAGTGGTGGCGTGCCAAAAACCCGACGAAATCGACGGCGACGAAAACGGGTTCGGCCGCGAGTTTTCGGGCTTCAACCGGCGGCGTTCCAGGTGGTTTCCGGCGACGAGGATGGCAGGGATACGTTGCTTGTCTCTCAAGCTTCAAAACGGTACCAAGCACGGCCGGTGAGGTGGCCGGAAATGGGAGATCCGACCGGGTCAAAGTCGCGGGTCACGGGTCGGGTTCTCGGGTCAACGGGTCAAAATCTCTCTCTCTCTCTTTTGTCTCCCTCTCTCTTCATTTCCCAAAAATGCAAACAGTTCCTCCCGTCTAATTTATAGAATCCAGCTCTTTTTTTTTTTTTAAACTTAATACAAATTAAGCTTATACCGAATCCGTAACGGAGCTAAAATCCGATCACTCGAGCTCTTAATCGCGCTCAATTAATCTCGATTCGAAGCGGAAAAATTAAATCGTACACTTGATTAAGAAAATCAAAGTGCATATGTTACAATCTCCCCCCCTTATAAAAATTTCGTCCTCGAAATTTACATACTTGATAAGAAGGGATAGGGATATTGAGCTCGCATCAAGTTCTCGCATTCCCAAGTAATCTCTTCTGTTACATGGTTCTTCCACAACACTTTACTAACACTTTACTAGCGGAAAAGTTTTTGAACGCAAAACTTGCTGCCTCAGTTCTAGTATTTCCATGGGCTGTTCTTTATAAGTCAAATCTTCTTTCAGCTCAATTGGTTGTCTCGATAATACATGACTAGAATCATACACGTACTTCCGGAGCATTGAGACATGAAACACGTCGTGGATTCTAGATAACTCAGGTGGTAAAGCTAATCGGTATGCCAACGGACCAATACGCTCCACGATCTCATATGGTCCAATATAACGTGGACTTAGCTTCCCACGCTTCCCAAATCGAACTACCCCTTTCCAAGGAGATATCCGTAGGAAAACCTTATCACCCGCTTCAAATTCAAGTTCACGTTTATCTGCATATCTCTTTTGTCTGCTTTGGGCTACCTTTAATCTTTCCCGAATAAGTTGTTTATTCTCATTAGTATTCTGAGCCAATTCGAGACCAAAAAAGCTTCCGCTCTCCAACCTCATCCCAACATACGGGAGTTCTACATTTTCTGTCATATAAAACCTCATAAGGTGCCATCTCAATGCTAGCTTGATAACTGTTATTATAAGCAAACTCCATCAAGGGTAAATAAATGTCCTAATTACCCTTAAACTCCAAAACACAAGTTCGTAACATATCCTCTAGGGTTTAAATAGTACGCTCTGACTGACCATCGGTCTGTGGATGAAAAACTGTACTAAAATTCAACTTGGTACTCAAGCCTTTTTGCACATCCTCTTTCAACTTTAGTAACTGCAATTCCTGATCTTGCATCTGATGAATCTTGTCAATCAAAGTCAACCTAACTCGAAAGTTAGTTATCAAAACTCCACGATTATCAGTATTCATCTCGAGTCCCAAAGATCTTAACTCGATCAATAATGGCACATATTTCACTCGCAAATGAGTGATAGAGCTGGAAGACTTCCTACTTAGTGCATCCGCTACCACATTTGCTTCTGCCTTAAAGTCTGCAGAACAGTCCGCAAGTGTTCCTCATATTCTTCCTGACTTTGAGAATACACTAAAATGTCATCAATACGCGAAAGTGGATATTTATGATGCACGGTACTTTTTTTTTTTTTATTTACAATCCACAGTAACATAGTGAGATGTAAGCCAATCCATGCCCAAAATGACATCGAAATCTCGAATGTCTAAAATAATCAAATTCGCCTTAAATTCATACTCACCCAATCGAATCATACGATCTCGATACGCTCTCTCCACAAGTAGTGACCCTCCGGTAGGTGTACTAACAACCAAACCATAATCTAACAATTCAGGCTCCCTCTCTATATGCATAACAAATGCACAAGAAATAAAAGAATATGCGGATCCAGGATCAATAAGAATGAGCACCATGGCCAAAGATAGATAATATACCCATAATAACTTCTGGTGTAGCATGAGCCTCCTGCTGAGTCAAGGCAAAAACTCGAGCCTGAGTACGAGGTCGACCAGGTTGACCTCTCTGACTTGGAATGGCAGCCTGACTTCTAGATATGGAACCCCCTGTCTGCATATCCCTTTGACTCTGAACTGGTCCAATATGAAATTGATACTGTGGGGTTGTCCCTCGGGCAGAACTGTCACCCTGAGATAAAGTGGGGCAGAACCTCTTAATATGTCCAGGTTGTCCACATAAATAGCACACATTGTCTCCCATACGGCATTGGCCCTGATGGTTTCTACCACACGAAGGGCAAGAGGTCTGTTGTATACCCCTACGGTATCCTCCGCTATTCCTGTCATACTGCCCCTGAGCCCTAACATTACTCCCCACTGATGGTTGTGCTGAACTGTGACTGGCAACCTGTCTCTGATCTCCTCTGTTACTAATACTCTGATTCATTTGTGCACCAGCAGAGTAATTTGTATGTGAGCCTCTCTTCGGCGGTCTGCTGCTCGGGCCACCCTCTGCCCAACTTCGGCTACGTTTTTGTTTCTGAGCCTGACCTTTATATCCCTCAGAGATACTGTGCTCTACTCTCTTAGCTGCCTCAACTACCTCAGCAAATTCAGTGTACCGTGATGCTATCACAGTAGTGCGAATCTCAAATCGGAGACCCTCCTCAAAACGCCTGCATCTCTCCCTCTCATCACCAACTACTGAAGTGGCAAACATAGAAAGATCCAAAAATTTATTCTCATACTCTTCTACTGTCATAGATCCTTGAACCAGACGAAGGAATGCACTCCGCTTAATATCCTGATAAACAGTAGGAAAATAATGATCGTAGAATTCCTTACGAAAAATAGCCCATGTAAGCGCAACATGCCCTTGGTATCTACGCTCTACTGTTTGCCACCATTGATAAGCTCTATTCTCAAGCAGAAAAGTGGCAAATAAAAGTCTATCTTCCTCTGAGCATCTCATCATATCAAAAATACGTTCTAATTTACTAAGCCACGACGCTGCCTCAGGTGGATCACCGGAACCATGAAAAATCTGAGCCCCTAAACTTCGTACACGCTCAATGGTATTTGCATGACCGACGTGCGGATGAGTCTGATTCTGTACCACTGTAGTCACAATCTGAGCTAATCTATCAATCGACTGTTCACTGTTCGGAGCATTACCTGGTGCCTGTTGCACAAGCTCATGCGTTGAAGATTCAACTATTCTCTCACCTACGGGACAATTTTCCCCCGCAGGTACATCTCCTGAAGTCAACCCAGCTACTAGTCTAGTACGGCCTCGACCACGACCACGTCGACGACCACGTCTATTGCTACGACGAATCATGATGGTGCCTACAAAATATCACTTCCGACTTAATAACCATAAAACTTACTCTATTTACGATAATAAAGTCTACAGAATCTATAACCATGCTCTGATACCAACTGAAACGACCCGCCCCGCACCCCCAGGACGAGTCTGTCTAAACTCATAAAAATCGGATCGATAAATATAATAATATATAAGGATTCTACCGAAAAATTCGACAGAACCTCCCCTATAAAAACAACATTCTCAAAATTACAATTTACAAAACAACACTCCCAAGAATATCTTAATAACCATCCAAACTTCAAATCCAACTTCTCCAGTCAACATAACACAATCATTCCAAATCACTCCGATATAAAAACAAATATAATGGTTATTCTTAATAACAAAATATACTAATACGTACAACTCACAAAAACTCAAATATTAATATATTAAATCTACGACTCGTAGCACCATCACGTGGTCACAATTACAAATCTATCTACCGATGCTGGGTCGACTGATGTACCTGCAAATCTCCTGTGGGGGGAAAATAATATGATAAAAGAAAAACGTGGTGAGTATAAAACTCAGTGAGTGGATACTAGTTTCTGAAAAATAAATTTATTTAAAAGAATTACTCTCTCTCAAATCAATTCCATCAAAATATCATTTTATCTTTCTCAAACTTTCACATTCTCTTTCAAACCACTTACTTGAGCTACCTTCATTCGATTACCGCTTAGTAGGACACTCTCTTGACTTTTATAACTTTCTCTTTCATACTCTTTGGGCTTCTCGCAATGCGTCCCTCACCCACTTATCTCATAACTATATAAACATCTGGAGAGTCCTCCACTAAGCCAGTAACGAATTCAAGCATCCAAGCTAAAATTGTAAAACAATCTTTCTTTCTTTTCAAATCTCATTTGCTAAAATCAACTTTCTCCTTTTCCAAAAAATATGGAAAACATAATGCATTTTCGTGCTCATGCCAATAAAATATTCATACGTATGCCCATGTCAATAAACACATATATCAACATCTCATATCAACACATCACATAAACACATGGGCATAACAAGTAAATCAATATTCGTACATATCTCAAAATAGACTTTTCAAACATGTCAAACGTATATATTGTTAATTGTGATTCGTTTGGAAATCCAGTTTACTTACATAAACATATTTAATTTAAATCAGACACTGAAATACTATATTACATAAATCTGCGTAAAATCGATGGAATCATAATATTTGTCATACCAAATACTGTATATCAAAAGTTATCATCAAACAAGTACCCAGGGGAATGATCTCATCATATCCGGACCTCAACGGACAGGCAATGACGTACAATCTGGGTACCGCCACGCCCCGGAGCCACACGGATAGATAGGGAAAATCTCATATCTCATCACATCAATCTAGTCTAAGCACACGGCCCAAAGCCTCTGTGTGTACTCAGACGGCCCCAAAGGCCTGTATATCATCTGTATCATCTGTCTCATTGTATCTCAACAGCTGTCTGTATCTCATATCAGTATATCTGTACTCATCATACTGCATGCATATGCCCCCAAAAGGCAAAAGCGCCCAACACACGGCCCAAAGCCTCTATGTGTGTCAGACGGGCCTCAAAGGCCTCTATCTCATCTCATCTATATCTCTGTATTCATCTCATATTAACTGTTTCTCTGAATCTGGAGGGGAGGGTACTGTTTAACAATTTTTCAAATAACATTTAAAACAAATGTACGAAAACATATAATCTCATCTGAAATCTCATTCTCCTTTCTTCAACATTTATTCAAATCTCATACAAATCTAAAATCTGAAATCTCATACAAATGTATCAAATCCATTCAATTCTATATCAAGCATTTATTCAAAAACGGTAATAAAATCATTATTCAAACTCTTTCTCAGTAATAATAAAATCAACACATGTAAATAAATTCACTTTTCTAGAATCATTAAATCGAAGCATCAAATACTTATTTTTTTAAAACATACTGCACTGTATTATAAAATCAACATATACTTCTAAAAATAAGTTTTGTATATTCCACTCACAGTGACGATGACCAGACTCGGTATCAACGACGTCCGCGGGTTGATTCTCGTTCGCGGATCCTCCTAATCAAGGAAATGACATAATTATTCTCCGAACAACTAGTATAACATAATACTTCTCGAAACGAATATATAACAATAATAATTATTATCGCATGTACATAATTACCAAAATACCCCTACATGCCAAAATTACCAAAATGCCCTCAACATCATTATTTAACCAACATATCCGTAAAAGCTTCAATTACCAAATTATTCTCAACTCGAATAACTGAAATAATCACAATGTCCGAAATTACGAAATTACCCTTGGAGCGTAAAATTACCGAAATGTCCTTAACAACTTAAATTACCGAATTATCCTCGAAATCACAATTACCTTACTGTCCTAACCTCAAATTACCAATTTACCCACTGATTTCACAAATTACAAAATCACCCCCAAAGTTTCATGAAATTACCGAAATGCCCCTGCCGGTCAACGGTGACCGGACTTCAGTCAACGGCGACGGGGAGCTTAGGTCTGGTAGTCCCGACCGTCGTGAGTCCAATGGTGGCGGCGGTGAAGCTCCACGTGCGCTACCGGTGGCGGATCGAGCTCCCCAAAACCGCGAGCTTCCAAGAGCAAATCGGCGGCAATCCAGCCGATTCAGGTGACGGGGTCGGTCGTAAAATGATGCTGGTGAGCTGAGGAACAAGATCCAAGTGGTGGCGTGCCAAAAACCCGACGAAATCGACGGCGACGAAAACGGGTTCGGCCGCGAGTTTTCGGGCTTCAACCGGCGGCGTTCCAGGTGGTTTCCGGCGACGAGGATGGCAGGGATACGTTGCTTGTCTCTCAAGCTTCAAAACGGTACCAAGCACGGCCGGTGAGGTGGCCGGAAACGGGAGATCCGACCGGGTCAAAGTCGCGGGTCGCGGGTCGGGTTCTCGGGTCAACGGGTCAAAATCTCTCTCTCTCTCTCTTGTCTCCCTCTCTCTTCATTTCCCAAAAATGCAAACAGTTCCTCCCGTCCAATTTATAGAATCCAGCTCTTTTTTTTTTTTTTAAACTTAATACAAATTAAGCTTATACCGAATCCGTAACGGAGCTAAAATCCGATCACTCGAGCTCTTAATCGCGCTCAATTAATCTCGATTCGAAGCGGAAAAATTAAATCGTACACTTGATTAAGAAAATCAAAGTGCATATGTTACAGAAAAAAACATATAAATAACTATTTTTTTATTCGAGTCTGGAGAAAATCTAAGTGTATCCGTTAAGCAATCAAATTAGGGAGGAAAAAAAAGGTGTTGGTCGTTAAGTGATATAATTTTTTATTTATTAGTCTATAAAATTTACATGTTAATTGTTGAAGACTTAATAAAATATAAGTTACTATTAAAATAATTAGTCTTTGCAACGGTTAAAGATAATGAAAATCTAAGTGTATCCGTCAAGCAATCTAATTAGGGGTAAAAAAAGGCGTTGGTCGTTAAGTGATATAATTTTTTATTTATTAGTCTATGAAATTTATATGTTAATTGTTGAAGACTTAATAAAATTTAAGTTATTATTAAAATAACTAGTCTTTGCAACGATGTCAAACTTTCTACAGAATTCTTATGTCATTGCTGTTTTCTTATAACTTACGTACTTCGCAAATTAACATTTAATAAAACACTTCCAAGTAAGAGGTTCATTAGAGATCTATAACATCTTTATTCTTTGAATTAACGTAGTATTCTTCAGGAATTTGAATCATAAAATTGAAAGTGTGAAGTCGGAGTGAAAGTAGATTATTTATTTACGATGAAATAGGAACATGAATTCAGAATTATAATCTCATATATGCGTTTACATTGTCTAAATGTAAATGGTTTCAAATTACAGTTTTATCCTTATTTAAAAAATTATAGTTTTTAATTACAAAATTAATAAAATATATATTTGAAAAATTACATATTTATTTTATTATATTTGTAAATTAATAATAATTATTAATATTCTTAATTATGTAAATCACAATTTTTAATTTTAATATTAATTATGTAATTTGATAAGAACAACACAAATGGAACATTATTAATAATAATATAGTAAAAGATTAATATTTTTTAGAATAAACTATTTATTATTATTAATTATTAATATTAAATCAATATAATCATATTATATTTAAATAAGTTTAATAATAACTTATTAAAATGGATGGGGTCTGTGGAGTAGGATGACTACTCTTTCTTTAAAATATGTAAGTAAACAATAAAGTGGGGGGATTCCTCACTCCCACTATAATAAGTAAACATAATATAATTTCTTATGAAAAGTCTGCAGAGTAAGCTTATAAATTTCTTTGGCAAAGAGTTAAGAAACAAAGAGTAACACTATCAATAGTTCAATAATCAAAATTGTTCATCTTTTTTAAAAAAAGATCCATACTTGGACTGATTATGTATTATATATAAATGATTTTAGCAATATAGTTTAGAATAATTCTTCGGAATTATAGGGAGAGTTTTAACTAGCTAGGAGTGTCAATTTGTGTAATTGTATTGTATTCGTGTCTATCTTATTTGTGTTGTATCAAATTTAAGCAAATATAGAAATGACCATTTATTAATCGTGTAGAAACATCAAAACACGAATATGACCATTTATTAATCATGTTAATAGTGTTTACTCATTTAACATGTTTAATAAAAATAAAAATTAATTTCAAAATAACTAATATGTCAATATTATTATTAAAAATAGGTCATAAATAAGTTAATATGACATAAATATGGATAAATAGGTTATAAGACATTATGAATATGACACAAGTTATTAATTTCATGGTTGATATATATATATATATATAAACATGTAATTATGATCAGGTGGTCCAACATGAATACGACATTATTATTTATTTTGTCATGTTGTGCCATATTAATCCATTTATTAATCGTGTCAATATTTGTCAACATGAATATGAAAAAATCGTATTAAATCCATATCATACAATCGTGTCATAACCTATTTTGCCATCTTCAGTTTTAATGGATCCATCTTAATGTTAGCAAAAGAGAAAGCTCAAATCCTTTTGGTATTAGGTGAATAATTTTTTTTTTTGGGTGAAGTGTTTACTAACTTAATACCAATTTTAATTTGCCTCAAGGATGAAATTTTAATTTCCAAATCAAAACTTCATACTACAAGATAATGGGATTTCATGGGGTTTTCCCCAATGAATAGAAAGAGCAACAACAATGGAAAGTGATGTTGTGATTGGAATGTAAGACACTAAAATTGTGGCAGGGTTTGAAAGTTTTTGTGCAGATATGCGTTCGTGGACTAAAATGAAGAAACTGGAGAAGTAGAGAGCTATTGTGCAGATTGACTTCAGTTGATGGGGTCTGTTTGATATTTTCTACTGACGTGGCACTAGTTCGTTATAATCTGTTATAACGAAGCCCAGAACTCAGATATAAAAGCTGGCTGATGGGTGGTGCCTAATATAGAGTTCATATCATCTTCGTTTGTTCATCATTTTGCAAGGAATTTGTTTCTTTGTAATCTATGCACAATCTTCTGTAAATCGAGTGTAATTGACTCAGTTCTTGATCAATAGTAATGAGCAAATTTTCCTTCTAATTTCGCTGGTCCGTGTACAAGTTCTACTTTCTGGAATTGCTTGGTTATTCTGATTTCTTGATTTAATCTTGTTCTTGGTTATTCTACTTATCAAGATTAGTGTGTCTTGCTGTGTTTTAGGCTTAGAAAGTCTTAATAGTTTTAATAACATTGTAGCTGTTTTAAAAACCATTTTCTCTTCATTGTCATCAGAAATCTTCTCCTTCACTAGTAATGACAAAAATAAACTAAAATCATCTTGATCATAAAAAAATCTTTTTTTTCTTTATCATGTTTCAAAAATGGCAGCATGACAGCAGAGATAAAAGCTGAAAATTTGAGAGAGAGAGTGAAAAAGATTAAGATTGAATTACTTATGTGTGAGAGAGAAAAATTTAAAATTTTCTCTATTGCTTTTTGAAAAATAAAATCTTGAAAGGATAATGAGAAGAAAAAAATATGTAATTTTTGTTTTTAAATTTTTTTAAACATGTCTATATATTATTAGTCAGTGATTCCAACGTCAGATGGTGATATGGAACTTTCAATATACTATAGAATTTCTCGATGAGATGTGCGTATTTATTTTTTTAAAAAAATTAGCATACAAGTGGTAATTATATAAAATTTAACTATACATACCATACATGTATGAATTAATTTTATTACCTTTAATGTATTTTAGAATTTCACATCGAGAGAAAGGGAAAATAAGAAATCTAAATTCACAATTATTATTGTATTTCAGCTGGGATTTTTTTTTGAAAAAAAGATAGAATAATAAAACAAAATCATTTACTTAATGTGAAAAAGTGTTCATAATTTTCATGTAATTATGAAAGACTCCCCACTCGGTCAGATTGTTTATAGGTCAATTGATTAAAAATCTGAACTTGTTTGATAACAGGAAGGAATTGGGTTTGGTCTTTGAATTTCATTAATTTCAATTCATTGACAGTAAAATAGTTTAATCTTTCATTTCTAAATTAAAAAAATGAAATAATTCAAAGAAATAAGAAAAAAGAGTGACTATAAATTGGTTATTTATGTGAACTACTTAGGTATTTAAACTAAAACTTATCATTGTAGTAGAATATATATACATTTTTTACAAATAAGGTACAATATGTGCTCCTTTGATTTGATGTAAATTTTTTTCTTCAATAATATCAGGGATCTCAATATTGTAATGCAATGTTTACCTATTTATTAGATAATGGATCTTGTAAAATTATTGAATTACCATTTAATAGATGAATATTACATCTGTTGAGATTTCAACTGAGACCAAGATAGATATTAGAGTACTTAACACTGCTCTTTTTTCGTATGTATCAATGAACTCTTTTAGAATACTATTAATATTTTTTTCTGATTATGCCCTTCCTCTTAGTACGTAAGCCCAAGACCTCATCATTTAGTCAAGGAGGATGAGACAGTGAATAGAAAAGTTAATTACACTCACTTTCACCATAAGAAAAATCGGCAGAAATCACATACTTTTGCTCAGGACTCGGGATCTCGTACCGAATTGAACGGTAATTGCTCCATATTTTTAGAATTGATTAAAAATTAGTCAAAATTCGATATGAAATTAATCCCGATTAACATTTCGAGACAAAATCTAGGCGGCCAAGGCTGGACTAGGATATGGGCTTCTGGCCTAAGTTATTTATTGGAGTGATGATACAGTCACAAATTTTTATAGAAATTTATCTTGTAATAACTGATGTGATATTAATTTATTAGTTAAATAAAATATAAAATAATAGAAATAAATCATGTAGGCCAAAAGATATTTAATTCAACTAATAAATTAATGTCATATCAGTTTGTACAAAATAAAATTATATAAAAGTCTGTGACTATATCATTACATCATTTATTTATTTTAAAAACAAACTAGGAGTATTCTTTGAAATTTAGCCTTTTCTATGTAAAATTAATGTTGACCACTTATAAGTTCATCTATTTGTATTTTATCCTATCATTTTCATTTCTATTCATTTTGGTCCTAATGGAACAAAAATTCTAATTCTGACCCTACCACTTGGGCTCTTAAAATTCAGTTGGGATCCCAATTCTACTTTCTTATTTATTTTATAGATTCATTTAACTGAAAAAATAGTCATTCAAACCAAAATCATTTAGTTAAATCAAGTGAATTCAATTTAACCCACGCCTAGGTCAACAACTTGCAATCTTTTTTTTTCCTTCTACTTTTAAATAATTAAACAAAAAAAATTGATAACCTAAATAAAAATCCACACCTTATAATATTGTCCTCACTAAGCCACTATCAATGAATTTACAATCAAACCTTTAAAATTAGGTTGAGATATTGGTATGGAATCAAGATTGACAATTGCCAAACCGCTCCTTTTGTTGCATCCCTGACAACAAGGTTTTCTATTTGCATATCCAAAAACATATATATGCTAAAATTAGTAGCAGAAGTGAACTAGGGGTGGGTGTTTGGTTCGGGTTAACGCGAATTGAATCGAACCCGAAATTTATTTCAGGTTCGGATTGGTTTGGGTTAACTGGTGAAACCCGAATGGGTTGAAAACTTCAACCCATTCGGGTTAAATTTCAACCCGAACCGAATTTTCAATCCGTTCGAGTTGAAGTTTTTTTTAATTTAGTTTTTAAATTAAAAATATATATACATAATACAACATTAAACCAAAGATTAAACCAAAAAAAATCCCTAAACAAATCTCACTCTCACTGAGCAGCAGCAGCAGCCAATAGCCCCGATGACAGCAGCAGCCAACAGCCTCGTCGATCCAGCTCCAACAGACAGCAACCGTTCACCGCAGCCCACTTGCCGTTAGCCAGCACGCCTCGCCCGCAATTACGCTTCACCGCAGGTCCGTAGCCCACTCGCGTCCCACTCAACCCAGCGTAGTCTCGATTTGCCAAGTGCCGACGTTGTAGCTGCTCCGACCTCCGAGATCAAGGTTTTTCTTGCCTTGCCGATGCTGTAAGCCTGTAAACTACTGGCTTCGGTTTGTATGTGGATCTGTGGATGTGCAATAGTGCAAGTTCTGGAAAAATGATTTGGCCGTGTGGGGGGCTTCTCTGTCAACTGTCATCTATTGGATGACAGAGTTGTGAAATAGAATGGTGGATGCAAGAGGCCCGACAGACTCTGTTTTTTGGTGTAAATACACATGGATTGTTTGTTGGATTAACCAAAATTTAAAAAAATTGGCAAAAACTTCAGCTCTCGCGTGATGCCTGTTACTGATGTGAATCAGTAAGCTCGGTTTTGATGCTGGATGGTCACGGATGACCTTTAAATATTTATGAGACTTAAAATTATTATGTTCATAGAAATATGCTGCAAGTTATGTAATATTTATCTGTTGTAAGTTAGCAATTTCCTGGTTTTGTATTAGTTGAGGGTAAAATTTTTTTATTTTATTCTATCAAGGTACCAACAAATCTTGTTATTAGTTAACTGAATATCTAATCAACTACTAGTTCTTACAAAATTTTTTAAAAAACTAAATATTAAAAAAACACAATCTCTGGATAAAACACAACTAGAATCTTTATAAATTGTTGGTTTCTCTTATGACAGTCATCTAGTGTTGTATGGTACAAATCTGAAAACATTAATTTGGGGAAGCCACATGCTATTGTGATTAGTTAAAATAGTAGTTAATTAGCTATAATTGGTTACAACAATTGATCTGAGCTTCAGCTTTGTATATAGAGGAACCTCTTGTTCATATATATTTCCACATGTTGTTGTTGTTATTGTAGTTATTATTAATTAAATTATGAGAACCTAATGCGATCATGTTATGGATTTATGATTCAGATGTCTGATAGTGATGGCTCAATAGTTCATGAAAACATCCAATCCACTGAATCTAATGAAGTTAGTAATATATCACCAACGGCTATGGGAGCCCAATTTGAATCAAATAGGAAGAGGTTATCGAGGACATCATCAAAACCACCTCAGCCAAGAAAAGTGATGGCTTCGAGACCAAAGGTGTGGCAAAATTTCACTAAATTGCTAGAAGATTATAATCGGTGTAAGTGCAACTACTGTGGCCAAGAATATTCATGTAAATCTACTGATGGGACTAGTAGTTTGTCGAACCACTTGAAAAGGTGTTAGAATATGAAAGTTATTTACAAAATCAAGCAGCTTTAAGTCAAGAAACTATTAGTGTCGGTAATGAAGAGGTTGGTCAGGTTGTGGTTAGGGGGTTTAATCAGGAGGTTATTAGAAGAGCAACTGCTAAAATGATTATTCTTGATGAATTGCCATTTTCGCATGTGGAGAATTCTGGGTTTAGACATTTTTGCAGTGTTGCATGTCCTAGGTTTATAGTCCCATCTCGTAGAACCATTACTAAGGATATCCTTGACATATTTCTATCAGAAAAGGCTTCGTTGAAGAGTTTATTATGTGATAATAAGCAAAGAGTGTCTCTCACTACGGATATTTGGATTTCCATCACGACGGCCAGTTATATGGTAATAACAGCACACTTTATTGATCAAGATTGGCAATTACGCAGGAGGATCATCAGTTTTAACACAATTTCTGATCATAAGGGGGAGACGAGTGGTAAGCAACTCGAGAAATATTTGCTTGCTTGGGGTATAGAGAGGGTGTTCACAGTCACTGTGGACAATGCAAGTGCAAATAAAGTTTCCATTACCTATTTGATAAATAAATTGAAGACTTGGAGAGATGGTGCATTGGTGTTGAATGGTGACTTTATCCATGTACGTTGTTGCGCACATATCATGAATCTTATTGTTAATGAGGGGTTGAAAAAACTAGATAACAGTATTATTAGTATCCGCAATGCTATGAAGTATGTAAGATCATCTACTACGAGATTGAAAGCATTTCAAATTCGTGTAGAGCAAGAAAAGATCTTGGGGAAGAATGGTCAGCCTTCTAGAGGAAGTGTGGTTTTAGATTGTCCAACTAGGTGGAATTCCACATATACCATGTTAACGACGACATTGAAGTTTAAATCGGCATTTGATCGAATGGCATATGAGGATAAGCTTTATGATGCTTATTTTCGTGAAGAAGAAGGGAGAAAAAAAGTTGGACCACCAGGAAGTTATGATTGGAATAATGCTCGTCTAATGGTCAAGTTTTTGAGGATTTTTTATGAGGCCACACTGTCATTTTCTTCTTCATTGAGGGTGACATCTAGTACGTGCTACAATGAGATATGCAAAGTTGAAAAGGCTTTGAATACAATGACGGATAGCCTTGACCCACACATTAGTATGATAGCAAGTAGCATGAAGGAAAAATTTGAAGAGTATTGGGAGGGGTCTTCGAAGATAAACAAGTTGTTGATCATTGCTTCTATATTAGATCCACGAGGGAAAATGAATTTTGCAACACTTTGCTTTGAGACTTTATATGGCAAAGATAGTGCAAAATGTGCTGAGATGAAAGATGTGGTGAAGGATGTGCTAAACAAGCTTTTTGAAGCATATAGTGCTCAACACTTAAAACTAAGTGCTAGCGCAAGTGCAAGTGCATTTTCGAGTGAAAGTGTGAGTGCATTTCTGAGTGAAAGTGCGAGTGTTAGTGCTAATAGTGGGCTGAATTTTATGGATGAAGACGATGAGGTATTTGAGGACACTTTCTCCAAATACACTGAGATGGTTGCTGTCACTAGAGATCACATAGAATTGTCAAATGAACTAGATCTTACTTGATAGAATCGGTTGAATATCAAGCGCCTAATGCATTGGGGGCTCCATTTGATATTTTATTGTGGTGGAAAGCTAATAGTTCGAAATACCCAATTTTGTCGCAAATAGCTAGAGATGTACTTGCCATTCCAGTATCTACAGTTGCATTTGAGTTCGCCTTTAGCACAGGAGGTCGTATTTTAGATGAATATAGGAGTTCTATGACTCCTGATATGGTGGAAGCATTGATACTGACACAAAATTGGTTGCGAACTTCACTTTTTGTTGATTCAACGACAAACCTTCAAGTGTTGGTGGAGGAAAACGAGTTTATAGATGCTCTTACAGAAGGTATAAATATTAATGATTATTTTTTTAAATATTTGTTTACTTTAAGTTAATAGTTATTTACTTCAATTCTTTTTATTTTATGTAGAGCTTCGAAAATTGACACAAGCGGAACATCCAAACATTCAAATATGAAGATGTTTTGCTGCAACAGTAAGTATATAATTATGTATATCGATTTGGATCAAACTTAATAATCGTTTACAATTAAGGCGTAGTCATAATACAAATATGCTACTAGTAAAATAAAAAGACTTGTTTGGAATATTTGGAATTGAGAGTTTTAAATTATTGAAATGTTATTAAAGATGATTTGTAGTTGATATTTGTTGTTAAGGATGTTTGGAATTGAGATTTTTGGATTTTAAGTGATTATTATAATTTTTGGATTAAATCGTTCCTTAAGGATATTTGAAATGTTTGGAATTGAGATTTTTAAATTGTTTAAATGTTATTAAGAATGATTTGTAGTTGATAATTATTGTTAAGAATGTTTGGAATTTAAATTTTTAGATTTTAAGTGGTGGTTGTTAGAATTTTTAGATTAAATTGTTCCAACCCGAACTAACCTGAATTATTCTAACCCGAACTAACCCAAATTAACCCGAACCGAAAGTTTAACCTGAATTATCAACCCAATCCAATCCGAATTGCCAACCCAAACCGAATTAAATTCAGTTCGGTTTGGTTCGGGTTGGCATTTTCAACCCGATTGGGTTCAATTCTGCAATTTGAATGGGTTGAAACCCAAACCGAAATCCAAACAACCAGAACCGAAATCCGATTTGCCCACCCCTAAGCAGAACTATAGGAGAGATGAGAGGGGTGGTTTGTGAGTGATATTGAAACTTTTAAGCATTTAAGTGTATTCAAGTAAACCTTATGAGGAATAAGAGATATTTTCAGCATGTATAGATTCAATTTACTAAAGCCCCCTTCGTTTGACTACAAAAATACAATGAAACTGGTGGGGCACTGTTCCTTGAGGTTTTAGAACTGTTAATGTGGCTTCGCAGCCCCTCTGAACTGTAATTACTGCTCTATTAATTTCTTGTAATCACATTTCAATTTTGTAATAATTCTGATAACTGTAATATACTACATTTTATTCATTAATTTGTTTATTGCTTGGAGAGCAGGACTGGGGAGTCATTTCAACAGCCTGAATTATTTGATTTTGATCACATTCATGCCGAGTCGAGTATTTCAAGTCGTACTGCTATTCTTTATGGAGCTCTTGGATCTGATTGCTTTAAGGAGTTTCACATCAACTTAGTTCAAGCTACCAAAGAGGTCCGCTGCATATTCTTTAAAGATTCTTTTTATTGTCATATTTTTTTGGACATTGATATAATTGATTTCTGGTGTTAGTTTTGTTGCTATATGAAATGGACTGTTTCTTCAAGAAATTCATGGACTTGTTTATTATGAAGTTAATTAAGGTTAATAATTGTGATTTTGTAAAATCTTCTATCTGAGGATGCTCCTGTATTGAATGAGAAGGCAATCGTAAATGGTTTCTGTCATCACATCTATGAGTATGGGAAAGTTTTGACCCATCATCATTTGGGATGACTTGGGGATTCTCTTTTCATTTGTTAAGTGATATTTTAGTGTTAATCCGATTGTACATAGCTGATATTGCTGATGTTTTGGTCTTGAAAATTTAAGTTCCTTATAAAAAGGAACAATGTATGTCACATATGAATGGATGGTAGTTCTCAGATGATTCTAGAGTCTTCAAAATCACCTCATTTTAGTTGAATGCAATATGATTTTATTTCCTTTGTCTATTTGAATTTGATATATCATTTACTTCATTTTGACAAAAAGTTTTCTTTGTGGTACTGCTAAATTCCAGGGGAAAGTTATGTATGTTGTTAGACCAGTATTACCTTCTGGCTGTGAAGCAAATGTTGGCAATTGTGGTGCTGTTGGTGCGAAAGATTCCTTAAACCTGGGTGGATATGGGGTCGAGCTCGCTTTGAAGAATATGGAATATGAGGTTATAGACGACAGTTTGATAAAAGAAGGTTAGAATATATGAGTCATGCAATATCATTCTTTATTCTGATTTAAGCAAAAACCTAGAAAGGCCAACTTAATTTAGTATTGAAGCAAACTCGTACTGGTGTGCACTGTTATTTTAAGTCATTGTATGGATATATTTTGTCAGTCTTGTGTCTGTTAGTTTATTGCATGATTGTCTAGCATTGCTGTTTACTTCATCCATTATTAATCTTCTCCATTCTTAGTTGTGCTTTTTGTTTTATAAGTTGTATTTATACTTAGTATTTCTTTATTGTTGTTTGATAACACTGTTGGAATTTCTTGAGTATCATTATTTCAAATCCACATATCTTAAAAGGAATTGTTGCTGATGAATCATTGACTTTGGGACATTATTTCCTAGCTTAGACATGAAAGGCTTCTTACTGTTTAGACAGAATAATTGTTCTTGGCTAAATGTATTGTTTGTTCTTACCATCGTTCATCGGGGATATACTTTCCAATTCGTAAAAGTGTGGGGTTTGAGTTGCAGGTGATACTCTTGAAGATCCTCGGACTAAAGATCTTAGCCAAGAAGTTAGAGGCTTCGTATTTTCTAAACTTGTGGTTTGTATTCTTACCATTCAGTGTACTTTCTCATATTATTGTCTTATATTTTCCTTTTTTCCATGGTATTTTGTATTTCTGTTGTCCATTTTTGTCTTCAATTTTGGCTTTAGTTAGTTGTAGAAAAAATGTTAAAAGATTTGGTTAAATTCTAAAAGAAAGACTTTAAACTATTTTCATAATCTACCTTGAATGAGTTATAAATTATTTGGCGAAAATAAAGTACTTTAGGGATTCAAAGAATGATTGAGGAGTTCTCGACTAGTTGCTTTGTTTTTTTTTCTTTTTTTTTGTGGGGGGGGGGGGGTCAGAAGCAAAATAACTATATTAGATGTAGGAAATGAACACATAGGAGGGACAAGAAGTCCATAAACACAAAAGTCAAAAATCCCCAAGCCCAAGAACTGTAAATCTTACAAGATGAAAATTCTAAGTAATGAACTTACACCATACCTGCTTCCCCATTAATGAAAACAAAGAAGAAAGAGAAATCTTTAGACTTCAGAGAGATAGAAGCCCATAGAGAAGCCCAGAATTTAACTCTGTCCCAATGAAACATGTAATCCTCCATCACTTTGTTCTAAAAAATTCTTAAGTTTCTTTCCATCCATAGGACCCAAAATATAGCCATAATTGTGCAATCCCATAAGACAAAAGCCCTATCCCTACCTTTCAAGTCTCAAAATTTTTTTCCAAGAGAAAAAGGAAAGCTTGTTGAATTCAGCTTATCGCATTTTCCTGGATATGCTCCCTATACCTGTTAGTTCCCAGCCAAATTGTGAATTTTTCTTGTCCAAATTGTGAATCGTTGGATCAATTCCCAGCATGTCCTTATGAGACCAAGCACACACATTTAGGTGTGCTTGCAAACAATTGACCAGCTTTCTCCTTAGCTATTCATTTAGATTCAAGCCGATCTTCAAAATTTTACATAAATCGTCATGCCCTATCATCATTTCTATTGTATCTTCACCCGGTTCTTGGCTTCCCCTTTTAAGCTCCCCTCGTGCATCTGACAAGGTTATCTGTATGGTTTCTTTGGCTGTGGTTGCGTAACAGCTTCTAAATATCCTCTGGTCGCCCTTTCCAATTCTCATTAAACCAATTGACCAGGTTTTTTTATTACAATGTAATTGTTAGACATTACTAATTTGCTAATCCTTAGGAAAAGTCTACCAAAAATCATTTGGTATGCATTATCCTCTTCAACCATTACGAAGTCCAACATCATAGTTTTTTTGAACGGTCGTGAACCAATCATCACTGGTAGCTCAACCACTCCTAAGGGCCTCAACCTTCCTCTTCCAAACCCCTTTAAAGAAGTGTTGGTGTGTTCTAGGCTCAAGTTCATGATTCCTATCTCCTCTAAAGCATATTTGAAAAGGACATCTACTGAGTATTTTGTTGTAACTCTTTATTTGCAACATTTGCCTTTATTACCATAGCATCCTTATACAGGTATAACACTCTATCTTCATCGTTTTTTGTCTACTTGATCGGAACTTGCCTTGTCTTAGCCCTTTTAGCTGCTGGTATATTGTAGAGTACTTCTGAACTGGTCATGGCATACTTTCCATAATTTTTCCAAGCCTTATTTGAATCTCCAGTTAACATGGGCCCACCAGCTATAACACTGACCATCGGCTATTCTTGACCCATCTTCTACCTTTATTCCCGTGAGCTGCTAATCTACCAAAGGATAACTCCCATCAATGAACTCATTCAGATATTAATTCCTTATCAAATCCTCTACTTGGTTCTTTAAGTCTCGGCATTGGGCAGTCATATGACCATAAGTGTCATAAAATTTGCATAATCTACTCCTATCTCGTTTATTATCTGCTTTTGCAATTGGCAGTAAGGGACGCAATAGGCCTCGATTCTTTGTGACATGGAACTGCTCCTCCAAGGGGACTCTTAAGGGAGTATACTACCTATACACCGGACTTTAGTAAAAAATTTACATTGCTCTATCACTGGGGAAATTGTTAGGATCCGAACTGCGTCTATTAAATCTGGTGTTTGGTTGATGGCGAGCTATTGAGATATTGTGGTAGGGATGATTGTGTTGTCAGTTTTGCTCTCTTTATGGTCTCTGCTCGAGGCGTTATGAAGGGGAATTTTGTCCTGTTGAAACTGATAAGGTTTCTGGAACCGTAAATATGGGGTTGGTCTCACACCTTCTCCCCTGCTTAGTGCTGGTTTCTCAACATGTCTTGTGCATTTCCCTTTTCGGCTCCCCTTCCTCTTCATTGTAGCTCCTCCAACTACTCAGTCTTAATCTTGGCTGCTTATTCCTCCTCAATCTCAATATCTCTCTTCGCATGCTCATATGCCATGGAATACGATTGCACAGCTAGGATCCCATATTGTACCACAGTCTCCCTATTTTTACTCCTTCCTTTAGCCCCTTCAAAGTCTGGGGATGATTGAATGCCCCAAGGTCAAGTACAACACGGTGATATCTTTTCACGAATTCTCTGAGGGTCGCATTTTCTTCTTGTTTAATACCCATAAGCTCTATCATGTCATCCTTTAGGGCCATTGCTCCATGAAAATGCTTTGCGAATTTCAGGGACATCTGCTCAAAACTTTTGATACTTCCCGAGGAAATTTATGATACCAATTTCGCACTCGTCCCTCCAGTGTTAGAGGAAATGATATGCACCTCTGCGCCTGTGTCAATCCTTACACATCAGTCAGTTAATTGAAACATTTAATGTGCACCAATGGGTCATTCCTCCCAAAGTACCTGAGATTAGGAAAATAAAAATCCTTAGGTATTGTGGTGCTCATGATCTCATCTAAGAGCAGAGATTCATTATCAAACATCATTCTCCACTTGCAAGCTTTCTCATGCCCTACATCTCGTCTATTATTCGAGCCAATCTTCGTACTTCTCCCCCTAGTTCCATGGTGCAACCAGGGTTGAATGCTGCGACCTGTTCACGTTCCTACTCTATGTCATGCAGATACTGCCTCAATTCCATCTTTCTTCAATATTCACTTCCTCCCCAAAATTCTCCAAATTCTGACCTTTACGAACTAACCCCTTGTTCCGTAATTCTGCTCACCACGGGATAGACTTTTGACTTTAGGTTTCTGTTCTACAATAGACTTATTCATCACCGCTAGATTTTGCTCGCTGTTGTCTAGTATGTCACTCGATTCCGGAACGTCTTGGTTCTCCCCCTAGTTTCTTTTGTCAAAACCCCTCTGCCTCTCCCTCAACTCATGCAATATTGTTGTGAGGGTCTCTATTTGTCTCTCTATTCGTTCCATTGGCTCATACATTGCCCTTTCTCTCGCCTCACTTGCTATTTCCTACAAAGTAGCGGACTCATTCACCCCAAGATCAACTCCATGAGCTCCATTTTCTCCTGTGTTCATTTGGCTCGTCTTCTGGTCGATTTGCTTGGTCAACGGCAGCTTTTCATTTTATCCTCATAAACGGAGCCAAAATGTTGATGCAGAAATCTGGTCGAGCTCATTATAGTGACTAGGTTGCTATGTCAACACTTGAATTTATTTTAATGGGGCAGTACTGCTTGCAGTCATTTCAGTGGAACATATATTGATGACTACGTACTCTCCACTCTGCTTACACCTGAAATCACGATTAAACAGTCAAGGGGCGCCGAATATTTTTCGAACGAAAACCCTCTAATGCTAAAGTCAGTTTTCAAGTTTCTGCAAAAACGTTTGCCACAAATCTTTGTGGCTTAATTGTAGCTATTTGAAGTAAAGATTTTAATTCCCACCAAAAAATATTTTAAGAAAAAAGTTCTAAGATGAAAGAGGCAGAGTTTCCCCCTAATTCTCGAGTGTCCTCCCTCGATTTGAATTTGCAAGGATTTTAACCAAACGTGCAGCATCATCCTTTATTCATGGGTCTTAGTGGGTTGGTTGAATGCATGGATTAGGTAATGGGTGAACGTGGAACGTGGTTGACGTGGTAACTGTCTAGGTGTGGGCATCGTGCCTAATATTTTTGGACAACTAATTGGTCAACCTTTAATTGAGTATTTGTCTCGACCTGACCCTGGCTCTCCTCATGGGTTCTTTGACCGATCCCAATTCATCAACCAAATTATTATCTGCTCGAGACACCTCCTCTGAGGGTTGCTTTTAGAACGAAGGGACCAATTTTCTGCTCGTATGTATATCATGCAGTGGCATTTTAACCACCCTAACAGTTCGTTCATACACTTGGGTTAACATTGTGAGTTGCTTCTTACAAAGAGCAAATAATGATATGAATTTTTTTTCATTTTTGCTTTAATCCTTTCTAGATTTACAGAAATGAGATCCGTGTTTTGTCTTTACAGGTTTTTGGGATTGTATCAGTTTCTTTACTTCCAGTACAAAGTCTTGCTGATTTGACTCCAAGATTTTTCATTGAAATATTGAAGGTAAATACTGTTTATTAAGTACTGAGAAAGAATTAATAAAAGTTACAACTACGCATTTGGAAATGATTGTTTGAATGACATTTATTCATCGTGACATATATTTCAGGTCATAGTGCCCCCATTACTGATGAACACTTTTCTGACGGCCTTAAACCAGATTTGGGACGTTGAAATAGACGAGGGATATATAAATATAAATGATGCTCAGGTCCAGACGTCTGGATTTTCTAAATTTAAACTAAAATTAGAGTTCTATATATTGTTTGATTCTAGTTTAAATTCGAATTTTATAAAATCCGAACAATCCTATCTGACCATGACTCCATGCATGCATCTGTTGAGATATTATATAAATGCTCCTTTGACGCTTCATATACTTTATCTATTTGTTTGTTTGTTTTTGCTAATAAATAAACTTAACGTTGTAAAAGATTAACAAGCCGTATGCCCCACCACTTCTCTTGATCCAAATCTTGTGCTTCCTATGTGGATGCGCTTATTCCCTCCCAGTAAGTGCTTCAGTTGCATGTCATAACGTAGCTTAAAATGCTATCAGGAGTTAGTCGATTAAGTGGTTTTTAAACAGTTTTTTAATTAATTATTAGAATTAGAATCTTAAAAAATAAGATTTAAAAAATTGATTTTAACCTTCTCCATTCCCTAATATACCTCTTAAGTAAATGAAAACTAATAGTCTCTAAATGATTGTTTTTAATCTTGGCCGCAGCTTCCTTTACTTAGGTGGAAGTCAAAAACATTTGTGGCTCCAGTCACTCTTGTGATTCTGATGGGATTTACACTTCAATTACCTTTCTGTATGAACATGCAGGTATACACATATATATGATTTCTTCGTATTATAAATAATTATTTGGTTCCATGCGATAATTTTGTTTTCCTCTTCATTTTGTTTCTGTAATTTTTTATGAAGTGGTTTAATTTTGATTTATGCATACAGCAATGCGTGCTTGGTAGACATTTCGTACTTACAAGACCACTAATATCTACGGTCGCTATCATGTCCACCTTCGCATTCGTAAACGGACTTTTGAAGGTAATAATTTCATCATTCAAATAAATGAATTCACTAACAGAAAATGGATGTAAATATTCATTTCCTAAATAATGATGCTGTAACTATCTATTTAATCAACAACCTTTATAAACCCAACTGTCTTTTTCTCTATGTACATATTGTTAAGAAATTGGTGGGTCAAGCAGACATGCAGTTAAAGTAAAATTAGAAGAAAATAAAAAACAAGCACAATAGAGGACACCAGAAATTACATGGTTCGGCTTTTAGCTTACGTCCATGGAAATCCCAATACACCCAAACTTTCAGAACACTAATCTCTCACCAAATAAAGAAAAGAAATGAAGAACTCAAATGAAGGGAGCCAGTGTTTTTATAGCCAAAATTGATTACTATGCATATAATATTTATTTTTTTCTTTTCCTTCTTCGGCCCGGCTCTCATTTTCTTCTCCCTTTCTTCTTTTTCTTCTTTCTCTTTTGTTTCTTTCTTTGGTTCAAAACCGTGTGCTTCTAGATGCAGCTTTCAAAGTCGTGTGCTTCTAGATGCTCCAGTATTTTCACACATATTACTTAGATTTAATGACGCAAGCATAAAATAATTAAATAACTGAAGAGTAAAAGTAACTCCTTTCGAAAGGAGTCTTTATTTTAACCATCTCAAGTTTTATTATTCTTCATCCACTCTAGTTTTATGACACTGAATGATGAAGCAAATGAGTGTGTTTAATTTGCGTGTCACTTTGGTTAATGGATTGCTTTCTAATTGGAATTATTAATAAACCCTCATCTTTTTCTAACTTTGCATTGGAATTCTCCCCTGCTATGAGAGAAAAATGCGATCCAAGCTTAGCGCTGCAATGAAATTATGTTAGGGCAAAAGGTCCCGAAATGAGATCCTTCTCGTAAGCTCCCCGTTGTCTTCAAGGGTTTTAATTGCACCATGTGCCTCTCTTTTTTCGGCTCATGCAACACCATTTATTTAACCAATTTTTAGAAAGCATCCCTCTTTTGCATTGAACCTTTATGTTCCATAACTCAGCTCTCTCATTTATTTGTACCAATATTGGCTAAAGATCCTGATCATTGTGGTTACAAATTTCGAATTATTATTCTCTTATGAAATAATAATTATTAAAATATCATATTGTAAATCTCAATTTACTCTTATTTTTATTTAAAAGATAAAAAAATGACCTTTTGATAAAAATTTAAATTTTCTTAATAAAAATGAGAAATAAATATGTTTTCAATAACTTAAGATATTTTAAATTTTGTAATTTTACGAGGAAAATAATTCAAAATTTAGCCCAAATTCTGGATTTTTTTAACATACAGTACCTAAATGTTTTCAACCTAGCTTCATATTGAATTCAATCTGGATGATTAATCAATCAAATTGCCAGCAATTAATGCTGGTTGTGGGTTCTCAATGCTTTCATCTTGAAATGGTCAGAGATATTTTTTCCCCCATGTGGTTGTCCAATCACCATCCAAATAATGGAGAGGAAATTCTAGCCAAAGATAGAGAAGTGCAATCTGTTAGTTGGAAAATGAGTCCCATGCAGACCATTAATTGTAAGTGTGTCAGTTCTCATTAATAAATATTAATAAATAATGGATGGTTACTAGTTTACTTCTTTATGTGATTTATTAACAGGATTTGTCAGATGTAGAAGGTGACAAAAAGTTTGGCATGAAAACACTGTGTCTTTTTTTTTTTAATTTAAGGGGGCTTTAAAGGAAAAAAGAGATATAATTATATATTAATTAAATAATAAAATTAAAAATGATCTTATTTTTTCATTATTTGTTGATCACTTACTCTAAAGAACCAAAACTTTAAGAAAAGACAGATAAATCATAAAGATTAAAGAGCTCAAATTTTTGTTCTCCTTTTTAAATAAAAAATTTCATTTCAATGGATTTTTATTATTTAATTAGTCTTTCGCTAAATCAAATCAAATATACTAGATCTTAAATCTTGTTTTTAATGAAATTAATAACGTTTTGGGCATTTAAATTATGAAATTGCACAAAATTTGTGTGTGATTTTAAAATAAATATGAACTTGAATTTGATGCATTTAATTAATCCAAAGAGGCAAATTTATAATTTCAACTTCTAAATAAAGCATATCATTTGAATTTGATCAGTGGTTTCGAACAATAACTGACAGGTCATTATAATAATTATAAATGTAATATTTACTTTTATAATTATACAGTTATGATCAATGCTATGCTGTAGTGGCGTTTCAACATAGTCACGCCGTTGATTTTTTAGACAGACCAAAGGCAACTGCTCCCACTATTCTCTTAGCGGCTCTGCCACTAATCGCATTCTGGCCACATTTTATCTTGCTATTATGCACCATATTTATTTTTGCAATCTGCGAGACTGCGACTAGGATACGCAATTGCTCAAGCTCCGGTTTAGTCTTAATTTGTGGACCCATTCGTGCACCCACCTTTCAAATACACAATTTAACCGCAGCCGCTAATCCTACCGAATTGATGTACGATAAAAGCTCCGCCGTCGATCCGTTATACTGAAGTACCAACCATGATTATTATTTGATTAGCTACGTCGCAAAGTCGTATTGATTACGAAACGCCAACACCTAGGGCCTAGGCAATATAGTATTCTTTTTGGGTGGCCCAAGAGGAAATTGTTGTTGAATAATCATTAGGGTCCGCCTAACTTACGTTAAATGTAAGTTACGGTCATTCTGTGAAATTTCATCTAGCCCCCTATACTCTATATTATTTATATTATATTTATGAATATTATAAACGTTTTGAAATATAAAATTTCGTTTAACCCCTTCTACTCAGTTTTATTTATTAAAACCATAGAGTATGAATTTGCCCCCATAATTTTGAATTCTCAAAATAACCTCCATTTAATTAAAAAATAAAATTATTGTTAAATGAATTATAATTATAATTATAATTTTATTATAATCATAAATATTTTTTAATAAATTATTGTTATTATTAATAAAGATAATAAATAATATTATAATTAATTAATCTATTATTAACAATAATTAATAATATTTTTTATTAAATTGTTAGTAATAATAATAATTATTAATGATAATTAACATATTTATGATTATAATAAAATGGAATAAACACTGAGTCTATATTTATGTAGGAGACTCTTTTATATTTCTATACTTTTTAATTTCAAGTACTTTTTAGGAGTTTTTACTACTTTGATAAATAATGATTTCGTAGGCATCTCATTATTAAACGGTCATTTTTAAGTGTTTTTTTGCTAAGTTGTTATACCTTTGACGATGTAAACACGTTTTTCTTGCTTCTATTTTTTAAATACAAAATTATTTTTATTGGGTTAAGCTTAAAATTTTGACAAAATTATCATTCATTGGTCTCTTGAAACCCGATAATGAGTATTTAAAGTCGAAGGTAGCATTAGCAAAATATTTACTATTAGTTAGATAATCATTAATTATTATTATTAACAATTTATAATATTTTTTATTCTTGTTATTAATAATAACAATAATCTATTTTAAAAAAATATTTATGATTATAATAAAATTATAATTATAATTCATTTAAAAATAATTATATTTTTTAATTAAATGGAGATTATTTTGAGAATTTTAAATTATGGAGGCGAATTCATATTTTATGGTTTCAATAAAATAAAATTGAGTATAAATAATTTTATATTTTAAAACTTTATAATATTTATAAATAAAATATAAATACTATAGAGCATTGGAGGTTAGATGAAATTTCACAGACTGACCGTAACTTACATTCAACGTAAGTTAGGCGGACCTTAATCATTACGCAAGAACTTGCAAAAGCAACTTAATTACGAATAATCTTTCCTCTGTTTTTATTTTCAGTTCAATTTAGTCCCGAGAATAATGATGATGATGATGATGAAGTTGACGACAACAAAAATAATAATTGATCTTGCAGATCAATTATCAAAGTTTGTTTGTGTGACTGTTGGCCAATAAAAGGATGCATTTTATTATGAACAGACATTTACGCTGTGGACCCATTCAAGCATCTCCGTTTCGATTTTGCAATTTAACGCAGCCGTTAATCTTACGTAACCATCTGTACGAGAAAAACTCCGCCGTCGATCCGTATATGCAAGCACCAAGCATGCATTATTATTTTACCGATTATAAAGCACCGACACCCAGGGCCTAGAATTATAATACTATTTTTTTTTTGGATAGGACGCAATTATTATTGAATTATAATAAAAAACAAGAAAATCTGAATCTTTCTATGATTGTATCAACTTATTATGCATGCCTATGTTAGTGCCCGGTTGCCTACGTTATTTAAACAATCATAATTTTATCACTTTTGAGTTTAAGACTTTTTTCTTTGACATGTTGGAAAATAAAATTTTCATGGAATTTTTTTAAAAAATGAAATTGGGAATTAGAAAATTTCATTTCCAAGACTCTCTTTCATCGGCTATGTCCAAGACGAAACAGATTAAAAGCAACTTTTGTAATTTACAAAAATGCTGTAGCAATGAAATACGTGATAATTGCGGTTAGTTTTCCCCTGTTTTCAATTATTGCCACCGGATGGGACCCACGTAATTCGTCTAATTGAACTGTACCCGGTTATTCGTAATCCACACCGGGCATACTTGAATCATCTATATATATTACATCAAATTGTCAAACCGGGAAGCAAGAAATCGGAAGAGCAACTTAACTACTTTCGAACTTTGATTCCTGTAAGCAGAGATCTTTCTGATTTGAAGAACATGGAAACTACCTGCGCAGGTTTATAGGCCAACTTTATTTTAATATATATCGTTTATACTTCTTATTTTAGTATATGCGGTTATAAATTAAATTTTTTATATGAAATTTTCAGGAAATAACTGGTCAGAGAGTGTTTCGCGTCGGTATGGCAGTATTGCTGATGATGAAGTCATGAACGACAATCTTGATCTTCTTAATGTCCCTCAATATGGAAGAAACCCCGACTACATGGGTTAAGTGCAGCATTGCTTTTTTTTTTTTTTCTGTTTTGTTTAATTAAATAAATTGATAGGTATACTATTACCTATCAATCATGGTGATATCTTAATCTGGTTTAGCTCAACTTATAAGATTTCTTGAGATGTACAAGAGATCTTTTTGTTTACTTTTGAACTAAGTATTTTCCTGAAAAAGGAAATAAATCAATAAAAATTATTGTGTGTGTCAACATATTGGTTATATTAGTCTATACACGTCGGTTTTAATTAAGATATCTCTTCCTAAATATTTTACTTTTTTTGAAACAAACTCAACAATTTGTTATATAAAAAACACTATCACTATCAATCATATGATGGTGACATTTTAATCATTTATTCATAACGTCTTTCTAGTTCTCCATTGGGGATATTATAGTGCGTCATTTTGTAACCCAGAACTATCATTTCTTCCACCTCGTACGATATCTTGTAATGTTACTTGCAGCTTTATAAGCCACAGAAAGATCATCAAAATCAACAAATTGTTTTTTCTTTTTTAGGAAAGTAATAAGAAAAATAAAAGCTGCATTATTCTACTTATGATCAATAGAAGAATTCAAGTGATTGGAGAAAATTCAGATTGTTGAAAATGGGTTCTCAAACGAGATAAGCCTCCGGTAGTAGACCTCACCAACATTAGTACCATACTTCAATCCATAGAATCGGTCTCGTCTTAAGCCTAATAGCTCCCTTCTAATATAATCTAGTGAGAACGGCGAGGTGCTTGGTATATCATACACCAAAAATCAACGATGCTTGGACTTTCAAGAAAAAGAGAAAAACAAATGCATGCACGGGGAAACGTACTAATCAAAAGCAAATCATATAATTTACAAATTATTATAGGTTTGTAGCCATATGATCGAGAGAAACTAAAACATTTCTTGCATTTTCTGGCCATATTTTCTAAATGAAGGGATGGTCCATTTGCTGCTCTACCATACTGGATCTCAAGATGTCATTAACAATAGGTCTCAAGATGTCACTAACAAGGTGTCACTCTGATACCGACAGGTCACCGCTTAGACATAACACTTGCCATATAGAATTTTCTCCTATTTTTGCTATTTCCTTCGTATCTTGCATTGAATTATTGCCAGCAAATGATATTTCGAGTAAAAAAAGTATATACAATTATTACATATATGCTCCTAGGTAATTTGCACAATTGAATTATAGCTGTTAATCTACTTATTTACACAATTGATTAATTGTACAAATCCATTGCAAAACTTTCGCACTAAGTTTCAATTTCAACCACAAATCCTAGCTCTAGATAAAAATGATGTGGTCGTAGAGATTTCGAATGTATTCACTTTGTGATTAACGGATTAATCATCATTTTGGTAAAGGAAAAAGAATGAAAAAAGCTGCACTATTTTAAAGGCCATTTGGTATATGACCACTTCCCATTGGACTTGGGGACCGGGTAATTTTGTCATCTCCACTCCTAGAATCTGCTCTCATGCTACTTGCATGGTTCCATCTTTGAAGTCTGGTACTATTTTGTTTGGAAAATACGCCACTATAATATCTTCACGAAGAAATTGATCCCCGTTAACTAGCGTGATTAGCTTAGTTTCTTAAACTCAACGTTCGTTTGGTTAATTGTCTGTTAGTTTTAGAATTTTGATTAGCCAATAAAACAATGAGTTTTATTGTTTAATAAGGCAAGTTGAAATAAATTCAATCCTACTCACAGAAAAATTTAAATGACACATATCATAATCCTTTTCATATCTTCAGAAAAATTAAATCATAAGAGGATCATGAACAATTTGATGATGCTCTGAAATATAGTCTTCTGTTTTTCAAGGAAAAAAATAAGGAAGTTAAAAACATGTTTATCAGGTTTTTCAGAGATCATTTTGAAGTTTTCGTTTAAAAACATGAAAAATGTTCTTATTCTCATAAAACAGAAAAAATTATCTGGCCGGTTAGCTAATTATTCTTGTTCTTCTGTTCTTTTTTATTTGAATTGTTTCTCCCTTTTCCATTCATTTTTTCACTATGAAATTAATTACTAATTAATCTACAGTTAGTAATAGGAACGTGATTTATGCCCGAAGACTCGCATCTTTTTTATTCATTATCTACAGTGCCTCAACTCCAATCTATGTATAGGCAGACATGCATATTTATTATATCAAATAAGTTATTGATGGAAATTTCACTTTCGAAATAGAGAATTATCCTTAATTAAATCTTAGTGGGCCTAAATTCGAGTACGATTTAATGATGTATGATTCAAAATTATTGAAATCGGACATTTTAAACAAGAAAAAAAATCTTGTTCTCTTTTTTAAATAATAAACTTTATTTTGATGGATTTTTAATATTAAATTAGACATTTGCTAAATTGGCTCAAATATAATAGATCTTAGACCTTGCTTTTAATGGATTTAATTAGGTTTTGGGCATTTAAATTATACAACTGGAGACAGAATTTATAAATAGATAAGATTCTAAAGTGATTTTAAAATAAATTTGAACGTGAACTTGATGCATTTAATTAATCCAGAAAGGTAAATTTATAATTTCAACTTTTAAATAAAACGTATCCTTTGGATTTTTTACATAAACTAGAGGCAATTGTACAATATTTACTTGACTAGTGGTATATATCTCAAATTTGTTATCCTAAGAAATGCCACATCATTTGGTTGATGAGGATAATATAATTAATTCACTTAGATATTATAAACAATTATCAACCAATCAATGAATAACATATCATTTTCATTGGGATGAAATTTGGAAAAAAAATTTAAGACGTCTATCATTACTTTAGTAAGAAAGCATATTAAGATGGACTAATATGTTTGGATGCCCGAGCCTAAGATGCAAGAGATCAATTTCTTTTGTTGTCTTGAAATCCCTACTATTTGACTCAACAACATTGGCAACATTTAACTCGTTACTGCTAGAACAAAAAGATATCATAGACAAAGGATTGCTAATGCAATTTATTGACTCATACTCCAAAGATAGAGGTAACTCAACAACACATTCAATCTTGCACTACTCATGCACAGTAGCTCATATAGCCTATCTTTAGTCACACCTTTCACTCGGATTTTCACTTGGCTAAAGCAAATAGATTTTTGAAGCACAACATCAATATCATTATCACGGAACAATTTTGAGACATTAATAAGGTTCTAAGTAACGCTAGGTGTTGTATAAATTTTATTGAACTCGCAAGCGCACGAATTTATTGTAAAATAGACTAATGGTGACGAGTGTCGATCCCACGAGGAGGTGGATTTAAATTGTGTGTAGAATTAATTTTGTAAATGGGTGGTTGGATTTGTGGTAAAAATGATTTGGATTATCTTAAAATTGGAATTGAAATGGCAAGAATAAATTCTAAAATTGGAATTGAAATGACGATAATAAATTGAAGAGAAATCTATTGAGATGACGTACTTGGGTATCTGGATCCGTATCAACATGCATCATGGGCTAAATAATCCTTATTAATGCCAATTAAATCATGAGGGGGGAATCCACACCTCATAAATCAGGCTCTAATCAATATGGTGCTAAGGGTTTATCATGCCAAATAATAATAACCTTATACGAGGGAACCGGTGTAACCAGGGCGTTACTAAATAAGATTAGTATTATTTGTCAACGAGAAGTCAAAACATCCACAAAAATTAGAGGGGAAGAGAAAGTAAATTTACCAAATAAAACCCATGACACATGTTAAGACTTCACCTTCAACCCAAGCTTGAAAGAAAATTAGCCACTCATAATTGAACTAGGGGCAAAATGAGAATTTATTAAAATATGTAGAAAGTACAAAATGGAGAAGGAATTACAGAAAATGAATCCCAAAAATGGATTCAGAGATATCCAATTAGGGGGGGAGGCCCCCTCTTTTTATAGATACATGGAGTAAATTATGGTCATCGGATTAAAAACAGTTTGAACGTTCAAGATTGCGCCATGTCATTAGTCAACAGTACGCGATTTGACCACATGGATGAATAGTAACACTGTTTGACCCGGGTTGACAGTGATGCGATTTGGTTGAAAATAATTTTGTGTGATACATGTACCGTACGCGAGATTTTTGGTCCACTGATATACTGTCACGTCACCATTAACAGTACATAAGAATTTTAGTCCAACAGGATCGTGACACCTCATCAGTCAATGCCACATCATCGGTCAATGCCTCATCATCGATCCGTCTATGTGAACAGTGTCATGAACAATAACGTAGACAGTACTGTACACGTGAATAGTATTATACATGTGAACAGTGCCATTTTTCTTTTTATACACCTCCTAAGGTTTTTCGACCATCCTGAGTTCAAAAGTGATGTCCGTTTTGTTGTTTGATCTCTCATTTATTGTGAAATGACCATAATGCCCCTAAAATATATAAAATACTTAATTAAAATAAAACACACATAATTAAATTACAAGAAGCTTAAATATATAAAAGTAAGGGTTATTAGTAAAAGTGAATATAAAATGACGATTTTCTCCTTTATAAATATACATTTTTTAACACTCAACACGCCCCCAACCAGTTTATTGCTAGTCCCTAGCAAATAAAGCGAAAACAAAATTCACATCCAAAATGATTTTTTTTAAACACTTTTGTTTATTCAATCAGACTAATGATAACAATCAAATAAAAGTATAAGCATTATCTCAAATCTAAAGAAACATCACACCCCACGTCAACCATCCACATGAATTGGCTCAGTAGACTTTGTCATAGCTTCCTTCAAGAATGACATGTTAAACCCCAAAATCTCACTAGAAGTAGTGACACTCTCACAAAGAAATTAAACCCAATAAAAATAGTCACTCCAATGAATGATAATTGAGAGAAAATAATAAAAAAATGATATCACATGCTCTCACCAAGATGAAAGAAATATGCCCTTACCTTAGAAATAATATGATCTCAAGTTAGGTAAAAATGATAGTCGACCCAATTTATTTATCTTTTTTTATTATGCATCACTACATCTTTTTAGCCCATATAACTAGCTTCTACTTCACACTATAGTTTCCTAAAATCAAGACGGACTTTTATTAGGACGTAACGTAGGCTAGGGATATGGTTAACAAAGAAGGGAAATAAGGGAAATAAAGTGTATGTTCGAGAAAAATGCAGAGATATTTTTTTTTTAAAAGTTGCAAGATAGATTTCACCTATTATTGTTATTTTTTTTTTCTTCTTTTTTTTGAAATAATTTTTTTTCTTTTGCTTGGCACAACGTCACTGAACAAAATAATTATTTACATTTTTCTCAAACATAAATAGGTGATGGAACTTATAAGACATCGGATAATACTCTAAATCAGAGTTGGTCAAGATGATAAGTTTAACAAATAGAAGACTTTTTTTCTTTTTTTTAAAGGCTTAAAATGGTTAACAATGAATATTTCACAAAAGGGATTGATAGAAAAGCTCAAACGGATCAAAAATGGTATTTCCATCGTCTTTTAGGGCTCTAAATAACCTTCCATATCTACTAGTTAGATGGGCCTCCAAATATAGCAACACACATTTTTTTAAGGGTTAACTTAAAAGAAATCTAGAGATCGTGTATACAATAATAAACTGCTAAGCTGTATAAAGAATGAGCAAAATGGTTACTCTCCAAGAAAAATGATAGGCTCAAAAACTCACTTAGCACTTATTTATGACATGTTCATTCCTTCAAGCAACTCATATTTATCTCTGACATCAACATGTAAAGTAGCAAACATAGCGAAACATCACTTAAGACCAAACATAATACAAATATTAAAATTTGAAATTAATCATGTTATCCAATGTTAAAATAAATAACAAAAATTTTTTTTTAAACAACATTCTATCCCCCAACTTATTCTAAACATGAAAGGAAAAATATGCATACTGAAATGTGAAAATGATGTAGAAAAATTAATTAGAAAAGTTACACTTAAAATGATAGAAAAAGAAATATTTTTATTTTTTTTAAGTTTTAACTAAGAAGATGCATTTCTAGAGGCATTACACTCCATATTCAACCATCTTTAACACAAAAAGTTAGCAACAGTTAGTTTCTACAACAAAAAATCAGTAAAAACTTAACTAAGATTTCACAATTGTCGACTATTTCCTCCCCCCAACCAGAACGAAACATTGTCCTTAATGTTTGAAAGGAAAGAAGTAGAGTTTAGAAGACATCACCTAGATGGTGTAACACAGAAGAAAATATTTACAAGTGGAGAGTTAAATCTAATTTGTACTTCTTACTGCGGCTACTGTTACCATCATTATTTGGACGCTCCAACACAAAGGTGCAGGGGTCTGGCTCCGGTTTATAAGCTTGTAACAGATCAAGTAGCTCATTGGCAGTGCGAGCATAAATAAAATGCTTTTTGGCATTGGAAGGAACGAAATAGTTTTTTATTGCATGGTTAAGAAATGCGATAAAACCATCATAAAAATTATTGACATTTAACAAATCGATGGGTTTCTAGTGAATGTGCAAATGGGCCCAAGATGCTAATGTGATAAGTGCCTCTAGTGTTGCAAGATCTCCTAGAAGGAAAAATAAAAGCATCAGCATGATTAAGCATTTAAGTTATTTGTTCTTACATACTTGAGATGACTAACTCTTCTCCAGTTAAGGAGTCAGTCAAATAGCCCAAAGTTTTTAGGGCTCTGGGATGATGCCTAACACTTGGCTGCCTCTGATAAAAGCAGCTTCTGAGACCAATTTTGATAACCCTCGGTTACCTTCTCCATACACCAAGTGTAATTTTCTCTCTGTTATGCTTTGACCAAGATCTATGGCTGCCTCAATGACTCTTTATGTTTGCCATAGTTAAATCCAGAAAGCACATAAATGTTCTTGAATTGTCTATTAGGAGTAGCTGCCATTAGAATACTTCTCAAAAACAATTTTTGAGTGCTTGACGAAAAAAAAATCACATTTAAGAATCTTGGTTGTTAGTAATATGCCCTAAAGGCCAATCGAATGGTAATTTGATCGTTTAGGGAATGATTGTATTTGAATAACATTTTAATATTTATTCAATGGCAAAGTTATCAATATTCATATATTAATATAATGAATATAGTCCAAGAAGTAAAATAGTTAAGGATCACATTCTTGAGTATGTCGAGAATATGAAACGTGTATCCCTTGTACTATACTTATAAAATAGTTCCTAGTGGTGGATTTATGAGTGGACATTATAAATTCCTATAAACACTAGTATGTGTTATGACTCCTTATGGTATGTGATACTAAAATGGATGGTGAGTTTCATATCATTGACATGAGATGTCAAGTCAAACACATAGGTACTTGTTAAAAGAACAATAAAGGCATCACAATTGGGGTTCTTAATGAAATTTCGAGATTCCAAATCCTCTGAACTCCTAGAAAATTTCTAAGTGTGGACTGATTAGAGGCATCACAATTGGGGTTCTTAAAGGATCTCAGATCGTGGCAAAACAGAAGCTGTTCGTGCAGAGCTGTATTTTCTGGACAGTGTTCGTAGCTTGCTGTTTTCAGTCATTTTCTCCCACTTCACAAAGTCATTTTCGAAAGTGCAAGTGAGGTAATTAAACTTCAATCTTTCCTCTTGATTTTCGTTTTTGAATGAAGTCGATCCGAGGTTTCTAGAGCTTCCGCCATCTGTTTTAATTTTACTGTGCAAAAGTTGCGTTATTAGGAACCTCATGGACAAATGTTGTCCTTCATTGGTGACAGTGGGTCACAGTTGTATATGAGGTAACATGTCAGTGTCAAATAACGTGTAAACCACATAGCTCACGAGTCAAAAAGGAAACAGTAAAAAGGAAAAAAGTAAACAGTAATAAAATGAAATTATTAAAGACAATAATGCAAAAGATAAAACAATGGTGAAATAAAATAACAGTAAAGTAAAAAGGATATGTACAAGTAGTTGCGACTGTGGTTCATATCTTCCTCTAGTTTTACTTCCAAAAACGGCTTGAATGCTCTATATGAGTCGAGGATATGCTTCCCATCCAGTTTTCTTATAAACCAGCAAACAGAGTCGTTTATAGTCAGATTCTCGAGACTATATCATTCCTAAAGTAGATGGTTTTTTATCGCAACTCATTCTGGCACACTTATGACAAGCAATAGAAATTCTTCGAGCTCGTCTTTTTCTTGCATAATTTCCTTTACCACAACCAGACATGTATGCAATAAATTTTGAAGGTAACTCACCTGCCAATCGTACTTTCCCCTCGATTAACCAATGGATGTCAGCAAGTATGTTATTCCTCATGAGCAATTGCATGCGTTTGGACCGAGCTTTATAAATTGTAAGGAGGGCATTCTGAGGAAGTGAAGGGAATCACTTGTGAAGCTTCGCTAGAATCTTGTTTTTGTCCATACTTTCACCTCAGATTATCAATTATTATGGGAAACTGAAGTAACCGACTTGATTGTCACGGAGTACCGTTATCCGTCACTTCACCAGGGTAGCAAACTAAAGCACCCAAACAGAAAAACAAATTAAAACACACAATGAAAATTAAAATCGTCCTCTTATTGAATTTACCTCAAGCTCCAACTGGATGTCATAAACACTTCTCTTAATGTCTTTGAGTTGGCTTTCTAAACCCTCAATATAGGATACTAACTCTGGTGGTTGCAGAGTCCAAATACGATGTGTTTTACCAAATTGAATCTGCATTTTGAGGTGAGTTTTGACACGTTGAAGTGGTTTAAGAATGTTCAGGAGAAACGGCTAAGTATGGTACTCATGATTAGCAATGATTAGAAAAAAACTTAATGGCAAAACAAACACACTTAAGCAAAAATAATTTCAATTAGCAAAAGAATAATAAAAAGAAAGAAAGAAAAATCAAACCACCGAAAAAAAATAATTCAAATTTGGCAGGTCACTCAAATTTATTTCGGTGTCTTCTCCATGTAGTTGGTACTCTAGATATGACTTTAATCTTTGACCATTAACTTTAAATGTGATACCGTTCTTTAGGTCCTTAATTTCAATTGCCCCATGTGGAAAAACAGTATGAACAATAAAGGGACCAAACCATCGAGAGCGTAACTTACCTGGGAATAGGTGCAAGCGAGAATTGAACAAAAGCACTTTCTGACATGGAGTGAAAGATTTTCTCATAATTTGCTTGTCATGGAAGACTTTCATTCGTTGCTTGTAAATCTTGGCATTTTCGTATGCATCATTGTGAATTTCTTTAAGTTCTGCCAGCTGTAATCTTCTTTCTGAGCTGGCTTACTGCATGTCAAAATTGAATTTCTTGATGGCCTAATATGCACGATGCTCAAGTTCCATAGGTAGGTGGCAAGCTTTTCCATACATTAGCCTGTAGGGTGATATCCCAATCGGGGTCTTGAAAGCCGTTCTATATGCCTATAATGCATCATCAAGTCTTAATGACCAATCTTTTTTGTTTGGCCTCACCGTCTTTTCTAATATGAGCTTTATTTCTCGATTGAAGATCTCAACTTAGCCACTGGTTTAATAATGTAAATATTTTGATATTTCTTATTTTTACCAATATTTATACTTTATTTACAAGTAGTTTTAAAAAATAAAAATAATAATAAAATTAAAAATTAAAATGGGGAAATGGGTAGGAGATGGGGATTCCATTTCATCCATGTCCCCTCCCCGAATTAGAAATTTGGCAAACAAATTTCCTCTTCCCTTCCCTGAATAAGAAATTGGGTATGAAATTATCCTCATACTCTCTTCAAATAGGAAAAATCCCCGTAGGTACCGGTCTCCGTGGGGATTTTTGTCATCCCTAAACTACATTAATACGCAAGTTTCAAGGTATACCAGCGGTAAATTCCTGTCTCTCGTCTACTAATCACATCTTTCTCTCTTGGATTTGGTTACCAAGCACATAAAATTGAAGCCACCATCTTCCTCATAACAAACAACTAGTCGGATCCATCAAACTGTTCCTGTTATCTTGAGCCATTCAAGTAACTTGAACACATCATCTTCTCGTAAATTCTCTTTCATTTTCGAATTAAAGACAAGGTGAGGATGTAATCTTGACTTTTGTGTTTTTTGTGATGACTATAGAAAATGCTATATGAAACAATTAGGGATTTATGTGCTATATTATTATTTTTTTTCTCTTTGTTAAACAAGTAGGCATTTATCAATTTTGAGTGAAAAATGGTGTTTAGGTGATTAAATATTGATGGTCAAGAGATGATTCACGGTTTGGAAGTATGAAATTGGCAACAAAAGACATAAGAAAATATTGGATTGTAGTGAGAGAGAGGTGTGGGTTTCGGGTTTTAGAGAGAGAAGATGAAAAAACAAAGTAAGAAGATGATGAATTAGCAAATCCAGCTAGCCGCTTAGACCAAACGGCTAACCACACGGTTGTGGTAGATTTTGTGCCTTACAAGTAGTCGATTTCACGCATTCATCATCACCATTACTATGTTCATTATTTTTTGCTATTGTTTTTTTACTTTTTCTGTTGTTATTGATTAAATTGACATTAAATTTATGTCTTGTCCATTATAAGACTTAACAATATAATCTAGTTCTAACATGGATACTACAGAAGATAATTAGCATAGTACACTTTTTGTAAGTATAAATTAATTGATATCTTTTGAGTTGTTATGTTAGCAACCATTTTAAAAACACTTGTGTATTTGAATTTTGGTTACGTTGAAGTGAAGGGGATTGAATTGCCAATAAAAATTAAAGTGTTTTGGTCTTTATAAACAAAGCGCAACAAATTTCTCTTGGTGCAACAAATTTCCTAGTCCCAAAACCTTGTCATAGAAATTAAAAGAAAAAAAGAAAACAGAAAAAGAGTGAAAATCTCTTCGGTCAACCAAATTACTCAAATTCATAAAATAATATAATACTCGAACCTTAAAAATAAAAGCTCTATATATTAATATATAAATAGTGATAAACACAATTAAGAAATTGCTATCTAAGCCCACTCGAAATTCTGTCATACAATCGTATATTTATCACCTTATGTACGTATAATATAATTTGGATACGTTATTTAATTATATTTATATTGTGTATATTTACCACATTATGTACATATATAAAATATAACTTATATTGTGTAAAATCTACTACGGATAATTAATATTTGGTCATATTTCTTTTGGCAAATAACCCCCTGGGATTTCTTCTTTATCGCAACATGAAATTGAAGATATTTAAAAGGTTTTGAAACCTTATTTTAATTAAAGGATTTGCCATTTTTAATTTTGGTTGCAAATAATAATTCCTTGGTGGTTACAATATTTTTAAATATCCCCATTAAGGCTGCAGGGGTTACAAATCTTCAATTTTTAATTTGTGCTTTTAATTCTAGATCTGTAACATATGACCTATGAATTACATATAAATGAGCTATTTTTCTTTATCTTTGGATATATTATATAGTCTATTATTTTCTCCAAAACTCTACGATAAACCATTAATACTTTTCAATTTCGACATTCAAATACTTGGTTTATTCTTCAGGTAAATATCATATCATAAGTTATCAAAGATCTTACTCCATATCATAAGTTATCAAAGATCTTACTCCAATAGGAGAGATAGAGAAAAGATGAAGACCAAGGGGGAGAGTCAATGCAAAGTTGGCAAGAAAATCCGCAGAAGAGTTAGCTTCACGATAAACACTGTGTCCTTTTAGGGAAAGAAAAATTCAGTCGATAATTTACTTATTCCCACCAACATAAAAAGAATTAGATAATATAAATCATATTACAATAAGTAATTTAATTACTTCTTTAATTAGTAATAATTGGCTCACAAATCTCTTTTTCTCTTTTTCTCAATTCTCAAAAGGTGCTCCCGCTTTGTGTTAATATGATGTTAGTGGCCTACAGAGGTGTTGTGATATCCGGTACTTCCTCATCATTCATGAGAAGCAAGATTATCTCTGTAAGAAATTCAGCCTTGTATATTTTGTCCGAATGTGAATGTGAAGATGATCTTGATCACTTATAACTAATTAATGATTTTTTTTTAATTTCTTACAGATAATTGGCCATGTAGTACTCGCTTTGATTTTGTGGCTTCAATCTAAAAAAAATTGATCTTGACAATTTTGAATCAACATTTGGCTTTTACATGTTGATTTGGAAGGCGAGGGATTGACTACTCTCCCTTAATTGTACGTGATTATTGGGTTAAATCGGGTCAAGTTCCGTAATTTAATTACTTCTTTAATTAGTAATTTAACTTTTGACATAAATATGCTGTTGTATTTGCAGTAAAATTATGTTGAATACATCTTTATCCATTTTCTATGATGACAACGGCGGAAGGCTAAGAAAGGTTCAGATTCCTATAACAGATATACGATAGAGGCATCGATTTTGGAAATTTCGTGGTTCTCAGCTTACAGTAATCGTTGTGTTATGTATTTAAACATGCCCTTTCTTTCATGTGGAGTTCGGTGAATTAAGATTTTTTTCTTTTGGGAAAAAAGTGAGGCATACTAAAAAATAACACCCAATTTTTTAATATTATCATAAAGGGGGATTGTTATTTTCCCCCTACTGTAATCAACATATACCATTTACTGCCCTACTATTTTTATAATAGGCAAAAACCCCGCTAACAGCATAAGTTTACAATACTACTTTTATTTTTAACTTTTCTTTTATTTATATTTATTTTAAATTAAATAAATTACATGAATAGAAACTAAATAAAAAAATTAAGTATTAAAAACAAGAAATATATGTTTTGATGTGAGTAAAAAAATTAATAAAAAAAATTTTTCTTGTAATTATTTATTTTGTGAATATTTTCTTATAATAAATATTTTGTAAAATTTTAAAATTAAATGTAAAAAGTATAGGTAAAATATTTTATTATTTATCTTAGAATAAATTTTTATTTGTCATTCAAGTTTTCTTATAATAATTTTTTATCATTTTATAATAATTTTCTTATATTTTTATTATAAAACAATTCACAAAATTAATAAGTACAAGAAAAAAAATTTTATTATTAATTTTTTTGCTCATATCAAAATATATTTCTTATTTTTAATACTTAATTTTTTATTTAATTTCTATTCATGTGATTTATTTAATTTATAATAAATATAAATAAAAGATTAGTTGAAAATAAGGATAATATTGTAAATTTATGCTATCAGGGGGGGTTTTTGGCCATTATAAAAATAATAAGAAAAAAATTAGTATATGTTAATTACTGTAGGGGAGAAAATGTCAATCTCCCTATAATATATGCCTTAATTTGGCAATTGGTACCCTCAGTTTACTAATATTTATTCCAACTTTTATTGTAATTTTTAGTAACTTTATTAACGAAAAAAACAACTAAGGACCTAATGAACCATGCCTCTAAATAAAAATATAAAAAGAGTAAAAAGAGTCCAATATTAAGTAAAGGCTGGAGTACAAGAAAAACGAGAAGAGAAAATAGAAGCCTATAAACTAAAGCAGAAACAAGAAAGGAACAAATCAACTTATTTCAGCGTAATAATTTGTGTTGAGACTAAAGCAACACCCAATGCATCCCAAGTACGTAGCATTATTCAAATCTCTTGAAGTTTGTGTTTTTTTAAATTTAATTGACCCCAACATTGAACAAAAGTCCTCATTTCAGGTGAGGTTATTTTAGCTCAAATTTTGTACTACTAATTTCATACAATTTAATGATAGACGAATGAATATCATTTAAATGCTCCTTTTTATTTTAAATATTTAACATCGATTAAATTAAAAAAATCCGAATAATTTTTTTAAGAAATAATTAAATCTTGGCTATCCATAACTTATAAATGCATACTCCAAATAAAAAATGGTTTGCTTCCCAATTTTGCAAGAAAATCTACATGCTTACCTAGCCTCATAAACTTTAGTAACTAGTGAGTTCCGAAATTGAAAAATTCTCCACCTTAGCCAGCCAACATTGATTGGTTGAAGCAAGTATAGTCTACAACTCCATACTCTTTTTTTTTTCTTTGTCTGAACCACGAAGTGGTCCTGAGTGAACTCCAACTTTTAACCTCGTACCACAACCAAAACTAATCACCATACTTTTCTTTGATTGACACATTTTTCTCCAGCTACCCATATATATCTGCAATTGACCAATATAGAGTCAATGTTTGATTAAGCGCTCTTTTGATTGGCACCAATTGATCACAACAGACTCAATGATTTTGGAAAATGACTGCAGCAGGAAGGCCACCTGGTCGAGAATCTTTCGTCAAATGTAACTGCATATAAAGTAGTTTTCTTTATCTCTTCACTTGTGAAAGACATATTAAGTTCATGTTCATCTCCGCATGAATCCACATATTGCCCTTCACTTGTGCGTGAAAGGCATGGTCATCTCTTGTCAATGTTTAATAATAAAAAATTTTAACATAATTTTAAATATAAATCTGGGCCCTTAAGGCCCGAACCAAAAAGCCTGACCTGGGATGGGACCAGACCTTGACGAATTATGCTAAACAAGGCCAAGTCTGACCCAGCCCATGCATTTTGCCATCCCCAGGTTCCACAAGTATGTATGTTTGTGTGGTTCAACTCTCCATGTCTCCTCACATCATTACTTGAAGAGGTTTGGGGAATGCTTGCAAGAAACAAGAAAATAAAGAAGATTGAGATTTCTCTTTTTAATTTTTTTTCTAAAAATGTAGAGGAATGGGCGGTGGCACAAATAGAAAATCAAATTAGTTGGGGTAAAATTTATGGCCGATATATACAAATAATGAAGAAAATATATAAAATATTAAAATTTTATTTGCATTTATATTTATATGTGTGCAAATATTTATGTTATTTTTAATATAAAATTTGAACTCGAAATTTTTAATACATTTTGAACCTAAATTCATTGTATTTAATTGGTCCAATAGGGGCAAATTTATAATTTATTTGAACTTTAAAAAAAATGTACTACGGAAATTTTGGACTTGGAGAGGATAGTTGCCCCCGCCTATACCTTAGTAGCTCTGCTATTGAAGAGTGGAGATGGACAAAGCCTCAATCAATTTTTTAAATTTAATTGGTTAGTTAAATGAAACTATTTGAAAACCACTCAATTAAACCGGTGGAGGCAAAGATTGACACTTTTAATCAAATTTAGTTTTTGTTTTCATCTTTTATAACTTTCATAAATAGTGTATTTGTAAACACTATAATGCTAAATTTTTGTCTGAAAACTCACTACAATTATGAGACAATAACCAAGTTTTTTTTTTATTACGACAATAACCAAGCTTATTATTATTGTTGTAGATGTTAAAGTTTAAGGTCATCAAAGTGTGGAAGATAAAACTTAAAAAACATGGTGGGAGAAAGATGACCTCTCCCTAAAAATAATTGTCGGAAATTTGGCTATATATATATATATTGAGGGTTAAAAGCCACCCATGGTTTCTTAGAAATTTTGGTTTCATAAATAGTCACAGACCCTTTTTGATGATTATATTTTTTTTATTATAACAACTCAAAAATTGATTTTAAATAACCTTCTATAATAAATTAAAATGATCTAATATTAAAATAATCTAATACGTACACACACACACACATATATATATTATGAATTATTTTCTTTAATATTGATTATTATTTTAATATTATTAATATGTCAGATTTGTTTTAATTTAAAAAAATCAGTTCACATACAATATTTTTATAGCTTATTTTTAATATCAGATCATATAAGCATAAAATTGTGGATTAATGGATTTAAGTACTAATAAAATCTATCAACATTTACTGATAATAACATAATAATAAAAGTTAATTGCCTCACATATATGTGTTATATTATTAATTATATTTAGTTTAATCTTTTATTTGAATTTATAAGGTATTTTATTTATTATATTTATCTTAATATTGTATTTATATTTTTTATAAAAGTTTTTAACTATTATGAAAGGGTGTGTAATAGTTAAAAAGAAGGTTTGCATAATCGTTTCTAAGATTAAAGTTGTTTATGTAATCAATTAAATAAACCTTTAGAGTATGGGTGGCTTTTTCGTGAATATTTATTATAAGCTTGAAACTCAAAGCCAATAGTTTCTAGAGTGAATATTTGTGTCAAATTGTTGAAATTAAATACGTTGTTAAAGTGGTTTTGACAGAAGAGAATTATAATATCAAATATATAGAGTTGGAATTGAAGAATAAGACAGTGATCCTAACCTACTCCAATTGACAAATCAGTAGGCAAAATCCAAAAGTTAGTCTACATTCTACATTAACTAATATTATACTTAGTTTTTCTTATTTCAAGAGAATAACAATTTTCCTTAGCTACATGGGTTTTTTTATTAGCGTTATAGATTTATAGTTGTTATTTCCTGTCCTTATAGCTGAGTAGCTGACTGTTTTTACCTTTATATTTGGCTTTTTGGATTTATTGATTGGTAATTTGGTTATGAAAAAAAGGTAAATGGATACATTTAATCAATAAATGACTAATATTATATATTTGTTATAAAATATATCATTAAATAGAAATTCTTGAATGTGGATACTCTCATTTTTGTTTCATGCACACATATTAGTAAGTTATATAATTTAAAAGAATCTGTAAAGAAAAGTCATATAATTTAATAAAATATCTGTATTAATTCTTTTAATGCAAATATTTTAATAATGTATTAATATGAAAAACATGAACACATATATACAGGAGAAGGATTCTATCATTAAAAAGTAAATAAAGATAAGATGAGTAGAGGATCCATTTCTAATATACGGTAATGAAGTATTTTGGTTACGTCCTACATGAAATGTTAGAGACTGAAAGGAGCAAGAGCCCCCCTCAAGTTAAAAAAAAAAAAAAAAACTTCCAGGGAAAATAGGGGGGTACTAATTGGAATTCTCAAAAAATGCTATGTTTTCGCTCCGTTAGTTTACAAACTTTCCATTCTTCAGATTTCTAGTTTTTTTATTCTCCCCATAGAACCACAGACCTGGTGACGCCATCAAGCAAGAGTTACCCACATCTATATTGTGAATCAATCCATCAAGCAGGCTATACTTCGCTTGTACACAAAGAAATGAAATATTTTAGTACTTATTAGTCTATCAAACTCTCTCTCTCTATATATTTATGTACATATATTAATTATTCATGCGAATTCGTCAAACTTTGAAGTTATAAATTTCCATAACGAATTATATATTTTACTGAAGAGTTTGAACATGAGAAACGACACATTACTAAATTATTAATTCCCATCTTTTTAATTTTTTTAATTTTCAGTAACTACCCACTTCTTGTTTCTTCTAATCTTTTTCTCTTTCATCATGCGATAGTTATAAAAAATTAAGAAACCTGAAGCATGAAACATCAGAGAAGAACAATAATGGACTCGTTCGTAAACATTATTATGTTAGTTTTTTTATCCTTCTTTGCCACTCTTGATCAAGCCTGCAATCAAATAGATCAAGAAACCCTTTTATCTCTCAACTTCAGTGCATCTAATCCTCCATTGAATTGGTCTTTTTCCACGGATTGCTGCTTCTGGGAAGGCATTAAATGCGATTCCAAAGCTCGAGTTACTCATCTATGGCTTCCCTACAGGGGCCTTAGCGGCAGCATTTATCCGTTTATTGGAAACCTGACCCATCTCTGTCATCTCAATCTTTCCCACAATCATCTTTCGGGTCCGCTCGCCATCAATTCCTTTTCTTTCGTTATTCATCTTGAAACTCTTGATTTGAGTCACAATTCTTTTTCTGGCCAATTTCTATCATCCTTTTTTCAGCTGGCTCAAAATTTGATTACTCTTAATGTCAGCCACAATATGTTCTCCGGCAGTATCCCTTCTTTTACCAGCTGGAATAATAAATCTTTGAGCTCCCTCAGGATCTTGGATTTTTCCTACAATGATTTTAGTGGCCAGCTTCCTCCTGGACTAGGAAATTGCCCCAAACTTCAGACATTTCGGGCAGGTTTCAATTATCTATCAGGATCAATTCCTGATGACATTTCTGCTGCTACATCACTTCAAGAAATCTCTTTACCGGGTAATCAACTCTCCGGAGCAATCAGCGATGGTGTCGGCAACCTCACAAGCCTCGGTATGCTTGACCTTCAATCTAACAAATTCAGTGGTTTAATCCCCCAAGATATTGGGAAACTCACCAACCTGAAATCTTTGCAGCTTCACACAAACAGCCTATCAGGTTTTTTTGCCTCAATCTTTGATGAATTGCACTAATCTTATCACATTGAATTTACGGATTAACAACTTTAGAGGAGATCTCTCCGCCTATAACTTCTCTACCCTTCACAATCTACATACCATAGACCTTGGAAACAATAACTTTACAGGTAGATTCCCATTAACTCTTACTTCATGCAAAGTTTTGACTGCAATTCGTCTGTCTCGTAACAAGATAGGGGGACAAATTTCACCTGAAATACTTGCACTAGAATCTCTGTCTTATCTTTCAATTACTAACAATAACTTCTGCAATATAACTGGAGCTATCAGGATTTTGATGGGCTGTAAGAATCTGACGATGCTCCTCCTCTGTAAAAATTTTTTCCATGAAGCAATTCCAGATGAAAACCAGAGAGCAATCCCGTCATATGCATTTCAAAATCTTCTTGTTCTGGGTATAGGCGATTGCGAAATCAAGGGCCAAATTCCAACCTGGCTTGCTAGGCTAAAGAAGCTACAGGTTTTGGACTTGGGATCAAATCAAATCACTGGTTCGATTCCAGGATGGTTAGGAAATATGCCAAACCTGTTCTATATAGATTTGTCTCATAACTCCATTTCCGGAGAGTTTCCGAAAGAATTTTGCGGCCTGCGAGCTGTGGCATTGCAAGAGGTCAAAAACAGAGCTGATGGGAGCCAACTTCAGTTGCCTCTCTTTGTTCCAAAAACAAAAATTGCTCTTTACAATCAACAATATAACAAACTCTTCAGCTTACCTCCAGCAATATACCTGAGAAACAACAGCCTAAATGGCAGCATCCCCATTGAAATTGGTAACCTGAAGTTTCTTCATGTGCTTGATCTCAGTCTCAACAATTTCTCTGGTGAAATCCCTGATCAAATAAGTCAACTCACAAACTTAGAGGGATTAGATTTATCTGAAAACAATCTACATGGCGAAATCCCTTTGTCCATCATTGATCTTCATTTCTTATCTTCATTCAGCGTCGCGAACAATGATCTTCAAGGACAAATACCTTCAGGAGGTCAGATTCTTACGTTTCCAAGCTCCAGCTTTGAAGGGAATCCAAGATTGTGTGGTGATATTGTAGAGAGACAGAGTTCATGTTATTTTATTCATCCAAGAACGGATGAGTTGGCTTCGCCAAATGAATCATCAAACAACGAGCTTCGTAATGGCATTATTGCTGGAGTTGTTTTTGGTTTCATTATTGGGTCTGTAAGTGGGATGCTTTATCCTCTTCATAGGTTAAAGCTTTGGCAGACGCTATGTGCATGGATTGAGAGGAAGGGACAGTGAGAGATGTATGAGAGATGTAGCAATTTGAAGATTAAATTAGGAAAGAAGATGAAATCCATGATTAACTTGTATTTATAAGCAAGATTGTCCATAGAAAATTTGAGCCTTAGGCCAAAAATGTAGTGCTTTATTATACGGGTTTTCAGAAACAAAAAGTTTAAATACTAGTCGCTCTGCAATTTTGGCAATGTTAACTCTTGAAACAAATCCTAAATTGAATTTGACAAAATTTTGGATCATTAGACAAAATCCAAATCAGTATAAATAATGACAACAAAACCTGCCACTTATTTACAATTTAATAAAATTTCATCATGTCTTGCAGGTGGTGATTGACATAGTGCAAAAGCGATACTAGATGTTGTTCTAGCGTAATATTTCTCAAAGAGAGAAAACTTCGAGTTATTAATAAAGACAAACACAAAGGGAATAATATGAAATATTATTAATGAAAAGCTTCAAGATATTTTCATAAACTATGAATAACAAGATTATGGGTGCGTTTGAGATTGAGGTTGGCCAGCTGTAGTTTAAAAGGTGCAGTACTAAAGTGTTTGGTAAACACTAGCTGTTGTAGTTTGTAAGTTATGTTGATATGATTTTTTACATATATAATGAAACATCTATTATATCTTTAATAATTTCATCAAAATTATTATTTAAAATTTATAGTTACTACATATTATTAACTTTTGTTTGATAGGTATAGTTTTTTTCCCCATCAGTTGTAGCTTTTAGGATATAGCACCTCAATCTGAAACGGGACATATATACTAGTAGCTAACTTAATCTAATCTTTCTCAAATAAAAGAAATAATTTAAAATTTTAACAAGACTAAAATTAAAAAGACGACTCAAATAAGCTTAATAAAACAAGAGAAATCTTAAATAATAAATACTAAATTGACTTAAAATCTACAATTCCCAATTTAATCTACCCTTTATGCTTTCTACATCAATGACGGATTGAAGGTAATGAAGATAGGTGGAGGTGGTGATGGACTAGGAGGTGATGAGAAGACATAGTAAGGGTAATGGTGATGCTTGAGAGAGAGTACAAATAGGCATCTAAGTTGAAGAAGAGAGAATACAATTAATTTTGGGCTGATGAGATAAATTGAGGAGTCAAATAGAGTACTATATTTTTATCTCGTTGGATTATCTCATCGACCCTCATTTTTTTGTTTATCTTATTACTTTCCAATAGCCCCCCATCTCCCTCCCCTCTTTGTACTTCGTGACCATCAGTTCATAGGATTATCTCATCGACCCTCATTTTTTAGTTTATCTTATTACTTTCCACTAGCCCCCCATCTCCCACCCCTTTCTGTACTTCGTGACCATCAGTTCATCATCTCTACCATTTTGTCAACAATAAGTTTATAATTATCACCCATCACCATCTATGTTTTTTTGGGTTTGATTTTGTGTGATAATTTACAATTTTGCTCAAGTTCAATTTAATATTTGAGTAAGAATTAATATTTAATCCATATTATGAATCCTTTAAAAAAATAAGGGAGACATGATGCGAGGGATGAGAAGTTAATATATTGAGAGCTTGAGTAGAGAAAAAATATTTAATTTTAATTAATTACTTTTTATTTTCAATAAGGGCAATTTTGACATAAAATAATATTAATTAAATAGGTGGAGACTTGTGAGATAAATTAAGAGGGTTAAACATGACCACATAATCAAATGTCATTACTCTATTATGAACTATTACACCGATAAGCCCATATATATATATATATTAAAGCCCAAAGCCCTATACAGAAGTCCAATGCAGAAAATTCTAAAAAAACGAACTTCCCTAAACATATGGAGAGACACAAATTCCCCTTTAAAAAATAAAAATAGGAGATACCACCCAACTCAATCAAATTATTAGTAGAGATAAAGAATGGGTCAGACGGCATGTCTCCGTACAGCACGGCACAACAAGAGCACGTTTCGATGGGGCATACGCCATGATATGTAATGCACGTGGGCTGGACCAAGCTTAGAAGTATAGGCACGCGGGCCTTGAAAGCAATGCATGATTAGAGGTGGGCTAAATACAACACGATGAAAAAACTCGCAGTGAGCACGTTTTATTTCTTAATGAAAGTGAACTTAAAATTTTGTGATTTTACAAAAATTTGAAATTGAATCTTTTAAATTCATCTAATTCTTGGTGTCAAAAAAATACTATAATTGATTTATTTATAATTTATTAAACAAATAATTGATATAATGATTTTAATGAATAAAATTATAAATATAATGATTTTATAAATAAGCATTAATATTATTGTGAACTGTGAGCTATGACTCTATGTAAGTCCAATTAATAATTAAGTTAACCCTTAAGAAATTTTTTTTATTATTATTAACTATTAAAAAAATTCTAATACTATAAGGTCAAACTTAATAATTAATATTACATTCTCTTACTATTATTAGTTTATTATTATTGAATATGAACTTGAATTTTGAATTTTCAATTCTATTAAATTTAAATAAAGGCACATAGACCTAAAAAAATACATAAACTTGAAAAAAAAATACTCTAACAACTTGGCATGCACTCTTAAAAAATTAAAAAAAAAAGCTTCTGAGTTTTTTTCCTTAGGCACGGCACGGCACCACACGTGTGCTGGGCTGGGTCTAAGCCAAAAAAATTAGACACGATATGATATGGCATGAAACACATAATGGGCACGACACGGCACAAGCACGAGCACACATGAACCTTACTTTGGTGCCTGCTAGCCGATTGGCCACCTTTAATTATTAGGGAAAAGAAAAAAAACTCGCACACTCCAAGATGACAATTTTAGGATAATTCTTTTTTTTTTTAATCATTAATCTCCTGACCAGGTTTAATGTCACAAATTCAATGATCAAGTCAACATTTAGCTTAGGCTTTTGGTGAATTTTGCAACTTCAGAAAACCAACAAACAAGTAGAAGACAACAGGAAGATCCAGCAATGTATATATGATAATATTTTATTGAGTGGACATGTACTAATGAAAATGCTTCTCAAGTTAATAATATTTCGAATACCAAATTCATTTATTGATTTCAAATTTAAAATTAGCATTTGTGCTTATCTTAAGCACTTGTTTTGTTACCTAATTTATCTTATAGTATTATCCACAAAATATCTATAAAGATTCTTTCCAAATAAAGCTAACAACAATTTTCTTTTCAATCCTTCCTTATCTACAGCCAAGAATTTATTAAATATTTCCATTTATAAACGGATGCATTTTCTTCTATAAATATCCTAATGCATAAGCTACGTACTAACTCCCATTATTTCTTCTTCTTTGCTTCTTCCTCATGCACAATTAAAGCATGAAAGCTGCCTCTTTCATAAGCACTTATTTGCTCGTTGCTTGTCTTTGCGTTACACATGCAGTTGATCTAGATGTAAGGCCAGATGGTCTTGACACTGCAGGAATGAGCAGAAAAAGTTTCCCAGAAGGATTTATCTTCGGAACTGCGACGTCGGCGTATCAAGTTGAAGGCATGACTGATAAAGATGGAAGAGGACCTTGCATCTGGGATCCTTATGTCAAGGCTGGTAGTTGAATTTCTTATATCAAAATGTCCTTATCGGAAAGTATATCATTTTAAATTGTGTTATTGTAATATTTATATAGATATTTCACTGATTTCATATTAATTTGGTTTAAAAAGGAAATATTGCCAACAATGCTACTGCTGATTTGACTGTAGATCAATATCATCATTACAAGGTACATATGCTATTCATTTATATTGAACTAGCAACATGCTTATCCTAAAAAAATTGAATTGATAAATTAAAACCAAATTAGTTTGGCATACTATTTCTTTCTTAATTTCTGTATAATTTTCATATTTGGTAACTTTGTTTTGTAAATTATATGTGCAGGAAGATATTGATATCATGGCAAAATTAAATTTTGATGCTTACCGATTTTCAATTTCCTGGTCCAGGATCTTCCCAAGTTAGTATACAGTAATTGTTAATATTATTCTTTTACCCTTCATTTATTAATTAATTTGGCTTAGTTTACCATTAAAAAATTCGGTCTTGCAGATGGAACTGGAGAAGTAAATCCGTTGGGGGTTGATTATTACAATAGATTGATTGACTACATGCTTAAAAAAGGTAAATAAATAGCCCCCCAAAAAAAATCAAAAGTTCATTTCATATGGAAATAGAAATAATATTGGATTTTATGTGTGATATCGTAGGAATTACCCCATATGCAAATCTACATCATTATGACCTTCCGTTAGCTCTTCAGGATAAGTACAATGGGTTGCTAAGCTGTGATATAGTGTAAGTAACCGTTATTGTTACATTTTTTTTCCTTAATTTGTGCAATATGAATTAAACTTTTATGTTTGATTACAAGGGCTGACTGTAGATTATTTAAGGCCTTAGGCGATTTTTTTTAATGGGGTCTCTCCTTATTTTGCAATTTTAATTCTCAAAGAAATATAAAATTCCATGTTTAATTCTTGAATTTTAATAGTAATGAAAAGATTTTTAAAAATTTCAAAAAAAACCTTAAAAATAGTCAAGAAGATATATTTTTTACTTTCATTAGAATTATTACAAAAATAAACAAACAAATAAATAAGAACAATATTATTTTCAAATAAAATATTTAGAATGGCAGCACATAGAAAGTTGAAATGATGAATTGATTATTAGATAATAGATAAGGACTTTGTATTTTAAGAAACTATTTTTTTTATTTTTAAATGTACTAATTTTCTTTGCAAAGAAAGGAGAAAGAAATTTTTTATCTACTGATTTTATATATTATAAGGTTCTAAGAGAAACTAAAAGGAATATTGAAAGTCAAATATTTAAGTGTTAAAGAATCAAGTTTTCTTTAGGAAATTGAAAATGTAAGGAATTTATTTTTTTCTTGGAAAGACTGATAATAAATAAATTAATGGTTAAATAATATTACTAATTATATCTCTTTAACATTAAGGTTATCAAATATTGATTTTCTATAAAAAAAAATTATTAATTGCAGTATAGTTGTTAATTATAAAGATGTCTAATAAGCTTTTCTACAATTTATAATTAAAAAAAAGCCTTTGTTAATCAGAAAATTATTAAGAAACTACTAAAAAAATGAGGCCTTCAAGAAATATGGGTTTTCAGCAACCGCCTCGTTCATCTATGCTTAAAGCCACCCTTGTTAAATTCTTAATTAATCCAAATCTTTCAGGAAGGATTATGCAGATTATGCAGACTTCTGCTTCAAGACATTTGGTGATAGAGTTAAGAATTGGTTCACATTTAATGAACCAAGGGTTATAGCAGCTCTTGGATTTGACAATGGCATAAATCCTCCTTCAAGGTGTTCCAAAGGAATGGGAAATTGCACTGCTGGAAATTCCGCAACTGAGCCATATATTGCTGCCCATAATATGATACTATCACATGCAGCAGCAGTAGAAAGATTCCGCGAAAAATACCAAGTAACACACTCATCTTTCGGTCGCTAATTAATTTCAAAGTCACGACAAAAATCTCATTAATATGAACTTGTATCAATTTCAGGAAACACAAAAAGGAAAAATTGGAATTCTTTTGGATTTTGTTTGGTATGAACCTCTAACGCGATCCAAGGCTGATAATCTTGCAGCTCAAAGGGCAATAGATTTTCACATTGGATGGTAAATTCTTAGTTCTTATTATCGATATGTGTTTGAGCCGTTAATACATTCTTATTTATTTTGAGTGTTAATTAATCATGGATTATTTTTCAGGTTTCTACATCCTATAACATATGGTGAGTATCCGAGGACAATGCAAGAAATTGTGGGAGAAAGACTTCCGAAATTTACAGACGCTGAAGTTGAGATGGTGAAGGGCTCAATAGATTATTTAGGTGTCAATCAATATACAACTTTCTATATGTTTGATCCTCCTTGGCCTAAACCCAATATCACAGGCTACCAAAATGATTGGAACGTTGGTTTTGCTTGTAAGTATTATCTCTTCCCGTACATATTTTTTCGTTTCCTTACCTAATAATAATAAAAATCTTTTGTTCCAATTGTGTAACTTTTTAATTTATATAATTTGTCAAAATTTGTAGATGACCGCAAAGGAGTACCAGTTGGTCCCAGGGTAAGCGTAGAATTAACTGAAAAACTCAAAAGATGTCAGATCAAGGTCATAATTAATGCCTAATGATCATTGAAAACACAAATTTCTAAATTCATAAACATTAATTTGCAGGCAAATTCTGGTTGGCTTTACATTGTACCATGGGGAATCTACAAGGCTATAACATATGTAAAAGAAAGATATCAAAACCCAACTATGATTCTTGCTGAAAATGGTATATGTATTAATATTTATGTGCTTTTTTGTAATTACTGTCTATTCATTTTTAATGAATTCGGATAATGATCTATTCGCTGTTACATACAGGTATGGATGATCCGGGCAATGTCACATTCCCTCAGGCATTACATGACGCCACGAGGGTTAATTACTTCAGAGATTATCTGAGCTATCTGAAGAAAGCTGTGGATGATGGAGCGAATCTAATTGGCTACTTTGCTTGGTCATTGCTGGATAATTTTGAATGGTTATCTGGGTACACTTCTAGGTTTGGTATTGTTTATGTTGATTATGATAACCTTAAAAGGTATCCTAAAATGTCTGCATATTGGTTTCAAAAGTTGTTAAAAAGAGACCAGTAAAATTAAAGGGTTTGGATTTTTTTTTTTAGGCTTTTAGCTATAGGTCTATTTTCGTCAATGTTAGTAAGTTGGTTTCCTAATAAACTTGTTAAACTCTCTTTTCTTTATTGACTTAAATCTTTTATAATTTGCTCAAGTGTAATGTTAATAACATGTAGGATTTCTTTTTGAGTTGGTTAAAATTTATTAGGATTCTGAATTTTTACGCTTTATAATTCAGCTCAGAGGTCTACCAATTGAATTAGTGACCTCACCTTCAATTTCAGATCTATCATGTAACATTTAAATAGGATGTTTGTTAGTTGAATTCTTATTCCATTAGAATTGTCTGCGGGATTTAGAACAAAGAATTTGAAACTAGAGTTGGATGGCAGTATTTTTTAACTTGATGAGTTTATGTTCATGTTTTAATAATGTTTGAGGTAAATTTGTATTTTTCCTTAGGGCAGTTTAAGATTTTCTAATTATCCTTTAGTATTAAAATGCTAACTATAATAGTAGTAAAACTAATACCCGAACAATATACTACATTGAAAGAGTTAAAGTGTTATAAAGTTGGTCAAACTTCAAACAATCATGGCCATGAGCATGGGACAGAGGATTAGGCTGGATTAAGATCCATATAGGAAAAAACATATAAATAACTAATTTTTTTTTGAGTCTTGAGAAAATCTAAGCGTATCCGTTAAGCAATCTAATTAGGGAGGAAAAAAATGGCGTTGGTCGTTAAGTGATATAATTTTTTATTTATTAGTCTATGAAATTTACATGTTAATTGTTGAAGACTTAATAAAATATAAGTTATTATTAAAATAATTAGTCTTTGCAACGGTTAAAGATAATGAAAATCTAAGTGTATCCGTCAAGCAATCTAATTAGGGGGAAAAAAGGCGTTGGTCGTTAAGTGATATAATTTTTTATTTATTAGTCTATGAAATTTATATGTTAATTGTTGAAGACTTAATAAAATATAAGTTATTATTAAAATAACTAGTCTTTGCAACGGTGTTAAACTTTCTACAGAATTCTTATGTCATTGCTGTTTTCTTATAAGTTTCGTGCTTCTTCTCAAATTAACATTTAATAAAACATTTCCAAGTAAGAGGTTCATTGGAGATCTATAACATCTTTATTCTTTGAATTAAGGTAGGATTCTTCAAGAATTTGAATCATAAGATTGGGAGTGTGAAGTCGGAGTGAGAGTAGATTATTTATTTACCATGAAATAGGAATATGAAATCAGAATTATGATCCAATTTATGCGTTTACTTTGTCTTGATTTGAATGTAAATAGTTTCAAATTACAGTTTTATCCTTATTTAAAAAATTGTAGTTTTTAATTACAAAATTAATAAAAATATATATTTGAAAAATTAAATATTTATTTTATTATATTTGTAAATTAATAATAATTATTAATATTCTTAATTATGTAAATCACAATTTTTAATTTTAATATTAATTATGTAATTTGATAAGAACAACACAAATGGAACATTATTAATAATAATATAGTAAAAGATTAATATTTTTTTAGAATAAACTATTTATTATTATTAATTATTAATATTAAATAAATATAATCATATTATATTTAAATAAGTCTAATAATTAATAAATGTAATTTATAAAATAATATAATAATATTATTTATTAAATTAAATTATATTAAATTTAATAAAAGAAGGGTAAAAAAGGAAGAGTTGAGAGTGGATTCCCACTTCCATTTCCCCATATAGAAATGAGAATTTCACTCACTATAAAAATGGATGGGGTTTGTGGAGTAGGATTACTACTCTTTCTTTAAAATATGTAAGTAAACAATAGAGTAGGGGGATTCCTCACTCCCACTCTAATAAGTAAACATAATATAATTTCTTGTAAAAAGTCTGCAGAGTAAGCTTATAAATTTCTTTGGCAAAGAGTTAAGAAACAAAGAGTAACACTATCAATAGTTCAATAATCAAAATTGTTCATCTTTTTTAAAAAGAGATCAATACTTGGACTGATTATGTATTATATATAAATGATTTTAGCAATATAAGAGTTTTAACTAGCTAGGAGAGTCAATTTGTGTAATTGTATTGTTGAGTGTTAGAAAGTGCATATTTATAAAGGAGAAATCGTTATTTTATATATCAAGTATTGCTAACAACCGTTACTTTTATGTGTTTAAATTTCTTGTACTTTAATTATGTGTGTTTTATTTTAATTAAGTATTTGATGTATTTTAGGGGCATCATAGTCATTTCACAATAAACGAGAGATCAAATGGCAAAACGGACATCATTTTTGAACTCAGGACGGTCGAAAACCTTAGGAGGAGTATAAAAGGAAAAATGACACTGTTCACATGTACAGTACTATTCACATATACGGGTACTGTTGTCGTTACTGTGCAAATAGTGGCGGTTGACTGTACTGTGCAAATAGTGGCGGTTGACTGTACTGTGCAAATAGTGGCAGTTGACTGTACTGTGCAAATAGTGGCGGTTGACTATACTGTGCAAATAGTGGCTGATGACGTGGCGAAATCCTGAGCGTCCAAACTGTTTTTAATCCGATGGCCATGATTTACTTGATGTAACTATAAAAAGGGGGCCTCCCCCCCCTAATTAAGCACCTCTGAATCCATTTTTAGGGTTCATTTTCTGTAATTCTCTCTCTATCTTGTATTTTCTTCGTATTTTAATAAATTCCCATTTTGCCCCTAGTTCAACTATGAGTGGCTAATTTTCTCTCAAGCTTGGGTTGAAGGTGAAGTCTCAACATGTGTCATGGGCTTGATTTGGTAAATTTATTTTCTCTTCCCCTCTAGTTTTTGTGGATGTTTTGACTTCTCGTCGACAAATAATACTAATCTTGTCTAGTACTGCCCTGGTTTCACCGGCACCCTAGTATAAGATTATTATTATTTGGCACGATAAGCCCTTAGCACCATATTTATTAGAGCGTGGTTCATGAGGCGTGGATTCCCCTCTCATGATTTAATTGGCATTAATAAGGAATATTTAGCCCATGATGCATGTTGATACGGATCCAGATACCCAAGTACGTCATCTCCATAGATTTATCTTCAATTTATTATTGCCATTTAAATTCCAATTTTAGAATTTATTCTCGTCATTTTAATTTAAGTTTTAGGATAATCAAAATCATTTTCATCAATCCAACCACCCATTTACAGAATTAATTCTATAAATAATTAAAATCCACCTCCTCGTGGGATCGACACTCGCACCATTAAGCTATACTACAACAGATTCGTGCGCTTGCGAGTTCAATAAAATTTGCACAACAAGTTTTTGGCGCCGTTGCCGGGGAGGTAAGTAATTTTAATTCATAGAATTAATTTTTGTGAATATTTCCATTTAATTTTCTTTTGTATTTTTTTTTTTTAAAAAAAAAGTGAATCTACACTTAGAGGTTAGTATTTCTTTTCTTTTTCTCTACTTTAAATTATGTAATTTAATTTTCAAGTTAATTTTTATTTCTTCTTTGTCATTTTTATTTATCTTATTAATTTATTTTTAGTTAGTTTATTTCACGTATTTGTTCTTGTGTTTTTATAGTAAGGTTTTAATAGCGCAATAAGGTTAGTATCGTAATTTCTCCTTCTTCTTTATTTTTATTTGTTTTGTTCCTATCTTTATTTTTATTTTATTTGTTTCTTGTATGCATGGTCGTAGGTCATTATTACCTAATCTTGAAACTATCGACCTTGAATTAGAGAAAACACTTCGCACACACAAAATCATTAAAAATAAAATGGATCTACAAGCACCACAGGAGAGGCCATTTAAGGACTACTTTAGTCCCTTAGCTAATTTGAGCACATCATGTATACGATACCCAAATGTAGCTGCTAGGAGTTTTGAATTAAAACCTAGTGTGCTAAATTGTCTCCCCACGTTCTATGGCTTAGAAAATGAGGACCCATATAATCATTTGAATGATTTTCATGCTATTTGTCAAACATTTAAATATGAGAATTTTTCAGATGATGATGTAAAACTCAGATTATTCCCATTTTCTTTGAAGGATAGAGCTCGTTCATGGCTTAATACATTACCTGCTAATAGTATTGCATCATGGGAACAAATGGTTACGAAATTTTTAAATAAATATTTCCCAGTGCATAAAACCAATGCTATTCGCAGGGAAATCTCGGAGTTTACCCAGAGAGATGACGAGCAATTTTTCGAAACATGGGAGCGATTCAATGGGCTACTCTTGAAGTGTCCACATCATGGGTACGAGAAATGGCACCAATGCCAATACTTTTTGGAAGGATTATTACCAAATGTGCAAGAATGGCTAATGGCGACAAGTGGAGGAGAGCTAATGTCAAAAAGTGCATCAGAGATTTGGGAATTCTTCCAGCGACAAGCAGATAATTCCCAACAACGGAGTCGATCACTCAGGAATACCAGAAGGGTTAAGGGAGTGAATGAGGTTCACATTGGCGAATCCAATTCGGAAATCAAAGAAGTCAAAGCAATAATTGAAGGTCTCTCTCGACAAATAGCATCGTTATCGACTGCTAAATCAACAGAGCCACATGACCTTGACTCATATCCAGATCAAGCCAATGCCATAGGAGTAATGAGAAAACCATCAAATTACAACCCATACTCCAACACTTATAACCCTGGATGGAGAGACCACCCTAATTTTTCATGGTCTCAAGGATTCCAACAAAATGGACCAGCAGCTCCAGTTCCGCCAATGCAACAAATTCCTCAAAATCCTCAAGTCTCTCAGCCACCATTCAGACCATTTAATCAGAATCAGAATTACTCTCAACCCAGATCGTGGGAGGATTCATTCCAAAATCTCAGGAATGTTACTCATTCCACGATTGAGCAACAGAACCGCACCATTGATGGATTACGCAATGAGTTAAGAGCGGGCTTCAACTCACAAGCCCAATCAGTTTCAAGCCTCGAAAAGATGGTGGGACAACTTGCTTCTTCAGTTCAGACCTTGGCAATGACCGTTGAGAAAGGTAAATTTCCAAGTCAACCAGTGCCTAACCCTAAAGGAGTGCATGAAGCGAGTACCAGTTCACCACAGCAGCATGGAGAGGTCAAAGCTGTAATGACCTTGCGGAAAGGAAAAGAAGTCGACAATAAAGTGGAGATGCCAAAAGAAAACCAAATTGTACCTGTGAATGTTGATGACTCATCACCGGAGGAGAAAGAAGACACCGGCCCTCGAGAATATATTCCTAAAGCTCCATTTCCTCAGAGGTTAGCTAAAGGGAAAAAGGGAAAATCCACAGGTGAGATTCTTGAAATCTTTAAACAGGTAAGTGTTAACATCCCATTGCTTGATGCTATTAAACAAATTCCATCTTATGCCAAGTTTCTTAAAGACCTGTGCACTAAAAAGAGAAATATGCATGTTCAAAAGAAGGCATTTTTAACAGAAAACGTTAGTTCTATACTCCAACATAAAATTCCTTTAAAATGCAAAGACCCAGGCTCCCCTACTATCTCATGTAGCATAGGGAACCACACAATTGAGAATGCTTTGTTGGATTTAGGAGCTAGTGTAAATTTGTTGCCTTATTCTGTTTTCGTGAAACTTGGATTGGGAGAATTACACCCAACTCCAGTGGTGTTACAACTTGCAGATCGGTCCACGAAAATACCTCGTGGTATTGTGGAGGACGTGCTTATCCAGGTAGACAAGTTTTATTTTCCTGTTGATTTCATTGTAATTGACACTCAACCAATACAGGAGTCAAGGAAGCACATCCCCATTATTCTAGGCCGACCTTTCTTGGCAACTGCGGATGCTCACATTCAATGCAGGACTGGAAATATGCAGTTGTCATTTGGCAACATGACTATGGAGCTGAACATCTTCAACATTGCCAAACAACCTCACAATACAGATGACGGAATTGTTGATGTGGATTTAATTGAAGCATTAGTTGATGACACATTTGTTTCAAACCTTAGTGATGATCCTTTACAAACATGTTTAACTCACTTTGGTTTGGATTTTGATATTGACAGATCGGTCGATGAGGTCAACGCCTTGCTTGACTCGGCACCATCCATGGACACTAATAAATGGCAGTCGAGAGTTGAACAACTAGCACCATCAGAAAAGAAACTCATCCCATCATCAGAATCACCACCGAAACTCGAGCTCAAACCATTGCCCAACACTTTGGAATATGCATTTTTGGGGGACGAAAGTACTTTACCGGTAATCATCTCATCATCCCTCAATGATGAACAAAAAGGTAAGTTGTTGGATGTTTTAAAAGAACACAAAGGAGCATTAGGATGGACCATAGCGGATATAAAAGGTATAAATCCAGTAGACTGCATGCATTACATTCACCTTGATGAAAATGCTAAATCTACTAGGGAAATGCAACGTCGGTTGAATCCTAATATGAAAGAAGTTGTTAGAACAGAAGTCCTTAAGCTATTAGACGCAGGTATCATTTACCCAATTTCTGATAGTTCATGGGTCAGTCCTGTTCAAGTTGTCCCCAAAAAGTCAGGAGTCACTGTAGTTACGAATGCCAATAATGAATTGATACCAACTAGAGTAACTACAGGATGGCGTGTATGCATTGATTATAGAAAGTTGAATTCTGTCACACGTAAAGACCATTTTCCTTTACCATTCATCGATCAAATGCTTGATAGGTTAGCAGGTCACGAATTTTATTGCTTTCTAGATGGCTACTCAGGATATAATCAGATTCCCATAGCACCAAAAGATCAAGAGAAGACCACTTTCACTTGCCCTTTTGGCACTTTTGCATATAGGAGAATGCCATTTGGATTATGTAATGCACCTGCTACATTTCAACGATGCATGTTAAGCATTTTTTCTGATATGGTTGAACGATTCCTTGAGGTCTTTATGGATGACTTTTCTGTCTTTGGTGATTCATTTGATCAATGTTTACGTCATCTAACACTAGTTCTGCAGAGATGTATCGAAAAGAACTTAGTCTTAAATTGGGAGAAGTGTCATTTTATGGTAACACAAGGTATTGTTCTCGGTCACATCATTTCGAGCAAAGGTATTGAGGTTGACAAAGCCAAGGTGGATCTCATTTCCAATCTTCCTCCACCCAAAACAGTCAGAGAAGTAAGATCTTTCCTTGGGCATGCTGGTTTTTATAGACGTTTCATTAAAGATTTTAGCAAAGTTTCTAGACCCTTATGCAATTTACTTGCTAAGGATGCACCTTTTATCTTTAATGATTCATGTCTTGTGGCTTTTGAAAAATTAAAGCAATTGTTGACAACATCACCCATCATTCAGCCCCCAAACTGGAGCTTACCATTTGAGCTCATGTGTGATGCATCTGATTATGCAGTAGGAGCAGTATTAGGACAAAGAGTTGATCGAATTCCCCATGTTATTTATTATGCTAGTATGACATTGAATGATGCACAGTTGAACTATTCAACTACTGAAAAAGAAATGCTAGCAGTAGTGTTTGCATTGGAAAAATTTCGATCTTATCTCATTGGTTGTAAAATAATTGTGTTCACAGATCATGCTGCTCTGAAATATCTTCTCACGAAGAAAGATGCAAAAGCTAGACTAATTCGTTGGGTGTTACTTTTGCAGGAATTTGACTTGGAATTCAAAGATAAGAAAGGCACAGAAAATGTTGTAGCGGACCATCTCTCTCGTCTTCATTTTGACACAATTACAGAGCCACTAACATTGAATGAGTCCTTTCCAGATGAACAATTAATGAGTGTGGAAGTTTTACCTTGGTATGCTGATATAGTTAATTATCTTGTTACAGGCAAACTTCCAGAGCATTGGACTAAGCAAGACAAGGCCAAATTCTTTGCAGAAATAAAGAATTTCTTTTGGGATGACCCATATTTGTTCAAATATTGTGCAGACCAAATTGTCAGACGATGTGTCCCAGAAAATGAAATTCAGAATATCCTTTCATTCTGCCATGAACAAGCTTGTGGAGGCCATTTCAGTGCTAAGAAAACAGCGACTAAAGTTTTACAATGTGGTTTCTATTGGCCAACTATATTTCGAGACGCTTATACTTTTTGTTCTTCATGTGATAGGTGTCAACGGATGGGGAGCATTACACGAAGGAACATGATGCCACTAAATCCAATTTTGGTGGTTGAGATTTTTGACGTATGGGGTATCGACTTCATGGGGCCCTTTCCCCCTTCTTTTGGCCATCAATACATATTGGTAGCTGTTGACTACGTATCGAAATGGGTAGAAGCAATTCCATGCAGAACCAATGATCACAAAGTGGTGATAGGGTTTTTGAAAAGTAACATAGTTTCACGCTTTGGATTCCCTCGAGCGATAATCAGTGATGGTGGTGCCCACTTTTGCAATAAAGCATTCAAAGCTCTTTTGACAAAGTATTCAATCACTCATAAAGTGGCGACCCCGTATCATCCGCAAACCAGTGGCCAAGTGGAGATCTCCAATCGAGAACTAAAGCACATATTAGAAAAGACGGTGAGGCCGGACAGAAAAGATTGGTCATTAAGACTTGATGACGCATTATGGGCATATAGAACGGCTTTCAAGACCCCGATTGGGATGTCACCCTATAGGCTAGTGTATGGAAAAGCTTGCCACCTACCTGTGGAACTCGAGCATCGTGCATATTGGGCTATCAAGAAATTCAATTTCGACATGCATCAAGCCAGCTCAGAAAGAAGATTACAACTGGCAGAACTTGAAGAAATTCGCAATGACGCGTACGAAAATGCCAAAATTTACAAGCAACGAATGAAAGTCTTCCATGACAAGCATATTATGAGAAAATCTTTCACTTCAGGTCAGAAAGTGCTTTTATTCAACTCTCGCTTGCACCTATTCCCAGGTAAGTTACGCTCTCGTTGGTCTGGTCCATTTATTGTTCATACTGTTTTTCCACATGGGGCAATTGAAATTAAGGACCCAAAGAACGGTGTCACGTTTAAAGTTAATGGTCAAAGATTAAAGCCATATCTAGAATACCAACCACATGGAGAAGACACCGAAATAAATTTGAGTGACCCACCAGATTTGAATTGATTTTTTCTTTCGGTGGTTTGACTTTTCTTTCTTTATTTATTTTTATTCTTTTGCTAATTGAATTTATTTTTGCATAAGTGTGTTTCTTTTGTCATTAACTTTTCTTTTATCATTGTTAATCATGAGTCTCTTATTTAGACCGTTCCTCCTGAACATTCTTAAACCACTTCAACGTGTCAAAACTCATCTCAAAAGACAGATTCACTCTTGTAAAACACATCGCATTTGGGCTCTACAACCACCAGAGTTGGTAGCCTATGTTGAGGGTTTAGAACGCCAACTCAGAGATATTGAGAAAAGTGTTTTCGACATCCAGTTGGAGCTTGAGGTAAATTCAATAAGAGGACGATTTTAATTTTCTTTGTGTGTTTTAATTTGTTTTTCTGTTTGTGTGCTTTAGTTTGTTACCCCGGTGAAATGGCGGATAACGGTACTCCGTGACAATCAAGTCGGTTACTTCAGTTTCCCATAATAACTGATATTCTGAGGTGAAAGAATGGACAGAACCGAGATTCTAGCGAAGCTCCACAAGCGATTCCCTGCACTCCCTCAGAATGCCCTCCTTACGATCTACAAAACTCGGTCCGAACGCATGCGACTGCTCATGAGGAATAACATACCTGCTGACATTCGTTGGTTAATTGAAGCAAAAGTACGATTGGCAGGTGAGTTACCTCCAAAATTTATTGCATACATGCCTGGTTGTGGGAAAGGAAACTATGCAAGAAAACGACGAGCTCGAAGAATTTCTGTTGCTTGTCATAAGTGTGCCAGAATGAATTGCAATAAAAACCGATGTTCTTTAGGAATGGTATCTGATAACAGGGAAGATAAAATTCAATTCATTAGGGATGGCTTGAATAAGGAGTCATTGGATGATATCCTTTTGTCTCTTGAAACGCATCCCAGTGGATATGTGCAAGGAGCGATTCTCCAGTTATGGCCATTATTCCAGAAAGAACATGCACGATATAGTCTCGGGAATCTGACTATAAAAGACCCTGTTTGCCAGTTTATAAGAAAATTGGATGGGAAGCCTATCCTCGACCCATAGAGGGCGTTCAAGCCGTTTCTGGACGTAAAACCAGAGGAAGATGTGAGCCACAGTCGCAACTACCTGTCAATATCCTTTTACTTTACTGTTATTTCACTGTTGCTTTATCAGTGCATTATTGTCTTTAATAATTTTCTTACTGTTTGTTTTTACTGTTTGCTTTTTGACTATCGAGCCATGTGCTTTACGCGTTTTTGACATTGACCCGCCACCTCATACACAGTTGTGATCCATTGTCACCAAGAATCTTAAATATGACTTTTTGTTAAGCACTCACAAATTGTTTTTGAGAAATATCCCAATGGCAGCTACTCCCAATAGACAATTCAAGAACATTTGTGTGCTTTCTGGATTTACCTATGGCAAACATAAAGAGTTCGTTGATGTAGCCATAGATCTTGGTCGAAACATAGCAGAGAGAAAATTACACTTAGTGTATGGAGGAGGTAACCGCGGGTTATCAAAATTGGTCTCAGAAGCTGCTCTTGTCAGAGGAAGCCAAGTGTTAGGCATCATCCCTAGAGTCCTAAAACCTTTGGGCAGTGTGTCTGACTCCACGACTGGAGAAGAATTAGTCGTCTCAGGTATGCAAGAACGGATAACTGAAATGCTCGATCATGCTGATGCTTTTATTTTCCTGCCAGGAGATCTTGCAACACTAGAGGCACTTATCACACTAGCATCTTGGGCCCAACTGCACATCCACCAGAAACCCATCGGTTTGTTAAATGTCAATAATTTTTATGATGGCTTTATCGCATTTCTTAACCATGCAATAAAAAACTACTTTATTCCTTCCAGTGCGAAAAAACTTTTTATTTGTGCTCACACTGCTAATGAGCTACTTGACATGTTACAAGCTTATAAACCAGAGCCAGACCCCTGGAGCTTTGTGTTGGAGCGTTCAAATGATGATGGTAACAATAGCCGCAGTAAGAAGTACAAATTAGATTTAACTCTTCGCTTGTAAATATTTTCTTCTGTGTTGCGCCAACCAGGTGATGTCTTCTGAACTCTACTTCTTTTCTTTAAAACATTGAGGACAATGTTTCGTTCTGGTTGGGGGGAGGGAATAATGGACAATTGTGGAATCTTGGTTAAGTTTTTACTAATTTTTTGTTGTAGAAACTAACTGTTGCTAACTTTTTGTGTTGAAGATGGCTGAATATAGAGTGTAGTGACTCTAGAAACGCATCTTCATTGTTTAAAATTAAAAAAAAAATTTTAAAAAAAAATTTCATGTATTTTCTTTTTCTTTGTTATGTTTTGATGTTCATTTTTCTTTTTCTTTTTAATTTCTCCTTTATAAATATACATTTTCCAACAAAAATTTTTTGAGTCAAAGATGGCTGAATATAGAGTGTAGTGCCTCTAGAAACGCATCTTCTTAAAAAAAAAAAAAAAAATTCGTTTTCTATCATTTTCTAATTAAATTTTCTGCATCATTTTCACATTTCTGCATGCATATTTTCTTTTTACGTTTAGAATAGGTTGGGGGGTAGGGTGTTGTTTAAAAAAAAAAAAAAAAAAAAATTTTGATTTGTTTTAACATTGGATAACATGATGATTTCAAATTTTAGTATTTGTATTATCTTTAGTCTGAAGTGATGTTACACTATGTTTGCTACTCTACATGTTGATGTCGGAGACAAAAATGAGTTGCTTGAAGGAATGAACATGTCATAATAAATACCAAGTGAGTTTTTGAGCCTATTATTTTTCTTGGAGAGTAACCCTTTTGCCCATTCTTTATATAGCTTAGCAGTTTATTATTGTACACGATCTCTAGATTGCTTTTGAGTTAACCCTAAAAAAAAATTTTTAAAAAAAAAAAAAAAGAAAAAAAAAGAGTGTGTTGTTACATTTGGAAGCCCATTTAATTAGTAGATATGGAAGATTATTTAGAGTCCTAAAAGAGAAACAAAAATTGTTGCTTCAAAAAAAAAAAAAACAACAATAATAGGTGAAATCCACCTCGCAACTTTCAAAAAAAAAAAAAAAAAAAAAAAAAAATTCTATGCATTTTTCTCAAACATACATTTTGTCTTCCTTATTTTCCTTCTTTGTTAGCTATGTCCCTAGCCTACGTTACGTCCTAATAAAAGTCCTTCTTGATTTTAGGGAACTATAATCTGAAGTAGAAGCTAGTTATATGGGCTAAAAAGATGTAGTGATGCATAAAAAAAAAATAATAATAAATAAAATGGGTTGACTAGCATTTTTATTTGACTGGAGATCGTATTATTTCTAAGTTAAGGGCACATTTCTTTTTGGTGAGAGCATGTGAGACCACTTCTTATTATTTTCTCTCAATTACCATTCATTGGAGTGACTATTTTTATTTGGGTTTAATTTCTTTGTGAGAGTGTCACTACTTCCAGTGAGATTTTGGGGTTTAACATGTCATTCTTAAAGGTAGCTACAACAAAGTCTACTGGGCTGATTCATGTGGATGGTTGATGTGGGTGTGATGTTTCTTTAAACTTGAGATAATGCTTATACTTTTATTTGATTGTTATCATTAATCTGATTGAATAAAAAGAGGTTTAAAAAAAAAAAATCATTTTTTGAATTTTTGTTTTCGCTTTATTTGCTAGGGACTAGCAATAAGCTGGTTGGGGGGTGTGTTGAGTGTTAGAAAGTGCATATTTATAAAGGAGAAATCGTTATTTTATATATCAAGTATTGCTAACAACCGTTACTTTTATGTGTTTAAATTTCTTGTACTTTAATTATGTGTGTTTTATTTTAATTAAGTATTTGATGTATTTTAGGGGCATCATAGTCATTTCACAATAAACGAGAGATCAAATGGCAAAACGGACATCATTTTTGAACTCAGGACGGTCGAAAACCTTAGGAGGAGTATAAAAGGAAAAATGACACTGTTCACATGTACAGTACTATTCACATATACGGGTACTGTTGTCGTTACTGTGCAAATAGTGGCGGTTGACTGTACTGTGCAAATAGTGGCGGTTGACTGTACTGTGCAAATAGTGGCAGTTGACTGTACTGTGCAAATAGTGGCGGTTGACTATACTGTGCAAATAGTGGCTGATGACGTGGCGAAATCCTGAGCGTCCAAACTGTTTTTAATCCGATGGCCATGATTTACTTGATGTAACTATAAAAAGGGGGCCTCCCCCCCCTAATTAAGCACCTCTGAATCCATTTTTAGGGTTCATTTTCTGTAATTCTCTCTCTATCTTGTATTTTCTTCGTATTTTAATAAATTCCCATTTTGCCCCTAGTTCAACTATGAGTGGCTAATTTTCTCTCAAGCTTGGGTTGAAGGTGAAGTCTCAACATGTGTCATGGGCTTGATTTGGTAAATTTATTTTCTCTTCCCCTCTAGTTTTTGTGGATGTTTTGACTTCTCGTCGACAAATAATACTAATCTTGTCTAGTACTGCCCTGGTTTCACCGGCACCCTAGTATAAGATTATTATTATTTGGCACGATAAGCCCTTAGCACCATATTTATTAGAGCGTGGTTCATGAGGCGTGGATTCCCCTCTCATGATTTAATTGGCATTAATAAGGAATATTTAGCCCATGATGCATGTTGATACGGATCCAGATACCCAAGTACGTCATCTCCATAGATTTATCTTCAATTTATTATTGCCATTTAAATTCCAATTTTAGAATTTATTCTCGTCATTTTAATTTAAGTTTTAGGATAATCAAAATCATTTTCATCAATCCAACCACCCATTTACAGAATTAATTCTATAAATAATTAAAATCCACCTCCTCGTGGGATCGACACTCGCACCATTAAGCTATACTACAACAGATTCGTGCGCTTGCGAGTTCAATAAAATTTGCACAACATGTATTGTATTCAGGTCTATCTTATTTGTGTTGTATCAAATTTAGGCAAATATAGATATGACCATTTACTAATCATGTAGAAACATCAAAACATGAATATGACCATTTATTAATCATGTTAATAGTGTTTACTCATTTAACATGTTTAATAAAAATAAAAATTAATTTCAAAATAACAAATATGTCAATATTATTATTAAAAATAGGTCATAAATAAGTTAATATGACATAAATATGGATGAATAGGTTATAAGACATTATGAATATGACACAAGTAATTAATTTAATGGTTGATATATATATATATATAATTATGATCAGGTGGTCCAACATGAATACGACATTATTATTTATTTTTCATGTTGTGCCATATTAATCCATTTATTAATCGTGTCAATATTGGTCGATATGAATATGAAAAAATCGTATCATATCCATATCGTACAATCCTGTCATAACCTATTTTGCCATCTTTAGTTTTAATGGATCCATCTTGAAGTTAGCAGAAGAGAAAGCTCAAATCCTTTGGGTATTAGGTGAATAATTTTTTTTTTTGGGTGAAGTGTTTACTAACTTAATACCAATTTTAATTTGGCTCAAGGATGAAATTTTAATTTCCAAATCAAAACTTCATACTACAAGCTAATGGGATTTCATGGGGTTTTCCCCAATGAATAGAAAGAGCAACAATGGAAAGTGATGTTGTGATTGGAATGTATGACACTGAAATTTTGGCAGGGTTTGAAAGTTTTAATAACATTGCAGCTGTTTCAAAAACCATTTTCTCTTCATCGTCGTCAGAAATCTTCTCCTTCACTAGTAATGACAAAAATAAACTAAAATCATCTTGATCAGAAAAAAATCTTCTTTTTCTTCATCATGTTTCAGAAATGGCAGCATGACAGCAGAGATAAAAGCTGAAAATTTGAGAGAGAGAGTGAAAAAGATTAAGATTGACTTACTTATGTGTGAGAGAGAAAAATTTAATATTTTCTCTATTGCTTTTTGAAAAATAAAAATCTTGAAAGGATAATGAGAAGAAAGAAATATGTAATTTTTGTTTTTAAATTTTTTTAAACATGTCTAGATATTATTAGTCAGTGACTTCAGCTGGGATATTTTTTTTTTTGAAAAAACGTTAGAATAATAAAACAAAATCATTTACTTAATGTGAAAAAGTGTTCATAATTTTTATGTAATTATGAAAGATTCCCCACTTGGTCAGATTGTTTATAGATCAATTGATTAAAAATCTGAACTTGTTTGATAACGGGAAGGAATTGGGTTTGGTCTTTGAATTTCCTTAATTTCAATTCATTGAAAGTAAAGTAGTTTAATCTTTCATTTCTAAATTAAAAAAATGAAATAATTCAAAGAAAAAAGAAAAAAGAGTGACAATAATTTGGTTATTTATGTGAACTACTTAGGTATTTGAACTAAGGACGAAGCTACGATGCCCCGGGCACCCTTATTTTTGGTAAATTATTTTGCAGTCCCTCCTATATTACTAAAAAGTGAAAAAATTAAAAGTTTTAAAATTTTAATATATAAGTCCAAAATATTTCTACTATTTGCACTTAAGAGTATATTTTTATTATTTATATTTGAATACTAAACCATAATTGATTGTTATGAAATTTTAACATTGTCATTTGGTAATATTATTATTGATAAATTAAAATTTAATTACATATTTAAATTATTTATTATTGATTAAATAAATGTTATATTGTTTCTAAAAATTGTTTAATATTATTGATAAATTAATATATTTTATTATATATTTAAATTATTTATTACAGATTAAATTAATATTATATTATTTTCAAAAAATAAAAAGATTTTATGTATTAAATTTTTTTCAAGTTATTGGCCTTATATTGTCATTAATTTTAATAGTAAATTAGATCACTTGGTCAAAATATAAAATTTAAAAATTATCCAAAATTATTTGTCAAACTTTTGATTATTTTACTTTTTTGAAAAACAATAGAGATGTCAATGTTAAAGACCAAATAGAATACATCCATGCCGTTGAAGAAAGTTTTGTGTTAGATTTAATGGGCAACTCATATATGGACAAAATATGGGATACCATGCACTAAGTGAACGGTAGCTGGACCCTTCTTTTAAATCACACTACTTCATAGACCAAAGAATCAATAATAGGACTTTTGTCAATAAAAAAATCTACTTCTAAAATATGATGGTTTTAAATTTTTAATTAAAACTATTTTATTAGGTTAGAGTTTATGAAAAGAAGGAAACAAAAATAGAGGATAGAGTTCATGGGTGCTAAACTGCTAATTAGGAATAAACAAAGAACATCAATGAAATTCAGTTATCATACACAAAGAAGAGAACAGGATCAAAATAAAAAAATATTTAATTAAATATACCTTACGAATTACGCAACTTGTTCATTAATAATATTATTAGAAACATTTAATTTAGGCATATGCATGTTCGTTATGGTCATATATTATTATTGTTAACAAATTAATATTTTTTTATCATGTATTATTTTTTAATTGACGTATTCAAATAATTATTGTATATTAAATATATATTATGTTAGCAAAATATTTATTAAGGCATGTTAATTTTTCATGCATTTTAAAATTTTTACATGAGATTACATTATTGTCCATACATTATACTCATGCTAATAGTCAAACTAGGTCAATAGATTTAATTGTAAAAATTTTTGAAACAATCTGGACATATATGTCAACATTTAGAAACTTTTACCTTTGTTAATTTTTCAAAAAACATCAGGGATTACAATGTTAATAACCATGCAAACCCATCTACACGGCCATGCAACTCTTTGGTTAGATCTAATCATTAAATTACTAAATAACAAAACAGGGGTACTAAACACGAGTTGCATAGTAGCAGGACCCTTGAACTAAAACTTATCATTGTAGTAGAATATATATACATTTTTTTACGAATAAGGTACAATATGTGCTCCTTTGATTTGATGTAAATTTTTTTCTTCAAAAATATCAGTGATTTCAATATTGCAATGCAATGTTTACCTATTTATTAGATAATGGATCTTATAAAATTATTGAATTACCATTTAATAGATGAATATTATATCTGTTGAGATTTCAACTGAGACCAAGATAAATATTAGAGTACTTAACACTGCTCTTTTTCTTATGTATCAATTGAACTCTTTTAGAATACTATTAATATTTTTTTTTTCTGATTATGCCCTTCCTCTTAGTACGTAAGCCCAAGACCTCATCATTTAGTCAAGGAGGATGAGACAGTGAATAGAAAAGTTAATTACACTCACTTTCACCATAAGAAAATTCGGCAGAAATCACATACTTTTGATCAGGACTCGGGATGTCGTACCGAATTGAACGGTAATTGGTCCATATTTTTAGAATTGATTAAAAATTAGTCAAGATTCGATATGAAATTAATCCCGATTATCATTTCGAGACAAAATCTAGGCGGCCAAGGCTGGACTAGGTTATGGGCTTTTGGCCTAAGTTATTTATTTGAATGATAATATAGATATAAATTTTTATATAAATTTATCTTGTATTAATTAATATGACATTAATTTATTAGTTAAATAAAATATAAAATAATAAAAATAAATTATGTGGGTTAAAAAATATTTAATTTAACTAATAAATAAAAAATATTTAATTTAACTAATAAATTAATATCATATTAATTTATACAAAATAAAATTATATAAAAATTTATAACTATATCATTATATTATTAATTAATTAATTTATTTATTTTAAAAAGCTAGGAGTATTCTCTTAAATTTAACCATTTCTATGTAATGAAATTTAGCCTTTTCTATGTAAAATTAATGTTGACCACTTATAAGTTCATCTATTTGTATTTTATCCTATCATTTTCATTTCTATTCATTTTGGTCCTAATGGAACAAAAATTCTAATTCTGACCCTACCACATGGGCTCTTAAAATTCAGTTGGGATCCCAATTCTACTTTCTTTATTTATTTTATAGATTCATTTAACTGAAAAAATAGTCATTCAAACCAAAATCATTTAGTTAAATCAAGTGAATTCAATTTAACCCACGCCTAGGTCAACAATATGCAATCTTTTTTTCCTTTTTTTTTAAATAATTAAACAAAAAAAATTGATAACCTAAATAAAAATCCACACCTTATAATATTGTCCTCACTAAGCCACTATCAATGAATTTACAATCAAACCTTTAAAATTAGGTTGAGATATTGGTATGGAATCAAGATTGGCAATTGCCAGACCGCTCCTTCTGTTGCATCCCTGACAACAAGGTTTTCTATTTGCATATCCAAAAACATATATATGCTAAAATTAGTAGCAGAACTATAGGAGAGATGAGAGGGGTGGTTTGTGAGTGATATTTAACCTTTTAAGCATTTAAGTGTATTTCAAGTAAACCTTATGAGGGATAAGAGATATTTTCAGCATGTATACATTCAATTTACTAAAACCCCCTTCGTTTGACTACTAAAATACAATTTAATCCATCACTCCAGTCTCTACTCGTGGCAAAAGTCTTGGTCTACGTCTTTAGTGTCCGCTTCAGCCCAAAAACCCCACTCTGTTCACTTACTTTCGGTCTTGAGCGTTCAGTTTCATTCAGTGTTGGATCTTTTCGAATCGGCAAAAGCGTGAAAGCTTCCGACTTGCTTTACGGTTTCAGGGCAAATGGAGTATCGTTTTAGATCTGGGTTTTGCGTTTTGATCATTCTTGTTTGCGTAAGCCTTTGTGGGTTTGTTTCAGTTTGTGCGGAAATTCAAAAACCGAAGAATGTTCAGGTCGCTGTTCGGGCCAAATGGTCCGGCACTCCATTGCTTTTAGAAGCTGGGTATGTTTTTGTTCTCCTATATTCATTTATTTACAATTGGAAGTTTGATTTTGTTTTTCCTTTTCATTTAATGACTGAAGCGATTGTTTGAATTTGTTTTTGATGAATTCTTAAATGGGTGTTTTTGGTTTTGCTGTTTTAGTTAACCAAAGTGATTGTTGAATCAGTTTATGAGATGAGAGTCTAGTTTCAATGAAATGGGTATTATTTATCTCCGCGTTGTGTTACATTGTAGTATTGTTTGCAAAGAGAGTTTAGTGTTTTATGAAATGGTAATTTATTTTTGTGTTGTATTACATTAAAATGTTGATTCATTGGAAATGTTCTCGAAACATTTGAATAGCTATTGGTACTTTGGTAGATACACTCTATGATCTTTAGTGAATCTTTTGGTTTTGACCATGTTTTGTGGCCTTTCATGGTGTATTCTGAAATTGTTCCTGAAGCACAGCAAGTTTCAAATTCTATTCTAACTTCTTTCTGTTTCAATTTGGTGTAGTGAATTGCTGGCTAGCGAAAGGAAAGATCTTTTTTGGGAGTTCATTGAAAAATGGCTTCATTCTAAGGAGAATGATGCTGATTCCCGCACAGCCAAAGATTGCTTAAAAAGAATTGTGAGACATGGTAGCTCTCTTTTAAGTGAATCGTTGGCATCACTATTTGAATTCTCTCTGATGCTAAGATCAGCATCCCCAAGATTGGTGCTTTACCGCCAGTTAGCAGAGGAGTCTCTTTCTTCATTTCCACCTTTTGATGATAGTAATTTGAAAAATGAGGTGGGAGGAGCTTCAGAAGCAAATGAAAAATTGGAAACTAAAAAATCGGATTCGTTGCTTGTTGGTGTAAATCCAAAGAGCCCTGGTGGAAAATGCTGTTGGGTGGATACTGGTGGGGCACTGTTCCTTGAGGTTTCAGAACTGTTAATGTGGCTTCGCAGCCCCTCTGAACTGTAATTACTGCTCTATTAATTTCTTGTAATCGCATTTCAATTTTGTAATAATTCTGATAACTGTAATATACTAGATTTTATTCATTAATTTGTTTATTGCTTGGAGAGCAGGACTGGGGAGTCATTTCAGCAGCCTGAATTATTTGATTTTGATCACATTCATGCCGAGTCGAGTATTTCAAGTCGTACTGCTATTCTTTATGGAGCTCTTGGATCTGATTGCTTTAAGGAGTTTCACATCAACTTAGTTCAAGCTGCCAAAGAGGTCCGCTGCAAATTCTTTAAAGATTCTTTTTATTGTCATATTTTTTTGGACATTGATATAATTGATTTCTGGTGTTAGTTTTGTTGCTATATGAAATGGACTGTTTCTTCAAGAAATTCATGGACTTGTTTATTATGAAGTTAATTAAGGTTAATAATTGTGATTTTGTAAAATCTTCTATCTGAGGATGCTCCTGTATTGAATGAGAAGGCAATCGTAAATGGTTTCTGTCATCACATCTATGAATATGGGAAAGTTTTGACCCATCATCATTTGGGATGACTTGGGGATTCTCTTTTCATTTGTTAAGCAATATTTTAGTGTTAATCCGGTTGTTCACAGCTGATATTGCTGATGTTTTGGTCTTGAAAATTTAAGTTTCTTACAAAAAGGAACAATGTATGTCACAGATGAATGGATGGTAGTTCTCAGATGATTCTAGAGTCTTCAAAATCCCCTCATTTTAGTTGAATGCAATATGTTTTATTTCCTTTGTCTATTTGAATTTGATATATGATTTACTTCATTTTGACAAAAAGTTTTCTTTGTGGTACTGCTAAATTCCAGGGAAAAGTTATGTATGTTGTTAGACCAGTATTACCTTCTGGCTGTGAAGCAAATGTTGGCAATTGTGGTGCTGTTGGTGCGAAAGATTCCTTAAACCTGGGTGGATATGGCGTCGAGCTCGCTTTGAAGAATATGGAATATAAGGCTATAGACGACAGTTTGATAAAAGAAGGTTAGAATATATGAGTCATGCAATATCATTCTTTATTCTGATTTAAGCAAAAACCTAGAAAGGCCAACTTAATTTAGTATTGAAGCAAACTCGTACTGGTGTGCACTGTTATTTTAAGTCATTGTATGGATATATTCTGTCAGTCTTGTGTCTGTTAGTTTATTGCATGATTGTCTAGCATTGCTGTTTACGTCATCCATTATTAATCTTCTCCATTCTTAGTTGTGCTTTATGTTTTATAAGTTGTATTTATACTTAGTATTTCTTTATTGTTGTTTGATAACACTGTTGGAATTTCTTGAGTATCATTATTTCAAATCCGCATATCTTAAAAGGAATTGTTGCTGATGAATCATTGACTTTGGGACATTATTTCCTAGCTTAGACATGAAAGGCTTCTTACTGCTGTGACAGAATAATTGTTCTTGGCTCAATGTATTGTTGGTTTTTACCATCCTTCATCGAGGATTTGCTTTCCAATTCGTAAAAGTGTGAGGTTTGAGTTGCAGGTGTTACTCTTGAAGATCCTCGGACTGAAGATCTTAGCCAAGAAGTTAGAGGCTTCGTATTTTCTAAACTTCTGGTTAGTATTCTTACCATTCAGTGTACTTTCTCAGATTATTGTCTTATATTTTCCTTTTTTCCATGGTATTTTGTATTTCTGTTTTCAATTTTTGTCTTCAATTTTGGCTTTAGTTAGTTGTAGAAAAAATGTTAAAAGATTTGGTTAAATTCTAGAAGAAAGACTTTAAACTATTTTTATAATCTACCTTGAATGAGTAATAAATTATTTGGCGAAAATAAAGTACTTTAGGGAATCAAAGAATGATTGAGGAGTTCTCGACTAGTTGCTTTTTTTTCTTTTTTTTTTTTTTTTTTGGGGGGGGGGGGGGGGGGGGGCTCAGAAGCAAAATAACTATATTAGATGTAGGAAATGTACACAGAGGAGGGACACGAAGTCCATAAAGACAAAAGTCAAAAATCCCCAAGCCCAAGAACTGTAAATCTTGTAAGATGAAAATTCTAAGTAATGAACTTACACCATACCTGCTTCCCCATTAATGAAAATAAAGAAGAAAGAGAAATCTTTAGACTTCGGAGAGATAGAAGCCCATAGAGAAGCCCAGAATTTAACTCTGTCCCAATGAAACATCCATCACTTTGTTCTCAAAAATTCTTAAGTTTCTTTCAATCCATAGGACCCAAAATATAGCCATAACTGCGCAATCCCATAAGACAGAAGCCTTATCCCTACCTTTCAAGTCTCAAAATTTTTTTCCAAGAGAAAAGGAAAGCTTGATGAATTCAGCTTATCGTATTTTCCTGGATATGCTCCGTCTACCTCTTAGTTCCCAGCCAAATTGTGAATTTTTCTTGTCCAAAGAAGAGAAGTCAACTGCTTTGTTTCCCTTTTCTTTGCCCAATAAACAAAAATTAAGTCAACTTATACAAATTATTCTCTTGCATTACGTGATAAAAGATGAAAAAAGGCTCTGAAATGCGAATGTTCAACCCACCATAGAGAATCTTTATAAAGTTTGGTTGTTTAAAATTTTGACACAAAACTCAGATTTTTCTATCTGTTTGATTTTTTCTCCCCTTAAATTTTATTTTAGGTGTGATTTTAGGTGTTTATAGCTTCAGAGTTAAGGTTTTGGATCATTATCTTCTAGCTACTTTTATTATGCATTAATATCTGTCTACTTCAACTGGTCTTAGAGAGTTGAGCTTATTAATTATAACTACTTTGGAAATGAATCAACCAGTACAAATCTACGATTACAAGAGCAATTGCTAGTGTTTTTTTAAGGAATATGCTGTTGGTTATAACATAAAGTTGCAAAAGGACACTATTGATTGTTAACGAAAGTGTGTCTAGTTGATACCTTTCGGAAGTTGTTGTGGATAATTGTAGTGATTTAAAACATACTGTAGCTGGGTGATATTAAGGTATAACAGAAGTTGTTGGGTGATGGTAACCTTTGGTGCTACAGGATAAAATAGCTCAAACTTGAGAAAATTATTTCAAGATTGATGGAGTATACATTCATGATTCAGTTGACACAGGAAAATCATGGTAACAAAAGTGTGTCTAGTTGATATGTTTCCGAAGTTGTTGTGGATAATTGTAATGATTAAAAACAAACTGTAGCTGGGTGATATTAAGGTGTAACAAAAGTTGTTGGGTGATGGTAACCTTTGGTACTACAGGATAAAATAGCTCAAACTTGAGAAAATTATTTCAAGATTGATGGAGTATACATTTATGATTTAGTTGACACAGGACAATCATGCAGAATGAAGCTCAGACCACTGTTTGTATGGATTTAGGCTTTAACCAGAGTTTAATAATTTGACTTGGGCTTCATTTTTGTTGTGCGTATTTGAAAATTTTCTTTGCTGTAAAATTGTGGTACTCTTTTTTGTCTGGTGCACTCTCATGATTCATAGCCTGTTAAGTTTAAGGATCTGCTGCTATCTCCTTACAAATCAATGTTTTTAACGCTAACTTAATAAGAGGCTTGGCGAATAGAATTTCAAATTTGTACATCATCTTTCTTTGTCTCTGTCTTAGAGTTCGAATATGGAGCTTCGTAGCTCATTTTTCTGAGCTGGATTGCTTGAAGTTGCAGAAAACTGATCTAAATCATATATAAAGTTTTAGGCCTTTGTCCTAGTACCCTCAGATCCAGCTGTTGAACTACCACTTCTAGACATAGGCTTCAAAACTAGGAAATTTCATGCTATTGATGCTTTTGTTACAAAGTGCTGTGCCATCAAGACGAAAATTTGAACGAGGAACTGTTATAATTAGTGAGGCTATAAAAAATACAAGAATATTAATATAAAGTAGATGTAGTGGATAGTGATTGCATTAATGACTAGGTGACTGACTATGTACAGTGAAGACTGATTAATAAATCAGTTAGGAGAACTATAAAGACTTGTAATGTCTGATATATTGCCTCTCCTTGGTTGCTTTTGACTGACTGTTGTTGCTAATGGTGTCTGTTAGGTGAAACTACAGTGTGGTGATTATTATGGGGTTATAATTGAGATGAATTTCTCTAGTGCAAAATTTGCATCTGTTTACAATAAAGCTAACAATTTCTTCTCAATATCTTTGTAGGAACGCAAACCCGATCTTACATCTGAGATAATGTCTTTCAGGGATTACTTGTTGTCTTCGACAACATCAGAAACGCTCGAAGTTTGGGAATTAAAGGGTATAAATAAGTCCTTTTTACTCTCAATATTAATTTCAGGCACTGCAATTTGTCTGAAGCTTTCATTTCAACAGATTTAGGGCATCAAACTGCTCAGAGAATAGTTCATGCATCTGACCCTTTGCAGTCAATGCAAGAAATTAGCCAAAATTTTCCAAGTGTGGTTTCTTCTTTGTCTCGTATGAAGGTATTTTTTATGTTGTGGATACAGAAGTTATATATATATATTTTTAAAGGGATTGAGGAAAGTCCAAATTCATTTTCTAGCCCTTACCTCCCCCAAGATTCAAAGCTGGGTGGCCAGCTAAGTAAAGCTGTTTTATAACCACTCGGCCTCGCCCTTGGGGGCAGTACACAAGTTATACCTGAATGTGGAATTACAGTTAAGACATGTGAAGTATTTGCTCGATACCTAAATTATGGAATTTGTTTTCATGTTGCAGCTCAATGATTCAATCAAGGATGAAATAGTTGCAAACCAGCGATATATGCCTCCTGGGAAGTCCTTAATGGCTCTCAATGGTGCTTTAATCAATATCGAAGACATTGACCTTTACCTGTAGTGCTTTTCTTATCCTTCTAATTTCTTTTTTCTCTTTTCAAGCTGAAGATCTTACATATTCTTAATTTTTTGGAGCCTTTTTTTGTGGTCCATTTACTCTTGAAAGTAATGTTGTTGATTTAAGTTTTGAGGGAGACTCATACTAGTACATGATATCTTGTTAAATAAAATTGTATGATACTATATCATGCTATTGTTTTTGACAAGACCATATCACATCTGTTTCTTGTATGATTGTTGGATCCTGCAAAGGAAGCTAAAGTTCTTTCATACTATACTTCATCCTAGTTGTGCTTATAAGAGACTCTTTTAGAAAAGGAAAATTAAGCATAGCCCATCATTGTCTAGTTGATACGATCAACTCTCATGGTTTCATTAGTTCCTCTGTTTCTTATTATATTTTCTTGCCAATAATTGTACCTGACGTTTTCTGCAATCTTATGCTTTTCAAAATTTTCGCCTTGTGAAAAACAAGGATCAGAGTTGCATTGTGATGATATCTGGCAGTCAAATTTTCAGGAATTGAAAGTATGAAATACGAACAAAGCTGCCTGAATAAAATAAGTAATTAGGCAATTGTTTTAGTGGGTTAAGTTTTTGACTTAAAAAATTCTGACTAGAGTCCCATAATGCAAATTATTCAATGGATGGCATTACTCATTCAGATAAAAGAAATCACTCTTAGATTGAGGCCAATTCGTTATTAAGCTTTTCTTTTCTTGAAGTTCTCCTCTCAGGATTGGTCTGTTTGCTGTTTATGTACAAGGTCCGGTTTTTTGAAATACATTTTGTTGTCTTCATTATAATTTTGTGCTTTTCCTTATGATTTTAGGCTTTGTTTTTAATCTATTCCTTTTTGTATAGGTTGATTGACTTGGTTCATCAAGAGTTATCCTTGACCGATCAATTTTCAAAGTTGAAGGTTATGCATGCTGATTCTCTGTCTCTCGTAATTTAGTAATCTGGAACAGTATGCTTGAACAAATTAGTGTAGCTGAATTATTCACCTTGGCCTATTAGAGGAGTCCCCCTTAAATAACATAGATGCTTCATTTTAAAAAATGTCTCTAATTGTTACTAATTAGGCAACTTTCTCAAGCCTACTTCTAGTATTTTTTGAGAAAAAAAACCCTTTACGCACTAGCTTCTTATTAGCTTCTAAACAGTAAATAGCTGAAGCACTGAAATGAAGGAAAATAGTTTCATTGTTTGTTCCATTCTCAATTCTTCTAGTCATGGTTGAATGGATGCACATTTTATGCACTTCCCTTAGATGATAAGGCATTAGTGTAGAGTCTGACTTGGTTGGTTTTAACATCAATGGGACAAGTTTCCATTACTTCTTGCGCATAATCTCGCGACATCATTTGAGGTGCATCCTTGCTGAGGTTGCATCTTTCTATGGTCATCTTGTTTACGTTATGACTGCAGCAGTATGTTACATATTTCAAAAAGTTTATTTTTGATTCATGCACATTTTATGCACTTCTGCTAGATGTAATGCTTTTAGCATGCAGTCCTCGTTTTTAACATCGATAGGACAAGTTTCCTAGTGAGACATCATTGAGTTGCATCTTTGCTGAAGTTGCAGCTTTGTGTGGTCATCTTGTTTTCGCTAATATGACTGCAATTTCAATGTCTCATTTTTCTAACATTTTGCTCTAATACAGACTGAGGTAGCGTATGTGTGATTCATCTCTTGTAGGCTCTATTAAATTTTTTGTTAAATATTTGGTAAGAAATGATCATCCTTTAATAATATCCTGATTTCCACTTGATGACTTTTTTCTTTTTGTGTCAACCAAATCTTCCTAATGACGTGTTCTGTAGTCGTATATGTTTTATTTCTGAACTTGCTTGCAATTTGTTCTGGTATATATGTCTATGCTGAGCTTTTTAAGGTGAACTTTTTGAAATTCTCAAGGCAGCTTCTATCTTCTGTTACACCATTTTGATTGGGATTTTTGAATTTTTCCCCCTTTCCAACAATCAGATTCCACGTACCATTACACAGAAACTCCTATCAACTGTACCTCCAGCTGAGTCCAGTATGTTCCGTGTTGATTTTCGTTCAACTCATGTTCAATATCTCAATAACTTGGAAGAAGATGCAATGTATAAGCGCTGGCGAAGCAATATAAATGAGGTAGGTCTTCTGTTCAGTCTCTGTTTCCGTAGTTAAATTTGTTTCAGTATACATGGATTCCTGGAGAATTAATTCTAACAAATTATTCTGTAGATTTTGATGCCTGTCTTCCCTGGACAACTACGTCATATCCGGAAGAACCTGTTTCATGCAGTTTATGTTCTTGATCCAGCTACAGTCTGTGGTCTTGAGGCATGTTTTATATCTGTTGTACTGATTTTGTTTTTCTTTTTCCAACCTTTCTTTAGGATTATACTTCAAAAAGTTTTCATCATAATCTATCTCTGGAGTTGTGCAGGTTATCGACATGATAATGTCATTGTATGAAAACCACTTCCCCTTAAGATTTGGGGTCATACTCTATTCTTCTAAGTTCATCAAGAGTATTGAAATAAATGGTGGTGAGCTCCATTCCCCTGTTGCAGAGGACGACAGTCCAGTCAATGAAGATATATCCAGTTTGGTATTTTCTTTGTATAGTCATTTATTGTTTTTTCTTGTCTTAATCTTACTTTAAGAGTTGTGCTATTGGCAACAATATTGGTTCCTCTGCTGTCTGTTCATTAGATGTGTTTTTCATTCAATTATTTTTTTCAATAATTCATTTTGCCTATATATAATCTTAGAACCATTCTTCTTTGCTAACTATGTTTCTAATTGATAAGAGTTTTTTTTTTTTTTTTTGGGAGGGGTGGGGTAAGACTAATGAATAATGTCTTTGTCATTGGTTTTGCAGATTATACGCCTTTTCCTTTTTATTAAGGAAAGCCATGGGACTCAAACAGCTTTCCAGTTTTTGAGCAATGTATGAGTTTGTTTCTCTTATATTCTTGGGTTTATGTAAATTGGAATTATCAAGGTGTAATATTGGTAATTTTCATTCTATTGATCGTCTGTAGTTATATTTAACTTGTGCGTGCCTGGCTTGTGTTTGTGGCCTCTTTTCTGACCTCAACGATGTGATTTTAAGCGGGAAAACTAGTTCTCTTATTCCCCCCCCCCCCAGATTTTTGGTCATTCTTTTGGTGTTATCATCATCGCCATTGTATTATTGCTATTCTTGTTATATTATTGATCTTATTCTAATAATTTTTATTGCTTGCCTATGGATATTTGTCGATGGAAACTTTCTCTATGTAAAGGGAAAATGAGTCAATTCTTAACACCCTACCTCTCTAGGATTTGAACTTTGGGTGGCTAGCCAAATGACGCTACCTAAAAACTCCTACGTTCCTCAGGAGGCCAATGTACTAATTGTACTGTGAAGAAAGCCATTATAAATTAAGTGACAAATTCTGTCTACACTTATGATAATCTTTTTCATTGGTATGTTAAACCAACCATCTTGATGTATGAAGGCTAACAAGGCCCCGTACAATATGTTAGTTTATATCTGGAAGTTAATGGTCGGAGGGACAGGAGTGTGGCTTGGTCTGTGAGGAAATATAGAGAGTGCGAACTTGAAAGTTATAAGTGATAAGCTGTCTCTTATGCTTTGTTAGTTTGAAATTCCTCTGTTATTTTGCATCATCTTAGTGCTGTGCTTTTCCTAGCCTTTAGTTGCTCGAGAAAACAATTGTATGACAGAGTTTCAAGTTATTTCCAAACTTGACAGGTAAATAGGTTACGAATGGAGTCGGCAGATTCTGCTGATGATGATGCTCTTGAAATACATCATGTTGAGGGAGCTTTTGTAGAAACCATCTTGTAAGTTTTCAGGAGATATTTTTTGTATTCTTTTCACATCCTTATATAAGCTTTAAGATTCTTTGCAATATTTATTTAACCTAGATGAATTTTTTTTTTTCTTTCTGTTTTGTAGGCCAAAGGCTAAAACTCCACCCCAAGATATGTTACTGAAGCTGGAAAAGGAAAAAACTTTCATGGACCAATCTCAAGAGAGTTCCATGTTTGTTTTCAAGCTGGGGCTGACCAAACTGAAGTGTTGCCTCTTGATGAATGGTCTTGTATCTGAATCTTCTGAGGTATTGCTGCCTACTACATTTGTGCTTTTCAGTCGACATCCGTGGAACTAAAATCTTTTCTTGCTTCTCAAAAAAAAAAAAAAATTACTTTGCTTTATAACTTTATTTGTTTCCAATGTCTGTTATGTCCATTAGATTGGAGTTGATTGTTTCACAAATGTCATGAATGTGTTATTAACTTTCTGATTTCATAATGTTTTCCATTCTAATAGTTTTCGCTAAGAGGGTCGTTTATTTATTTACAAATTTATTAGTAATAATAACGCTATCATTAGTTGCTTACTCAGTTGGGATACTTGGTTTCTATCCCAATTGGTGTGGGATCGTAGGTATCATTCTTTGATTGGTTTGTGAAAATGGTTAGTAATAAAATCAAATAATGGTATACACGTGACAATAATTGAGGTGACGCGTTAGTTGGGATACAAACTAAGTATCCTAACTCAGCAAGCATAGCATTATTGTACTAATAAATATTACATAGATGTAAACCAAACTTCCCCAACACAAGTGAGTATGATTTGAAAATTCCATCATACAAACTCAAGAGATTCTAACCGTTGAACCAACTGGCACCCGCTGTTTTGCTAAGAGTTCCTCTTACTGAGATTTTTGTATTACTTTCAGTGTATTCCAAAAGTCAGAGATAGGTTTTCTCCAAAAAAAGGGGGCAGACATAAGTGTTGCACCGTTGTTGAATTTAGTCTTTAAGATCTTTACGATCTCCATAATAATTTTGGTTTGCTTTTATCAGGAGGCCCTTCTTAATGCCATGAATGATGAGCTTCAAAGAATACAGGAACAAGTTTATTATGGGAATATAAATTCCTATACTGATGTTTTGGAGAAAGTCCTATCAGAAAGTGGTATCAATCGCTATAATCCACAGGTAAAGAGTCAACTCTGAGATTCTTTTCTCAATTACGTAATATTTTTCTAGGATATATTGGAGTTTGTCATATCTCTCTCTTGTGTTTACGCATGCGCAGACAGTCACAAAATAGCTCTTTACTTTATATAATGCATATACAATGAACATTGTTACATGTTCCTTACGAAACAAAAGTTGTGTTGTATGTAGATAATCACTGACGCCAAGGTTAAACCTAAGTTTATTTCTCTGGCTTCATCATTTCTTGGAGGGGAGACCGAGTTAAAAGATATTAACTACTTGCATTCTCCAGAGAGTAAGACTTTATGTCATAACTATTAGCTCCAATGTTGCATTTTCTTGATATCTGTGTTATGATGTGTGGTTTCTTTGATCGAACTGTCTCAGCTGTGGACGATGTGAAGCCTGTGACACATCTTCTGGCTGTTGATGTCACATCAAAGAAGGGGATGAAGTTGCTTCATGAAGGAATCCGTTTTCTGGTTATTCAAATCCTCTAACGCATACTTGATTTTAGTGCCATGCCATATCAAATTTATTGTTGATCATCTCTGTCAATATGGATATTCTAAAAATGTGTTGTCATCCAGATTGGAGGGTCCAAAGGTGCACGTCTAGGTGTGCTATTTAGCGCCAGTCGGGAAGCTGATTTACCAAGTATCATTTTTGTTAAGGCTTTTGAGATAACTGCATCCACATATAGGTTTGTGAAGTTTTTGAAGGCATTATATGCTATATATTTCCTCAATTATTGTAAACACTCTACTATGTTTTCCTTTAAGGTTTCTGATAATACGTCTTCAATGTGAATTATGTGATCGCTTATTTTATGTATTATGCAGTCATAAGAAGAAGGTGCTAGAATTTTTGGATCAATTATGCTCATTTTATGAGCGTACGTATCTTCTGGCATCTTCAGCAACTGCTGACAGTACTCAAGCTTTTCTTGATAAAGTCTGTGAGTTTGCTGAGGCAAATGGCTTATCTTCCAAGGTTTACAGAGCCTCTCTTCCTGAATATTCGAAAGGGAAAGTGAGAAAACAGTTGAATAAGGTACATAATTAGAAATTGTCTATAGGCCTTTAAAATATTTGTTTTTGAGGGGGAAAAAATCCTTTTATCTTCATGAAAATCATTGATTGACTTGTATCTGCTGAGGCTTTTGCTTTTGATTGCTTTATTTTCTCTTGCACTGTAAGTTTCTTCCTGGTTCTTTGAGATTCATGTGCTTGATTAATATTGAAATTTCTCGTTAATGAAAAGCTATTAAATAAGTGCAGGTGGTACAGTTTTTGCATAGGCAGCTTGGGGTTGAATCTGGTGCAAATGCAGTCATTACAAATGGGAGGGTGAGGCATATATATATATATATCCCTCTCTTTCTTTTAGTATTTATTTTTTGTGCTGAAAATTATTTTAATGTTCACTTTTTTCTGTTGGGTAATTTAGAAGTCCAATTGATTGGGTTGATATCTCATTTCCTGTTCCTGCAAAAAATTTTGGCTTTTATTGTTCATCATATTTGCATCTATTTAAGAGTATCCTTGACATCTCAATTTTTTTTTTCAAAATCTCTCTCCAAAATAGTGTGTTATTCATCAAGTATGTGAGATGCTTAGTAAATTCACTAAGAACTTTTGAGAATTTGTTATCCACTTGATGAATGACACATCACATGCTACTCAATTTGGGATTAAAATTTTGGGATAAAGCTGGGAATTTGTAGCATCACTCTTATTTAATGATGTTGCCAGTTTATTAATCTTATCAGCTTTAATGTTTGATAGGTGACATTTCCTATTGATGAAAGCATATTTCTGAGTCATGATCTGAGTCTTTTGGAGTCAGTGGAATTCAAGCACAGAATAAAACACATTTGGGAAATTATCGAGGAAGTAAACTGGCAGGAGACCTATCCGGATATAGATCCTGACATGCTAACAAGGTTTGTTGGTTTCTACTCCTTGTTGCTGTTATCTCTCTTTATTCTCTTGTTGCTTCCATGTATCAATTATGAGAGGGCAAAGGGCAAAATATTTTGCAGCCATAAAAATTCAGGAGTTGTAATAAGTGTTTTCTTAGAATTTACATCTTTAATTATGGCTCTCACCACCTACTAAAGATTTGTGAATCATTTTTCGATTCTGAATATTGACTACAGATAGGTTATTCAGTTAGTAATCTGATTAGGAAGCAGATGTTGATTGTATTCCTTCATAAAGTATTATGTAAATGTCAGTATGTTTAAAAACAAATTTTTGGAGGCTGCTGATTTGGTAAATGCATCTTGCAGCAAATTTGTTAGTGATATTATCCTGTTTGTGACATCTTCAATGGCAATGCGGGATCGAAGTTCTGAAAGCGCACGTTTCGAGATTTTGAGTGCAGAATATAGGTATGGGCTTCTCAATGCAATTATTCACACCAAATTTAAGCTTAATCTTAAGTTTTTCCTTCCTCTTTTTCTTTAATTCACTGTCATTTAAACCATGGACTAGGAATATAAAATGTTCCACAGTTTTAGTTTTAATTCACTTTCCGATAAGACTATGGATTTAGAATATAAAACTTTCCGTAGTTCTATTTTAAGCAATTTTGGTTTTTTTTTAAATTTTTGGTAGGAAGCAAAGAAACTTGTATTAAGAAGAAAAACCTGTACAAAAATTGAAAAAGGTGTCAACAAAACAATCTATACAATAGAATACTGATTGAATTTTTTATGTAGACTAGGATCTATATGACTATAAGATCTCACAACAAAAACAAACCCAAAAACGCAGATTTAAGCCAACACCCCTTCCCAGTTTAGATGAATGAAGAAAAAAGAAGGATCTTGAAATTCCTCGGTTACTGAGGCCCAAAGAGAAGCTAGTAATCTCACTCTTTCCCACAAAAAGATGTTTTCCTCAGAATCTTCAAAAAACCTTATATTTCTTTCGAACCAAATTTCCCTAAAAATGGCCGGAACTGAACGTTTCCACAACACTCTAGCTTTTTCACCTTTTCCAAAACATGAACAAACTCTGAACGTGGAGAATTACTAGAAGCTGGCATCACCCAAGAAATACTAGCTGCCTGAAGTAATCTATGTCGCAACTGAATACTTGATGACAATGCAAAAACTAATGATCTGAAGCAAATTTCAGTCCAGATATACTTCATATTCCATAAATTGTTGTATTATTGTTGCTGCTGCCAGGAAGTGCAATAGAAAGTGTTTCTCGATTATACCAGCGAAGTTGGTTTATTACTGCCACACATAATTTCATTACTCTGATTAGTTGGTAAATTTTTCCAGCCTGCATGCTGCTGATAATGCCCTGACTCCCGAATATTATGTATGATTCATGATAAACTCAAAAAAGCAGGAAAAAAAAAGTAAAAAATAAAAAATAAAAGATGCTACCTACTTGTATTTTCTTCAAATATTGCTAGTTTGGAAATCATTTCTCAAGGAATGGTTTCACATTAAGGCTTCATATCTAATTTCGAATTTTATTTTGCTACATAATAATTTGGGTTAAGCATCTTGCATCTTATAATCAAATTCAATATTCAACAAACAGACTCCATGGCAATAATGCTCATTACAACTTTTCTTGCATCTTGTAAAATCTAATTCAATTATGAGAATAAAGAATTTTGAAAATAATGTTTGGTCATGAATTCATGCCATTAATTCACAATATGTTGCTAATCCATTACTTTCTGCTTTCAGATCCATTGACCTTTTATTTAGATATTAATTTGAAGACTGAAGAATGCCACTTCTTTTTTCAGTTGTCTTGTGACAAGTAAAGGCTGATATTGTCAATTGATCTCTCTGAAAGAAAATACTAGAATTTTTTTTATATTGTTTTCATCTTATATGCGTGTCAGTATAAGTGTTAGTGCATATAAGCTAATTTAGTTATTTTTAGACTTGACTTAATACCAATGTTATGCCCTTCATGGCTTAAGCTTTTGGGTCAAGGGGTTTCGCTACATGGTATCAAAGCCAAGATCATGTGTTCAAACCTCAGATCCTCACTGTACCTTAGCTAGTGCCTCACCTAATCCACATCCATCCAGGTCTATTCTTGTGGGATTCACATTGCATATGAGGAGGGCCTGATAGACTTGACTTGATACCAATGTTGTGCTCTTACCTTGCAGCTAAGCTTTGGGGTCAAATGGTTTGACTAACTGTTAGTTTTGTCTCATATAAATCATAATCTCCTTTCTGGGGATCTTATATTAAGTTTCTATTGATTCTTAATTTTTAAACCATGATCTTACTTTTTGTTCTTCTCTAATTAATTATTTGTGCAGTGCCGTTGTTTTCAATAGTGAAAATTCTACAATTCACATTGATGCTGTGATTGATCCTCTAAGTCCAACTGGCCAAAAGCTTTCTTCACTTCTTCGAGTTCTGCAGAGATATGCTCAGCCAAGCATGCGGATTGTTCTGAATCCAATGGTTAGTCAAATTTTATATATAACCAACTTTGTACTTATAGTCTATATTGCCCGTGAAATAGAAACAAGAGAGCTGTTATGTTTCTTTATGATATAATCTTCATTATCATTGATCCAACACCAAGAGCTATTCATATTTAGGTTGATGTTTAAAAGGACGAGGTATTTCTGCATGTGCCCTTGCAATTTCTTTGCATTTGAAGAAAGAAGAAAAAATTGAGATGTATATGTGAATTTTTCAGTGTGTGGGTTGTAAGGTCTGAGATGTATAATGTTCACAAACTGACACCTATCCATATGTTATAATTGACACCGTTGGTATACAATTGACACCTTTGGTAAAAGATGCTAGTTTTACTTTCGCCTTATGTAGAAAGCTCAGCAAGGCACCCCGCTGAAGTTCTTCGACGGCTGAATTTTTGTTTCTCCTTTCCGCCATCTTGCATGTGAAAAATTATATCTTATTGCTTCTTATGTGCAAAACTCTTGCATCTATTTTTGGCCTTTTCGAATTAGAGGATCGTTCTAACAGTCTCATAAGTCAGATTTCAGCTACATATCTCACTTTTTGCCGTTAAAAGAAAAACAAAAGAAATTGTGCAAGACAATGCAGATTATTTCATTATCTGCTCATTCTTTTCAGAATATTAAGATTTATTGAGATTCTTATAAATTATATTACTTGTCCGTTCGATATCTTTCCAGAATGAACCATGCTAATCTTTTCTAAATTTGGTTTAATTTATTGCCTTGTATTTGTTTTAGAAGTTTCTGTTACACGTGGTTTGTAATAAAATCAAACCTGCGTAGAAGCTTGAACTAATCTACTGATTATTAATGATATAGTGCTCTCTGCCTAAGAATTGTTATACATCACATTTAATCTGGATGTTCACCCAATTGTGTTAGCTGTCATGTCGCCTGGCTTTCAATTTTGACTACAGTCTTCCTGGATGTCGACATAAATATTTAGAGTCTGAAAATACTATTTTCCTTATTTCATTCATTCTACAAGTTACACTTAAATAGAATGTAGAAACAAACTCCTAATAGATATCCCCTAATTGTAGGATACTTATCTAAACTTGAATTTAAAAAAAATGATTATCTAAAACTTTATTCCGATAAGACTTTAAAACTAAACTAATTATCTAAAACTTTATTCTGATAAGACTTTCAAACTAACTGAAAAATCCTAACTTCTTGACAGTTACATTTGTGTTCAACATTGTTAGTTTCCTGGATCAGTTTCCTGGATCAGTTCTTGTTCTTTAGTTTAGACTGAGATTTGAAAACATTTAGGGGAGCAGGTCAACTCATTCTCAAGATTTGTAAATGTCAGCACACCCCAGTTTTGGTAGATGGCTTTGTAATTTATATTTGTGTTATGAGATTTATGGGACAATTGCTATTGTAAAAGTATGTTGCATATTTTCTTTCTTCTAGTGCATGCTATCTATAATAGCCTTCCGTATAATTCTGTGGTTTTAGGCTGTAATATGCTTCTGTTTTTTGCAGAGTTCCCTTGTTGACATTCCTCTGAAGAATTACTACAGATATGTTGTTCCGACCATGGTATATCTCTGATTTGGAGAAAACCCAAGATTTGAGTTCCCATATCTGGTTTCTTAGTTGTACCCAAGATTTGAGTTCCCATATCTGGTTTCTTAGTTGTGTTATCACTTTGCAGGATGATTTCAGCAATACCGTTTACTCTATAAGTGGCCCTAAAGCTTTTTTTGCTAACATGCCATTGTCGAAAACCCTCACCATGAATCTTGATGTACCTGAGCCTTGGCTTGTTGAGCCTGTTATTGCGGTGTATGTTTCTCCCTCTTTGTAACATTCTGATTTTTAATTTTGTTTTGACACTACTTACTTTTTTGTACTTGTTCTGCACAGATGGAGAGACTCATTTATTTTCTGTGAAACATCATTTTATTTGCCTAATGTACTATATGTTTTGTTTGTTCTTACTATCTTAGTCATGATCTGGATAATATTTTGCTTGAGAAGTTGGGTGACACAAGGACATTGCAAGCAGTTTTTGAGCTTGAAGCCCTCGTCCTTACTGGTGAGTTTATTTTTCTTGGGAATAGCATGAAATTTGGGGCATTCACCAGTTCTACATTCAGCGATCTCACAGTTACCAAGTATAGCATTTTACCTTTACTGTTGTGGTTGTTCAATGACTTGCCTTCGTATTTAGGTCACTGTTCAGAGAAAGATCATGAGCCTCCTCAGGGACTTCAGCTGATTCTTGGAACTAAGAGTACACCTCACTTGGTTGATACTCTTGTCATGGCCAATTTGGGTTATTGGCAGATGAAAGTCTCTCCTGGTGTTTGGTACCTGCAACTTGCTCCTGGAAGAAGTTCTGAGCTTTATGTCCTGAAGGAAGATGGTAATGCAAACGAAGACAGATCTTTGTCAAAACGTATTACCATAAATGACTTGCGGGGTAAAGTGGTTCATATGGAAGTAGTGAAGAAAAAGGGCAAGGAGAATGAAAAATTGCTGGTTTCTTCTGATGAGGATAGCCATTCACAAGCAGAAGTGAGTATTTGTTATGTTTGACTGAAATAGAATTTAGAAATATCAAGATATATAACAAGATTTGACAGATAAAAGATGGGATCTGTTGCCTTAAAATGGTTATTGCTCATATTTACAGGGACGCTGGAACTCTAACTTCTTAAAATGGGCTTCTGGCTTTATTGGTGGTAGTGAGCAATCTAAAAAGGAAAAAGCTGCAGTTGTGAGTTCCCTCCTTATTTGTACATACACATTTTGGGCTTTTCCTGACATAAACATGTGAAACTATCTGTTTCTTGAATTGAAACCCCTCAAACTTTTGGTGTATTGAAATGGTTCCAGTGGAAATCATATAATTTGTTGTAAAGTTTCTCTGCTCTTTCATGTGACATCTTAGGAATTAAGTATTTTCTTGTATACTGCTATGCATTTCCTGCACCCCCTACTATCTTTGACCTCACTTTGGTTTAGATGTCTTCAGTTTTCCATCCAAGCAGGTTGCTGATTTCTGAAATTTTTTCATAAATTTCTTTGAATCTAGAAATAGTGTAGGGGCATGAACCTAACTTTAAAGATTACGGAAATGTTGTTTAAAGAAGCTCTGTAAGTTGGTTAAACATATGATGCAATTATTGGAAAGTAACAACGTTTCATGCTTGATGTCATCTCTCAGGACCATGGGAAGGTTGAACGACATGGGAAAACAATTAATATATTTTCTATTGCTTCTGGACACCTGTAAGTCTTACTGTTTTATCTTGCTAATTATTATCTCTGTCAGCATTCTATTTGCACAATGTCTCGCCGTGCACTTTCTCTTGTGGGTTTTATTTGTATTTGTGGTTCATGTTCAATTTTCACATTACATATTTGCTGTATCGTCATAGATAAAAGCTACAAAATGCAAAAGTAACCTAACCTTCTGGGACTAGTTATATTATAATATTCCATGTTTCAATGTGACGATGAGGTACCTTCAATTCACATTTTGCTTTACTGTCTATTATTTTGTCCTCATTAAGGTGGAAGCCAGCAACGAAAGCCGCTGAATGTTAATTATTTCTATTTTTTACAGTTACATACTTTTTCCGGTCGTATTACGTTAATTATTTCAAATAGTACCGCATAGCAAAGTGAAGAAATACAAATATGTGCAGTGGTTGCACAGATAACCTTCCTTTTGAATTGCAGTCATACTGCAATTTTGATTTGATTTGTTCTTTGGTTGTCTTGAATTTCATGTAATGATGAGGCTGGTCAAGGGCTAAACTTGGTGTAGGAAGATGCAACTGCATACAACTTAGCTAGGCATCAGAGTTAGAACATGACAAGCTGGTCTTTTTTGGAAAGAAAATGGTGTACTATTTTAGAAATGTGCTATCTTCTGTTTTCCATATACAGTAGTTGGCCTGTAGATAAAACTGTTTCTTGTGTTTCTTTCCAGTCGAAGAATATCTATTGTGAGATTTCCATTTAGGAAGGGATTTCTTTTGTTGGATGTGTCTAACAATAAGGAAACGTCCATGCAATCAACACAAATCCTCCAAGAATTCGTGGATTGTGTAGTGCACCCATCAACATATCCCATCCCATACAGCCCTGTCAGCATTATTTGTTCAGATACTTTTGTATTTTGGATTCTTTTGTTTTCTTTCTTAATCAGGTTTTGCTAAAAAAATTTATGTTTAATGATGTATTATGGCAGATATGAGCGATTCCTCAAAATCATGATTCTAAGTGTCTTGAAGAACACCTGTCGCCCAGTGAAATTCTGGTTTATAAAGAACTATCTTTCCCCTCAGTTCAAGGTTTTACATGTCTTATCTGCTTTCTTGTTAACTTTATAACTTTTATTATTGATCTAACAAACAGAAATAACTGGATTGCTTAACTTGCATATATTCTGGTTATTGACACTTCCTCAGGATGTGATTCCACATATGGCACAAGAGTATGGTTTCGAGTATGAACTTATCACTTATAAATGGCCTACGTGGTTGCATAAGCAAAAAGAAAAGCAGCGAATAATATGGGCTTATAAGATTTTGTTCCTTGATGTCATTTTTCCCCTCTCATTGGAAAAGGTATTTTTGTTTCTTGGATTGGGGTCATTTGACTAAGTTTTTTGCTTCTTTATTTGTTTATAATGTAACCTAAAATATGTGGTATGTGTTCTTAAATTTTACCATTATGTACTTCTGCAGGTTATATTTGTTGATGCGGATCAGGTTGTCAGGGCAGACATGGGAGAACTTTATGACATGGATATAAAAGGAAGACCTCTTGCATATACTCCCTTTTGTGACAACAACAAGGACATGGATGGGTATCGATTTTGGAGACAGGTAAATATCATTAGTATTTTTTTTTGTTTAATTTTATTTTGCTTTTCTGTTTTCCTTTTGCCTCTGATTCTCATATCTTGTATTCTCTAAATATAGCTTTGCCTGCTCATGTTTTCCCTTAATTTTTGTTACGGAACAGGGTTTCTGGAAAGATCATTTACGTGGTAGACCATACCATATAAGGTAGGTGGCTATTATCAGTTGAATTGCCAATTACTTGAACTCCTGAAAGAGCTTTTGGCTTGAACTATGATGTACTTCCTGCAGCGCTTTATATGTTGTTGACTTGAAAAGATTCCGTGAGACTGCAGCAGGAGATAATTTAAGAGTTTTTTATGAAACTCTTAGCAAGGATCCAAATAGTCTTGCCAATCTCGATCAGGTAAGTTGCTCAGTTATATTAATGATGTGGCATATCTTTTTCAAATTCAGTTTTATCATTTTGTGCCTTTAAAATTCTGGTATGACACTTCACAATGAAATAGCACTGCATTTCTGGTTTGTTGAGTATTTAGACTTGGCCCTTATTTCAGCTGGGCTTTTGGCCTGCAAGTTCTCAAGAACCCATCACGTTTTTTTGTGCCAGACTGACCAGTCCCCTCAAGCCGAAGCATGTGCTATGAAGTGGGACCTTTACCACCACGTGGTTCTGCTTTTGCATTATTATCTTTTGTTCCAAATTAATGTGTTCTATATATTGTATTTCAGGATCTTCCAAACTATGCCCAGCATAGAGTGCCCATTTTTTCACTTCCACAGGAATGGCTATGGTGTGAGTCGTGGTGTGGTAATGCCACAAAATCTAAGGCAAAAACTATTGATCTTTGCAACAATCCAATGACTAAGGAACCCAAACTTCAGGTAAATATAAATTTTAAAATATTAGTATTAGGACCTTTTTTTCTTTCTCAAATGCAATATGAAATCTGAGACTAATAATCTTTGAGTTGCTGAGATCACACCTGATGTATTGACATGATGACATTTGGTAAATGATCGGTCATAATTTATGTATGGGATGCTGATCTTGACCAAGGCTGATTCACAGACATGAACACACATGCTCAAACTCACATATATCTAATCATCTGCTGTTCTATCAGGGTGCCAGAAGAATAGTTTCTGAATGGCCGGATCTCGACTCAGAGGCTAGGCAATTTACTGCAAAAATCTTAGGTGAAGAGGTGGTTACCCTAGAGACACCAGCACCTGTTGGTCCTATGCAAACTTCAGGAAGCGATGCTTCATCCAAAGGAGACCTGGAATCTAAGGCAGAGCTGTGATACTGAGATACCGGCAATTCGACTTTAGTTTATTTCACAAGTTTTGGTGGAGATTTCTGATATTTGATGTGTTTCCCCTTTATACAACATTCATCAAGTTGGTCACCTTGGGCTAGTATGCGGTGTAGGAGATTCTTGACTCGGCACTTCTAGTTGCAAAAACCCTTGAAGATGTATGCCTTTTCCAGGCAAATTTTTTTTTGTAGGTTGCTTGCTGCTGGAATGGCTTCTAAAGTTGGAAAGATTAAGTTAGGGAAATTATAAGTCAGTTATTTATATCAACTCAGACAATTGATCAGCCCTTACAATTTGTATACAAGGAAGGTCTCCTAAAAATGCTCAAGAGTTAAAGAGAGAAGCTGTACCATTTCACTTAGATTCTTTTCCCCCCTCCAAATCATATGTTGTGGAACAAAATGTTAAAGATTTTCTCAATTTGTAACATTTTATGCAAATGATTGAATAAGTATAATTCCTGAGAATTGAGATCTTAAATACCTTTTTTTTTATTTAATATCATTTGTTTATGCATTTCTGGCTGGAGCCAGTGTTTTTAAACTTGAACCTTTTGCCTTATCCAATATCGCTAGACTCAAAAAAATTGGTCTAGTTGCACAGCATTTGTGTGATTAATTCTTGTTAAGGAATAAAGAACTAAGTTACATATACTTATGATTAAAATTTTTAATATAATTTTATGATTAACATTAAAAATATAAATGATTGAAATAAAGAATGCAGATTGGCGAATAATATGTAGGTATTTATTGAATTTTTTTTTCAATACTAAACCCACCTATAACATGCAACAGGTTTCAATTTGAAATATGAAACCCGCCCATAACTTGTAAAATTACTCGCAACAGGTGTGTTTGAGAGTTGGTGGGGTAATTTTGTCATTCCTACAATAGATTGGATGGGAAAAATTATTGAAAGTGGTTTCAGTTTGTTGGAATCTTTTTGAAAGGAAAGGATAAAATTAGTCACCTACTTGTACCGGACCCAAATCAAAAGATCCCATATTTGATGTCTGGGATGAAGTAGACTTTATGGTTATTCAATGGTTGTGGATTTGATGGTCCCAACGATTATTGACTCATGCATGTTTTCAACCATAGCCAAGGAAAAATAAGAAGTCAAAAAAGCCTAATCCAAGATGGGTGATGCTGCTTAAATTTATGAGATCAAAACTAAGTGAGGAAAATAAAATTTTTCTCACTATATTTCTTTCTAATCAATACAGTTACATAGTTATAAGATAGTCTTTCCTAAAATAACTCCTAAATTAATTCCTCTAATCTTGCTAGTTTAAAACTCCTATAATAATGCTAATTACAGCTAACTAAAAGATATTTTCCAAATTCCCCTCAAGCTGGCTCAAAGATATCTATCATTCTCAGCTTGCTAACACAAGAAATAAAATTAGGTCTTGGTAGGCCTTTGGTGAGAACATCTGCTAGCTGTTTTTTGCTAGTAACATAGGGAATACAAATTTGACCACTTTCAATCTTCTCTTTGATGAAATGTCTATCCATTTCAATATGTTTAGTTCTATCATGTTGTACAGGATTGTGAGCAATACTGGTGGCACCCTTGTTTGTGAGCAATACTGATGGCACCCTTGTTGTCACAGTAAAGTCTCATTGTCTTCTTTTAAACCATATGTAATTCCATCAAGAAAATCTTCAACCATATTAGCTCACATATTCCTTGAGCCATTGCTCTAAACTCAACTTCGGCACTTGACCTGGCCAATACAAGTTGTTTTTTACTTTTCCAAGTAACCAAAGTCCCGTCAATAAATGTACAATACCCAGATGTTGATCTTCTATCACTTATTGAGCCAGCCCAATCTGCATTTGTATAAGCTTCTACTTGAAAATGATGATTCTTGGCAAAAACCAGTCCTTTACCAGGAGACCGTTTCAAATACTGTAGAATCTTCATAACAACTTCCATATGAACTTCACAAGGAGAATGCATAAACTAACTTACTACGCTAACAACAAATGCGATATCAAGTCTATCATGAGATAGATAAATCAGCTTACCCACCAATCTTTGGTATTGGCCTCTGTCAATTACATTACTTTCAACAATTGTTCTCAAGTTGTGGTTAAGATCGATTGGTGTATATGCTAGTTTGCATCCTAGCATACTTGTTGCTTGAAGAAGATCGAGAATGTACTTCCTTTAATAAACAAATATTCCTTTGCTTGATCTAGCAACCTCAATTCCCAAGAAATATCTTAGAATCCCCAAATCTTTAATCTCAAACTCTTTGCCCAACATTTCTTTAAGTCTTCTTATCTCATCACAGTCATTTTCAGTAATAATGATGTCGCAACATAAACAATCAAAATAACAATTTTTTCATCTCCAGTGTGTTTAAAGAACATTGTATGATTTGTCTGACTTTGAGTATAATCATAGCGTCGAATTGCTTTAGTAAACTTTTCAAACCAGGCTCGGGGTGACTGTTTTAGTCCGTATAAGGACTTCTTTAACTTGCATACTTTCTTCTTGCCATAAATGTCTTCAAATCCAAGAGGCAACTCCATGTACACTTCATCTTCTAGGTCTCCATGGAGGAATGCATTTTTCACATCAAGTTGTTTTAAGTCCCAATCGAGATTAGCTGCCAGAGAAAGGAGGACTCTGATTGAGTTCATCTTTGCTACTGATTCAAAGGTTTTTTGGTAGTTGATTCCATAAATTTGTGTGAATCCTTTTGCCACAAGTCTTGCTTTATATCTCTCTACCGTGCCATCAGCTTTTTGTTTGGTTGTAAAAACCCATTTACATCCAACTGGTTTATTTTCAGGTGGATGGTTCACAAGTTGCCATGCTTCATTCTTTTGTAATGCTCTCATTTCTTCAAAAACAACCTCTCTCCACTTTGGAATCATAAGAGCTTCATATATGTTTCTTGGGATAGAATCAAAAGATAATAGACTAGTAACAAAGGCTTTAAAAGAAGAGGACAACCTGTGGTAAGAAACAAAGTTTGAAATTAGATGCAAAGTGCAAGACCTAACACCTTTCCTTTGAGCAATTGGAAGATCAAGACTAGAAAACTCAACTGAATCAAGATTTTTTTGAAGTAGATACAAAAGAATTACCTTTGTTTTCCAAATTTTCAGCGCTCAGCAAAGTTGACTGGTGGAGTTGAGGAGGTTGTATCTTGTTCCTTCTTGAGTAAACCTTTAGTTCATAGTCTCTATCTTGCACACACTCAAATGAAGTTTCAATTGGTGAAGAAAAAGGTTGGGATTTATTAGGATTAGGATGATCTACACTAGATGATGAAGATTTTGGCATCTCGAAGGAAATGTGTTCTTGAGGTTCAGGGACATTTAGGTATATATTTGGAGCCATAGGCTGCGAAGAATCCTCTAGAACACTAGGAAATAAAGACTCATTTGGAGCCATAGGCTAAGAAGAATCCTCTAAAATGCTAGGAAATAAAGACTTATGGGTATTAGAATTAACCACATCTAGAGTAGACCAAAATAGATCTTCATCTTTTTCATGTCTAGTCTCCCATTGAAGAGAAGTTTTGGGAAAGAAAGAAGTATTCTAAAAAAAATGTAATGTCCGTTGACACAAAAAAAAAAAATTTAAGTTGGAGGATAGTAACACTTGTAACCTTTTTTGGTAGGAAAAAATTTAAAAAGACACACTGAAGGGCTCTCGGATCTAGTTTCCCTCGATTTTGGTTATGAATGTGGACAAATGCTTCACAACCAAAAACTTTTGGTGAGAGAGAGCAAAACATTTTTGATAAAGGATATGAATTTTTTAATGTGTCAAGTGGAGTTTTGAAATTTAAGACCCTTGATGGCATCCTGTTTATAAGATAAGTGGCACTAATAACATCTTCACCCGAAAAGGTTCTAGGTACTGCCATGGTAAATGTTAAGGCTCTAGCAACCTCAAGTAGATGTTTGTTTTTCCTTTCAGCAATCCCATTTTGTTGGGGTGTATCTACACAAGAACTATAATGTACAATCCCATGATTTGTCAGGTAAGAACCAAGTATTGAAGAAAAATACTCTCTTCCATTATCAGTACAAAGAATTTGAATGTTGGCTTGGAATTGGGTCTTGATCATTTTATGGAAATTTTGAAATGTTCTGGCAGCTTCATATTTTTCTTTGAGCAAATAGACCCAACTAACATGAGTATGATCATTAATAAAGGTAATAAACCACCTAGCCCCAGAAATGTTAATGATATGTGAAGGACCCCAAATATCACTATGGATTAGAGAGAAAGGTTGTGACTCCTTATATGATTGGGCAAGAAAATGAACTCGATGATGTTTGGCTAACGTGCACACTTTACATTGAAAGTCCTGGTGGTTTTTGTCCTTGAATAAACTAGGAAATAGTTTTTTCAAATATGAAAAATTTGGGTTGCCTAACCTTTTTCTGCCAAAGTTTGATTTCTTAATTGGAACTCGAATTAGAAGAGCTCAAGTGTGTGTAAGATAGATTACTTGAACTTGCAGATTCACTTTCGAAGTAGTAAAGTCCATCAATCTCCTTATCAGTGCCAATCACTTTTCCTGTGCGCATGTCCTGAAATTCACAATAGGAAGGAAAAAACTTAGCAACACAATTTAGATATTTGGTTATTTTGCTAATTGAAAGCAAATTGCAAGAAAATTTTGGAACATGTAAAGCATAATCTAGGGAAAGATTTTTGAGATAGGAATATACCCTTTTTTGGCAACAGAGGAGAGTGTATCATCAACAATCTTAACTTTCTGTCTACTTGAACATGGGTTATAGGAAGTATATAAATTGGTGTGGCTGGTCATATGATATGTGGTTCCTGAATCAATGATCCAAGAGTATCCTGAAATTGAAGCAACATTTAAACTGGTAGAATAAACTAGGGAGCAAGAGGATTTAAGATTGACTCTAGTCAATCGCAAATGGGAGTAAAAACAGAGATAGACCAGTTAAAATAATAATAGTATAACTAACAAGATTGAAAAAGAAAAAAACCAATGGGCTTAAATAATTCAAAATTATACTGATATCCTCAAAAGAAGTGGTAAAATGATCCACAAATGTTGAAGAAGTGTTAGTTCCAAACTGATTCAGCCTGAACCAGCCAAATACAAGTTGACTTGGCATAGCTTGTTTTAGATTCTAACTAAAGTGGTTGCAAGTCTAAAAGATCCTTGTGAAATACTATTTAGGCAACCCAAGAGGGGGGTGAATTGGGTTTTTATAAATAATTACACTAAAATAAAAATTATTAAGCAAATCTAAAACGAAATTAAAATAAATATAAATAAATTGATCACAAATTAAAAAGATAAGGGAAGAGAGAATCAAACACAACGATATTTACGTGGTTCGGCCAACCCCGCCTACGTCCACGCCTCCAAGCTTTCCGGGCTTGAGGATTTCACTATGCAAGCCACCAAGGCTTCAATTTCTTACACTTGACTTCCAAGGTGTCAATAACTTTTACAACAAGAGATTATTCTCAATCTCTTAACCCAAGTGTATCCCAACACTTACAATCACTCAAAAAGAAAGAATACAAATTGTTTTTCTCTCACACTACCTATAAGATTACAAATCAATTGCTTAAAGTGTGAATAGATGGAGTAAGAATGTGTTTTACGCTCTTTGAAGATTGCAAACTCGTGTATAAGCTCAATGGTTGTGTTGTGATCAGTCTGCTTTGAATTTGAATGAGCTTATTTATTAGTAAAGCTGAAAAACTAGCCGTTATTCGCTGTCTGCCCGAAAATGGTTCACCGTTAGTCGTTAACGGTTAACCGTTTGTTCTGGTCAAAATTACCGTTAAACCAGAATTCAAATAAACGGTTTGCCGTTTTTAGGTTACCCTTTCGCCGTTAACGTCTAGAGACCTGAAAATGAATGATGGTTATCCGTTTCAAGTAATCGGCTAAGGCTTTGCATGAGATGACTCTCTGGATGTTATTGGTTAACCGTTTGTAAATAAACGGTTCACCGTTAGTGTCCAGTAACCTGCAAAAAGAACAATGGTTATCCGTTTGAGTAAACGACTAAGGCCTTGTGTGAAATTACTCTCTGGACATTATCGGTTAACCGTTTGTAACAAACGGTTCACCGTTAGTGTCCAGTAAGCTATCCATTTCCGTTTCTCATTAATCGGTTAGAGCTTAGCAAACTTTTACTCTCTGGTTGTAATCAGTTAACTGTTTATAAATAATTGGTTCGCCGTTAGTTTCCAGTAAGCTTTCCATTTCCGTTTTTCTTTAATCGGTTAGAGCTTAAACAAACTTTTGCTCTCTGGTCGTAATCGGTTAAACGGTTTATCGTTTATTTCCAGAAATATATTTTAAGCCAGTTTATGCAAAGAATCTTTTTCCAATTGAAAATCTATCTTTTATAAATGTAAAAGGAGTGGTTTTAAAGAATTTTGTTTATTAAGAAATAATTCCAACAATTTTATCAATAAATCATTTTAAAGTTTGTTATTATCAAAATCAATATTATTAACATATTCATGTTAACACCTTGAACAATGGTTGGAACAATGCTGACTTGAATTGAACAAAATATGTTGGTAAAGTTTCACTCTTTCAATTCCAGAAGTGTGGATCTGTTCGTAGTACCCAAAGCAATACACACTATCGAACAATTTTACGACAATTAAGACCGATTTAAAGAATCAAAGAGACAGAGCTCTAATACCATGTGGAAAAGAATAATTTTTCTCACTATATTTCTTTCTAATCAATACAATCACAAAATTTATAGGATAGTCTTTCCTAAAGTAACTCCTAAATTAATTCCTCTAATCTTGCTAGTTTAAAACTTCTGTAATTATGTTAATTACAGCTAACTAAAAGATATTTTCCACACTAAGATTTCTACAACTGAACAAGGAGATCTCTCTATTATTGAATATGCTAATTTATTGAAAATTCTATGGCAAGAGATGGACCATTATCAATATTTTCAAATGAAGTGTAGATTGATATTGCCTTTATTAAAAGGTTTATTGAAAAAGATAAGATTTATGAATCTTTAGCTGGACTATATAAGGTGTTTGGCGCCATTCGAGTACAAGTACTGGGGAATGAAGAGTTGTCATCATTAGATGAGATTATTGCTATTATTCGGAGCGAAGAAAGTAGAAGAGGATCATGGTTGAACCTCAAGTAGTAGAGAGCTCAGCCATGTTCACAAGAAAATGTTATAGTAAAGAACTCTAGTCAAAATCAGCAACCTTTGGTGAAACTGAGGAAACTAATTTGTCCAAAGTGACAAATTAGGATTCGTTATGGTGTACCTACAGAAAGAAGCCTTGACATACCCAAGAACGAAGCTAGAAAATTCATGGAAAGCCACCAATTCCAATAGAAATTCAACTGTGAAGATTGGACAATTGAGGGGACAAGCACAAGCTCATATGAACTCCACACAATCTACTGACGAAGGTAATTCTTATGAACATGGCAAGTTCAACAGAGAAGAAATTATGAAGCTGAGGAGTTTGTTGGGAACACTAGAGAAGCCAACAGAGACAAGTACTTGTTTTTTAGCATTCAAAGATAATTTTCCTTCTCCATATGCTCTAAATGTCTCATATACAACCTTCTCTAAGTATTCGGTCATTGATTCAAATGCCACTAGCCGTATCACCCACTCATCACACAAATTCATCTCTTATGACACTTATCCAAGCAATAGAAAGCTAGCTGCAACTGATAATTCCTTATCAATAGTTGCTGGCCAAGGAAATGTTTTAATAAATCAAGCCATCACACTTAAAAATGTCCTCGATGTACTAAATTCGTCTACTAACCTTTTGTCCATTCACAAGTTCCAAAAGATTTGAATTGTAATGTGATTTTTATCCTTCATACTACTTATTTTAGGAACAAGGCATGGGAAGATGATTGTACATGCTAGAGAGAAAATTGGGTTTTAATATCTCAAAGAATCAAGTGGGCGAACTAGAATTGGGAATTATTTACCTTTATCATAGCTTTCTTTTATTTTCAATAAAGACAAACTTTGGTTTCATCACTTCCATCTTGAGCATCCTTCATTTAGCATTTTTAAAGTAACGTTCCCATTATTGTTTAAAGGAATGGATGTAGAAAACTTTCATTGTGATATTTGTGAACTTTCAAAACATAAACTTTTTTCCTTTTCATGTTAGTAATAAGAGAACATCTATTCCTTGTGCACTCATTCATAGTGATATGTATGGTCCTTCCACAATTTTTAATGTCTTAGGACCTCACTAATTTGTTTCATTTATTGATGATTGCAATATTCAATGGTTGTGGATTTGATGGTCCCAACGATTATTGACTCATGCATGTTTTCAACCATAGCCAAGGAAAAATAAGAAGTCAAAAAAGCCTAATCCAAGATGGGTGATGCTGCTTAAATTTATGAGATCAAAACTAAGTGAGGAAAATAAAATTTTTCTCACTATATTTCTTTCTAATCAATACAGTTACATAGTTATAAGATAGTCTTTCCTAAAATAACTCCTAAATTAATTCCTCTAATCTTGCTAGTTTAAAACTCCTATAATAATGCTAATTACAGCTAACTAAAAGATATTTTCCAAATTCCCCTCAAGCTGGCTCAAAGATATCTATCATTCTCAGCTTGCTAACACAAGAAATAAAATTAGGTCTTGGTAGGCCTTTGGTGAGAACATCTGCTAGCTGTTTTTTGCTAGTAACATAGGGAATACAAATTTGACCACTTTCAATCTTCTCTTTGATGAAATGTCTATCCATTTCAATATGTTTAGTTCTATCATGTTGTACAGGATTGTGAGCAATACTGGTGGCACCCTTGTTTGTGAGCAATACTGATGGCACCCTTGTTGTCACAGTAAAGTCTCATTGTCTTCTTTTAAACCATATGTAATTCCATCAAGAAAATCTTCAACCATATTAGCTCACATATTCCTTGAGCCATTGCTCTAAACTCAACTTCGGCACTTGACCTGGCCAATACAAGTTGTTTTTTACTTTTCCAAGTAACCAAAGTCCCGTCAATAAATGTACAATACCCAGATGTTGATCTTCTATCACTTATTGAGCCAGCCCAATCTGCATTTGTATAAGCTTCTACTTGAAAATGATGATTCTTGGCAAAAACCAGTCCTTTACCAGGAGACCGTTTCAAATACTGTAGAATCTTCATAACAACTTCCATATGAACTTCACAAGGAGAATGCATAAACTAACTTACTACGCTAACAACAAATGCGATATCAAGTCTATCATGAGATAGATAAATCAGCTTACCCACCAATCTTTGGTATTGGCCTCTGTCAATTACATTACTTTCAACAATTGTTCTCAAGTTGTGGTTAAGATCGATTGGTGTATATGCTAGTTTGCATCCTAGCATACTTGTTGCTTGAAGAAGATCGAGAATGTACTTCCTTTAATAAACAAATATTCCTTTGCTTGATCTAGCAACCTCAATTCCCAAGAAATATCTTAGAATCCCCAAATCTTTAATCTCAAACTCTTTGCCCAACATTTCTTTAAGTCTTCTTATCTCATCACAGTCATTTTCAGTAATAATGATGTCGCAACATAAACAATCAAAATAACAATTTTTTCATCTCCAGTGTGTTTAAAGAACATTGTATGATTTGTCTGACTTTGAGTATAATCATAGCGTCGAATTGCTTTAGTAAACTTTTCAAACCAGGCTCGGGGTGACTGTTTTAGTCCGTATAAGGACTTCTTTAACTTGCATACTTTCTTCTTGCCATAAATGTCTTCAAATCCAAGAGGCAACTCCATGTACACTTCATCTTCTAGGTCTCCATGGAGGAATGCATTTTTCACATCAAGTTGTTTTAAGTCCCAATCGAGATTAGCTGCCAGAGAAAGGAGGACTCTGATTGAGTTCATCTTTGCTACTGATTCAAAGGTTTTTTGGTAGTTGATTCCATAAATTTGTGTGAATCCTTTTGCCACAAGTCTTGCTTTATATCTCTCTACCGTGCCATCAGCTTTTTGTTTGGTTGTAAAAACCCATTTACATCCAACTGGTTTATTTTCAGGTGGATGGTTCACAAGTTGCCATGCTTCATTCTTTTGTAATGCTCTCATTTCTTCAAAAACAACCTCTCTCCACTTTGGAATCATAAGAGCTTCATATATGTTTCTTGGGATAGAATCAAAAGATAATAGACTAGTAACAAAGGCTTTAAAAGAAGAGGACAACCTGTGGTAAGAAACAAAGTTTGAAATTAGATGCAAAGTGCAAGACCTAACACCTTTCCTTTGAGCAATTGGAAGATCAAGACTAGAAAACTCAACTGAATCAAGATTTTTTTGAAGTAGATACAAAAGAATTACCTTTGTTTTCCAAATTTTCAGCGCTCAGCAAAGTTGACTGGTGGAGTTGAGGAGGTTGTATCTTGTTCCTTCTTGAGTAAACCTTTAGTTCATAGTCTCTATCTTGCACACACTCAAATGAAGTTTCAATTGGTGAAGAAAAAGGTTGGGATTTATTAGGATTAGGATGATCTACACTAGATGATGAAGATTTTGGCATCTCGAAGGAAATGTGTTCTTGAGGTTCAGGGACATTTAGGTATATATTTGGAGCCATAGGCTGCGAAGAATCCTCTAGAACACTAGGAAATAAAGACTCATTTGGAGCCATAGGCTAAGAAGAATCCTCTAAAATGCTAGGAAATAAAGACTTATGGGTATTAGAATTAACCACATCTAGAGTAGACCAAAATAGATCTTCATCTTTTTCATGTCTAGTCTCCCATTGAAGAGAAGTTTTGGGAAAGAAAGAAGTATTCTAAAAAAAATGTAATGTCCGTTGACACAAAAAAAAAAAATTTAAGTTGGAGGATAGTAACACTTGTAACCTTTTTTGGTAGGAAAAAATTTAAAAAGACACACTGAAGGGCTCTCGGATCTAGTTTCCCTCGATTTTGGTTATGAATGTGGACAAATGCTTCACAACCAAAAACTTTTGGTGAGAGAGAGCAAAACATTTTTGATAAAGGATATGAATTTTTTAATGTGTCAAGTGGAGTTTTGAAATTTAAGACCCTTGATGGCATCCTGTTTATAAGATAAGTGGCACTAATAACATCTTCACCCGAAAAGGTTCTAGGTACTGCCATGGTAAATGTTAAGGCTCTAGCAACCTCAAGTAGATGTTTGTTTTTCCTTTCAGCAATCCCATTTTGTTGGGGTGTATCTACACAAGAACTATAATGTACAATCCCATGATTTGTCAGGTAAGAACCAAGTATTGAAGAAAAATACTCTCTTCCATTATCAGTACAAAGAATTTGAATGTTGGCTTGGAATTGGGTCTTGATCATTTTATGGAAATTTTGAAATGTTCTGGCAGCTTCATATTTTTCTTTGAGCAAATAGACCCAACTAACATGAGTATGATCATTAATAAAGGTAATAAACCACCTAGCCCCAGAAATGTTAATGATATGTGAAGGACCCCAAATATCACTATGGATTAGAGAGAAAGGTTGTGACTCCTTATATGATTGGGCAAGAAAATGAACTCGATGATGTTTGGCTAACGTGCACACTTTACATTGAAAGTCCTGGTGGTTTTTGTCCTTGAATAAACTAGGAAATAGTTTTTTCAAATATGAAAAATTTGGGTTGCCTAACCTTTTTCTGCCAAAGTTTGATTTCTTAATTGGAACTCGAATTAGAAGAGCTCAAGTGTGTGTAAGATAGATTACTTGAACTTGCAGATTCACTTTCGAAGTAGTAAAGTCCATCAATCTCCTTATCAGTGCCAATCACTTTTCCTGTGCGCATGTCCTGAAATTCACAATAGGAAGGAAAAAACTTAGCAACACAATTTAGATATTTGGTTATTTTGCTAATTGAAAGCAAATTGCAAGAAAATTTTGGAACATGTAAAGCATAATCTAGGGAAAGATTTTTGAGATAGGAATATACCCTTTTTTGGCAACAGAGGAGAGTGTATCATCAACAATCTTAACTTTCTGTCTACTTGAACATGGGTTATAGGAAGTATATAAATTGGTGTGGCTGGTCATATGATATGTGGTTCCTGAATCAATGATCCAAGAGTATCCTGAAATTGAAGCAACATTTAAACTGGTAGAATAAACTAGGGAGCAAGAGGATTTAAGATTGACTCTAGTCAATCGCAAATGGGAGTAAAAACAGAGATAGACCAGTTAAAATAATAATAGTATAACTAACAAGATTGAAAAAGAAAAAAACCAATGGGCTTAAATAATTCAAAATTATACTGATATCCTCAAAAGAAGTGGTAAAATGATCCACAAATGTTGAAGAAGTGTTAGTTCCAAACTGATTCAGCCTGAACCAGCCAAATACAAGTTGACTTGGCATAGCTTGTTTTAGATTCTAACTAAAGTGGTTGCAAGTCTAAAAGATCCTTGTGAAATACTATTTAGGCAACCCAAGAGGGGGGTGAATTGGGTTTTTATAAATAATTACACTAAAATAAAAATTATTAAGCAAATCTAAAACGAAATTAAAATAAATATAAATAAATTGATCACAAATTAAAAAGATAAGGGAAGAGAGAATCAAACACAACGATATTTACGTGGTTCGGCCAACCCCGCCTACGTCCACGCCTCCAAGCTTTCCGGGCTTGAGGATTTCACTATGCAAGCCACCAAGGCTTCAATTTCTTACACTTGACTTCCAAGGTGTCAATAACTTTTACAACAAGAGATTATTCTCAATCTCTTAACCCAAGTGTATCCCAACACTTACAATCACTCAAAAAGAAAGAATACAAATTGTTTTTCTCTCACACTACCTATAAGATTACAAATCAATTGCTTAAAGTGTGAATAGATGGAGTAAGAATGTGTTTTACGCTCTTTGAAGATTGCAAACTCGTGTATAAGCTCAATGGTTGTGTTGTGATCAGTCTGCTTTGAATTTGAATGAGCTTATTTATTAGTAAAGCTGAAAAACTAGCCGTTATTCGCTGTCTGCCCGAAAATGGTTCACCGTTAGTCGTTAACGGTTAACCGTTTGTTCTGGTCAAAATTACCGTTAAACCAGAATTCAAATAAACGGTTTGCCGTTTTTAGGTTACCCTTTCGCCGTTAACGTCTAGAGACCTGAAAATGAATGATGGTTATCCGTTTCAAGTAATCGGCTAAGGCTTTGCATGAGATGACTCTCTGGATGTTATTGGTTAACCGTTTGTAAATAAACGGTTCACCGTTAGTGTCCAGTAACCTGCAAAAAGAACAATGGTTATCCGTTTGAGTAAACGACTAAGGCCTTGTGTGAAATTACTCTCTGGACATTATCGGTTAACCGTTTGTAACAAACGGTTCACCGTTAGTGTCCAGTAAGCTATCCATTTCCGTTTCTCATTAATCGGTTAGAGCTTAGCAAACTTTTACTCTCTGGTTGTAATCAGTTAACTGTTTATAAATAATTGGTTCGCCGTTAGTTTCCAGTAAGCTTTCCATTTCCGTTTTTCTTTAATCGGTTAGAGCTTAAACAAACTTTTGCTCTCTGGTCGTAATCGGTTAAACGGTTTATCGTTTATTTCCAGAAATATATTTTAAGCCAGTTTATGCAAAGAATCTTTTTCCAATTGAAAATCTATCTTTTATAAATGTAAAAGGAGTGGTTTTAAAGAATTTTGTTTATTAAGAAATAATTCCAACAATTTTATCAATAAATCATTTTAAAGTTTGTTATTATCAAAATCAATATTATTAACATATTCATGTTAACACCTTGAACAATGGTTGGAACAATGCTGACTTGAATTGAACAAAATATGTTGGTAAAGTTTCACTCTTTCAATTCCAGAAGTGTGGATCTGTTCGTAGTACCCAAAGCAATACACACTATCGAACAATTTTACGACAATTAAGACCGATTTAAAGAATCAAAGAGACAGAGCTCTAATACCATGTGGAAAAGAATAATTTTTCTCACTATATTTCTTTCTAATCAATACAATCACAAAATTTATAGGATAGTCTTTCCTAAAGTAACTCCTAAATTAATTCCTCTAATCTTGCTAGTTTAAAACTTCTGTAATTATGTTAATTACAGCTAACTAAAAGATATTTTCCACACTAAGATTTCTACAACTGAACAAGGAGATCTCTCTATTATTGAATATGCTAATTTATTGAAAATTCTATGGCAAGAGATGGACCATTATCAATATTTTCAAATGAAGTGTAGATTGATATTGCCTTTATTAAAAGGTTTATTGAAAAAGATAAGATTTATGAATCTTTAGCTGGACTATATAAGGTGTTTGGCGCCATTCGAGTACAAGTACTGGGGAATGAAGAGTTGTCATCATTAGATGAGATTATTGCTATTATTCGGAGCGAAGAAAGTAGAAGAGGATCATGGTTGAACCTCAAGTAGTAGAGAGCTCAGCCATGTTCACAAGAAAATGTTATAGTAAAGAACTCTAGTCAAAATCAGCAACCTTTGGTGAAACTGAGGAAACTAATTTGTCCAAAGTGACAAATTAGGATTCGTTATGGTGTACCTACAGAAAGAAGCCTTGACATACCCAAGAACGAAGCTAGAAAATTCATGGAAAGCCACCAATTCCAATAGAAATTCAACTGTGAAGATTGGACAATTGAGGGGACAAGCACAAGCTCATATGAACTCCACACAATCTACTGACGAAGGTAATTCTTATGAACATGGCAAGTTCAACAGAGAAGAAATTATGAAGCTGAGGAGTTTGTTGGGAACACTAGAGAAGCCAACAGAGACAAGTACTTGTTTTTTAGCATTCAAAGATAATTTTCCTTCTCCATATGCTCTAAATGTCTCATATACAACCTTCTCTAAGTATTCGGTCATTGATTCAAATGCCACTAGCCGTATCACCCACTCATCACACAAATTCATCTCTTATGACACTTATCCAAGCAATAGAAAGCTAGCTGCAACTGATAATTCCTTATCAATAGTTGCTGGCCAAGGAAATGTTTTAATAAATCAAGCCATCACACTTAAAAATGTCCTCGATGTACTAAATTCGTCTACTAACCTTTTGTCCATTCACAAGTTCCAAAAGATTTGAATTGTAATGTGATTTTTATCCTTCATACTACTTATTTTAGGAACAAGGCATGGGAAGATGATTGTACATGCTAGAGAGAAAATTGGGTTTTAATATCTCAAAGAATCAAGTGGGCGAACTAGAATTGGGAATTATTTACCTTTATCATAGCTTTCTTTTATTTTCAATAAAGACAAACTTTGGTTTCATCACTTCCATCTTGAGCATCCTTCATTTAGCATTTTTAAAGTAACGTTCCCATTATTGTTTAAAGGAATGGATGTAGAAAACTTTCATTGTGATATTTGTGAACTTTCAAAACATAAACTTTTTTCCTTTTCATGTTAGTAATAAGAGAACATCTATTCCTTGTGCACTCATTCATAGTGATATGTATGGTCCTTCCACAATTTTTAATGTCTTAGGACCTCACTAATTTGTTTCATTTATTGATGATTGCAATTGTATGTCGTGGATATTTTTTCTACAAAATAAGTGTGATGTGGATTTCATTTTCCCTATTTTTCACAACATGGTCAAAGTCAAATTGAGTTGTAATAAAAGTGTTTAGATTATATAATGACCATGTAATCATCATGTATTAACAATCCCCAAGAAAATAGGGTTGTAGAAAGAAAAAAAAAACCTTTTAGCCATTACTAGAGTCTTTCTATTTCAAAGAAATGTTCCTGAAAACTATTAGGGAGAGGATATTCTAACTGCAGCCCATATTATAAGTTTTTTCTTTTTTATAAATATTTCTAGACTTCCACACTATTAATCATCCTTTTCCTTAACTTTTTGGTTATCTTTTATTCATATTCACTCTCATAAGAAGAGAAAACTAGATCCACATGCACTAGTGTGTATTTATTGGTTATTCCTCAACTGAAAAAGGGATATGTTCTCATCTTCTGACAAGAAAGTTCTTTATGTCTGCTGATGTTACACTTGTTGAAAAAGAAAGATATTTCAATCAACTTTATCTTCAGTGGAAGAGATCACTTATGGAAGATAAGGACAAATACTTATTTTTGCTGCTCGAACTTGACTCTCATTCTTCTCCCTCACCTATAACCATAAAAAATCCTTTAGTTCTTACTCATGTTGATTCTCAAAGTTCTATAAATCCTAATTTTGTTTATGTGTAACTAAAAAATCTTTGTACTCCCAACTCTAAGCTTTTAGGACAGGATAAACCGATTCAAATTTTTACTCACTCAATATTGGCTTATTCAAAGAGAGAACCTATCATTCAACACTATGCAAGTCCAAGAATTGGAACCAACCCCTGGTAATGAGGTAACTAATCACATTGTACCTTCTAAAGAAAATATTTTTGGTTCTAATGAAAATAATAACAATGATCTTCCTATTGCTGTTAGAACAAGCACCTACCTAACAACCTTTATATCCTTGTCTCACTTTATGTCTTAACAAAAGTTTTCACACCTACAAAAACTTTCGCACTCATCTAAACTCCATAATCATTCCTAAAAAAGTATATGAGGCATTAAGTCATATTGAGCGGATAAATGTTATAAGAATAAAAATGGAGGTCCTTAAAAAATGATGAGGGAGTTAATAGAGTTACTAAAGGAGAAGAGTCCAGTGGGTTGCAAATGAGTTTTCATTTAAATATAAGGCAAATGGATCACTTGAAAGCTATAATGCTAGGTGGTAGCCAAAAATGTGTACTTAAACTTGTGTGATTGGTTATTTGGAAACATTTACTATGGCTGCCAAAATGAACACGTGAGAGTATTATTATCTTTAACTACTAATCTTGGTTGGAGTCTACAACAATTTGATGTTAAAAACATCTTCTTACATGGTGATCTTGATAAAGAGATTTACATGGAAATTCCTTTTGGGTTTGGTTTGAATTTAGAAGGAAAGAAAGTTTGCAAATATAAAAAGGCCTTTCATGGTCTGAAACAGTGTCTTGGAGCTTGGTTTGGGTGATTTAACTAAGTTGGCCATACTTTGTTTGTCAAACATTTAGCTTCAGGGGGAGTAACAATATCATTGGTGTATATAGATGAAATTATGGCAACACGAAATGATTTCGAAGGAAGGAAGCTTTAAGGAGATGCTTAATTAAGGAATTTGAGATAAAAGAGCTCAATAGATTGAAGTATTATCTTGGTACTAAAATTGCCCACTCAAACCATGAAATCCTCATATCACAACGAAAATACGTACTTGCTTTGTTGAAGGAAATAGGAAAAATAAGGGGTAAGCCAGTTGAGAGCCACGTAGAATCGAACTATAGACTTGGCGAATCTCATAAAATGGATAAATGAACATGTCAGAGGCTTGTAGGAAAATTGATTTGTCTTTCTCACACGAGGCCAGACATAGCTTATGCAATTCGTGTTCTAAGGCAATTTATGAATAATCCTAAAGATGCTCACTTTCAAGTTTTTATATAGGATCTTGCAACCTTTGAAAGGAACAATACAGAAGGGAATTTTTTTAAAGAACGGAAATGGGCTGACACTTGAAGTCTATATTGATACAGACTTATATAGTGTATATTATTGATAGGAGTCAACACTAGGTTATTGAACCTTCTTTAGTGGCAACCTTGTGACTTGGAGAATAAAAAGCATAATATAGTTACTAGATCAAGTGTAGAGACGAAGTTTAGAGCAACGACGATAAGGATTTTTGAGCTACTATAGCTAAAAATTGTCCTATAAGACTTAAAAGAATCAATGAGAAGCACCTATAAGCTTTTATTGTGACAACAAATAAGCTATTAATACAACACATAATCTAGCTCAGCATGATTGCACTAAGCATATTGAAGTTGACCGGCAACTTATATAGGAAAATCTAGATAGTGGCCTAATTTGCACTCCATTTGTATCCACTAGTGGCCAGCTAGTAGATGTGGTAATATAAGGTTTGACTAGCAGGGTGTTTTAAAGTATAGTAGGCAGGCTAGAATGGACAATATTATCCATTCACCAACTTGAGGAGGAGTGTGGGAAAACATCTAGCTATATTTTACTTAAATTATTGATGTCTTAGATAGGATATCTTGATAGTAGTCAATATCTATTATGTATGGATTTGATTTAGTTTCTAATTTGTAGGGTTTGATTTAGTTTCCTTTCTTGTTTTCCTCTACTATATATATTAAGCTAAAATTGTATTGTTTGAAAATTAGTAAAACATTACTAAAATTCTCCACAACATTTTTTTCATACTAAAAACTGTCCACTTGTAGAAAAATTGAACTCTTTATTAATAAGTGAACACAATTTTCTTACATATAGTGATTATTTTTTGTGGAAGAAGTATCTATTTCCTCATAAAAATTGTATTCCTCCTTAAATAAGCTAAGGAAATTACTTTATACTTAAATAAGAATTCTCTTCAATAAGAAAATATCCTTAAAAATCTCCTAATAATTAGGATACAAATCATTATTAAAAGGAGACATATTTCCTAACAATTTTCATTTTGGTGAGTTTTTTAATTAGGCAATGAAAATGATCCACCGTATATCCACACAATCATGTTGTCTTTACCTTCTATACTCTACCAAAACCTCACTTACATAGGGCTTATGAGAATTAGTCCACCGTAATTATCTAGACCAAGAATTATCTTCAAGAGATTCCACTAGTAGGAACGTGGTTTACATCACCCTTTCTATCTTCTGTAACATAGATTGGACCAACATATAACCTTGACTTCAATATGCCCTAAGCCAAAATTTATCCTCCCATCAAAATTTTCTATTTCTATCTTTCATAGATTTTTAAACCCCATTGTTGACATATTTGCTCTATATTACAGCCTTAGATCTAATACCGCTTGTTGTAGAACTTTTAATCCCACTCATGATCTAGTAAGCAAATATATCAAAACAAGTAATAAATAGAAAATATAGACAATGAAGAATAAAACGATTACACAACATAAGATTTTATGTGAAAAACTTCTATACTAGAGAAAAAACCAAGATTGGCAAGAACAAGAGAAAAATTCACTATGTGAAAAACTATTACAATCATTTTAATATTTTTTTCACATCCAAAAAGCCAATACACCTTCTCTCTTAATAAGCCTACCATTTATCTTAAAACAGATATTGTGTGCTTAGTTTCTCTGAACTCCTTATTAGTACATAAGCCCAATCTCTCTGTATATAGTGATTATTTCTTGTATGAGAAATATTTCTTTTCTTATATAAATTGTATTACTCAATAAGTTAAGTTTTAAAAGAAAATTACTTTTTTTCTTAAATAGGAATCCTTCTAAATAACCAAAAAAATCCTAAGAAATCTCCTAATGTGATACTAATCCTTATTGAAAAAGGAGATATATTTCCTAACAATTCCCTACATTCTTCAACTAATAATCTTAATATAAAACCTACAACATCCAAGATTTTATATTGGATGAACACTAAATCAAATTTATTGGCAACATTTGCAATTAATTTGGATTCATGTTGAACTGAGTTTTGTACTGAGCATTTTAAATATATGTGAAGGTAGATATTAGAGGATAAATAATATGTAATTTAATTTTAATTGTATGCTGTTATAAATATACACATGACAAAAGACTATTAAAAAAATAAGTTTAGTCCAACACTAAATCTAAATTTGTATATACATTATATATCTCCAAATTCATAATTACATGCTTTAATAGAGAAAATAGAGTGCGATGGTATACAAAAGCTCTAAAGTTTAATATCAATCCCATCTTGGAAAAGATTTCACTTGCCACTCATTCTCAAGGCATTAATGGAAAACAAAGCACATGGTGCTTACAAATTATTATTACATATTGATGTTGTTGCTTAGTACAAAATTACTTCTTCCCATTCATATTCTATAAGTATGTCGTATGTAATTTTTCCAATTAGTTTTTGGGAGGCTATTTACACTTTAAAAGTTACTTTGAACACTCTTATTTTAATAAAATTAATTATAACAAAAATATCCATGATATAATTTACTATTAAAGATAATTTATTATTAAAAAATATAATATAATTACTTTAAATGCCAAAACACACTCATTCAAAAAAAAAATTGAAGTTATTGTACAAGAAAATTAAGGTCAACAATCATCATCCATTAAGTATAGCAAAACCCAATGACAGTTTGGCCATAAAATGTGAGTATTAACAAGGTGATGTCAATGGATTATGAATTACAGCCATTAAAAATGACTACAGACCACACATTAAGTTAGAAAATTCTTTTAAGTGATATTGTATGTTGACCAAGTTGATTGAGAAAAGTATTCATCCGTGATTCTTTGTCTTCTGCTCTTCTAAGTTGTAGACATAGCATTAATTAAATGAATGAAATGTTCATTATTAATACCTTCATAAATTACTTTAAAAGAAAATCAGAAGAAAATATTATTTTACTTATCTAGAAGATCTTAAATTAACTATTTTAAATAAATCATTAAAGTATGAACTAATCGATAAAAAATTTGGGTGCTTTATTTTATTTTATTTTTTTGAAGACAAATTGAGTATTTTTTATAATTGTGCAGAACAAATAAAGATAATTAATTTAAATAGTTTAAATAAGGGTGTTTTTGGTATTTGAAAGAGTGTACAAAGTAAAATTTAATTTTTTTGATTTAATAAATGAGTGTTCAAAGTAATAAAGTGTTGAAACTAATTTTTAGAATGCAAATAGCCTCACTCTTAGTGTTTGGTACTTCTTGAAACCATTTAAAAACTATTAAAATATTTTTAATTCATTTTAGTAAATAAACATTTTATAATTTCATAATCATCCTTAAAAATCAATCAAATAAAAAATCATGAATGATTGAGAAAGGTCATTTCACTAAATGATTAGTGAATTACTCTTTAAAAATGGATATAATCAAGAGCGATATGACATTTCAGAAAATGGAACTGAAACAAGGTTTAGTAATCGTAAGTTCAAAATTACTAGACTGCTCTTAAACCCATTTATAAGTATAGTGAATTTTCTTTTTATATCATTGAGTTTTGGTATAATTTTAGATTTCATAGTAAGCCGAAAACTAAACCAAAACAAACCGAACTCGCTCTTCGTTGGGCTTTTCTCTATGCATATACAAACGATTGTTGGACCGGGCTTTGAAGATTGAACACCAGCATCAGTAATCCCACGGGCGAAAAAACAGATCACAGCCTCCTCTGTTAAGCCATTTGCTTCAATTTTCCATTTCTATTTATAGCCTTTTTATCGCCAACATCATCCTTAACCTCAAGTAAGATTTTTCTTTTATTATTATTATTTTTGCTTGATTCTTTGAATTTTTCCAATTTTGAAGCTGGTTAGTGATGTTTTGAGCAAATTTGGAATCACCTTCGTTAATTCGTTTGCGTGTTAATAAATACCACAAGCATTGTCGAGGCGGCGTGTAACCTGTTTGAAACAATTTCTCTTAGAGATTTTTCTGTTTATTTATTTTTCCAGTCTATTGGTTGTGGATGCTTTTGTGAAAGTTGATAATGAACCAGATGGGAATTCTTCAGTTTTGATCTGGGTAGTATTGTTTTTATGAAGATGTTTGATGAAATAGGGTCCCAATGTTTAATACTCAGGATTGTAGTTTGCTGTACAGCGGTACAAATTACAATTGGCAATTAATGGTAAGGTTAGGATTTTGATGCTGTGGTTTTTAATCCACTATTGTTGTAGAATGGAATCACTTGTTGTCAAAGTATACATATAGGTGGGATTAGTAACAAGTACAATAGTGGGTTGGTGCTCTCAACAATTCTTGCCCCCATGAGATCACCAGTTCGAGCCTCCTTCCCACTTCCACAAAATGTGGATTAGGGGTGGGGTGGATTTCTGCCCGACATTGTTACTTGTTAGTGAGAGTAAGTTTCCAAGCTAGTCTCAGTAGATTTCTGGATTGTGCTATAAGTGTATGTATCTAGAGTCTAATAGACCTCAAATTATAATATATGTATAGATTATAACCATTCACCCAAAAAAAAATAAAAAAATAAAGCTAGAGGCTAGAAGCTTGGCAGTTTTGAAAGGTAATTGAACACAATTTTGTATTTTGACTGCCTCTAGGCTCCGGATACCAGTAGGGTAATAATAACTGAAACTTAATTGTTTTTAAAATCTGCAAATGGGATTTCAGGATCATTAAACGATGACGGTTTTGAAGAGGTATGTGCTGCGATTGTTCATATCATTAAAGTACATTACAGCGAACATAGTGGACAGAAATAATGGGCGGATAGTTGCAACAGCATCTACAGTTGAACATTCAATAAAAAACTCTCTTGAATGTGGTCGGTCTTGCAATGCCAAGGCAGCATCAGTTGTTGGAGAGGTGTTAGCTATGCGGCTCAAAGTGGAGGGCCTTGAACAGGGCCAAGGAAGAGGGATACATGTTGATGTGAACAAAGAAGTTGAGAAGAAAGGTTTTAAGAACCGCACAAAAATATGGGCGATTGTCAATGCCCTAAAGAACAATGGAGTCAAGCTCATTCTTCAGGATAATGATGATAATACTTCTGGGCCAAGTTTCTGATAGCTTTTAAGGCTTTCCTCCCTTTTTCTTTTCATTTTTTCTTTTATTTTAAATGTTAATCTTGAATGTAGCTTATGCATGTTTTATTGAAATTTGAATGCCACCACCAATGTGATAGAAATGAGGTGCCATAGGGAAAAATGAAAATTAACAGAATGGTGAAAGAGTTTATTTTATCGTTCTCATTTGCCATTGATATTGCAGTGTACGGATATGAGGCATGAATCCAGCTAAAAAGTAGTAGAAATTATTCACTGTGCAAATTTTACTTTCACTGTTTATCCATGCTTCCCAGAGTTTTCAACTTTGTTGCAAATGTCAATTCTGTTTTGAACTTCATGGAAAACTTACCCTCCATTTCCTTCTGAACTCTTACATCTAGATCCTTTTATTCGATTAATGAATGGCCCTTCTGAAGTCTTACATCTAGATCCTTTTATTCGATTTAAAGAACGGCTAAGTATTGCACATTGGACGCTGAGCAATGTTTTGCAGATATCTTGGAACATAGAAGCAGATAGCACTTTTTTTTTTTTTAATTTTTCAGTTGCTATGGCATCTTTTGCCTTCTATTGCCTATCGAGACTCATTCAACTGATTTTTCATGCACAAGTACTGGAATTAGTACATAGCCAAAACCACGTCTCTGTTGTTTTTGAATCTTAACACGAAGGTGACATAGGTGACATATGCAGTTTGTTGATTTTTGAGAACCAAGAAATTTGATTCTTATTGCCCTAATACATTTACATCGCTATATATAAAAACAATAGTTAAGCCACATTAGGCTAGTACAAATTATTACTTTGGACTTAGTTATGTTTAGGGAAGGATTTGGATCCTCTCTTTGCGTTTTCTCTCTGTCTGTCCTCAACTTTTGAAGATGAAATAGCATGTAGTGAAGATAAGAGTAATCTGTCATCTGTCGTCACTACTATAATCCGACGAACATCTTCATATAATAAACTAGGGACGGTCTCTGTTACAAAATGACTTGAGTATTGTTACAACAAATGACATAATCAATCGTTACATAGAGGATTAATCAATGCAAATAAAACTCTAGATGTTACCATGAGACGCCAGCACAAAAAATCCTAACAATAAGCTTTACCTATATCAAAAGGACAGAAAGGATTGATTATTTAAAATACCATACCACTTAGGTTATAACGAGATTGAATGGCATAAAATAATTCAAATAATCTAAGGACTTTTGGTATAAACACCCACTTCCATAAAAATCTTTTTGGTATTGAATGTGAGTTACGCACGAACATAATTTACTGAAAGGGTGTATATCTATATATGCAAAGAGAGCGGAAAATTTTGTCCATAGATCAATGAATATTTTACATAGATATCTCTGATGAAGATCTCAAAAGTGATTGTCGTTGCGAGAAAGAAAAACACAAAATAGAAGAATGTTAAAACGGACATATTTTGATAAATGACATACTTTTTATTACCTTGCTAAAAGCTTCAGTCGCCGCTTCTCCTCAAGTCATAACATCTCTCCTTTCTGAAACACACACACCTAAAAAAGAAAAAAAATGCAAAATACATCCAATTTTTTATTAGGATTACGAACTTTATTTTATACTTATTCCTGCATCTAATACAATCACCAGTACAAAAGCTTATTAGCTATCTTTTTAGTTTTTAGGTAAAAGTCTATATTTGTAGTGGATATACTGCTGATGAAAATTGTTTAAGAATTAATAGGATTCAATTCTTCTGGTGTGATGATGTCTTGTTGGGGGATTGTGAATAGGATATGGGCTACCAGCTGTGATGCTGTCTTGTTGGAAATTATGAATAAGAATTAGTCCATTAGGCGTGACGGTGTGTTGTTAGGGATTGTGAATAGGACTTGGTCTCCTGGACGTGATACTGTATTATTGGAAATTATGAATACCATTTGACCTCCTGGGTGTGACGGTGTTTTGTTGGGTATTATGAATAGGATTTGGTCCTCCGGGTGTGATACTGTCTTGTTGGGAATTATGACTAGGATTTGGTCTAGCCGACGTGATGCTATCTTGTTGGAAATTATGAATAGGATTCCGTCCCTTAGGTGTGACACTGTCTTGTCGGGAATTATGAATAGGGTTTGGTACCCCCAAAAGTGACGCTGCCGTGTTGGGAATCTGGATCTCTGGGGGAGACTCTAACGTATCCAAAAATAGATGTGGATTGCTCATGAAGTATAATTATCTAGTCAGTCATTAGGAGTAGAGAAAACATGATACACCTCTTCGCAACCAAGGATGTATCGATAAAATTTGCACTCTTCGAGTGAGGGCTGACTCCAAAAGAAATTCACGAAGATGAGCAAGAGTGGAAACAGAGGTTGAAAGAGAGAGAATAGTCGAGAAAAGTTAAAAAGAAATGATTCATTCTGTATATTCCTTTTGCACGAATTAGTTTTGTTGTACATATACTCCTTTGTCTCTTGGCGTTTAACAAAATACAGCTCAGCACAACTTTGTAACAGAAAATATGACAGCAACATAAACCAACAAAATATAAAGCCCTATCAATTTCACTATACGACATCATCTTTAAACCACTCAGGGGGCCTTCTCACTCTTGTGCTTGTGTATCGTTCCTAACAAGCTACTTCTACTTCAACTTGTGATGTGGCTTCCTTCATGGGCTGCACACCATTAGACTCATCGATGGCCTGCCCTTCTTGTAAGCATTCCAGTTAATCCAGCTGAATGTGGAAGGTTGTATCATTCTCTTTAGCTTCAAAACTCACCTTGTCCTCAAGGTGAAAATCGGGATAAAGCCTACATAAGGTTTCAAACTCTTCCCAAGTAGAATCTTCAGGCGAACTGTCCTGCCATTGCACCAAAATTTGGCGACATCGCTTTCCTTGTTTAACCACGGTTCTAATAGCGCAAACTGCAGCAGGGCGATATAATGGCTGATTGTCCACACTAGTTGATGGCAAGGACTAGTGATCAAGGGTATGAGAACCAAGAAAGGATTTGAGAAGTGAAATATAAAACACTGGGTGGATCTTGGAACCGCTGGGCAAGGCAAGCTTATAAGCTAGAGGGCCAACTCGAGCTAGTACTGGAAAGGGGCCATAATATTGTTTAGCTAGCTTTTGACAAGAACAAGTTGCCACTGCATTTTGGCGGTATGGCTGAAGTTTCACTAGAACCTGGTCCCCAATAGTAAACTGAGCTTCGTGTCTATGAGCATTAGCCTTTTGAATCATGCGATGTTGAGCATGACGCAAATTCTCTTTCAGGGAACGAAGTAATGCATCCCATTCACTTAATGCTTCGTCAAGAGCTTGGATTGAAGTAGAGCCCTTTGAGTAAGGAGGAATTGATGGAGGTGGTCGCCCAAAAAGAGCTTGAAAATGAGACATTTTGATGCTCCTGTGATAAGTAGAATTGTAGGAAAACTCAACCCACCCAAGTAGAGATACCCATGAGTGTGGTTTGTTTTGAGTGAAATCGCAAAGATATTGCTCCAAGCCGCAATTGACAACCTCCGATTGCCCATCTGTTTGTGGGTGATAGGTTGTACTGTGTCGAAGAGTAGTGCCACTTAACTCAAATAACTTCTTCCAAAAATAGCTCAAGAACACAAGATCGCGATAGAAAATAATAGAGGTAGGAAACCCATGAAGCTTTATAACCATATCCACGAATAATTCGACTTTCTTCATTACCGTAAATTCAGTGGGAAGAGATCCGAAGTGTGCCGATTTCGTAAGGCGATCAACCACTACCAATATCACCACGTAACCTCGTGAAACTGGAAGACCAGTAATAAAATCCATAGTGAGTTCGTCCCAAACTAAAGTGGGGATAAGAAGAAGCTGCAATGGACCTGTTGGTGCTTGAGTAGAATATTTGGTCTGTTGACACACAAGGCATTCGGCCACAAATCGCTTAACATCAATACACATTTTAGGCAAAAAAAATTAGATGCCAAGCGGACCAGTATGCGTTTGATGCCTACACGCCCTGCAAGTGGAGTAGAGTGGAATTCAGACAATAAAACTGCTTTCAAGGAAATGATGGATTGATATAGTAACAATTGCGATAAAAAAAAGACCCCATTATGTAGCGAATAATCCCTTGAAAGAGATCCCGTAGCAAACTGATGATGAAGATCAATCATTTCCAGAAGAGCAGAATTCTCTAGTTTTAGAGTTGCTAACAACTTAAACGATGGGCGACTAAGAAGAGGCAAACAAGAAGCAGTCACTGTTGGTGTTTCCTCACCAGTTGCTTCATGAATTCGTGATAAGGCGTCGGCTGGAAGATTGGTACAACTCGGTTTATACTCAATGCGGAAGTGATAGCTTAGTAATTTTTGGATGTAGACTTGCTGATCTGGAGTTTGAACTACCTACTGGAGAAGTTCCTTAATGCTCTTATGGTTAGTTCGGATAACAAAAATCTGCCCAATAAGTATTGTCACCATTTGTGCACCGCTTCAACAATAGTCGTTAATTTCTTAATATAGGTAGAAGAAGTACGAAGTCGAGGACCTAATTTCTTACTGAAATAAGATATGGGGTGCCCCGATTGCATAAGCACAACCCCAATACCCACATTAGAGGCGTCAGTCTCAAGAATGAAGTCAGAGTCAAAATCCGGTAGCCGCAACACAGAGGCTTCCACTATTGCTCTCTTAAGAGCTTCAAACGCTTCAGCTGCTGCTTGTGTCCACTAGAAGGCATCTTTACAAAGTAAATCGGTAAGTGGGGCTGCAACAATAGCTGTTAATTCCTTGATGTAGGTAGAAAAAGCACGAAGTCGAGGACCTAATTTCTTACTGAAATAAGATATGGGGTGCCTTAATTGCATAAGCATAGCCCCAATACCCATATTAGAGGCGTCAGTCTCAAGAATGAAGTTAGAGTCAAAATCTGGTAGCCGCAACACAGGGGCTTCCACCATTGCTCTCTTAAGAGCTTCAAATGCTTCAACTGCTGTTTGTGTCCATTGGAAGGCATATTTACAAAGCAAATCAATAAGTGGGGCTGCTAAAGACGCATATCCACGAATAAACTGCCGGTAATAACTCGTCAACCCTAAAAAACCTCGAAGTTGTTTTGTAGTCTAAGTAGTTGGCCAACGGACCATAGCTTCAATTTTTTGAGGGTCTGCCCTTATACTAGAGGCCGAAACAGTGTGGCCCAAGTAATCGATAGTGTCTTGGCAATACAAGCATTTGGATAGCTTGACAAAGAACTAGTGAAAATGAAGGCACCACAAGACTTACTGAAATGTTCCTCTACTATAGCACTATAAACCAAAATGTCATAAAAAAAACAATCACAAATTTATGCAAAAGGGAAGTGAAAATCTGGTTCATGGTAGCTTGGAAAGTAAAGTCGTGTTTGTTAAACCAAATGGCATGATGAGGAACTCGTAGTGGCCATCATGAGTTCGAAAAGCCATTTTATAAATGACTAGCCCACAAATCCAATTTGCTAAAAATTGCTGCCCCACCTAATTCATCAAATAATTCGTCGATAGTTGGAATGGGGAATTTATCTTTAATAGTGACAGCATTCAAAGCCCTATAATCATCACAGAAGCGATAGGTCCCATTTTTTTTTTTTTTACCGACAAGACCGGGGATGAAAATGGACTTTGACTCGATTGAGCGATACCTTGTTCTAACATTTCACGGATCAGTTTTTCCATCTCATTTTTCTAGAAATGGGGGGTAGCGATATGGGCAGACATTTATGGGAGTGGTGTTGGGGAGGAGATGGATTTTATGATCAATTGTGCGATGTGGCGGCGGTGTAGTAGATGGAAGAAATAAGTTGTGGTAGGTGTGAAGGAGGTCAAAAACAATTCTTGTATCATACTCCCATTAATTTCATCATTTTCAATGAACCTAGCATTTCCAAATTCAACAATTCTTGTATCATGGTTAGGACAATAAAATATGCACCCTTTAGACTTTTCTAGATAACCAATGAAATATCCACTAATTGTTCTTGAATCCAATTTTCTTTCATGTGGATTATAGATCTTTACTTCTGCCTGACAGCCCCAAATATACAGGTTCTTAAACTGGGTTTTCTTTCTATCCACAATTCAAAGAGTCTCTTTGAAACTACCTTAATAGGAACCCTATTTAACAAATAAGTAATAGTTTATTATATTTATATCCACAACAATAAGAGCAAAGATGAGTTGTTAGCTTATTTAAGCTATACACATTGATTTTGATGATAACAAACCACATATATATATATTAATTAAACAAAGATTTATAAATTGTGTTTTATAATAAAGAAAATGAGTTTTTAAATCAAAAGTGTTTAGGACTAAAATGAATATGTTTTTAAAACCTTTGATATTGTTTTAAAATTTCGGATTTGGACCTATTTGAAAACTATTTAAATATTTTGGGTCATTGAACAATTTCACAAAGTTTGGGAAATATCATAATTTCAAAAAGTTTTGGGATTAATAAAGTAATATTTATAACTTCTGAAATAGGATCTATATGCAAAGTTTTATAACTTTTTGGGCCATAATACAGTTTTATAAAGTTTTGGGGTTAAACTGTAAATTTGAAACTATTTCACTGTAGCAGCTACTGTAGCAACCGGCTAACCGGTTATCAAATCCGGCGAACCGGTTTCGGGCAGCAAGTAACCTAAAAATAAGCGGCTAACCGGTTATCAAATCCGGCGAACCGGTTTCGGGCAGCAAGTAACCTAAAAATAAGCGGCTAACCGGTTATCAAATCCGGTAAACCGGTTTCTGGCAGAATGTGTGCAAAATGCAAGCGGCGAACCGGATGTGAAATCCGGTAAACCGGTTTTCTGGGTTTTTGAGACAGAATGCAACCAAAACGCAAGCGGCTGACCGGATTCGACAAACGGTAAACCGGTTATTCAAGATTTCAAATTTGTGTTTATAACGGTAACATCAAGCGGCGAACCGGATTCCATATCCGGTAAACCGGTTCCGGCCAGAATTGAACATAACGGCTAGTTTTTGAGTTCTAACTATAAAAACTCAAACCCAACTCATTTTGAAGCTCTCCAACAAGCAAAAACAAAAAGCACACGTGATATCTTGAGTCTTCAAAGCTTCCAAACTACAAAGATTGAATCATTTTCTTGTTCTTCATTTTTGTATATTCACTCATTAAGTGAGTTTGATTGTACTCTTCATTTATTTATCTCATTTGTGAGAGTTTGAGTGTGTGAGACACTTGAGTGAAGAGATTGGGATATATCTCTCTATTGTAAAGGTTTATTGACACCTTGAAGTCAATTGTAATTGGTTGAAGCCTTGGAAGGGCTTGCATAGTGAAATCCTCAAGCTTGGATCGCTTGGAGGCGTGGACGTAGGCGGGGATTGCCGAACCACGTAAAATTCGTGTGTTTGTTTTTCTTCTCCCTTGCTCTTTAATTATTGTGCTTTTATTGAATTTATCATTTTCGAATTTTATTAAGTCATTAGATTGCTTGTTGTGTGGATTTGCTAGAATAGTTTTAAAATTTCCAATTCACCCCCCCTCTTGGGTTGCACATTTATATTTCAATTGGTATCAGAGCAAGGTGCTCTTATTTAGACTTAACCGTCTTGAGTTAAAGATCAATGGCAACTCAAAACGATTCCACATTTAGAGAAGGTCAGTCCACCACTAGGCCACCTTACTTTGACGGAAATGATTACCCATATTGGAAAACTAGGATGAGAATTTACTTGCAAGCTTTAGATTATGAGATATGGGAAATTGTTAATGATGGTCCTTTTATGCCTTTGACTAAAAATGAAGTCGGAGAAGATATTCCAAAACCGTCACGGGATTGGAATGAGTTTGAAAAGAGAAAAGCCTCTCTAAACTCCAAAGCCATGAATGCCCTGTTTTGTGCTCTAGATAAGAAAGAGTTTCATAGAGTGTCTAGTTGTGAAAGTGCTAATGAGATTTGGCACAAACTTGAGGTTGTCTATGAAGGGACAAACCAAGTGAAGGAATCTAAAATAAGTAGGTACACTCGACAATATGAATTGTTCCAAATGGAACAAAATGAAAATGTGTACTCTATGTATACTAGATTTACGGACATAGTAAACACTCTAGGAGCTCTAGGGAAGACTTTTTCAAATAGCGAAAAAGTCAAGAAAATCATTAGGTCATTACCTAAGGAATGGAGACCAAAAAGGACTGCCATTGAGGAAGCAAAGGATTTAAATGTATTACCTATTGATGATTTAATTGGTTCTCTAATCTCTTATGAAGAGGATTTGGCAGCTGAAAAAGGGCATGAGGAAAAGAAGAAAAACATTGCTCTCAAGGCCTTAAAACGTGAGAGTGATGAGGAAAGCGAAATGGATGATGAGGAGTTGGCTATGTTGGCTAGAAGATTCAGAAAATTTTACAAGAAGAACAATGAGCAGAGAAAGTTCAGAGGCAACAAGAATAAGAAGGAGAAGAAGGAGCCAATCACTTGTTATGAATGCAAGAAGCCCGGACACATACGACCGGAATGCCCTCTTCTCAACAAACTCAAGAAGAAAGCTATGGTGGCCACATGGGATGATAGCGAAGAGGAAACAAGTGATGAGGATGAGCAACAAGAAATGACAAACTTAGCTCTCATGGCCGTTGGGGAAGAATCATGTGATGAACTTGATGAGGTAAATGTTCTTCCTACATATGATGAATTGCATGATGCCTTTAAGGATTTGCATGATGAGTTGATGAAGATTGGTAAAAAGAATATATGTCTTAAAAAGAAGATAATAGAGCTTAAAAATGAAAATGAATCATTTAGTGCAAAGATCACATGCCTAGAATTAGAAAATAAGGCATTGCATGATAGCATGGCTTTATTTGAAAATTCCAGCACTTCACATGAGCACTTAGAGTCACACATGAATAACTTGAAAAATGAAAATGAAATGCTTAGGAAGAAGAGCAATGAATTAAATGAAATTGTACTAAAATTCACAAACGGGCAAAAGATGTTGGATAATTTGCTAAACTCACAAAAATGTGTATTCGACAAAAGTGGCATCGGTTATAAACCAAATTTGAAACAAAAATTTTACAAGAGCTATTTTGTGAAGAATACATCTATTAACAATCAAATTGTATGTCATTATTGTAATCAAGATGGCCATATGAAAAATAGATGTGTGGTGAAGAGAAATGCATATTATGGTATGAAATGTGTTTGGGTTCCAAAAGGAACCATTTCTAACTCTCAAGGACCCAAAAAGTTTTGGGTACCTAAAATTTAAAACTTCCTCTACAGGGCTTGAAGAAGAAGAAGAAGAATAAGTGGTACTTGGACAGCGGTTGTTCAAGACACATGACAGGGAATTATTCTTGGTTTTCAAGCTTCACTAAGATCGAAAATGGTGGAGATGTATCATTTGGAGATAATTCAAAAGGAAAAATCATTGGGATTGGAAATGTCGGTAATGTATCCTCTACTCTCATTGAAAATGTGTGTTTAGTTGAAAACTTGAAACACAATCTGCTTAGTATTAGTCAATTATGTGATAAAGGATATAGAGTTATCTTTGATGAATCAAAATGTGTTATTGAGAATGCATGTGATGGAAAAGTCTTGTTTGTGGGAAATAGATGTGTTAATGTCTATACCATCAATATAGATTGTGCATCATTACATGATAAATGTCTCTCCGCATTGCATGATGATGGTTGGTTGTGGCATAGAAGATTAGGTCATGCAAGCATGGATTTGATTTCAAAAATCGTGAAAAATGATTTAGTTAAAGGTCTTCCAAAAATCAATTTTCAAAAGGATAGTATTTGTGAAGCATGCCAATTTGGAAAACAAATCAAGACTTCTTTCAAAAGCAAAAATCATATCTCTACTTCAAAACCACTTCAAATGCTCCATATAGATTTGTTTGGACCTTCTAGATATGCTAGTTTGAGTGGTAAATATTATGCATTTGTGATTGTAGATGATTACTCTAGATACACATGGGTATTGTTCTTAGCTAATAAGGATGATGCCATTGATGCATTTCGAACTTTCCATAAAAAGGTTCAAAATGAAAAATGTTATTCCATTTCTTATATTAGAAGTGATCATGGTGGAGAGTTTGAAAATCATGCATTTGAAATTTTTTGTAATGACTTTGGCATTGAACATCAATTTTCATCACCTAGGACTCCACAACAAAATGGAGTAGTAGAAAGGAAAAATAGGTCTATTCAAGAGATGGCTAGGACCATGTTAAATGAAAATTCTTTGCCTAAGTATTTTTGGGCCGAAGCCGTCAACACCGCTTGTTATGTTTTAAATCGGGTGTTGATTAGACCTAATCTTAATAAAACTCCTTACGAGCTTTGGAAAAATAGAAAACCGAACATTGGCTATTTTAAAGTTTTTGGATGCAAATGTTTTGTTTTAAACACTAAAGACAATCTTGGTAAATTTGATCCAAAATCTGATGTTGGTATTTTTCTTGGATATTCAAATTCGAGCAAAGCTTATAGAGTTTATAACAAAAGAACTTTGGTTGTGGAGGAATCTATGCATGTTACTTTTGATGAGTCTAACCCCTCCTCTACGGAGAAAGCCATTGTTGATGATAATGCAGAAGAAGAACCACAAGAAGAAGCATCAAATGACAACCAAGAAGACACAACAAATGGATTTCAAGAGGAGCATCATGAAGAACCAAATGAGGAACAAAATCAAGGTACTTCTCAAACACTCCCCAAGGAATGGAGGTATGTTTCCTCTCACCCTAAAGATGTCATTTTAGGAGATCCCTCACAAGGTGTTACCACTAGATCATCACTTAGGAACACATGTGAGCATGCTGCATTCATTTCTCAAATTGAACCAAAATCCTTCGCGGATGCGGAAAATGATGAATCTTGGATTATGGCAATGCAAGAGGAGTTAAATCAATTTGAGAGAAACAATGTGTGGGAGTTAGTACCTAATCCAGAACATCAATCCATTATAGGCACTAAATGGGTGTTTAGAAATAAAATGGATGAATCCGGTGTGGTTGTAAGAAATAAAGCTAGATTAGTAGCTCAAGGTTACAACCAAGAAGAGGGAATTGATTTTGATGAAACTTTTGCACCTGTAGCAAGATTAGAATCCATTAGGATGTTGTTAGCATATGCATGTCATAAGGATTTTATTTTATATCAAATGGATGTCAAGAGTGCTTTCTTGAATGGATATATTATGGAGGAAGTTTATGTGAAACAACCTCCTGGTTTTGAAAATGAAAAATTTCCAGATCATGTGTATAAGTTATCCAAAGCCTTGTACGGTTTAAAACAAGCACCTAGAGCTTGGTATGATAGGCTTAAAAACTTTTTGTTGGATAACGATTTTGTAATGGGAAAAGCGGATACAACTCTTTTTGTTAAGCATAAAAACCAAGACATACTCATTGTTCAAATTTATGTTGATGATATTATTTTTGGTTCTACTAATGAGTTATTGTGTAAAGATTTTTCATCATGTATGAGTCAAGAGTTTGAGATGAGTATGATGGGAGAGTTGAAGTACTTCCTAGGACTTCAAATCAAACAAAACGAGGAAGGCATTTTCATAAATCAAGCCAAGTACGTAAAAGACCTACTTAAGAGATTTGGCTATGACAATGGAACGGCTAAAAGTACTCCCATGAGTACTACTATAAAGCTGGACAAAGACGAGAAAGGTAAGGAAGTTGATATCAAGACATATCGAGGTATGATCGGATCCTTACTCTATTTGACTGCTAGTAGGCCTGATATTATGTTTAGTGTATGCTTGTGTGCTAGATTTCAATCTTGTCCTAAAGAGTCTCACATGCTTGCTGTCAAACGCATTTTTCGATATTTAATTGGCACTATTAATCTTGGTCTTTGGTACCCTAGAGGTACTCATATTGATTTAACTTGTTATTCGGATGCCGATTTTGCTGGATATAAGGTTGATAGAAAGAGTACTAGTGGTACATGTCACTTCCTAGGTCATTCTCTAGTCTCCTGGTTTAGTAAGAAACAAAACTCAGTTGCGCTTTCAACCACCGAGGCAGAATATATTGCCGCAGGTAGTTGTTGTGCACAAATTCTTTGGATGAAACAAACCCTTAGAGACTATGGTATTAAGCTTGGCCAAATTCCTATCTTATGTGACAATACTAGTGCTATAAATCTTTCCAAGAATCCCATTCAACATTCTAGGACTAAGCATATAGAGATTAGACATCATTTTCTTAGAGATCATGTTCAAAAAGGAGATGTTGTAATTAAATTTGTTTCTACTGAAAATCAGCTTGCGGATATCTTTACAAAACCTCTTAGCGAAGAGCACTTTATAAAGATAAGACATGAGCTTGGCATGATGAATGTTGCATCTTGATTTATGCTTCATGAATTAGATTGCGAGATATGCTTGTAATTTTATGATTTTATGATTTCATGTCTCATGCATTACAAGGCTAATTGAAAAATTTTAAATCTCAAAATGATTTAGAATTAATCAATCTTAAAGCCAAAAATAAAATGGTGTGTAGTACAAGTATAAAAACTAACAATTTTTTTTTTCCATCCGAAAAACCATCTCTTTTCTTTCCTTTATTGAATTGCTCACGGGACAACTTTCGGATGACCGAATTTTGCATCCGGAAAGCCGAATTTGCTAAGCACCCTTTCTGCCTCAAACCGGTCAACCGGTTAGTCTTTTCCGGAAAACCGAATTATCTTGCATGGCTACTGGATTAAACCGGTCTACCGGTTCTCTGTTTCGGTAAGCCGAACTCGATTTCTTCACTCTCTGGACACAACCGGTCTACCGGTTATATGAATCCGGCTAACCGGATGCGTTTTGTGTAGCTTCTGGTCAAAACCGGTTCGCCGGTTAGTGACAACCGGCTAACCGGTTTCGCATGCCACTTAATATGCTCATCTTCTCCATTCTTTCGGCTAACCGGTTCTCTCTCTCTCTAAAAACCGATTCTCATCTCTTTCTTTTCTCATCAAAATCCACCATTTCAACCTTGTTTTGATGCAAATCAATCCTTCAAATCCGACTCCCCATGTGTTGTTTTGTCTAAAAGCATTCTCAAAACCCGTTTGCAACATCCAAATCCTTAGATCCTAATTCAAACCTAGGGTTTTGGCTTTCATTTTATCTCTCTAAATTTCATCTTTTCAAGCCGTTTCTTGATCAAATTGGTTCACAAAACTTGTTTCAATCCTTCTCATCATCATTCTCCTCATTGTTTTTAACCTCAAATTGGCCATATCATCATGTCTAGCTCTCGGCCGGTTCGAAGAAAGGGCAAGGAGCCGGTTCAACAAACCGACCGGCCACATGAAGCAAGGAATACCACCAATCTATCTCTTTTCGAGTCCACACACTTTCAGAATCAAAAACATCTTGCCAAACGTTTCCGTCAACAATTCATGACTCGTGAGGTACTCCAAAGTTTTTATCTTATACCGGATAGTTTATATCATGTCTTTATTAGTAATAAATCCTTGGTACAATTGTTGGAAGTTGTTGGTTGGTTTGATGCTGTTGTTGTTGAGGAGAGTGTTTATCCCGACTTGGTGAAAGTATTTTACTCGAATATGGATTGTTCCGCGGAGAAAGAAAATCGAGTAATCACCACAGTTGGAGGAGTTTCGATTGAATTTGATGTCTCAGATTTGAACTCTATTCTAGGATCTTCCCATGATGGCCTACGCTTTTTCTCTCCTAGGAAAGCCCCTGATATTCCTGACTTTGTTTATATTAATGCCGTTAAGAACATTTGTCGTCGTGTCGATCTTTCCGATGAAGACTGTACTGTTCATTTTCGTGCTCAATGTCTTTGTCTTCAAACCCGGATTTTACTCCGATTTATTCAGGGTATTATCCTTCCTAGATTTGGCCATTTGGAGGAGGTCTCTAATATGGATGTTGTCCTACTTGATTGTATTCTTCGACAACGTCCAGTCAACTTAGGATATCTCATTATCCGAAACATGCTTAGCATTCCTAAACTGATTACCCGTTCACTTCCTTATGGTTCTTTCATTACCCGAATTTTGAAATTTTTCAAAGTACCTATCAAAGAACCTTCGTGTAGAGCTTCAAAGAGTATCGGGGAAGACACTATTCTCAACTTAGGCTTTGCTTGGCAAAATGGGACTTGGGTCAAATACTCGGAGAACAAGTTTACTTTTCTGGCTCCAAGTGACGATCGGCCACTTAATGATGTGGTACCAGCCGATCAGCTACCCATTTTCTCGCTCTCTTTTCGAGGGCAGCGCAGACGTCGCGATCCCAGTGAGATTGCTCCAGCTCCTAGTGTCTCTGCATCAGCTTCCTCACCTCCACAGCCTCCCCCCTCTACAGAGGTTACGCTTCAGCAGGTTATGGATGAGGTGCGGATGCTCTCGGTGCGGCAGACTGAGTTTCAGCAGCAGCAGCAGCAGCTCCTTCATGGTCAGCGACTTCTCTTTGAGCATTTCGGCCTTACATATCCATATCCATCACCACCATCTTCACCACCTCACTAGTTTTCTTATGCTTGTACTTGGACACACCTACATTCTGTTTACTGCATCTTGTACTTGCTTTTGGATGATTATTATGCTTTTTGGATAATATGTATTCATTTTGGATGTTATGTATTTGTTTTTGGATAATATGGATTTGGTTTGCGTGTTTGTTATGGATTTTATGGATTTCCTTGTTCTTATGGTTAGTTTGCTGGACTAATGTGCTTATCCTGTGATGATTGATGATTGAAAGGGGGAGCTCTCACTTCTCTTATTTCTTTTTTGATGATGAAGGGGGAGAATTATTCAATTTGTGTTATAAAATGTGTTTTAAAAATATGCATGTATCCAGGGGGAGTATGCATATATGCAGGGGGAGTTTGTTTCAATTAAATTTTTCTTGAACCTTGCATTGATTTAGGGGGAGCTTTTTATAATTAAATTAAATTTTTGTAATGTGTTTTGTCATCATCAAAAAGGGGGAGATTGTTAGCTTATTTAAGCTATACACATTGATTTTGATGATAACAAACCACATATATATATATTAATTAAACAAAGATTTATAAATTGTGTTTTATAATAAAGAAAATGAGTTTTTAAATCAAAAGTGTTTAGGACTAAAATGAATATGTTTTTAAAACCTTTGATATTGTTTTAAAATTTCGGATTTGGACCTATTTGAAAACTATTTAAATATTTTGGGTCATTGAACAATTTCACAAAGTTTGGGAAATATCATAATTTCAAAAAGTTTTGGGATTAATAAAGTAATATTTATAACTTCTGAAATAGGATCTATATGCAAAGTTTCATAACTTTTTGGGCCATAATACAGTTTTATAAAGTTTTGGGGTTAAACTGTAAATTTGAAACTATTTCACTGTAGCAGCTACTGTAGCAACCGGCTAACCGGTTATCAAATCCGGCGAACCGGTTTCGGGCAGCAAGTAACCTAAAAATAAGCGGCTAACCGGTTATCAAATCCGGCGAACCGGTTTCGGGCAGCAAGTAACCTAAAAATAAGCGGCTAACCGGTTATCAAATCCGGTAAACCGGTTTCTGGCAGAATGTGTGCAAAATGCAAGCGGCGAACCGGATGTGAAATCCGGTAAACCGGTTTTCTGGGTTTTTGAGACAGAATGCAACCAAAACGCAAGCGGCTGACCGGATTCGACAAACGGTAAACCGGTTATTCAAGATTTCAAATTTGTGTTTATAACGGTAACATCAAGCGGCGAACCGGATTCCATATCCGGTAAACCGGTTCCGGCCAGAATTGAACATAACGGCTAGTTTTTGAGTTCTAACTATAAAAACTCAAACCCAACTCATTTTGAAGCTCTCCAACAAGCAAAAACAAAAAGCACACGTGATATCTTGAGTCTTCAAAGCTTCCAAACTACAAAGATTGAATCATTTTCTTGTTCTTCATTTTTGTATATTCACTCATTAAGTGAGTTTGATTGTACTCTTCATTTATTTATCTCATTTGTGAGAGTTTGAGTGTGTGAGACACTTGAGTGAAGAGATTGGGATATATCTCTCTATTGTAAAGGTTTATTGACACCTTGAAGTCAATTGTAATTGGTTGAAGCCTTGGAAGGGCTTGCATAGTGAAATCCTCAAGCTTGGATCGCTTGGAGGCGTGGACGTAGGCGGGGATTGCCGAACCACGTAAAATTCGTGTGTTTGTTTTTCTTCTCCCTTGCTCTTTAATTATTGTGCTTTTATTGAATTTATCATTTTCGAATTTTATTAAGTCATTAGATTGCTTGTTGTGTGGATTTGCTAGAATAGTTTTAAAATTTCCAATTCACCCCCCCTCTTGGGTTGCACATTTATATTTCATGAGTGACTTAACATACTCCTAACTATGTCTATAAAGGTACAATTATGCCATTATATTACAACATTTTGTTATGGTGTACTTGGAATTGTATATTAAGCATATATGCTACATCTTTCAAGGAACTTAGCAAATGGACTAGGGCATTGTTGTTTCTTAGTATATCTTCTATAACATTCACCACATTGGTCAGACTTGACAATATATAGTTATCTTTCAACCTTATTGACAAATACCTCTAGGGCATCGACTGATTAAGATTTTCAAGCAACAAATATATATAACCATAATGTGAAAGTTCATCAATAAAAGTGGAACGCCATAAGGCCTAGAGATATCAGTGTGTATAATCTCAAGAAACTGTGTATTTCTTGTGGCTCTTTTCTTGCTTATGTGTTTTCTTTGTTTTCCCTTAATACAATCCACCCAAGAATAGTAAAATCTAAATTTGGAAGGATTTTATTCTTTACTAATCTCTCTATTCTTGCTTTGGATATGTGACCCAAATGGTTATACCATAAGTAAGTTGAACTTTCATTCACTAAACCATGTTTAGTGCCAATATTATAATGCAAGGTTAACAGAGACTTAGCAAAAACATTGTCAAGCTTTAATTTGTATATATCATTAGAAAGAATCCTAGAACTAGTAATATTATTATGTATGAACAAATTGAAACATCCTTTCTTAAATGTAAAGAATATTCAACAAAATCAAATTTGGACAAGGAAATTAAATTGTGAGAAACAGAAGGGACATAAAGAGCCTAAAAATGATCTAAATGATATCTAGTGTCTAAAATCAAATAATAAGCCCCAATGCCTTCAACTGGAGCTTTATTCCAGTTCCCCATGGAAATAAACTTCTAATTTTGGTTTATAGCTTGGATCGTAAAGAATCTTTGCATCATGTTTGAAACATGAGTAGTGCAACTGGAATTAATTCACAATATGTTATAAGGAACTTTAGCTAAGTTTGATTAGAAATATACTAAAGCATTAGGCTTACCTTTTTTTTCGAACTAAGCTTTATGCTTCAGGCAATCTTTAGTGAAATGTTCACATTTATTACATAAATGACACTTCTCATTCTTGAAGTCCTTTTAGTGGACTTAGGTGGGTTGCACTTTTAGTTTTGATGTTTCTTTCTTGCCCTTGTCATAATTTCTTCTTTTGGGCTGTTTTTTAGGTCCTTTATGACCCATAAAGTTAGTTGAGTGAGTTCCTTGTTTCTTAAGTCTTGCCTCTTCTTAAATGAGTATGGTCTAGAGTTCATTCATACTCCATTTGTTTTTAATGTTGTTATAGTTTATTTAAAATAGATCATACTCAGAAGGCAACGAGTTGATAATGAATTACACAAGAAAGCTCTCATTCACTTCCATTCCCATGGACCTCCATTTTACAGCTGTATTTATCATCTTAGTCACATGTTGATGTATGGTACGTGTACGATCAAAATTATAGGTGGTTAATGTACCCATTAATGTTTTAGTAAGAGAATTATCAGTCAATTCAAACTAAGAATGCTTTGTCACAAATTCTATATATTCATTAGCACTTTCAGTTCTTGGAATTGTGGACTTGATGTTGTTGGCAATTGTCATTTGCATAAACATCAAGTTCAGTCTGTTTGATCTCTTTCAAGCTTTATGGAGAGACCTCTCTTCAGTACTGCTTTAATTAGTAATAATAGATGACCTTTTAGTAAATAGTACTAAGTCAAGATTTAAAACATTTAAGTGAAACTAGATTTGCTCCGACCAATCTAGGTAATTAAGGCTATTGAATGTAACAATAGAGGAAGCTAGCAAATAAAGAGCAACAAGCATAGATGCTGCAAACATACATAAACACTCACACATTCATGCTTTGAACTTAAACACATGATACAAATTCAAATAAATTCACATAAACTTTAAGCACATATTGAAGTTCGCTTTTGGGTGATACAACAATACACTACTATAAATATAATTAATTCTCAACTTTAATTTCACATTAACTAGACATGCTTGCTATCTTTGGATATACTAAACATATCTAATCATGCATACTAATTACTCACAATCATAATCATAGATTATCAAATTAATTAATTAATTAATCTTTCGACGATTCCTAAATATTTTATAATCCATGAATTTTAATATATCCATGAAAGAAAATCATCACGTCAATCAATCATAAGTATCACAAAAATTACGAGAACTTAAAACAAAATTTAATTTGAAATCTATGAAAAACTTTCTAATTCGGCAACTTTGGTGACAAACAAATTATATATGATATAGACATCAAAATTATATAATAACGAATGTTGTAACAGTAATAAGCATATAAATACTTGCGGCAATATTATATATTCAAGAAAGTGCCTTCAGTTCATCAATATTGCATGTATATATAAGAATTCAAATATATATGTGCACATCATACAAATAAGATAAAGTCAATCAATGCATTAATCCATTACCGAGAGATTTATAAGCCTACGTACAATATGCTTTTCATACTCCATGGACAATGATCAATAGTTTTCATTGAATATATAATCACGTGAATATGAACATACTTATACGTTACATAATACAATAACATGCAAAGCACACAATTTAATGATTAATCATGCACTATGTTGAATCGGTGGGATAGTCTCCATCCTCAACTCCTAGCCTTTCAAGAAAATGGCAATTGTCTTCATCTTTAAAATCGCTTTCTTCATTGTCACTTTCAATTAATCTAAAGTATTCTTGGTAAACACACCCACTTCCATAAAAATCTTTTTAGTATTGAATGTGACATACGCACGAAATAATTCAACGGAAGCGGTGTATATCTGCATGTGCAAAGAGTGCCAAAAATGTTCTCCCCGGATCAACGAATATTTTGAACAGATATCCTAGATGAAGATCTCAAAACTGATAATTATTTGCCAAAAAAAAAAACCCCAAAAAAGAAGAATATTAAAACAGGCACACTTTGCTTTGCTAAAAGCTTCAGTCGTCACTTCACTTCGGGCCATAACATCTCTACTGTCTAAAACATGCACACCAAAACATGAAAAAAAGGCAAAACGCATCCAATTCTTTAGTACAATTACAAACCATATTTTATACTTATTCCCGTATAACATAGTAACTAGAAACAAAAACAAACTAGCTATCTTCATAGTTCATAGGTAAGAGTCTATATTAGTAATGATGATGATGGCGATGAAATTTATTTAAGAATCATTAGGATTCAATCCCTCAGGTGTGCAAGTGTCGTGTTGGCGATTGTGAATAAGATTTGGTTCCCCCGGGCGTTACATTGTGTTGTTGGGGATTGTAGAATTTGGTCCCCCAGGCGTCACGCTGTCTTGTTGGGGATATCATGAATTGGATTTGGTCCGCCAGGCGTGATGCTGTCCTGTAAGGGATTATGAATCGGATTGGGTCCCACAGGCGTGATGCTGTCTTGCTGGGATCTATGAATCAGATTTGGTCCCTTGGGCGTGACACTGTCATGAATAGGGTATGGACCTCCGGGTGAGGCTCTATCGTATCCAAAATTTGATGTGGACTGCTCGTGAAGTGTATTCGTCCGGCCTGTCATTACTAGAAGAGGGAACACGATGAAGAAAAGCATCGTCGTTGAGACAATATTGGTTGAAGAAGGTCCAGCCATGATGATGTAGGGAAAGATAGATGATGTGTTTGAAGATATTGAGATGGATCTAAAAAGCAGGCCAACATATAATAACGACTTTTCCTTTTTTTATTAATAATGAACAAATAAAATAACAACATATTGTTGTATGTCGCTAAAGAGGGCATGTAGCAACCTAAAGTACTGTTCACAATTTGATGTTATACTGTAGAATTTTTCTATTTTTATGCTTCTCGTTACCTTCACATGGTACATGGCCAAAATTACATGTATATGTGATCTTTCATTAACTTTAATTCTTTATCACCTTTAATTCATTGTTTAAATTTTAGTTTTATATTCATAACAAACATTGTGGAAGCCCAATGCTACAAACTACTGTTAAAGATTGTTATTCATTACCCATTGACTTTTTATTAACCTTACTACTATGTAATTGAAATGATTTTTTAAGTAAAATGAAGACCCTGTACTCTTGTCATTTTTGCCACTACACGCATACTCGAATGTTATCCGTATTAGCATACCTTATGTCATACATTGTAGGGAAGTTGTTTAATTGTCTTGGAATGCTCTAATAAAAATAGAAAAAGATCATTCTGTAACTTTTTAGGGAAGAAAAATGACATTTGTAACCCGAAAATTACTCAAAACACTTATAGTTTAATAAAAATTTTATTACAGTAATATCCTTAGTTAATTTGCTATTAAGTATAATACTTTGATTACTAAATAAAATTTTTATACCCATTCACCATTCAACTGCTTGCGCTATAAATCCTTTTTTCTTTTGGGTTTAATCTCAACAATATCCCATTAACTCCTCATCAGCAGTCTCTCTTTTGTTTCCCTATTCTTTCTAGCTAAGTTTGCATCCTTAAGACTGGGTTTTGTCTTACTTTATTTTTTACTCCAAAAAAAAATTTTTTTCTTCCATTTTGGCCAAATCGATCACGCATGTTGTTGCATTTTTTATTTGATTAAAAAAATTGCTAATGTCCTTGATTTTTCAAGGAATCAGCCATCTAAGTGTAGATGATTATTAAATCTTGGCAAAATTGGGTAGAGTAATGTGGAGAAATAGAATAGAAATTTCATCTCAAGATGTTCAATAACACAGGATCTGTATATGATATATGGCATCCAGATGGTGTTTTGACGAATATTTTGCTCAAGATGGTATTGGAAAATTGCGAATTCCAAATCAAAAGATAGAGACGTAGAGTGCTAGATTGCGATGAAAGAGTCAGGAAAGAGAATCATTTTAAGCAATGGACTTGATAGGAAAAAAAGAAGTAAAAACTAATAATATTGTCTGAAAAAGAATAAAAGTATATAATGATGAGGATGAACTTAAGGCTATTTTGGAATTTGTAAGTGTTCCGAATAATTCTTTAATTTCAAAAAATTCTCACAGTGTATCGTGAGTAATTGAGTAGTTGAAGTACTTTTTAGAGTGCAAAAAGCTCCCTTAACAATAATGGATGCATAACGATCACGTAAACAATTGTAAAATCATGTGGTGTTAACATATTCATTATTAGTTTTTAATTAACTGTAACACCACATGGAGTCAGCGACAAAGTGCGAAAGCGATGCTAGATGTCGTTTAGCAACTATTCTTTAAACTCAAGAAAGAGGGCTCTCGCAATGGGAAAAAAAAATATCTCAATTCAGAAAATATTGAATATTATTAATAAAATACTTAAGGTATTACAATAAATTATGAATGAAAAGCCTATATGTATCAGTAGCGAACTCAATTCTAATCCTTCACATCAAATGATTTTATTACTTATTCTATCACCATTCTGGAAAATTTTTCTAATTGAATATCCTTACTCTTTATAGAATTACGGTAATTTGTAACACAGGCACTTTTGTCACTGAGTCCTCCAGGGAGTAAGATAAAACCTTTGGATTAAATTTCAAGCAAATGACAATTGTCTTCATCTTTAAAATTTCTTTCCTCATTGTCACTTTCAATTAATCTAAAGTACTCTTGGTATACACACCCACTTCCATAAAAATCTTTTTGGTATTGAATGTGACATACGCACGAGATAATTCAATGGAAGGGGTGTATGTCTGTATATGCAAAGAGTGCCAAAATGTTTCTCCACAGATCAATGAATATTTTGTATAGATATCCTGGATGAAGATCACAAAACTGATAATTGTTTACGAAAAAAAGAAAAACCCAAAAAAGAAGAATATTAAAACAGGCATAATTTGATAAATGACAAGCTTTTTATTGCTTTGCTAAAAGTTTCAGTCGTCACTTCACTTCGGGCCATAACATCTCTACTTTATAAAACATGGACACGCAAAACACATCCAATTCTTTGGTATGATTACAAACTATATTTTATACTTATTCTCGTATCAAACACAATAACTAGAAACAAATAGTCCTAATTGACTTACACAGCAATTATAGAATCCCCTCACTAGTTGACTTATTAAATTAGACATCTAATTAAATTAAGAAACAAATAGTTTTTATAAATTGGAATTTCACTAAACTAGGGAATTAATAAATTATACCTTATTACAAGATATTTAATAAATAAAATGTCAATTTAACTAGACTTGTCATAAGATGTCAACTCTATAAATAATGGACTTCGCAGTCTCCCCCTTTAGCACCTTGTGGAAACAGCAATCCAACACAAGTCCTCAATGAAATGTTGGTGCTAAAATATGAATCTGAAATAGGCAAAAACAACAACAAAAAACTAACCAAAATAATTGGCAATTAGCATATTAGTTCATCAAATAAACTAAGGTAAGAATTTAAATAAAATAGTTATTTTATTGATCAAAAAATTGCAAAGCAACATTAAACATAAAATCAATATCAACAAAAATATAAACTCCCTGTAAGATAAACTCACGCTTTAACATTGAAATATTACTCCCCCTAACTTATTGCATCATGCAATTGAAGAATTGTTTGTAAACTTCCCCCTCATTTGCCAAAAGGTTGCAAAAGTGAAGAATCCGGAGCAACCGAAATTAGGAGGAGGCCAAGAAAATTGACTGAAAAATAAAGATTCCTTATCTAGATGAGTCAATAAGCAACCATAATCTACTGAAAATAAGTTAGGAATATCAAGTAAAATGCAAAAATTGAATGAGATGCATGATAATTTTTTGAAACAAAAACATAGTGCAAATGAATACATTTCGAAATTAAACTGAGAATGAACAGGATAGAACTAGAATGCAATCCATATACCGATGGAAAGAGTTTGGAATAATCTTTTCACAGAATTTTACAAATTGACTTTGGAGTTCTGTAGACAAAGTTTTGACCAAAAGAATGCAACATGTTCAGTTTTGACGGGCAAAAACGATTTAATGCACTTTATAAAACAAAATTAGGGTTTTTGAAGCAAAATGTGTAACGCTTAAACCCTAAAATCCTACCAGTATGTAAGAACCTGATAATGCACATGCATCATGAACAAAATTTTCAAAAAATGAATTTTTTTTATGTATCAATAACAAACTTGAACAAGTGAAAAAGCAATGTATTAATTTTCCACAAGAAGTATTAATATATGAAATCAAGATTTTAATTTCCTCAAATAAGTAAATATTAGAGAAATTTAAACTTTTGTGTGTGTGCAACCAATTAATCTATATCTTTTTTCCCAAAAATTCATCAATATGCATGGTCAAAGTCTCAAATATAAAACATAAAGTTGCTTAAACTAACCTTATAATCTTTGTCTCCAGTTTTGACCATTTCAAATATGACAGACATGTGTGTGAAGTGAAATTGTGCTATCCATAATTTTTCTTTCGCAATTTAGCATAAGGTTTTTTGTTTCTCGTTGGAAAATATTTTAGCTAATTGATAATTAAAAAGTGTTTATGTTCAGGAGCTTTTGCTATACCTTTTAAGGTAACCTTCTTTTTATGGTAGTTCATCCTTTGTCATATTTATGATACGTAGACTCATATTACTCAAGAATAGCTTCACCCTCCAAGAGCTACAGATAGCTATTTCTGACCATATTGTTTATATGTGTCAGAAGTCTTACTTCAAGATAAGAATTAAGGCAAATAGTTAAGTTAAATATTCTCAACAAAAACCATGTTAATATCAAAACATTAAGTCAAAGTAAAAATTGAATCTACATTCATTTGCTTTATGAAAAAAGGTTAAATGACTCTAATCAAAACTTGTTCAAGGTTTCTATAAAAACATGAAAAACTACTTGTCATTCATTAATCCAAAAACTTATTGATTTGTCACAAACAAAACACAAAAAATAAGGACTTAAAATAAAAAAAAAAACCATAAATGCATGCCTTATGTTTAATGCACAAAAGCATGATTTAAATCTAAATGCAAAATTTATGTGACTTACATAGAGCACACACCCAAAGCTTTCCGTAAAGAATCAAATCATTTAGAATTTAGAGCTTTTATAAAGATATCTACAAGTTGTTTTTTAATATCAATGTATTCTAAAGACACAATCTTGCTCTTAACTAAACACTAATAAAATGATGACGAACATCAATATGCTTAGTCATAGAATGTTGAACATGATTTTTGGAAATATTGATAGCACTAGTGTTATCACAAAACACAGTCAAAATATCCTGAAACATACCATAATCCGCAAGCATTTATTTCATCTAGAATAATTGGGTGCAACAACTTTTAGCCACAATATATTCAGCTTTAGCTATGGAGAGAAAAATCAAATTTTGTTTCTTGCCATGCCACGACACTAAGTTGTTTCCAAGATAAAAACATCCTCCAATGGTGATTTTTCTATCATCAGCATTGCCAACCTAATCTGCATCACTATATCCTGCAAGACTTAAGTTAGTATCATCAGTATACCAAATACCATCACTAACAATTCCACTAACAAAACAAATGATTCGTTTAACAACTACTAAGTGTGACTTCTTTGCATTCGCTTAGTACTTAGCACATACATCAACACTAAAAAATATGTTAGGTTTACTTACAGTCAAATAAAGTAACCAATCATGCTTCTGTAAAGACTAAGATCAACACTAGAACCACTATCATCAATAGTCAACTTGGTATTAGTACCCATAATAGTTCTCATGTGTTTTGCCTAGTCTAAGTCAAATCTCTTAACTAAATTCTTAGCATACTTACTTTTATTAACAAAATTTCATTCTCCATACAAGAGTTAACTACCAAGAACAAGACGAAGTTTTATTGATGATTCAAGTAACCCTTTCCGAGCAATACAAGAGTTAACTACCAAGAACAAGACGAAGCTTTTTCTCTATCTTAACTCTCTTTATAACGCTCTCAGATTCATGCAGAAACTGCTTCGCAGGTCAGCTTATATAGCAGTTGATATAGAACCCAGAATGCACAAATTTCTACCACCTGGACTAACAGCTTCTAACTAACTTGATTTTCCCACCACGTGACTTAAGCCTTTGGCCAAAACGTCTCCAACCCCTGCCGTTTTGAACTTAAGTAAATCACATGCTAAGCTCGTGACTGCCTAAGCATATTAAACATATTTTGAACAACGTCGTTTAATAAGCTCAAGTTTTGGATTCATCATTTTAGTCCACACTTCTCCACCTTGAACCAAAACTCCTTAATCTACTTCCTTCTCCACCTAAAAGGCTAGTAAATGGGAGATGTTTGGGTTTATAAGGTGGTAGGTCACTCCACCTAAAGGGCTAGTCTTTTGGGTTTGATACTTAGAAATCTTATGCTAAGTTCCCCCAACAAGTGGTAGCAGAGCTAGACCCTAGTAGCCGGAATGTGGTGGTGGAACAACTCAGGTGTGTCGGACGAAAGGACCGGAGTCTGGCAGTGGTTTCGTCCAAGGGAGGGTTGTTGAGTTGTGTCCCACATTGGCTAGTACAAGGGAGATGCTTGGGTTTATAAGGTGGTAGGTTACTCCACCTAAAAGACTAGTCTTTTGGGTTAGATACCTAGAAATGTTATGCTAAGTCCCCCTAACACTTTACTATGGCAAATACTAGTGTCGCAAGTACAATAATCAAGAAGAAAGCATAGTATATGGCGATTATGGGAAACCTTCCGGTGAGTCGTCGGAACAACCTTTGCCTGCAATGAATCCTTGGATTGTGGTCAGCCGAAAAAGAAAGGGAGAATCCAAAAGGAAAACGAGATAGTCCAAAGCTCAAATCGCGCTCCTAATAGCCAAATTAAAGAGGGTTGTAGATTTGAAGCTCTCAATAATGTGGAAATTATGGGAGAGGATATTGAATTTCCTAAAGATAGCCAAGACCGCGCTTCCGAAAACAACCAAACAGCTGTCGCTCTCATGCACCGAGCCAACCCTACCATGACTTACCAAAATTCCAATACTAACTTTGACCATGCAAACAAACAACGTATAAACAAACCACATGCCAAGAATACAAAACATAGTAATGGCGCGATGTTTCATGCCCAGCAGAGCAGTCCCATTCTAAAGCCATGCAGGAAAGTACCATGACACGTAAAAATTATTTCCCACAGAATACCCTTACCAATGTTCCCACGAGCCTTAAACCTGACAAGCACACAACAGTCACATTCACCCCAGCTACCAAACAATTCATTTCCCGTAAGAATGCAGCCTTTACTTCTTCCTTCTCTCATAAGATTCTTGATGATGTTATGGATAACATTGACAAACCCCTAACCAGCCCAACAATTTTGTAGCGGATGAGAATGATGGATCAGAAGATGGCGATTATATAAGTGAGAGTGGTGAGGAAGGTACTGATTCCTCTAATAGTATAGTTTCTTTAGTTGACGAAGATGAGATGGATCTTGAAGCTGAAATGTAATTGCCATCACGGCAAGTTTTCTGTGTTATCCTTATTCACTATTTTTACTATGAATTCATCAATAATATTTCAAAATTGTCAAGGAGTCTCCTCTTCCGATTTTCGACGAGCTTTCAAATCACTCATTTCTGCTTATAAGGCTGAGATAGTTGTTCTGCTAGAGCCTAAAGTCAGCAGGTGGAAAGGCGACAAGTTTACTAAGCTAAGAGGATTCGATAGGTCACATAGAGTAAAAGCGAATGGTTTCTCTGGCAGAATTTGGCGTTTATGGAATGATGGGTTTACTGCTGATATTGTAATAAACCATAAACAGTTTATCCATTTCAAAGTCAGGGATACTAATGGCTATGGTCCTGGGTCACCGCCATTTATGCTAGCCCTATTAATGTACTTACATTAAAGGGTCTTAGCTTCTTGGTGGCGATTTTAATATCGTTCTTCATGTTGAGGAGAAGCAAGGGGGTCATCTAGAAAAACTGGTGTGTGTAGCCATTTTAGTAGCTAGTTCCGTGAGATAAAGATGTTTAATATTGAGTTTAAGGGTCACAAATTCACTTGATCTAGAGGAATGCTAGCTAAAATACTAGACAGAGCAATTTGTAATGATGAATAGATAGTGACATTTGAGGAAGCTTCAGTAATTCATCTTCTAAAAATTCAATCTGACCATCGTCCGATGCTGGCGAGGTTTGGGAGGCCTAGGCGGAGGAGTCAAACCTTTTCGTCTCCTTGCAGCTTGGTTAACGGATCCAAACTTTCCTGACTTTGTTGCTAGCCACTGGAATAGTGATTGTAATTATTTTCATGCAGCAAGAAATTTTATTAAGGACGTGAGGGATTGGAACAAGAAAACTTTTGGGAATATCTTTTACGAAAAAAAGAAAAAGAAAAAGACTTCTTACATGTATAAGCGACATTCAAAAGGCTTTTGAGGACATAGCTCTAATAAGCTTATGATTCTTAAGTCCACACTTAGAAAGGAGTTGGGGGTTGTCCTTGCTCAAAAAGAAATATTATGGTTTCAAAAATCAAGACGTGATTGGATTTCTATTGAGGATAGGAATACAACTTTCTTTCATAGGAAAACTATAAGCAGGCGGAGACGTTGCAAAGTGGAAGCCATAAAAAATAACGAAGGTCAATGGTTGTATGACAAAGAGGATATAAAAAATCATGTTGTGCACTACTTCACCGAATTATTCAAGTTTGATGGTGGGGATTTTATCAATTATCCGATCTCGAGTATTTTTCCAACCATGGACGATAATTTGATGAGTGAGATCGCTCAGTCTGTTGATGATGGGGAGGTTCGAAGCACTATATTTGGCACGCATCCCTTGAAGGTTCCTGGAGTTGATGGGCTGCATGCTTTGTTCTATCAAAGCCAATGGAATACCGTGGGCAACTCTGTGTAAGGTCATAAAAAATATCTTTGATGGAAAACCCTTACCCACTGAAATGAATGAACCCTCATTGTCCTTACCCTTAAAACCAACAACCCGGATAGTATGAAGCTTTTTCGCTCTATTACCCTTTGCCCTGTCATTTATAAAACAGTTACCAAAATTATTGCTAATCAATTAATGGCTATCCTTTCTGACCTCATTGGCCCCAATCAAACAAGTTTCATTCCTGCGAGAAATATAACCGAAAATGTTGTCATAGCTCAAGAAATCATACATTCTTTGAGGAGGAAAACTGGCAAATTTGGGTTCATGGCCATTAAAGTCGATGTGGAGAAGGATTACGTTCAATTGTCGTAGGACTTTATTCATGATACGCTTACTAAAATTGGATTACCTTCTGACTTTATTAGACTCGCTATGGAGTGCTTTCCTACGGTGAAAATGCAAATTTTGTGGGAAGGAGAACTCACCCATCCCTTCTCCCCAACCCGTGGGATTCGTTAAGTGGATCTTTTGTCTCTTTATATCTTTGTTTTATGCATTGAGCGTCTTGGCCATGGCATTCATAATGCAGTAGTTGAAGGGCATTGGAAACCTATCCACCTCTCTCGTAGAGGCACCCCACTAACCCATATCTTTTTTGCGGATGATTTTGCTTTTGCATGCAGAGGCAAATTGCAATCAATCTAGAACCATCAATTCGGTTCTAGAAGATTTTTTTTTAAGCTCTGATGAAAAGATCAACAAGGAAAAAAGATAAATTTTCTTCTCCAAAAATATGGAGCCGTACAGTTCGTGGTTTTTCTATTACAAACAACCTTCAAGTGTCTTGGAATGCCCTTACTACATAATCGAGTTACGAAGGCCACCTATCAGGAGATTGTGAATAAGGTGGATAAAAAATTGTAAGGATGGAATGCTTTGCACTTATCCTTGGCTGGATGTATGGCCTCGGCGCAATCTGTAATTCAAGCTATACCCACCTATGCTACGCAAACTACTCGACTTCTTGAAGGTATTCGTGCGAAGATTGATAAAATTTGCCGAAGATTTATCTGGAGTGCTGCAGCCAATGAGCGTAAGATGAGCCTGGTTAATTGGAACGCAATTTCTCAACCGAAAAGTCGAGGGGGCCTTAGCTTGAAAAATCTCTCTCATGTGAACACTGCCCTGTTAATGAAAATTGGTTGGAATATTGTCGCTTCGCCTTAGAGCTTATGGATAGGAGTTCTTCGAACTAAGAATGGATTAGACCTGTTTGGATTTCCAACTAATCTAAATTCTAGACATGGTTCCCACTTGTGGGAGCAGTTTGTCATGTTTGGCCACATGTTGTGAAGGGCATTAGATGAGCTATTGGGAATGGGAAAAATGTCAGCTTCTGGAATGATAATTGGGTGCCTGATGTTTCTAATCTTGGATCCCATGCAAGGCAGCAGATTCCGTGGCGATGGGGAACATGTGTGTGGTTGATTTGGTTAACCTGGCTAGTTCATGGCGATGGGATGCTTTTGGCCACCTTTTATCTAACAAACATATATTCCACCTGGCAGCTGTCAAACCCCAGCAATTATGGATGTTGAAAACCAATCATTCTTGGTTTTTCACGTAATGGCAACTTTACTACCAAATCCACTATTGTTCTGTCAGTAATCAGGTCAGCTGTGGGGATAAAAAGGATTGGCAACTCATTTGGAGTTGGAAAGATCCGCACCGAATAAAGGTCTTTCTTTGGCTCTTAATGCATGGAAAAATCAAAACAAAGGAGGAACTCTTGAGAAGGCATATTTATAGCCATTTGGTGTGTGATATCTGTGGCCATGACACAGAGACAAATCTGCAAGCACTCTGTAACTGCATTTTGGCTAAACGGGTTTGGGTTTCTGTGAAGAATCAGATTCTGCTTTTAGGGGGTTAAATGCAAAGAGTTGCGACTTTATTGGTCTTTATGCAGATTGACTTCCGTTTTTGGGTCAATATGTAATTACGCTGCTGACGTGGCTAAAGTTCGTTATGTTTGTTGAACTGCTTCTGGAAAATTTCCAGAATTAGCTTTATAAGCAGAGCTGTTACGTAGCGTGTGGTGTGTGTAACCTCTCTCTTTCATTTTTCATCCAAATTCTGTGATTCTTATTTCTCTGTAAAGCTTGTAATTTTCTTTACAAGATTCCATAGATTTGTAATTGGTTTGAGCAATAAAAGAGTGCCAATTTTCCCTTCAAATTGTGTTGCCTGACATTGGTGTATTAAGATCGGTTTTCTGTTCTTGCAAGTTGGTTCTCTGTTTTGTTTCGTTCTTGAAAAGTCTTCTTGGTTTCTTTTGTATCTAAAATCAACAGTTTCCTTACTTCCAAATACTATTAAAGCAACTTTCTTCTCTTTTACTTTCAGGGAGTGGCTTTTAAATAACCTTTCTAAGGGGAGAGTGTCAAGACGGGAGAAAGCTGGTCCTTGGTGTTTGGGATTACTATATGGAAACTTCGGTACTGGCGGAATCAATATCTTTTTGCCAACATTTCCCTATGCAGCCTCCGGGTTGTGTCGGATATCAGAGCATGGGTGCATGCATGAGATACAACAGACTTTCAACGCTAATCTGCATGAGAGAAATTGCAAGGTGTCTGTTGGAACTGCCTGGACAGCCCTTAGATGGCCTTACTTCCGCTTAAATACTAATGGCTCAAGAGGAATTAATGAAACAGCCAGTGAAGGTGGTTTAATTCATTATGCCCATGGAAATTAGGCTCGGGGCTTTGGGATGAATATTGGATCTTGTTCCATTAGTATGGCAGAACTTTGGCGGCACTACTAAGGTCTTAACTTTGTGTGGAATTACGGCATTAGATTTTTAGAGGCAGAAGTTGACAGCCTTTGCATTCTTCTTATGATGGAGTCCAAGGATCATAACCCGAACGGGCACTCCCCTTTGATAAACTCGATCAAGAATCTTCTTAAGAAGGATTGGGCATGCTCCCTTTAGACATATCTATTGCGAAGCCAACTTTGTAGCTGATCTTTTTAGCTAAGAACGCAAGCTCTTTGCCTCTTGGATTTCATGTTTTTCAGGAACCTCCGGCAGGACTTGGTTTTTGGCTTTCTTATGATTTGTACGGGGATGAGGATTTCCCGTTCTATGATGTCTTAGCTTGACTAAGCCTTTTTTACCAAAAAAAAAAAAGATTGAATGAAGCACTTAGTGTAATATATTACTTTTTGGTGGATTTTTGGGGATGATATGTAGAAAATATTTTGTTTGCTATAGAAATTGTTAATTTGATTTATTTTCATTAAATTGTGTTTCCTATAATTACTAAACAAAGTAAACGTAAATTGACTAGCACTTTGTATTTTCATGTCTATTTGAATGAAGTAGATATTTCATGTTGTAATTTTAAATTATTGGTAATCTAATTTTTGTTTGTTTTTTAATGATATAATATTAACCTAAAATGATTGCCACTTGATGGCCTCTTATATTATAACATTATTAGTTATTTAATTTTATCTGTTTATATGAGTCGTATAATATTAAAATTAAATGATAAGTCATTGTAAAACAAATTATAAGCCTCTATTGAATATATTATACCATTAAGTGACAGACTAATATAAGTCACTAAAGAACATATTAGATTGTGTCGTATTTTCTAAGGGTGGGCAAAAATACAGTGCACTAGAGAAAACCGAACCGAACCGATCTGAACTGTTCTGTTCGGACCGGTTTTAATTTTAAAAAATAACTGAAATATATGATTTGTAAAAAAACCGAAATGCATGTTCGGTATTCGGTTCACTCAGCTAAACCAAAAATTCAAGTTATTCTTGGAATTTTATATAAATAGACACATGTTAAATTTTAATTGGTTGCGTAAGATAATTAAAATGGGCATGCACACACATAATTACGGGTATATATATATATTTAAAAATTGTTGTTGATGTTTGTTTTCAAATTTTCTTTTTATTTTGTGTTGTAAGTTTTAAATTTTAATTGTTGTTATTTTTATGTGTCTTTACAACATTATGTTTATATAGATGGAGTATTGGAATTTGATTACGTATTTTGAAATCCTAATATTTCATATTTTGTAAGTACCTTATTAGTAGTTATAAGATATTAGTGATAAAATGTGTTTTGAATACTTTGTATTTATTGTTAATATTTGTAATGAAATTAGGATAAATTAATTGTTGAAAAAATTATTACATTCATGAGGCCTAATGGGCTAAAAAATTAGAAATTCAAAATAAGCCAATAGGCCCAAAATCGAAAAAACCAAACCGAATCGAACCAATCCGAAAAGATCCGTTTATGTTCGGTTTTTATTGAGTTCGGTTCTTATTTGATTCTTTTTATAAAATAATCAATTTAAATCGGTTCTTCTTAATTTCGATCTGAACCGAATCGGACTAAACCCTGCCCACCCCTAGTATTTTCTCTGTTAATAATGGTAGCATGGAGAGTCCTTACACTTGCTTGGATTGGTTGTCATATACACATACCTTACCAATATAATTGATTGTTATGTTGTACCAATTACGATATTCAGTACTATATTTATATTTAAATCACCTCTATCATAACATCTAATGAACATGAAATCTGAACATTAAATGTGAAGCTAATGATAATCTGAAATTATTTACCCTGAAATAAGACAATGTATTGAACATGAAATCTCTTATTGCACACTTGAGTCTTTCATAATTATATGAAACACTTACCATTATCCTTTATGTACAGACCATTAAACATGAAACAAATGCTAACTTAAAACTTACTCTAATAAATATGAAACCTAGGATTATAAACTTGTAATCACAAAAGATTTGCAAATCACAGAACAATAAATATAAAACATTTACCATTAATCTTGATGTATGCACCATTAAACATGAAACAATGCTAACTCGAAACTTATTACGATAAACATGAAATAAAGGATTATAAATTTGCAATGATAAAAGTCATGCAAATCATCTTGCAATAAATATGAAATACTGACCATTATTCTTGACATACAGGTAATTAAATATGAAATAATACTAACTTCAAACTTACTTCAATAAACATGAAACATAGGACCATAAACTTGCAATCACAAAAATCATGCATGCAAATCATATTGTAATAAATATGAAACACTCACAATTATTCTTCACGTACGGACCATTAAACATGAAACAATGCTAACTTAAAACTTACTATAATAAACATGAAACAAGATCATAAACTCATAATAATAAAAATCATGCAAATCACAGTACAATAAATATAAAAGACTTACCATTAATCTTGACATGGGAACCATTAAAAAAAATCAACGCTAATTCAAACTTACTCAATAAACATGAAATTTAAGATCATAAATCGATAATAATTAAATTAAGTCAATTCAAATGTAATGAACATGAAAATAATACCATCAAGCCTAAAATTACTATTATTAAAAATAAAACTAATTTTTTCATTATTATGTTCTTTTTACTTCATTATATATATATAGTATAATATTATTTTATGAATTTAAGGGACAACCGGTTGCTCCCGTTTGCTTTTCTAATTTTATAAGGTTTGGCTGCCAAGATTTTTTTTTCATTACTTTGCATGAGATACACGCATGTGTTAGTAGCAAAGGCTATAAATATTTTTGTAAAATAATACTCAAGTGTGCGAGGTGTCAGAATCCCACATCTCCAAATCAAAAATTGTTGCTAGCTGTATATCATGACGAGCCCCTTGTCAAGTGGCATAAGGCCTTCTGGGTGGATCTGAAAAATAAAACTACTTTGATGCACATGTATTCACTTTTCATGATTATTTAAGGCACACCTTTTTCATTTTTAACATTTTTTTAACTTTTTCACTTTCATTGTGGCCCTAGAGTCTAGAGTGCTCATCAGTTGTGCGAGCAAACGATTACACAGATGCAAAAATCTCATCAAATGCGTGTGTGTCTGTGTATTAAATTAATTTATAACAAAAGCATTGGATTTATTTTTCTTCTTGTATTAGATTCATATTTTCAGAAAGTTAAAGGTTAATTATTCCTTTCTGTGTATACGCTTTTTTTCCTTTTAATTAATAAAATATTTTCTCTTTTGGTCAAAATAATAATAATAAGGAGAAGAAGAAGCTGGACTATTAGATAGGATCTACTTTTCAATCTCCAATTCCACAATGTTTTGTCCTGTCGATTATCTTAGGTGATATTAAAATACAAAAAATATTTATTTGCTTTCTTATTTAGAGTGAGATTGTGACATTTGTTATTAGATTTTTCAATCCTAACTTTCTGGAATATTAATTAGTTCAATGACGTGTCAGAGCTAATTCTTGATCAATTTAATAATGCAACAACTAATATGTATTGAGTGTGGAAACATTTAATTTTATGGATTAAGCTTTAAGAATTGTTAATTCATATAAAAATGACACAAAAGACAATTAATTTGGTTGCGTACGTCATGGTAAGACACATGTCTGATGATTTTTTACCAGTCGGTTAACTAAAAGACAAATATCAATCCACTTGAAAATTTTGATTATAATTATTGAAACTGTATTAAAAGGACACGTGGCTCGTCGGTTAACTAAAAGACAAATGTCAATCCACTTGAATGTTTTGATTATAATTTTTGAAACCGTATTAAAAGGACATGTGGCTTTGAAACAGATAATTTAATTAATGGTGCTACTTTATCTCAAGATATAAATAGATTTTTGTCGATTTTCTTATCATCATCATTTAATTCGCGATTTATTTCACTTTGTATACGGGACTTTTTTTCATTTATAAAATATATGTGGACTTGAAATACTCTTTCATCTTTCTTTTTTCCCTCTCAAAATTTTTAATAGTCCAAAGATAATTGATCTCCTCAATAGGTGAAAGGAAAAAAGTCATTCTCACCTGTGAAATTTGATGCAATAGTTTATTTTTTTTATTTAAATTATAACTTATTTTATCCCAATTTTTGAAATAATAATTCAAGACACCCTTTCATTAATTTACTATTAGTTTATCGTATAATTTCTTAGGAGAAAAATATGATTTTTTTTATTGAGGATATAAAAACTATTTTAAATAAAACTCTCAAACACAATTAAATAACACATGCGTGCGTGTGAGAGTTTGTGTGTGTGAGTGTGTGTGGGTGTGAGTGCGTGCGTGTTCATTAAATTATTCTCTAATAGTTAAAATCTATGTTTTTTTATCTTTAATGTATTTTTTTTAAGTAAATAAAGGAGTTTGTATTTACTCTTAATAAAATAATAGTATTGACTGATTATTTATTTATTTATTTATCTTGACTATATTAAAGTCAAAACAAGTTAAATGACAAAATAAAATTTACTTTGTGAAATCTTTTTTTTAATATTATTTAGCATTGTTATTGTTTATTATTAAGTTATCTCTAAATTTTAAATTTATGTAGAAAGTCAGAATTTATTTAATTGTATTTGAGAGTTTTATTTTAAAATAATTTGTATATCCTTAATCAAAAAATCCTATGTTGTCCTCAATAAATTACAAATTAAACTAATAAAAAATTAAATGAAGAATGTTTTATTGTTTGAAATATAGAGATGAAATAAACTATTATTTAAAAAATAATGATGAAATAAGTTATTCTATGAAACACCAGCAATTAGGGGTGGGCGTTTGGTTCGGGTTAACCCGAACCGAACCGAACCTGAAATTTATTTCGGGTTTGGTTCGGTTTGGGTTAACCTGTGAAACCCGAATGGGTTGAAAGTTTCAACCCGTTCGGGTTAAATTTCGGTTTGGGTTGAACCCGAACCGAATTTTCAGCCCGTTTGGGTTGAAGTTTTTTTTTTTTAATTCAGCCATTTTAATTTTTAAATTTGTAATTTTTATAGTTTTATATGTTTTATGTTTTATTAACTTTAAAAAGACTTGTTGAAATCTTATTAAGGATGATTTGTAGTTAATATTTGTTATTAAGAATGTTTGGATTGAAATTGAGATTTTTGGATTTTAAGTGGTGGTTGTTAGAATTTTTAGATTAAATTGTTGTTAGAATTTTTAAATTAAATTGTTTCTTAAGGATATTTGGAATATTTGGAATTGAGAGTTTCAAATTGTTGAAATGTTATTAAAGATAATTTATAGTTGATATTTGTTATTAAGGATGTTTGGAATTGAGATTTTTGGATTTTTAGTGGTTGTTATAATTTTTTAATTAAATTGTTCCTTAAGGATGTTTGGAATATTTGGAATTGAGAGTTTTAAATTATTGAAATGTTATTAAAGATGATTTGTAGTTGATATTTGTTATTAAGGATGTTTGGAATTGAGATTTTTGGATTTTAAGTGGTTATCATAATTTTTGGATTAAATCATTCCTTAAGGATGTTTGAAATATTTGGAATTGAGATTTTTAAATTGTTTAAATTTTATTAAGAATGATTTGTGGTTGATATTTATTGTTAAGAATGTTTGGAATTTAAATTTTTAGATTTTAAGTGGTTGTTGTTAGAATTTTTAAATTAAATTGTTCCAACCCATTCTAACCCGAACTAACCCGAATTATTCTAACCCGAACTAACCTAAATTAACCCGAACCGAAAGTTTAACCTGAATTATCAACCCAGTCCGATCCGAATTGCCAACCCAAACCGAGCTAAACCGAATTAAATTCGGTTCGGTTTGGTTCGGGTTAGCGTTTTCAACCCGATTGGGTTCAATTCTCCAATCCGAATGGGTTAAAACCCAAACCGAAACCCGAACAACTCGAACTGAAATCCGATTTGCCCACCCCTACCAGCAATCAAAAGGATTTTTTTCTTAGATGAAACAGTAAAAAGACCAGAAGGGGAACCGACACTGTGGTTATGCCTTGCAAGAGAAAAATAAATTGAATAAAGCACGAGGAGCGGTTTGCTTTTCATGTCAATACATATTTATATATAGTTTAAAAATCTAAAAGTAAAAGAAATCAATACTATAAGTAATTTAAAATAAAAATTAACATTTTGCTTTCAATTTAAATGACTAAGGGTGTGTTTGGAATTGAGATTGGGCAACTGTAGCTTAAAAGTTACAGCATTAAAGTATTTGATAAACACTAACTGCTGTAATTTTGAAGTTATGTTGATATAATTTTTCATTATACAATTGAAAAATCTATTATATCTTTAATAATTTTATAAAAATTATTATTTAAAATTTACATTTACTATATATTACTAACTTTTGGTTTATAGTTATAGTTTTTTTCCACAATAACTGTAGGTTAAAAGTTACAACACTTCAATTCCAAACGCACCCTAAACAGCCACCCATATACCTGTGTTGTCAAATATTATAGGGAGGCAACATTAATAATTTCTCAATTTAATTATTATTTATTGTTCAACTAACTCACTTTCAGTTATTTTACCAAATTTGCATACATTATTATTTATTGTTGTTTCTCCTCACAATTCTTCTTAGGCTACGCATCCCCTTCATCATAATTAATCCAGTAAGACTGAATTAGACAAAGCATAGAATTTGGATCATTGACGTTGCGATCAAATTAGTTGATAACGAACCCTACCCACCTATGCCAAAAAACTTATGGCCGACTAACAAATCGTGTTCAATACGATTAACACTTGAAACAGAACTTCAATAAATTTAGCATTGAAAGTTTTTCATTTTGGTGATGATATTTTCATCCCCACTATTTGTAAATCTACCCCACTCAAAAAACTTAATAATTAAAAAATTATATTATTTTTAATAATTTTAAAAAACAAAAAAATAACAATTAACCAATTAAATCCTTGTTAATTATTTTAACTAATGTCACAAAAATACATGTTTTGAATAATGTAGTCATTTTTTGTTATAGGATTAAATAATCGAATTATGTTATGCTAAAACAACATTAGTGATCAACAATGGCCTAGAAAAAATGACATAGTTGACTAATTTTTTGAACTTTTTCTTTATTTTAAATTAAAAAAATTAATGTGAATTTTTAAAATAATTATTTAAAAATAGGGTGGATTTACACATATTATGGGGTGAAAATATCCTACCCTTTCTTTTTCTTTTTTCCTTTTGTTGTGCTTTTTCATAAGCAATCTCAAAATTTATTGAATTAACTAATTTTTTACAACTCTTTTGGAAATTAATTTTTAATTTTAACTTTTCGTGGAGGATGAGAGAAGTCAAATGAACAAGAGTTAGAATAAGAAACCATTCAGGTGGGGAATAGTAGGGGTGGACATAGGTTGAGTTGGATAGGATTTGTGAAAACCCAACTCAACCCAATTAAATAAACATATTCAACCCAACGCTTAGATCATTGGGTTGGGTTGATTGGGTTGAAGATTTGAAGATCGAATTAAAATTAAAAATTAAATAAAAAAGAAGATATTAAACTTGTATTAAAATTTATTGAAATCAAATATAAATATTTTATAGCATGAAAATCCTATTCACGGTCTAGTATTCGAAAAAAATAAAGAGTAGAGAATGAATAAATTAGATAAATACCTTAGTTGACTGAGAATTGAGATTTAAGAGAGTGATTTTAGTTTTGATATTATAGTCTATGGTAAATGCAAGAATAAAATAATCTATTTTGTAAAAGAATAAAAAGAGAATAAAAAATAGATTAGCCGTTTAAATTTTTAAGATTTTGCAAATTGAGAATTATATTATCATCATCATCAGCAGCAGCAGCAGTAGCATGTGGGTTGGATTGAGTTAAATGAGTTCATCATAATTAACTCAATTCGATCGGATTGTTAATTGGGTTCGAAAAAATTAGCCTAATTAACCCATAATAACTCATTCAACCTGTCAAAATTAAATTGGCTTGGGTTGACTCCATTTGGTTGGATTGGGTTTGCCCACCCTTAAGAAATAGTGTTCAAGAAAAAAATTAGAACACAATTTATTCATTTGCATTAGATGGGTAAGGAAATGAGTCAAATGACCAAATATATAACTAAGTTTGATTTGATGAATAACCCCATTAGGGAATTTAAACTTCAGAAAATGAAAAATAGTGTGTTTAGGAATTGATTGAAAAGAATGGTAATTAAATGTTGACCTATTTTTAACTCTTGTAGTCTAATTGGTTTAAGTTTAACTCTTACAATGAAAGCAATGAAGCGAGAAGTTGCACATTATTTTGTGAATTCACCCCATTTTAAAAAATAATTAAAAAAGTTGCACATTATTTTTAAAATTTTCAAATCAAGAAGAATTTTGGAGGATTAATTAATTAAATCTATCTTAATTCACTTCTTTTGTATTAATAATAAAATAGTAAAATAAAATTTATATTAAAATTTATTATCAAAGATGGTCAAAGAACCTAAGAAAAAAATTAATAAAAAGATTTAATTGATTAACTATACAAAATTATTATTAATTTATATTTTTTAAGAATATTATGAATGTATTATAATTATTTTCTAAAAGTAAGGTGGATTTACAAAAATAATGGGGTGGAAATATCCCCATCCTCAAGCGAGAGACCACTGAAGCAATATATTTAATTGTAGGGCCAGGACGCAATTTATAAAAAAATACTGACCATATATTTATAAATACAGTTTTATGTCTATCTTTAATAGTATTGAAAAAATAAAATTAGGAGAGGATCTGATCTTATGTTAGTTATAAGGGAGATCTTCACTTCTTTGCTGACAGAAAATCTTGTATATTTTAGAATTTTGCACTTGCTTTAATTAGTGTTGTGTTTATGTCTTTTTTTTTTCATAATGGGGTTGTATTTATAGTATGGTACTGTGAATTTTAAGTTATAATTATTTTAGAATAAAAGCTAAATTCGTTAAGGAAAAGCTCATGGGGGTGTGGTAAACACAATTATGTTAGGCTCAATATACAAACATTTGTTTAAAAATATAGATGAAATTAAAATTATATAATAATAATAATAAATTAGTTGTTCTACTCGGTTGCTGGCGGCAGAAACAAAGACGCCCTAAGTTAAGAGAGGTAGCACGGGACAATTTGAGGGCTTACGAGAATAATATATTTAATTTTTTATATTTATAATTAAAATAATATTTTATTAGTTAAATTATATGATGATTTTATATTTATCTTTTTTATATATTTAAAAAAAAAAGAACCGATGCTGATTGAAGTATGATATATAAGTACATGTTTATGTATGTGTATGTTGGGGAAAAAAAAGTTTATTTAAGAACGTTTTACTAGAAAATTATCATATACGTGGTTTATTTAGAAAGGGGTAAAAATAATTTCTTTTATAAAGTCCAAACGGCTTTTTAATTATTTGTGATATCCCCTACTGACAATTTAAACTTGGGGCCTTGCTATTTGTGTGGAGTGACTGGAGCTTTAGGCGATCACATGTAGGCCTCGAGCAACTCACGAGATACGTGGCACAATTTTAGTGGAGAGAGTATGATACATAGAAATTAAAATATTTTTTTTAATTTTTACTTTTTGACATATTAATATTCTTCGATAGCGATTTAAAACACGACATAAATAAATAGAATAACTTTGTGAACTCACGTGTTCGTTGTAATTATATTAACAAACTAAGCCAATCTAGCTATATATAAGTCCAAAAGTATGGCCAAAATGCTTTTGGAGATAAATAAGCTCTAGTTTAATATTGTTATTCTTGGAGATGGCCAAACTGTAAATATTCAGAAAGTCACATGGGTTTAATAAATTTATGCTATAACAACAAGCCAAAAAATGGAATTATTACATGCCCTCATTAACTCTATGCAATGGTCGAATAATTAAGATTCTCATCCTCATCCTTAGCGATTGTATAAATTGAAGCGGGTCACACATATACATGGAGAGTTATGATGGGAGATTCTAGCACCTTTTCGAATATGAGCTGTGATTTTTTGTTTTTTCATATGTTACCATCAGAACTTTATTAATATTTATAAATAAAAATTAACTAAAATTTTTTTGAATAATTCTATTATAATACAGTCCGAATGTCCATCCTCACTTAAAATTGGAGAGAGATCTGCTCAGTATTAATATTAGAAGAAGATCAATTATACATTAATATAGGAAGATAAATAAACTCCTATTATATAGATCAAGATTATCTTCTAATCTAATTTTTATTTAAGAAAGTATTATTAATATGATTGGTGGTTGATAAATTAAAAAGAAAAAATAAATAAATCTTAATTATATATTAATATTAAAATATATATAGCACAAATTTTATAAAAAATCAAGAATGTTCAAATAAAAAAAATATCTCAATTCTTATTATATAAGGGAGTTAAGTCCCAATACTGTGCAAGCATTGGAACTCAAACCGTCCCAAACCCATGATGAGTTGTGAAATTTGAATAAAGAACAAAATTCAAAAAAAAAAATTAACAGATTATATGGTTACGTTGTTCTTTTAATAATTGATGGACCCATTTTATTTAAGAAGTATAAAGTTAGAAATATTTATGGTCCCCAATCAAGCATGCATATAAACAACAAAGGCCAAATATTGCACTCCCCATCATTTCCAATATTTGAGACATATCATTTATCAGTTATCACAAGCAAAACATCATTATTATTCTTAATCTTGTCATTATTTACTCAGTAATTTTATTTTCAATCACTCACTGGCTTTGTTCGAAAGAGGACCACCACCAGCCCCCACCCCACTACTACCACCAACGACAACAACACCCACAATAATATCAACAAACAAAAGAAAAAAAAATTAAATTAAATAAAATTAAAACTCTATCTCTACCTAGCTCTCTCTTCTTTTTTGCCTCACCTTTAACCTTTTCTCCATTATAAACAAAATTCTGTTCATCAAAAAATATATCACTTCAAAAACTCTTCTTCAGCAAGCTTTGTCTCAAAACCCATCTTTAAGAATTAATTATGGAAATGAATTTCATTCCATATCATCATCACTTAGTTAAGTCCCTTAGTAATCATCATCATCTGAAGAATAATCATCCGCGTGAAGAAGAAGGTGATGATGCATCTCTCAGTTTGCGTAACTTGTCAAAGCTTATTCTTCCACCATTAGGGGTTTCAAGCTATAACCAGAATCAAACAAAGTCCAAATGGATCATCTCTCCCATGGATTCAAGATACAGGTAGGTACCTAAGAGTTTATTAATTAATATGTATGCATAATGATAAATTCTAAATTATATTTTGGTTTTGTTTATGTCCATTTTACTCTACAATTTTTATCTGGTACATGAAAAGAATCTTTCGTACTGTTAAAGTAAATATGCTTATGGTCACCAGGATTTCTGTTATATTTTCTAAATTTTTTATTATATTTCTCAATACATGGAAGTGAGTACTAATGCCTACTGTATAGTAAATATCTAGATAAGCGGTAGAATTTTATAAACAATTTGATGGTTTCCATTATCATTCGCAATTATTGCCATCTAGTCATTGCATTATTGCACTTCATATGGAATGTGATCAAAGAAGCCGACAAAAGCTTGTGAGTAAATTTTTGAGTTGATATGATTGACCGCTTCTCAATTTTGTTCATCAGTCACGAGTTGACTCAGACCAATAATAACTTAGGCAATTGTGCCAACAGAATCCATAAGGCAGAATTTCCAATAATTAATATCTTAAAGTTAAAAAAAAAATAAAAAGTGATTTTCTTTGCGGTGCATAGTTTTCAGTCCTTTGGATTTATTAATTTTGCGAAAAAATTAATGATTTAATTATTTTCCTCGATTATAAAATTCATCAAAACTCTCCTTGCTTTAAAAATAAAAATGGTTAACTATCAATTATAACCTTATGATAACGTTATGCAACTATAATTGAAGTTAGAGATTATCCAGAATTTATTGAATAATAGTTTCATTTATTGCTAAATAATTTCATTGACCATTATATGAGGAACATTAGATTTTTTTTCAGACATCACATTTGTGCATTTACGATTCATGTGACGAATTATTAATATTTTTAAATACACATTAGAATCTGGAAATTTTTCAAAACAAACACATTTAATCTATAGTATGCTCAACATAATTTTGTCAACTTATCTTTTGACATATTTATGTAGGTGTTGGGAGACATTTATGGTGCTTTTGGTAGCTTATTCAGCATGGGTTTATCCTTTTGAATTTGCGTTTCTACATTCATCTCCAGATAAAAAGCTCTACATTGCGGACAGCATTGTTGATCTATTTTTCGCCATCGACATCTTCTTAACATTTTTTGTTGCATACATTCATCGAAGATCCCAGCTTCTAGTTCGTGAACCCAAGAAAATTGCCTTGAGGTTAGTTCTTTACATTATAATTAACTAATTAGGAATGAGCTTTATCATCTAAAAAATACACGGTATTAAAATAATTAGTATTTAGTTTGTGACTTTTTGTTCAATAGGTCTTTCCATTAATTACAACATATAGATTGAAGCAGCATACTAATCTTTTATTTGTTTTGTAGCATGCCAGTGTTCTTTTGTTTTGTTTGCTGTAAATATAATTCTATATTGCTTCAATTTAGGTTGCACAGTTGTTAATACTTTTGATTGATAATTAACATTCAAGAGGGGAAAAAAATTAATCACACAGCGTGCAATTTAATTATTTTGAAATAGTTCCTCACCGCCAATAGTCAACCAAAAAAAATGTAATGAGGATTTGCTTAATAAAGTATAGATACAAGGGTCCCAGTGATAAAGTTCCAAATGAAGGAATAATGCCACTTTTGGCATATTTCCAAAATGAAACATGTCCACTCAAATTATTAAAAAAAAATAACAAAAAAGTATTAAAAAATTAGGCTTGAGTTTGACATTTTTTCTAACTTTTGTTTATACCAAGAAAAGTGGCCATATATGTGGTTATGGTGCAACTGTAGTACCATACTATAGTTACATTCAGTCATTGAATGCACTTGAATTAGTAAAGTTCATTGACATCCAACACTGGATGCAATTATAGCACGATACCACAGTTGCACCATAGATTTTCGCTTCTTTTCGATGCACTTGGTAATGGAAGGAGAATAACGTCTAATGCTTAGCATCAAATATTATTCTACGTATTGGATGCTGTATGCGAAAATTATGTCTGAAAAACTTTTTCTGAAGGTAAGATTTTCGTAAAATAGTCTCCTTTCGCTATAGCGACTGGCTATTAGTGGTGTGTTGTTCTGTGAACATTTTTAATTATTTTGTCAAATCATAGTGTTATTGTTATTCTTTCACTTTAACTAAAAAGCCCATCAAATATTTCTTAATTTAGTTATTATATGACTATTATAATATTATAGAGCTGTGAATAATGATAGTTACAATGTGGGTGTATTGGCCTCTCGGTCTAGAAACATAACCTAGAGGGTTACTAAGCATGATTCAAAAATATTGGTAGGGCGACCTCTGTCCCCAGACTTGAAGAGATATATTTGTTCCTTATTATTTGTGTGTGTCTACCTCCACTCAAATTTATGGAAAAAAGATTTATTTTTTAAGCATGGGAATGCTAAGGATTCCAACTTAATACTAGGTCAAAATCATAGTAGTTAGAACTTAGAAAGGCATGATTTAAATCATAAGTGGATTTTTTTAACATTCGTTTAAAATTCTTATAACACTCCTCTTAAATGTTATTCATAACTCTAAATTCTTATAATTTTCTCAAAAAATATATATATTTAATCAAAATACAAAATATGAATATAAATTATGAAATGGGGTGGATGTAAAAAACTTGTTAAAAGAATAATTTATCTAAATATTTAATCATAATTCCATTTAAAACATGAAATGAATTAATTTGTGTTAAGTTATTTAAGTAATTTCAATTAAAAATAGATTTTTTAGGGAATTTTGAGGGGTATCCAAAGGCCTACTCTATCGTCTGAATAATGTAGCCCATGAAGGATTATTATTGGGCTTTAACTAATGAATACCTAGCCTTCCGTACACAATCTCTCAATAGCTCAAAAGCGTGTTAATGAGATTTAACCAAAATTTGTGGTGTCACAGATACATAAAAACATGGTTCTTGATGGATGTGGCATCAACCATTCCATTTGAAGCAATAGGCTACTTGATCACCGGAAATAAAAAAGCGGCTCCCTCTTATTCCCTCCTCGGAATTCTCCGTTTCTGGCGACTGCGGCGGGTCAAGAAACTCTTCACCAGGTTGACATAATAAACTCAACAAGAGACCATTTCCTCTTCACCAACTTAATGTGATCAAGCTATTTCTAAAAACTTCAAATGTTCCATTTTCATTTGCAGGCTTGAAAAAGACATCAGGTTCAACTATTTCTGGATCCGCTGCATCAGGCTTTTATTTGTAAGCACATTCTGCAACTTAATTATTATTTCCCACTTATTCTTTGTTTTTTTTTTTTTAACAAATACGGTTGGCCATGAACCCATTTCGTACAGTACGGGATTTAATACACTTTTTTTTTTGGTCCTGATTTACTATTTGGGTTGCGACTCAGGTTAATTTTTGTCCGCGTTCAATACTCAGGACGAGATTTGGAATGTTTAGAAATTTCGATCGGAATCTCGAATTATCTGACTATTTTGTTAAATGAAGCTCAAATATGGGTTTCTAGAAACATATGACAGGTCAGTTTAAATAAGAATAGTACCATGTCCTTTTGATAAATAAAAAATATTTGACATGTAGGTTATATGAATATGACATATCGTTTAGTGTATAAGTGTAAACTCATGTCATCCGAGACATTCAAAATCCAAATTGGAATTTGGGATACGGGATCAGGACACATTGTCTTGTTGCAATTTACAATTCAGGATGATTGGCTTGGCCAATCTCCATCAGGATGTCCGCTTTTGTAAGCACTAACCTTTAATTTCCCAAGTTTTCTTGTTATATTTATCAAATTAAATGTTACAAATTAATTTTTTTAAGTTCTTTTAATTAAAATTTCAAAACAGAAGAGTAGCACTTTCATCCCTCTTAGAATTTATTTTTACCAATTAGATCCTTGTTCAAATTTTAATATCTAACTTCATCCGCAGCATTAAAATAATATTAGAAAAAACTTAGTGCTGAAGGAAAAATATTACCTTTTCTCTTACAAATTGATTATCTGAGGCTCTTAAAGATCAAAATTAATTATTAATTATTTGTTGAAAAAATCAAATATAACCTTCAACAGTGTTTTTTTAATTTTTGTTTAGTGAATATTTTAACACCAATGATGAAATGGTGTGTGAGTCCTAGGGGTAAAAACAATTTTTTTAGAAGGACCAAAATGTCAGTGCACTGTAATTGAGAAATTGAAGTGCCGCGACTGCAACACATAAAGCATCTCAAAGTGTAACGTTAATGAATTTGTGTTGTGTCTACAGGTGACATTATTTCTGGTGCATTGTGCTGGCTGCCTCTACTACTTGCTAGCAGACAGGTATCCTCATAAGGGAGAGACATGGTTAGGATCGGTAAACCCTAATTTCACAGAGACAAACCTCTGGATTCGATACATTTCCGCAATGTACTGGTCCATCACCACCATGACAACAGTTGGTTACGGTGACCTCCATGCTGTGAACACTGTGGAAATGATCTTCATCATCTTCTACATGCTCTTTAATCTTGGCCTCACGGCTTACTTGATCGGAAATATGACGAATTTAGTCGTTGAAGGAACGCGTCGAACTATGGAATTCGTAAGTAATTCGTAGTATAAAGCGCTATACGCACCAAACTTTTCGTCACATTTTTCATATTTTTTATTATTATTCTCAAGTTAATTTTCTATTTGATTTAATTTTCAATTTACATGTTCTATTCTAGTTTTCCACATAATTTGAAACATGTTGCCTAAAACTAAAGAGTTTTATTACTTTAAGACTTGATAAATGTGATGAAAAATTTGATTTCCATCTTTCAAATTTATACGTCATGCATATATTTTATATATTGTTGGTATGAAAGTCCAATAATTAAGAATTATGTGGTGTATATATTCATTTCTTTTTTGTCGTTCAAGGACGATGTATAATTTTTTATATTAAAAAATTACTAAAACACAAAAAGACGTTTATTTTAAAATAAAAGTAAAATATAACAGACGTCTGCATTAGATAAAGACTGGTGGTATGTACTTTATGCTTAAACTTCTCCATTTTGAAGGCAAGATTCTAGAATTTATAAAACATTTTATTTATTGGTTTTTGTTTGATTTTTTTGTCTTATGTTGCAGAGGAATAGTATTGAATCAGCATCAAATTTTGTGGGTAGAAATCGGTTGCCTCCAAGGCTTAAGGAGCAGATTTTGGCTTACATGTGTTTAAGATTCAAGGCTGAGAGTTTGAATCAGCATCAGTTGATTGAACAGCTACCAAAGTCTATTTGCAAAAGCATTTGCCAGCATTTGTTTTTGCATACTGTGGAGAAAGTCTATCTTTTCAAAGATGTCTCCAAGGAAATAATTGTGCTCCTGGTGAGAAATTAACATTATATTTTTTAGAATTTGCCATGGAATTTTCTTGGGACATAGTGAAATTCCAGTAAACTAATTGGGTTATATCTTTTAAAAATTTTCTGATTTTATGAAATTGAAAGAGAAAACTTATATGGTGCACGTTTCCAGAAATGGTAAATTTTGTTTTGGTGACTAAGGTTTGAACAAATTGCTTAAGTTGGTCTCTGTAATTTTTGAAAATTTCCTAAAACATCTCTATGGTTGCTTCTATTGTTATTGGATCTAACTTTCTAAGGTAAAATGTATTTTGTACAAAATCATACATGCAACCGATGAAAAATAGAGAATAATTTAATATATTTAATTTAATAGAAACATATATAAAATAGAGATGCTGCTAATTTCTGAAATTATAGAGACTAACAAAGTAATTAGCTCAAATCCTATGGGCTAAAGGAGCTTTAATTTACCTGTGAATGATGAATCCAATGTCTTAATATTATTTCTTTCTCACTAAAAAAGAAGAAAAAAAATAGTTAGCTCTTATGATAAAATCAATTTCGTCAGGTAGCAAAGATGAAAGCAGAGTACATACCACCAAGAGAAGATGTGATAATGCAAAATGAAGCACCAGATGATGTTTATATAATTGTATCTGGAGAAGTTGAGATAATTGATTATGAAATAGAAAAAGAGATTGCTGTAGGGACTCTGCAGACAGGTGACATGTTTGGAGAAGTTGGTGCACTTTGCTGCAGGCCACAAATATTTACATACAGAACAAAAGCACTCTCACAGCTCTTGAGGCTCAAAACCAGTGCTTTAATTGAAGCAATGCAGAGCAAACAAGAAGACAACGTTTCCATTCTCAAAAACTTCCTTCAGGTTAGCATAATTATTGATTCATCAGTTTCTGAAAGAATATATAAATTCTTAGCCAATTTTTGCTATGTTATTGGTCACTGCTTTCTTGCAAATCTAAGGATGAAAATATGTGTGTTGCATTGCATTCAGCATCACAAGAAGCTAAAGCATTTAAATATTGGAGATTTAACAGCGGAGAGTGGAGAAGAAGATGGTGATCCAAATATGTCAGTCAATTTGCTTACGGTTGCAAGCACAGGCAATGCTGCTTTTCTTGATGAGCTTCTCAAGGCAAGATTGGATCCGGATATTGGAGACTCCAAAGGAAGAACTCCATTGGTATGTTTCTACATCTTCCAGTTTATGAAGATTTGTCATCACACACTTGCTTAATTTAAGGTTAATTTATATAAAATCCCTAGTCTATATAATCTATTAAAGATTGAATAATATCTTCATCAATTAAACAATGTGTAAATGCTTGTATAATCCCTTTGATTTGAGCTAATATTATCCAATTCCTATAATCTCAAAAATTACCCAAATGGTCCATATTATATATTTGATTATCATCTACTTTTCACTTCTTGCCTGTCAGATTTGCTTTATTTTTAAATAATATCAAACATAAATAATATATCCTTGTAAAGTCATATTCAATAATTATGAAATTAACCACAAAAATATTTTGGGTAATTTCTTAAAAATAGACGATTAATTAGATAATTAACTCAAATTATAGGAACTAAATTAATAAACGACCATTTACTCATTAGAAAATAAGCAAACAATAATCAAATTAAGACATTAACTGTTAACTATGATACAATTTGTTTTACTTTGTGATTATTCATCAGCACATAGCAGCATCAAAAGGGCATGAAGAATGTGTATTGGTACTCCTCAAGCACGCATCCAACGTACACTTGAGAGGTAAAATCAAATTCCATTACTACACTTCCCTAAACTTAGTTTTATTTTTAATAGATTACATTATATTTATGTCTAATTTATCATATGACATAATTATATCATATGACATAATTATACTACTAGATATGAATGGTAACACTGCCTTATGGGAAGCTATATCATCTAAACACCATTCCATATTCCGGATCCTCTACCACTGCACTGCCATCTCCGATCCCTATACCGCTGGCGACCTCTTATGCACGGCGGCAAAAAGAAACGACATGTCGGTGATTGAAGAACTCATAAAATACGGACTAAATGTTGATTCAAAAGACCGGCATGGCCGAACAGCGATAGAAATTGCCATGGCCGAAAACAATGTTGAAATGGTAAATTTTTTGGTGATGAACGGGTCAGATGTTGTTGGTGCAAACACGTGTGAATTTTCTTCAACAAATTTGAATGATATGCTTCAGAAAAGAGAGATTGGACATAGGATCACAGTGCATGATGATAATAGCACACAAAATGAAGTGCTTTTGAAAAAGCTTGAAATAATTGATTTTGAGGCCAAAGAGGGAACATCAAAGGGAGGGAATTGTCAAAGGGTAAGTATATATAGAGGGCATCCTCTTGTTAGGAAACAGGCTTGTTGCATGGAAGCTGGGAGGTTAATAAAGTTGCCAAATTCACTCGAGGAGCTCAAGAAAATTGCTGGTAAATATTCTAACCCCAGACCGAAGTGATATTTTGTTTTATTTTTCAGTTTTATTTTTTGTTTTTGTTTTGTTTTTTTTGGGGGGGGGGGGGTGTGGTTGAACTATAATGAGTAATGTTAGAGCTAGTGGCGGATTTAGAAAAATAATTTATGGGGGCTAAATTAGATAATAGTAAAATATAAAAAACTAAAATTTTGAATATATAAAATATTTGCTAATACATTTATAATTATTCTCTATGCATTTTCATATTTTAAAAATGTTATACAATAGATTCATTATCAATATTATTAAATTTATTGTTTCCTATATAAGCAACCAAACTATCATTTATCCTATCCGATTTCAAAGATGATTCATCACAAGTTTCATTATTGAAAACATTCGCTTTACTATTATTATAGAAACTAGAAGAATTAATCCTATTTTTGAGAATATAAAATATTTTGGGTGGTGGGCTATTGTTATTTTTAATTAAGATATAGAATTTTTATAATTCTTAAAAGTTAAAGTTTAAATTTTATGGGATTTATAATTTATAGTGACTATTTTAATAAATTTAATGGGGCTAATTAAAAAGCTAACATATTTTTTTCTTTTATTTTTAAATTTTTTCTTTTGCCAGTGGGGGCTGTCACAAGCTGCATCCGCCCTTGGTTAGAGCCACAAATTCTTTATACAAATTATTTTAAATAAATAAAAAAATTAAAAAAGAATCATATAGGTCACATAGTATTTTCATTTATCTAATAATATTATATCAAAGCAATTCATACATAAGAGTTGGTGGGCTAGAGTATTCCTGAAATTAGAAGATAATTAACTTATTATATTCAAGGCAAGAGATCAGATCGATTTTCCTTTTTTATGATTAAGGGGTGGGCAAAGTTTAAATTTATTTTTTGTCTCTTATCTTCCTCATGATTTGAATTTGAGTGGAAAATTAAATAAAAATTCTCGAAAACCACTCGATTATGGCCTTTGTTAGATTGATTTGTTTAAAATTGAAAAAAATAAAAAATCTGTTTTATAATTGTGACTTATTATACAGATGCTTTGGCACCACTAACTTTTAGGCATTCAAGATAAATAAGGGCTTGCAAAGGTTTTCAAATTTAGTAAGCTTGATTGGCTTGAAATATTTTTACTGCTTCAAACTTCGTCCTCTTTATAGATGGAGTCGGGCTTTCATCGCCGTATTGTTAATATATATATATATATATATTAGAAATGTTTCAATTTAAAATTTTAAAGTGCGGGAACATTTGGAAAAATGTATAAACCATGCGGTTTAAGCACTTTAAATTTGAAGCGTTTAAAATCCTGCGGTTTCAAAGTTTTCTCGGATGTTTTTCGTACTTTATGATCTTGGACTAAAATATATATATATATATATATATATATATTAGAAATGTTCCGATCTATAATTTTAAAGTGCGGAAACGTCTACAAAAACGTATAAACCGTGCAGTTTTAGCGTTTTAAGTTTTAACATTTTAAAATCCTGTGATTTTTAAATTTTTTCAAACTTTTTTCGTACTTTAAAATCTCAGATCAGAAATATTTATATACACTCACGATCTCCATTTATTTATAATTCTTTTCTTTTTCCTTTTTAATAGGTGAAAAATTTGGTTTCGATGCAATGAATGCAATGGTGACAGATGAAGCAGGAGCAGAAATTGACGCAATTGAAGTGATTCGAGATAACGATAAGATTTTCATAGCTGAAGTTGCAAACTGTTTATGATTTGTATTTTAGAGTTTTAAATCATTAGTAAGTGCTAAATAGAATTAAATTGTATACGAATCTGAAATAATTGATCAAAATGATATTTTATATATTTCTTCCTCCCTTTGGGTTCAAAATTTAAAAATAAATTGTTTGTAAATTTTTAAAAAGGGATATTAGCACGTTCAACTCTTATTAGAACTTCTTGTACAAACTGATTCACTTATTGATTTTTAATACTCAATTTTATTCGTGGCATTAAAACATTAATGAAAAATGAACATAAAAAGGAGTAAATGTGATATCTTAACTTATAAATTAATTTGTTTTAATTTGTATACTTTCCAAATCAATTGTATATTAAAAGATCATATTTAGTTATTTACCATTCAACTGCGTGCCTTTTCGATTAACATTTTAGTGTCGTGAATGGTATTAAAATTTTATGAAGGACCCAAGTCGTAAAGAAATTCTAAGAGGGACAAAAATATTCCTCTTCCTTAAAAAAAATAATCTAAATCAGTTCACTTATTAGGCATATTATCGCATTGGGAGTTCGTCAATTCACCTTACTAAAATTAATATATATTATTTATTCCTTTACTGTTTTCAAAGTAGTCAATAATCCCTGATAATAAAATTTTACAGTATTATTTTTGTTTTCATATAAACTTTTATTCATATTTATTATAAATTAAATCAATTGTATAAATAAAAATAAAAATAAAAAATTTAAGTGAGAATAAAAAAACATTTTGGTGTGAATAAAAATAAAAAATAAAAAAATTCTTATACTTTTTATTATTTTGTAAACTTTCTTATAATATATATATTATCTTCAACATAAATTATCAAATAAATAACTCGCGTACCCTCTTTTTCTTTCAATTTTTGGTGCCACTGAGATTTTTAAATATTATCAAATAATACGAAGTAAGTGGCACATACTGATTTCAGTAGAAGAGACCGACAATCTCTCCCTAAACCATTCACTAACCAAACTCTTAACTCAACCAAGCACGGGCAGCTAAAGGATGAACTACCATATGGAGTTTGGATGAAGGCGTTAACAAAGATGGAATGAGTCAAGCAGAAAACAAACCAAGATTATTGGAATGCTAAGCAAAAATCACAATCGGCAATAACAAATCATGAACCACAAAAACAGCAAGAACAGAGGCAAACAGAAACGAGTCTGGGGGAAGCAAGGTTTGGAAGAAGGGTGTGGGTTAACCCGATATCTTACGGGTCCTAGCACAAAGCCAATGAGGGTTGACCACGTGGAAGGGCTACAGGAAGGATCATTAATGCACACTGGGAAGGGTGAGGAACAACTAGCTTTAGAGGGCAGCAGAGTAGCAGAGATAACAGATGCAAAGAAATTTTCTAGAGAAATGAGCACTGTAGCGGAAAACAACAAGCAAGAAAGGCGGGAAAACGGGATGGAAAATGAAACTGGAAAAGTGGGCTTAGTGGGCTGCGTAGAAGTGGAAAATGACAAGGGCCAGGCAACCAAGAATAAAGGAACGGAAGTGCCTGTGGGGGGAAAAGTTTGGAAAATAAAAAAATGGAAATCACAGGCAAGGGGAAGTTTAATTGTAAAGAGCCGGAACAGTGGACCAATATCACTTAAAAGGCCTATAGAAACACAAGAAAGAAGAATCCCGAAATGTAAAAGAATGAAAGCTCTGAGCAATGTCGAGGGAACTATTTGGTCTTCATATTTTTCAGTTAAAGAGCAGGAGGAGGAAGAAGCAAGAAATGCAGAGCATGGCAAGGAGACAAGGAGATAACCATAGAAAATGCAGCGGCGTAGGCTGGCAGCCAGCCTCGCCGACAGCCATGAGGATTATAAGTTGGAATGTTCGGCGTTTGGGGAATCCTTGAACGCTCCTAACTCTGAAAAAAATTCTCCACCTGCACAAACCTCAACTGTTGTTCCTATGTGAGACAAAATTAATGTCAATGCAGGTTAAAGGAGTTTGTAGAAGGTTGAAGCTTGATAATTCTTTTGCAATAGATAGAATTGGGAAAAGTGGTGGCCTAGCTCTAATATGGAGCTCTGACTTTGATGTTAGAATCACATCTTACGGTAGGCATCACATAGACATGCAAGTGCAAAGAGCATACGGGAAGTTGTGGAGGTGCACAGGGATTTATGAGCACCTAGAAACTCAGCAGAAAAAGCACACTTAGACTCTACTGAAAAGGCTGACAGGTTTGTTTGCCCTCTCATGGCTATGTTTTGGGAACTTTAATGAGATTTTGAACTTGAATGAGAAAACGGGATGTGTTCAAAGAGATGCGAGAGTGATAGCTGATTTTAGGAATGTGCTGAAAGAATGTAGATTGATTAACTTAGGAAGTAGAGGGCACCCTTTCACTTGGTCTAATTGACAATTTGGACCATATCTCATAGAAGAAAAGTTAGATAGATTCCTCTGTAATCAAGAGTGGAGAGCTGAATTTTATCATTGCCTGGTCATGATGGAAGCTAAAGAAAAGGTGCAGAGCCTGGAATATGAGAGGAAACATGTTCGTAGAATTCATTACGAAGACATGTGGAGTTCTTATGAGGCATGTAAGGACATAGTGAAAAATGAATGGCTCAAATGGCATACAAACACAAGAACCAGCCCTGTGCAGATGTTCAAAACAGTTGCCAAAAATTTCATGGCTCAATTGCAAGTGTGGAGCAGGGAAGAATTCGGGGACAGGAACAAAAAGTTGAAAGAGCTAATAAAGAAGCTTCAGGATGCAAAAGAAAACAGTTGTCAGTATGAAAAAGAAAATGACATAATAAGCACTGAGAAGAAAATTCAAAGAATGTTGATGGATGAAGAGATGTAACGGAAACAAATATCGAGGGCTGATTGGTTAAAGGGATGGGACAGGAATACCAAGTTCTTCCATGCCAAAGTATCATTTAGAAAGCGGAAGAACAAGATCGAAGGCATTGAAGACAGATTAGGGATTTGGCAGAAGGATAAAGATGAGGTTGAAATGAGCTTTTGTGGATATTTTCAAGAATTATTCACTACCTCAAGTCTAGGGAACGACCAGATCAGTGCAGCATTGCAAGGGTTAAGCCCAAAAGTCACCACAGAGACGAACACTTTCTTAGACCAACACTACACAATAGAGGAGATCACAACAACCCTTTTTCAGATGGGCCCAACAAAGGCTCCAGGACCAGATGGATTACAAGCCGTTTTCTTTCAGAAGCACTGGGAAGCAGTTAAAGACGGAGTCCTTGCAACATGCCTTTATGTCTTAAATGAACAAGGTACCATAGCTCCACTTAATCACACATACATTGCTTTGATTTCTAAGACGGCAAGGCCTAGGAAAGTGACTGAATTCAGATTTATTAGCTTATGCAATGTAATTTATAGATTAGTAGCTAAAGTGATTTCTAATAAGTTGAAGCAGTACTTCATGAGGTAATATCCCCAACGGAAAGTGCATTTGTACCAAATAGATTAATAACTGATAATATTATTATTGGTAGTGAATGTTTGTACAAAATTAGGCATAGTAAAAGTAAAAAGAAAGGGCTAGTTGCCTTGAAGCTAGATATTAGCAAAGTATATAATCGAATAGAGTGGCTGTTCTTGAAACATAAAATGGAGAGACTTTTTTTCTGACAAATGGATTAGGCTTGTTATAGACGGTATAACCACCCCTTCCTTTTCTATTATCATAAATGGAGTTACTAAGGGGCTGATACAACCTCAAAGAGGGCTAAGGCAAGAGTGCCCTCTTTCCCCTTATTTGTTTTTAATGTGTGTAGAAGTTTTTTCCAACCTACTGATGCAGGCTGAACGACATAATTTAATTCATAGCCTGACGTTCACCAGAAATATTACAATCTCTCATCTATTCTTTGCGGATGACAGCTTAGTGTTTACAAGAGCCTCAACTGAGGATTGTAACAAATTAAAAGCAATCTTTGAGTGTTATACTTTAGCTTCTGGCCAACTTTTCAATTACGACAAGTCATCAATATTTTTTAGGGGAAATGTCTCGAATGGACAGAGAGAGGCAATCAAAAGGATTTTTCAGCTGAATGTAGTGTCTAGACATGAAAGATATCTGGGGCTGCCCTCAATGGTGGGGACAAAGAGAACTACCTTCTTCAACGACATTAAGCTCAAAGTGCTGACTAAAATTTCGGCTGGCAACACAAATTTTTTTCTAGTGGAGGCAAAGAGGTTTTGATCAAAGCTGTAGCTCAAGCAGTACCAGTATATGCCATGAGCATTTTCAAAATACCCTTAGCAATAAGCAATGATATTTAGCAAGCAATTGCAAGATTCTGGTGGAGTTCCAAAGAAGACAAGAAGGGGATACACTGGACAAAATGGGAGAAAATCAGCCATGCGAAAATTAGAGAGGGATTAGACTTTAAAGATTTCTCAAGCTTGAACCAAGCCTCGGTGGCGACGCAAGGGTGGAGATTACTTCAAAACCCTGATTCATTAGTCGCCAAAATCCTGAAGGCCAAATATTTTAAACATGCTGATTTTATGGAAGCTAAGCTTGGCTCTAACCCATCTTTTATATGGAGAAGTATTTTATGGGGCAGGAAAATTCTTCAATTAGGAACAAGATGGAGAGTTGGGAATGGAAACCAAGCACTCGTCATGGGCAGCAACTGGATTCCCAGACCTTCAACATTTAGACCAATCTTCACATCATCATTGCCCCCAAATACTAAAGTCTCAGACTTAATTGATTCAGATCACCACTGGAACCTCAGGTTGATTAATCAACTTTTTGCCAAGGAAGATGCAGAGGCAATAAAGAAAATTCCATTACCAAGATATCCCTAAGATGATGAATTGATATGGCACCATGACAAAAAAGGACAATACACAGTAAGAAGTGGTTACCAGGTTGCTCTCGGATTGAAGTTTGGGGAAATTCCAACAAGCTCAATAGATGGCTCTCATGGCTGGTTCTGGAATCCCAACCTCCCAAGGAAAATTAAAATCTTCATCTGGAGAGCCAACAAAAACCTGCTACCAACCTCAGAAAATCTGTTGAAGAGGAAAATCCTGGAGGAACCAGTCTGCCAAATCTGTAAAATAGGAATTGAGGATGTTTTTCATGCTCTCATGGGTCGTAAAATGGTGAAAAAGGTCTGGAAACGTACTCATGTTAACGCTACAGTGCATGATGTGGGGAGAGAGGATATGTTAAGTGTTATGTTGAGCTAGGTGAGGAAAATGCCTAAGAAAGAGGTAGAATTTGTAATTGCTGTATGGTGGATACTATGGCATGCTAGGAATAAGTTTATCTTTGAAGGAAGAACTTTGAACCCTTTGATGATACTCGCCAAGGCCAACACAATTATAGAGGCTTATCAAGGGATGCATGGAATGGAACAGCTAAGCAAAAGTGGCAATGAAACCATTAAGCAAGACCAATGGAGACTACCACCTAGCGGACATTGCAAAATCAATGTAGATATAGAGCAACAACTTATAGAACTAGGGGTTGTTATTAGAAACTCAAAAGGCCAAGTTCTGGGTGCAGCAGTGAGAAGCACAGCGTTTCAGGAAGATGTTACAGCTGCAGAGGCTGAGGCTATCAAATGGGATGGAAATGGCAAAGGAAGCAAGGCTGATGGATGTGATTGTGAAAACAGATTGCATGAGGTAGTTAATTTAGCCAATAATGAAACCAGCAGCATAAAGGAGATCCTGTGGACTATCTCAGAAATCCAAGAATGCAAGGCAGGGTTCCAATCGATTCAAATCCAACATGTTCCAAGATGTTGTAACAAATTTGCTCACTCTCTAGCTAAAAGAGCTTTGAAAAGCTCAGAATCTGTCATGTGGTTAGAAACCCCTCAAGCTGATGTACTGAATTGTTTCAGTTTCTTTTCAAAAAAAAAAAATAACTCAACCAAGCACAACATGTATACAAACAATGTTATCACGTTAAGGACATCTCTCCGACGCCTCAAGGATGTGTAAATAGTGTCTAAGATTTTCTCAATGGGTAAATTTTGAATTATCCCCCTCCTAAATTGACTATTTTCAAATACTCTCTTTATTTTTGTAAACCTTAGTTTACCCCCTTTTTTTAAAGAACCAAAAAATAATTCCTCAACCCACCATTTTTCTCTTACCTTTTGAAAAGAATAAGAGTGATTTAAAGTCCTTGAAAATAAAAAAGATAATTTAAAAATAATTAATTTACGGAGAATAATCCAAAATTTACCCTTTTCAATTGAACGTGGATTGTACAGAATATTATTGAACCACACTAATTGTGCTTCACTATTTTTATTGAATTTTGACTTTATAAAACGACCAAATAAAATTGACTTGGAATGTTATCATTTCAAGATAGATTATTTAGCAAAAACTCTTCCACTAAACAAGAATTATATTATTGTTTCAGGCTCAATTAACAAACAATCAATTAATTAGCTGTCTTGGCTACTTTTAACTCGTGAAATTAAACAAATTCTATTTATTCAGCTATCTTAGGCTTTGATAAAATAGAAATGATACATATATGCATACACTTGATCAGGTCCCTCTAATCTCCAATTCTTCTTCCTCTTTCTTATTTATTCTTCGTCATCAAATATTTTGCAGTTGTTTATCATAACTTTAATTTATTGAAAAACTACTTGATTACCCTTGACTTAAGGACATCACATGACAATTAGAATTAATTTCTAACATTCATGTCAAGTCAAGTAAATTGAATTACAAAATTAATTATTTTGGGCCTAGTTATAAGGGTATAACTCATTTATTATTGTCAACTGTCAAAAATCTCAAATATTACCCTCCAAGGCAGAGTATTTATGGTTGAATTCTTTCATATTAGTAATTTATATTCAGAACACCTGTGTGATTTAATTTTTGTCTAAAAAAATTGATAATAGAGTTACAAATTCTTGTACAAATTTATTTTGTACAAATTGATTTAGCCTAAATTCATTTGTTCAATGAAAATACAAAATCATAAAAATAAATTATAAGAACCTAAAGTTATTTAATTCAACCAATTGGTATAAGAAGTTGTATCTCTATCTTTACTCTTGAAAGAATATAGGAATATTGGGCAAAACTCAAATTGATATTTTAACAATTAACCTCTTTAAGACTTGAACTCACGCGAATAGTTAAAAAAAATACTTAAGAATCACTCCAACAAAAAGAGACGTGTGACTTTAAGTTCAATTTTGCTTCCAACAAGAAAACACTAGGATACTTATATGTTCAATGATATGTGTAAATTTTTTTCCTATGATGCTGTAATTTATTGTTGGCTAAACGAACAACCTGTGAATTGCTAGATAATTAATGCTTGAATTTAATGGCTTCATGTATAATACAATTAATTTTCCATTGCATAAGAAACAAATAAATTGTTGTAATATTGACTAGGTGAAGGGGCATGAATTGAAACTTCGTGTGTGTGTCTATATATATGTCTTTTCTCATGCGGGAGTCTTTATTTTTTTATTTTATGCAAATACGTTGTTAAGTCATACGATTTAATAGAGTTAGTACTTAATTCACTATTAAAATATTTAATTTAATAGAGTTATTATTTAATTAACTATAAAACCAAATAGCTTAATTAAAAAAAATGAGAGTACCCGCACTTGAAGATTTATATATATGTATATAATTATTCTCAAGTGCTGGAACTTTCATTTATTTTAATACGGACTCATCATTAAATTATCTAATTTAATAGACTTATTTTTCAGTATACTATAAAATTATATAGTTTATTTACACTGACTCTATTAAATCACACGATTTAACAAAGAATCCACGAATGAGGGCTATGGTGAGGGTTTATAATATTCCAATATTCCTCTATGAACAAGCAAATATAGTTAAAATAATTGATGCCAAAAATGGAAAGTTGGGTCCTTACAAAGATCGAATCTGCATTGTAAACATAAACTAATTAATTTTAATACAGAAAATTAATCCATCACAATCACTAGTCATCACAAACTAACTCTTCATTTTTTTTCATTTTAATAACCAAACAACATATAACATTACTCCAGTATGAATGGGACTACAAAACCATTTGTGTAAAAGAAAAACAACGTGGGAAAGCATAAGATCAAAAAGGTGAAGAAGCCAAAGAGACCACTCAATTCAAAAGTGAAGAACCAAATCAAAATGGAAGAATGAGAAAGAGAATCCCAGTCTAAGTAGTCAAACTTTTACTGCCCAAGAAAGAAACATATAATAAAATATTTCGTAGAATAAAGAGCCTCAAGCATTGTTTTGATGATCTGCCTTTTTATCCGGCCCATATCTTACAGTAGTACTATACAACTGACTCCTTTTTGAGAAACTTCAAATTTTAAAAGCACAAGAGCATAAAGTAGAGACAGACTCTCAATATTTGCGCGTTTTATGTTCTAGAAATTAGGATATTGGATTATTTGGAATTTATAATCCCGCCTAAGATTTTATTATTTGTTAATTTAGAGGTGAATAATCATTTTTTTATAATATTGCCTCTGGACCTGGTTTAGCTGATCATAAATGCATTTTATGTTCGTAATTACTTGATATGTGAGATTTTTCATCTACATTCAAACCTATTCTTTATAAAATTTTATTACAATATTCATTTTATGGCAGATGTATTTCATTTATTAAATCAACAAACTTATAAGACATTTATAAAAAAAAAATTGCACAGATAAATTTTATAACAAGACATCTCCAATTTATTCTAAAATTTTATTGTAATGAATGTTTGGTTATGTTTTTTAAACGAAAACATTTGGTATAGTGCTTACAGAAATCATTTCGAAAACAAAAGCAGCTTCTTTTCTATGCAAGTACTGCAAAATTATTTTTTCGATTTTGGAAATTTATTTTCATCCCTCCAAAAAAAAAACATTATTTTCAAATCTACTACCAAAAGCACCCCAAAATTCTTACACTTTTTCTTTTTCTTTTTTCTTTTCTTTCTATTCATTTGTGTACAATTAAACAATAAAAACAGAAGATTCCCCAATCATCTCCACCACTTTGTAGGAAACACCCATAATTGCACCCAACAATCCCTTTCACCATACCCTGAACCTGTTCATCATCATATCACTTCCCCCACTTTCTTTCACAAACCCCTTTTAATTTAATTTCTTCTTCTTCTTCTTCTCACCTTCCAATGATATTATTAATTATAAGTATCTGTCAATCTCCAACCATCATCTTTTAATTTTCCCCCAAACAATAATACCATCTTTTCAATTAATTTCTTCCCTCATAAACAACATGGATCCTTCTTTTTCTTCTGTCAATGGCTTCTACACTTTGCTTAATCATGGACTTGATGATCTTGGTCACTCTTTTAACACTCATAACTTCATGTCAATCCAGTTCCTTCAAAAAGTTTTATCCTCTCTTTGTTATTTTCATTCTCAACTAACAGTTTTGGTCCAAAAACTTCACTTGCCTGTTGGTGAAAAATGGCTTGATGAATACATGGATGAAAGCTCCAGGCTATGGGAAGCTTGCCATGTTCTCAAAACTGGTGTTTCAAGCATGGAAAATTATTATTCTTCTGGAGCAAATATTGCTTCTTCTTTCGATGGTTTGCACCATTTCAACCCCCAAGTTTCCCGCCAGGTATGTATATGTTACATACACATATATTAAACCCTAGAAATTGTAAGGTTCAGTGTTGTCTGTAAATACAAGTCGGTTCGACTGATAAGATCTCTATTTATTAAATTTTCATTTATGTAATTTTTTAAATTGAATAAATGGCTAGTAATTTGATTCTTTTATCTCTTTTTTTTTTTACCCTTTTTGGTTCTTGCTTATAGGCTATTCGGGCAATCATGGGTTGCCAAAGGGAAATTGTAGTGCTAGAAGAGGAGAATAAGAGCTTAATGGAAACAAGAGTTGGGCAATTATCACTAAAACTAGATGATGAAAACATCATGCAAGAGTCAAAGTTCAATGCTTTTAATGGGTTTAGAGGAGTGCTTTACGCAATGAGAAACGTTAGCACATTGCTTTTGATGATTTTGCTAAGTGGGCTAGTATTTTATTGGCCTAAATCGAGCTTTTGCCAAGAAGGGTATGAAGGTCACATAATATTTGGCTCAGGCTTCATGGTCTCATTAGCAAGACTGCAACAAAGAGTGGCAAATGAGATTGATCACCAAATTGGAGGGCAGCCAGGACTTATGCTTTTTGAGTTCCGAAAGGCGAAAACCGCCATGGAAGATCTGAAAGAAGAATTGGAGAAGGTTGTTGAATTTGAATCAGAAGAATTTGATGAACAAATCCAACAAAAAATCGAATGCTTGAAGAATTGCTTTGGTTTGTTGAGATGTGGTGTGGAAACAATTGTCGGGCAGATTGATGATTTGTTTGATGAAATAGTTGAAGGAAGAAAGAAACTTTTGGACATGTGCGGTCATAGATAAAGAGAACAAATTTTAAAGTTTTTGGACATGTGCAGCCGTAGGTAGTGAAAATATTAAAGCTGAAAATTGAAAAAAGGATGTAAAAGAATATCAAGTGTGTTAAAGTGCCTATAGTGGCAGTACCTTTTAATATATATTTTTGTAGTTTTTAATTTCTTTTTGCCATTGAAGTGACTTTCTTTTGCAGCTACCTAGAGATTTGTCCTGATGAAAGTATGAAACTTTGAGGGAGCTAGGAGACAGGAAAATTCTGAAGGAAAGGGGAATAGTGAATTGCTCTTCCTTGGAAGAAAGGCAACAAAAATTTTACTGTCAAAAGAGAAGAAACAAGAAGAATATTTAAGATATAGCTACTATAGCTTAAATGGAAAGCAATATTTTTCCCATAAAAAGTGAAGATTCTTATCTAGGAGGAAAAAAGTTTGTAAATGGGATAAAAATTATGCTTCTTGTTTGTACCTACAGAGGTATTTTAAATTAAATTACAAAAATTTTTATGTTTGTATACATTTGTGTGTGTTGGGGGAGGGGGGGGGGGGGGAATTGAATTAAAGATTTTTGGGCATATCAGGAAGTATTTATTTTTCCAATCAATTATTCCTTTCTTTTATTTTTTTCCCTATTATGAAAAATTGATATTGTAACAAAATGCATAAGAATTTGTTAGTTAAAAGAGAAAAGGAAGAGAAACACTCACTAACGTCAATTTGGGATTGTGATTTAAATGCTATAAGCAATTTTCTTTTTATAAGTTTTGACAAAAATAGTGTTTGATAAATTTAAAAAATATATATTTATTAATAAGTTTCTTTATTTTGATAGTAGCTTTTAAAAGTAAATAGGAATTATTTTTTATATGCATGTTATTAAATAAGCTATCATACTTTTTTAAAGTGCCTACTATAACTTTAATATTTTAACATAAATATAATTATATCTTTTTTTATAAACCCTAATATATAAATAAAATCTTATATATATTTTAGTCATTATATAATAAACTAGCACTTTTGTAATAAAATTTACCAAGTACATGTACTTTGTTTTTTAAACTAATAATAACCGCAACAATACAGTTTATCAAACATCAACTTCCTTTTTTAATCACTATCTTATTTCATTTGCATGATAAAAGCAATTATTTTATCAACCACTACAATTCTAAATTGCCCTAAAATTGGGTAGATGTTTTAGTTGCACTTATTCCCTCCCACAAATATTAATATGGATAGATAGATGCAGAAACAGAAATCTCCCTAAATATGGAGACAAACAAAGAAAATGAGATACAAGAATTTGAAAACGTAAATTTTTTCTTGTATATTAAAGAATTTTCACACGTCTATTTCTACAAAATGAAGATATAAAAGGAACAAATATTTTATTCATTATAACCTAAAACAAGGCTGAGTTTTTAGACTAGCAGTTAGACCTAATGTTGTGCTAGATTCATTCCCATTTGTTTGCAATAATCTTGCTAATAGAAAGCCTCTTTCTAAAGCTACACAAAATACTAAATTGGTCTCAAACTCATGTATTGTATGCTCCAACAATTTAGGTTGATGAGAGTCTGTTATATTTGTACCAAGATTCTTGTTTGTAATGTGAATCTTGTCATCCCCCCTCAAACATGGCAGTGACATAAAATGCATCGTCACATAAGAAGATGAACTATCACTAGGCCAAAGGTTTGATGAAGGTGTCAGCAACTCGCCCTTATGTCAGAACACAAGAGGGGTGAGGAAATCCTCGAACTACTTTGTTTGTGCATGAAATATTGTTCTTGCTAATCAAATTGCACTCTTATCACAAAACAATATAGGTTTTTCCTTTAATTGTAAATAGGGGTGAGCAAATGATCCAATCTGATTCGACCCAATAAAAGAAAAAAGGGTTCGGATCGAATCAGTTTACTTGCCCAATCCGATCAGATGGTATTTTAACCAACCTGATCAAATCGTGATCCAAAAAGGTTTAGCCTGAGTCGATCCAAAAATCTAATCGAGTTTGTTTCTTTTAACAAGAAAGTTAAAACTAAAAAACAAATAAAATCTAATTGAACATTACAAACATGTGGTCTCTTCTCTTCATACATACAACAAAACAATATTTCATACACACATCATGCCAGCAGTGGTAACACACCACACACGGTCATATATGTAGTGGCAGTTGTCAGCACACACCAATCATAGATCAGAGACAGCACACCAGTGAAAATATTGAGACGTTGACGTACAACCATAAAGCAGCCCGCAATTGCAACTGTGAGCGATCTTCTGCACCGAGACCACTGTTGTCACTTGATCCACAAGCCACCGCGACTACTATTGCAAGTTGCTCCACCTCAACGAACTACCATCATCACCAGGTTCTTTCAAGCCTTAACCCAAATATTTTAAATTGCACTGACCCAAGTTATCCCAAACCAAAATTGACTCGAACGTATTTCATCTTACATGATTCACTCCGAACTCAACCTAATTTTTCTATCTAGTATGATCCAACTTACATCAATCTGTACATGTTTCGATTGGATCAAATTAGATTACAGGCTTAGGTTGAGTACATATGACTTTTTTCCTAAATTGATTAACCTGAAACTTGATTAGATTGATCTGAACCCAATTTTTCCCTCACCTAATTATAAACCAATCTCATATAAGACGCGCTAAATCCAAGTGAGTTCTATAGCACTTGTGACCATATAACGATAATCCAGTTCAGCCTAGATGGAGATATAGTGCATTATCTGTTTGAACTCACAAAATGCATTTACCACTAAGATAAATATAATATCCAATTGTGCTTTTTTTAATGTTTCAAAAACATGCCCAATTAGAATAAGAAAAAGTTGAAGGATTGAAAGCACTTTGAGAAGTATATTTGAGGCTATAGTCTATTGTTCCTTTAAGGTATCGAATGATTCACTTGATTGCCTTGAAATCAGCCATGGTAGGGCTTTGAAAGCTTTGATATACTTTATTGACTAATTGTATGATGTCTGGCCATGTGTATGAAAGATATTGTAGACTACCAACAAGAGCATGATAGTTATTGGCATAAACTAGTTCTGTGTTTTCCAATGAAGTTGGAGATTTTACAACCATTGGGATCTTAACAGAACATCATTCGAGCATGTGTGCCTAGGGATAATAAAATAACTCGGATCCGGACGAACCCATATAATCTGGGCCGGGTTGAACCCGTACCGAAATGTAAAAAAAGGGGTCTAGAATAGATTTTAATAACCCGGATATATCCGGGTCCGAGTCTGGGTTTAGGTTAACCCGTACATCCGGAATCCGGACCCGGATATCTAATTTTAATATTATTTTTTAATTAATTTTGTTGATTAATCTAGATGTGTTATTGCTTGAAAATGTATTAATTTTTTATTTTTAGAATTTTAAAAATTGATATTGATTTATTGATCCGGGTTCAAAACCCGAAATCCGAAAACCCAGATCTGGACCTGGGTGAAAAAATCCGGGTTAAAATCTGGGTCCGAGAAAAGAAAATGGTATCCAGGTCCGGATCCGAAAAAACTAAACCCGGACCCGGACCCGGATTTTGCCATCCCTATGTGTGCCTTGGTGAGGAGATCAAGTATGTACTTGGGTCGGGATATAAAAAGTACCGTTAAGAAATTTTTTTCATTTCAATGCTAAAAAAGTACTTTAAATTACCATGGCCTTTTAATGCGAATTTAGAACTCAAATTGTGAATGATGGAATGAATTTTGCCACTATCGTTACCTATAATAACATCATCATCGCCATAAATTAGTATAAGAATTATTATTGAGTTGTAGCAGAAAATAAAAAGGATAATTTGGCTTTGATGCTAACAAACTAATAAGGCCTTTGAAAGGTACTCAAACCAAGCCTTAGGTCTTGCTTAAGGCCATAAAGCAACTTTTGTAGCTTGTAGACAAATGAAGGGTGAGTGGTTTCTTGGAAGGTAGAAGATTGTTCTGTATATGTTGCTTCATTCGTCTTGCCATGTAAAAAAGCATTGTTGACATCTAGTTGTTGCATTTCTCAATTTGAACTAACTGTAAGTTCCAAAATAAAACAAATAGTGGTGGCTTTAACGATAGGACTGAAGATCTCATCGATGTCAATGCTGTACATTTGAGTAAATCCCTTTGCTAGTAGTCATGCTCTGTAAGGGTCAATACTGCCATACCCTCTGTATACTTTATATGGTAGACCTACTTCAATCCTATGATATTTTTGTTGCACGACCCATAAGACTAGGTCTAAGTTTGATTTATGTAGAGTGCTTGGATTTCATTTTTCATGGTTTGCACCCATTTTAGACTCTTAATCGTAGTTTTGAAGGTTTCAGGTTTAGTTTGTGTTACTTGGCTAGTTTAAGGTGCAAAAATTAAGATTTTGTCCCAACTTGTGGCAAGTAATCGTAGGGTAAGTGTTAAGGGTTTGAGAACTGTTGTCTAGAGAAAGGATAGTTTTTGAGATGTTGGTAATTCAATAGTTATGTGATGGGATATATCAAGGAAGGTCTCAATAGTGCTTGAGGAATTTGAACTTTTTGTATGTGAAACTGTATGATCAAATTTGGAGGTTCATGATTGATTTTGGGAGACTATAAGAGTATCATTAGTTTTCAAGCTTTGATTTGGATTAGGCAATATTATTAGACTATCATCAGTTTCCAAGTTTGTTTGTGGTACAGTAAAGGAGTATTATGTCGATCATAAAATACCATAAAGGGAGGAGAAGATATAGCCGGGTAAATGTTATTTTATAATGCTGGTGGGTTAGAGTTTAGGTTGTGCCTAAAATCTCCTTGAGAAAAAAGAGTTAGATTTACGTGACTTCAAGATTTTAATGGGGTAGAATTCACATCATGGCTAAATTCCTTGTTGCTTGTCTTATTTGGATAAACATTTATCATTGGAAAGAAAGCTGGCAATCTCTATTTTTCCTAGCACAAGTCCAATTTATGAAGCTTTTTTTGAATAAGGTAAAGTAAATTTATCAAAAACAATATATCATGAAATGCAAACACGATTTGTTTTTTGCTATAGACGTCTATACCCTTTATGTAAAGGGCCACAGACAATAAAATCTGAGGATATGACTTGTAATTAAATTTATTTTTAGTATAGTCCCTTAGATAAGGAAAACATCTAATCAAAAATTTGTTAAAAGGATTTTCATAAGGACTATGCATGTTAAGTGTAGATTGAGGTAGTCCATTAATAACATATGTAATAGCTAGAAATGAGTCCACCCCTAATTGTAAAGGTATAGAGGATAGAACATCATAGTGAGAGTTGTTTCCAGCATGTGCCTATGGTTGTGATCTACGACTCTGCTTTGTTTAGGTGTGTAAGGACATGAAATTTGACATTGTATTCCATATTGTTCTACATGTTTGATGAAAGTTGTTGAATTGAATTCACCTCCACTACTATTTTGGAATATTTTTATTTTTCTGTCGAATTGGTTCTCTACCTACCTATGAAATTTTAAGAAACATTTAAAAATTTCATATTCTTATTTCAAAGAAAACAACCAAGAGAAACGAGAACGATCATTTATAAACAATGTATAAAAATGATAATTTTAAAAAGAGCAAGTAGAAGTAGGATTCTATAAATCACAATGTATTTTGTGAATAGGAAAATTTAAAATTTTATTAGACACGTCATGATGTACGATGTGATTTTAGGATTTTGAAATTTTATTATTATAGGATTTTCCATTTTAATTAGAATTAATTATGGTATGTATCTCAGTCTTTCATTTCTATTATAATTGTGATTTAGTTTCCCATTTTTAATTAATTCGGAGAAGTAGGTTTACCATATTATAAATAGAGAGATCTTATTACGTTAACTACAACCTTTGATCAATTAATAAAACCTCTCTTTTACAATTTCCTCAGGGATATGTATCAAAAATCTCTTTTGTAGAGTTGTTTGGGTTATAGCATCAACTAATCTCGCTTTAAGGTTGTTAAAAATTTCATTGATTTGTTTGGATTATAACAAGATCTAATCACGCTTCGATTAGAGTATAAGTTAATCGCATTGGCTTGATCTGGTACTAAAACTATATATAGTATTATTTATCCTATCAATTCCGCTTCCACTATGCACACCCTCTCAATTGATGTACGGTGTTATTTAGGAATTCTAGAATTTTTATTATTTTAGGACATTCTCTTTTAATTAAAGTCAATTTTACTATGTGTCTTAGTCTTTTATTTCTATTATAATTGTGATTTAGTTTCCTTTTTTAAGTTAATTTAGAGAAGTATGTTTACACTATTATAAATGAAGAGGCCTTATTATTGTAACTTCAACTTTTGATCAATTAATAAAAGCCCTCTTTTAAAATTCCTTTTAGGATTATCTATCAAAAATCTCTCTTGAAAAGTTGTTTGAATTAGAACGTCATTCAATGTCATTTTAAGCATTATTAAAAATCTTGTATTAAATTGTAAGCTAATCGTACTAGCTTGGTCTGGTACTAGAACGGTATCTAGTGTTATTTATCCTATCAATTATGCTTCCGCTACACTCGATCCATCAGTTGGTATAAGAGCAACTTGTGCCAATTGCACAACTTTCTTGCCCACTATATCCCTCCACCACAAATCACCCAAATCATCCATCACCGTTCATCGTAGAAACAAAAACCAAAAAACCCCAAATTTGAAAAACCTAGTCACCGCCACAACCACCACTACTACCACTACAATCCAGTAACTGTCACCACTTGCCGCTACCACCACCAAACAACTGATGGAGTAGGCATAGCGAAAGCGGAATTAACGGGATAGATAATATTAAATATCGTTCTAGTATCAGACGAAGCTAACACAATTAACTTATGCTCTAATCAAAGTGTGATTAAATCTCGTTCTAATCCAAACAATTCAATTAGATTTTTAATAATGCGTAAAGTTAGATTAGATGACGCTCTAATCCAAGTGACTTTACAAGAGAGATTTTGATAGATAATCTCAAAGGAAATCATAAAAGGGTTTTTATTAATTGATCAAAAGTTGAAGTTACAATAATAAGGTATCTCTATTTATAATAGGAAAAATGTGCTTCTCTAAGCTAACTTAAAAAGGAAAACTAACGGAGCGGGGGTAGCGGAAGTAGAATTGATAGGGTAGGAAACATTATATATCAATCTATTATCAAAACAAACTAATGTGATTAGGTTAAACTCTAATTGAAATGTAATTAGATCTCGTTTTAATCCAAATGACTCAATGAGATTTTTAATAACGATTAAAGCGAGATTAAATTATGCTATAATCCAAATGATTATATAAGAGAGATTTTAATAGATAATTTCAAAAGAAATGACAAAAAAGGGGCTTTATTAATTGATCAAAAGTTGACGTTACAATAGTAAGATCTCCCTATTTATAACAAATAAAACATATTTCCCTAAATTAACTTTAAAAAAAACTAGATCACAATTATAATAGAAATAAAAGACTAAGATACGTACCATAATTGGCTCTAATTAAAATAAAAAGTCCTAAAATGATAAAAATCCTAGAATCCTAAAATAGCATCCTACATGATTCTCCTCTTGAAAGAAAGTTGCCCTCAAGTTTGAATATATTTTGGAAAATGAAACTTATAGTGTAATACTAAATCATCTCGTAATTCAAACTTATTGTCTTTCTCATCAATCTTTTGTGAAACTTTGAAGAATCTATACTTCATCAATTTTCTTTCACTTATATATTCATCAAGGTTATGGAGATTTCCAAGAACGAACAATGATCAAACAACTCTTGACCTTCCCTAATTGACACTCAATGTGCTCACTAATAAATTTCACATTTTCAATCAGATCTTATTCAAGTACAGTCTTCTTATCTTCAATGTGGATAGGTAGAACCATTTTGATCATTTTAGCCTCTTCTACAATAATAAGAGAACTAGGCATCTCAAGTGAGTATTCTTCTTGAACAATAGCTGAACTTATTATTACATCTTTAGACAGTTTCATATAGACATGCCACGGCTTAATTAAATCATGGACTTCACCAAGTCTTTTAATCACATCATCTAAATTTCTTTGATTTTATGACTCGATTTGCGTGGCCAAATGAATAGCATGTTGTAAAAGTGTAGATAGTGTGGGTAGGCATTTTAATTTGAATTTAAAAACTTAGCCCCTTCAAAAACCTTGCAACCATATCCTTCTCAGGTTGTTAATAATATGTACGCCCATAAAAGTGTTCAAACTCACATGCGTAATCAGAAAGTAATCTCACACTTCATATCTTTCTATGATAGAATTTTGCTTGCCTTGGTCAAGTCAAGAATATTGCAACAATTCCTACCAATCTGAAACACTGAATTTTAATTTACTAGCAACAAATGATAATTGTTTTTCTTTAAGAGTGCGCAAAGCTATAAACCAATGCTCAACCTTGCCTAACCAATCAAGAAATTTGTCAGGATAAGTGTACAAAAATAATTTTGATACATGATCAATAGTAGGGTAAGAACGATAGTTTGACATTTATTTTTCACACAATGGTTGTTAGCCTATATGGCTATAAAATGTTAATTTTAATGATAACAAATCACTTGTTTTGGATACATAAGGAAGTACACATTATGTTTTTAAAACAAGAAAATGATTTTATGAAATTGGTTGTTTTCAAGTTTATGGTTTAAATTGAAACATTTTGAGAACTTTGAAATTAACAAGTATTGTTTTAAAATTCTAAAAATAGACCTATTTGCAAAGTTCTACAAAGATTTAGGTCATAGTATAATTTTATAAAATTTTAGGGCAAACTATAATTTTAAAAAATAGTTGTTTTCATTGTAGCAAGCAGCAAACCGGATGTTATAAATGGTAAATCGGCTACATCAAATGTGCTCTCTAAAATTAAAACGGCTAACCGGATTCACCAAGCGGCAAACTGGTTATCAGACAGAAGCTTTCTAGAGTAAAACGACTAACTGAAAAATGAGAAGCAGTAAACTGATTATGCAAAAAAATTCAAATCTTTGACTATAACGGTAATATCAAACGGAAAACCGGTTAACATAAAATGGCAAGCCAATGACCACCAAAATGTGAACAATTGGTTTTCAACTCCAACTATAAATTGACTCAAACAAATTCAAACAATAACAAATCCAAGAGTTATCATTGAGCTTACTACTAAGCATACATTTTTATTTGAGCTTTAAACTTGTTTTTGTTTTATTGAACTTTCATTTGTAATCAAACACATTGTGTGACGAGAAATTTATTTGTAATCTTTTTTTGTAAAATCAAGTTGAAAGGTTGTAAGTGTTGGGATACACTTAGATTAAGAGATTGAGGATAATCTTTTATTGTAAAGATCTATTGACACCTTGAAAGTCAATTGTAAAAGTTACTAAAACCTTAGAGGCTCATTTAGTAAAATCTTTTATTACAAAGCATGGATGTAAATACATGTAGAAGTGGAGATAAGTTGGAAGTTGTTATAAGTGATAAAGTTTGTTAGTGATAGAGTTTGTTAAGGAGATTGTTGCATTATCTTTGTATAAGACTCGTGTATATAAAGGTGTAATCATAGAATGAAATACAACAACGTATTCACTTCATATTTTCATCTGAATTCAGGATTCTTATTATTTACAATACAGTTGGTTGAACCACATAAAAATCGTATGTTTACTCTCTTCTATCCTATCTCTTTATTTTTCATTATACATTAATTTGTTTATTTTGAATTCGGTTGCTTTGTTTATATTGCATTAAGTTTTAATTGTTTAAATTTTTAGAAACTCAATTCATCTCCCCTCTTGTATTGCTTAGTTAGTATTTCAATAGAAAAACTGTCAATAAAGCTCAACCTCGTTTTTGGTGTGGCCAGTGGTTGGTGGTCGTGATTTAGTATCTAATGGTCAGATATGGTAGATTTGGTATTAAGGAACATGATGGTTACTGTGGATTGGTCGGATTCTCGGATGTTTGGTCGAAAAATTGACTTGAAGTGAGAACTACGGTGCTTAGCTCGTGGTGAAGATTTCGGTCGTTAATCATATCTAACGGTAGCTGGGATTTCATGTACGACATGTGGGGAGTTTGATGATGGTTGAGATTGATAGTGAGAAAGCCGGTTGGTTGTCGTGAAGGTGGGTGAACGACGATGGGTTAAGTAGTGAAAGGTTATAGGTTTTGAGTATTTTATGGCAGTTTCTAGCAGCAGTTGAGGAGAGGTTTGGCAGGGGCTTGGTTAGTGGATGATGGCGGGTCTGGTGGCGGCAGTGGCGAGTCGTAACGGTTGCTAGTTATGGTGGCGGTTAGGTTTTTCAAATTTGAGGATTTTTTGTCTTTTTTATTTTCACATATCATAATTTTCAGATTTTTCATTTATTACCTAATAAGTCACATTCTCCTCCAGCATAAAGAGTTTTCCTTACTTGCATTCTCTACATATGACCTTGTTTTCAACAACCCATTAGTATAAAAAATAATAGAATACTAAAGATCATCAATAAGTTGCCCAATAGATAACAAATTGTTTTTTAGTTTTGGAGCAATAAGAATATTCTTAAGGCATAAATTACTGAGAGGTGTTTTTAAAGAGGCACAAACCACATGTGTTATGGATAATGCCAAAATTTTATACCTTTCTACGATGAAATTTTAATTTCATTTGTATCGCTAAGTGGGTATTTTTAGGGACGAAAATATTATTTTATTATTGAAAATGTTCGTTTAAAAATTTAAAGTAGTTAATTTGCTGCAAAAGTTTTAAATTTTTAGCGATGAATTTAAAATTTTGTTGCTAAACATATACCTTAATCAACAATTTTCATTTCATCACTGAACAACATGAAAATTTCAAAATTAAAGGCTAATTATTTTTCGCTAAAATTAAGTTTTGGTTAGAAATTTTAAGTTTCATTGCTAAGAACTTCAATTCTCTATTTATATATCATTTACTTTTTTTTTTCACTCTTTCTGATTCTCTCATTCTCTTACTTCTAAAAGAGAAAAGAAATAGAAATTGAATTAAAGAATGAGAATTGCACATTAGAGATGAGAGAAAAGAAGTAGAGATTGAATTAAAATTTATTCATACTTATCTTATTTGTTGTAACTTATATTACTATTATGTTTAGAAGTTAACTAATTATTAACTTTTAATAATTAGTTAACTAGAATTAAAAAAATACTAATAATATTTTAGCACCATTTGGCCACCGGCATGGCACCACCACCCGTTAGTGGAGGTGACCAGGCTCCACCGACTTTCCCCCTCACCCCACTGGTGACCTTCCTCTAGCCAAGCAACCACCATCTCAACCACATGCACGTTCGAACCGTAAGCCACGCACACGGTCTAGATGTAAAATCCCGCCCTTGAACCCACCGGCAGCTATTGGGTGATTTCTCTTGCATTAAAAATTTATATTCATTTGTAAAAATTTCTTTCAAAACAATAGATATTAAATTTCGTAATTATTTTTGCTTTTTCATCAATAATAATAATTCATTTTAAATTAATTTAGTGTTAGAAATTATAATAATTCTCTTGTTACGATAATATTTTAGTGTTAGTTATCATTGCAATTTAGTGATAAAATGATAATATTTTAGTGTTAATCATCATTGCAATTTAAGGATAAAATGATAATATTTTAACAATAGTAATAATAATTAAATTTTAGAAAAATAGTATTTTTTGGCGACAAAATAATATTTGCTGCTTAAAATATTTTTAGCAGCCATTAATATTTTGTCACTAAAAATATTTTTGACGACGAATAGTATTCATTGCTAAAAGTGTTTTTAGCAACGAATACTATTTTGTTGCTAATAAGTGTTCTTGGCAACGAAATATTATTTCATCGCTAGAAATATTTTAGCAAGCATTCACAGCATAAAACAATCCCTTTGCTACGAATTTAGTGATAAGATTTCATCGCCTTTACCTTTTTAGCAATGAAAGTAATTCCGTCATTAAAACATTGAACAAAAAATTTGAGAATTCGTTGCGAAAAACCTAAGTCGATGCTCCTATTATGACGAAAAAAGCGAGGAAACGTTTTTCATCACTATAACCTTTAGTGATGAAAATTGTATGTTTTAGCCACCTTTTTTTTTTTAAATTGCGAAAGCCGTTTTTTGTTGTAATGTGCTAAAGCTGAACAAAACGCTAAATTGGTCTCAAGCTTGTGTACTATATTCTTCAGTAATTTGGTTGACGAAAGTCTATTGTGCTTGTTCTAAGGTTCTTGCTTGCAATGTGAATCTTGTCGGCAGAGTATTGCTTCTTATTTGTGTTAATTTATAAATGACAGTCAACAAATCGTTTACTTGTGACTACTGAATATCCTTATGAAAAATTAATCACATAAAATCATTTTACGGTCAAATCGATTTTAAATTTGATAAACGGGTTGTTTGTAGAGTATGCATTTGGATATGTCCTATAGACCTACTGTTGTTGATTGGAAATTTTTGAAACAAATATACAAAAAAAAAAATGATTGCTTAGTTATAGTATTGATTTTGGAATTTGTATTTTTTATGGTAACTACGTTGAGTCTTGTCCAACAAATTATTTATCAATGATTGATAATATGAACTCGCTACTTAATAACATCAAGAATTAAATTATAATCAAATTGTTGTAAGTTGTTTACCAATGTTAGTAGTTTACGATTTTACAATTCAAATAGTTTTGAACTCGCCTCATTCAAAAAATAGCTACACCTTCTTAATCTTGAACTACTAAGGTTTAGTTTTGGTATAGTTGGTATAAAGGGATAAAGTTATCTTTTTTGCTTCGTCCTAAACTCCAAATCCCAATTTTGATTGGTTGATGAAAAGTACAACTAAATTTATATTGAAATGAAATAATATATAGATAAGCTTTTTTGAACTATATAACTTCAATTTCAAAATGCCATTTAGAATAACAAAAAGAACAAAATTGATGATCCTAGAACAGTGTCTGCATCAATTTCCACTTAGTAGATTAGAATTTCATTGAATTCGAATTGAGAATGTCTTATAAATAATTTTTCCTGGTTGGCTCAATAAAGTCATGAAAAAGATTTTGATTTATTTATCTCCTCTCTTATATTAGGAGGTCTGGGAGTGGTGTTATCTACCAACCCAATTTATTTTACCTTTTCCTTGGAATTGGTTCTTATTTGTATATTATTATTTAATATTATATCAAACTCTCATTTTGTAGCTACGGCGCAACTCTTTGCGTGGGAGCTGTAAATGTTTTAATTTTATTTGGTGTAATGTTTATGAACGGCTCATACTATCCGAAAGATTTTCATTTGAATCTTTAGACTATTGGCAATGGTCTTACTTCCTTGTTTTGTACAATTTTTTTTTTTGGTTAATCACTATTATTCTAAATACGTTGTGGTGTGTGATTATTTGGAATGTACGAGCCAACCAGATTATTAAACAAGATTTAATAAGTAATAGTCAACAAATTGGAATTCATTTATCAACAAACTTCTTTCTTCCATTAGACCTCATTTTAATAATTCTTTTATTTACTTTGATAGGTGCGATCACCGTGGCGCATCAACAAAAAAATCTTTATAACTAGGAACAACAATCGCAAATTCTACTTTTTTTATATGCCATCATATTCATTTCCCTTAAATTCTTTTAAAGTATAGTTGAATACTATTCAAGAATTAATGGAAAATCAAAATCATTTTTTTTATTTGATACATTACCAAACAGATTTTTTGTTCCCTGCCGGACCTATTTTAAACAATCAAATCACTTGCATAGCCCTCCAGAATGAACTATAATTATAATTATTAATTCAAATATCCAATAGACACTATAATTATAATTATTAATTCAAATATCCAATAGACCCATGTTATAATATACATAAATTTTGTCACCAATTAAATAAAATTAAGGCTAATTTCAAAAAAAAAAGGATTATAATAAAATGTTTTTGAAAAATGACAATCAACTTAATGTAATGATGTGAACAGCCTCTAAACCAAGGTGAGGAAATATGATTTAGCCTCTCAAGAAAAGGCAACACCAATAAACAGAAGAAAAAGGTCGTATTAGACAGACCCAATCACTCAACTTCCAAGAAAAGCTTTAATTGATTTCTCATCATCAAAGTCTCTCTCCTGTCGAGCGGACAAGAATGATTACACCAAAAAAAGGGAGATATGCTAGTTGCTCAGAAGACAATTTTTTTGAAAAAAAAATAACAATAATAATCAAGACAAAGACAGATTTTGGTTGAAATGAAAACAGCATTTGCTTTTTATTTATGAATTTATTGTGGGTCAGCTAATTTGCTTTCATTTTCAAGCTGTCCAATTTCAATGCCAGTTCACTTCATCAAGATTTAGCTTATTAGATGAAGATCTCTTACAAAAAGTTAAAATTAAGCTACAAGTAAAATTTCCTTTTTAAATTGTTCAACCAGAGCAGATTTGATTTGATACATATAGGATTATAAGATATCATACTTTTGATTTTGTTTACGTGCACCTTAAGGATCTCGTGAAGACTTTTAAAAGTTGATTGTCTAGAAAATTTAGAAAATTGGTTCCTGTCAATCAATCTAATCAAAATTTTTATCTTTCGTGGAGACTAAATATAAATCTATATAACATATTGTTAGTAATCATGCACTACAAAGATCTTAAGATGTAGGACATGTAATTATACAAGTCAGCTAACTATAAATGAGAGTAACTTGTGTAACAGAGACCAAAATATAGTAAATAATTTCTAATATTTTCTTTTTAACAATAAAAATCTCATTTACAAATCATAAATTTACTCAATATTACAACCTGCTAAAAATAATAACTCATTCGTATACAAGTGACATTTTTATTGTTTGAACATTAAAATTTGTAACATAGAATATTAAATTTGTGAAATATCATCTTCATAACTTATTTATGACTTTTTTAGTCTCCAGGAATCTAATTGAACAAATTTTAAATAGTTGTATTAAATTAACAATCTTAAATTTTATAGATGAATTTTTAGTTTTATACTGTGAATGGGACTACTGGAACCCCTCCAAATATCTCTTAACACCATTTTTCTTAATTAACCCCACTAAAATATTTTAAAAAATGATAAAATTCTTTTAACACCTCCATCAATAACAAAATACCCTCAAGTAGAACTTATTGTATAAATCTCATTCTCTAACTTTTATTATTAAATTCCATATCAACAATCGGGTCTCTTCCATTTAAAAGAAAAAACATAAGTTTTCATTCTCTCCATTATAATAATCGGTAGTAAATTCCTCACCCAAAAATTAGATAACAAAGCAACCTTTTTAATTTCTAAAGTAAAAAAAAATATTTAACTTTTGAATGGGGGTTTAATTAAAAATTGTCCTATTATATAATTTTAATAAAAGTTAAAATTATTTTAAGAGGTATTTAAGGAGCGCCAATAGTCCCACTATTATGTTTTATATTTTAAGTTATATGTTTTAGATTAGAAAAATCACTTGTTAATTAATTCCAACACCCTAATTAATTGTATCTTAACCAAATCCATCTTGTCAAAATTGACCAATTAATGGCACTATAATTATAATTTGCATGGAAAGTTCAAAGCTATAGTAACGGAGCATTAATTAGTTAGTGGCACTATATATACTTCGTATTTAGATTTCTTGTTATCTTGAACCACGCAATTAGAAGCATTATAAATTTGTGGCAGTTGAGTGGGAAAAGCAATTTCCCCACTACATTTTTCTTCTTCTTCTCTAGATTATGATGATTTTTTTTTTTTAAAGTAAAATTGTTGCCCTTGTGGCCATTGAAAAAGCTTTATCTCCGGCAAATCTTTTGCATTTTTCCATAGAGATTCTGTAAAGTTGTGATAGTAAATGACTAATCATTGTAGTCGTGAAACAATGATGAAAAAGTAAGAGAAAGACAGGAGGGAGAGATTCCTAAGTTTGCTTTACTAAACATTTGTTTATATTTTTCCAAAAGGAGCTTCTTCAAAGTCTTTGCCCTTGGGGTGCCTGCCTTATTTTGTCTGATCATTGCTTGTTTAGTTGATATTGTTCACCATGGAAGTTGATGAAAGTCTCTGTCGAAACGCCTTAGCATCATTTTCTTGACAGGTTTTGCTCTCTTCATTTGATTCCACAATATCATAATTTCTGCGCGGCGTGCATATATATATATATATATATATATATATATATATATATATATGAGTAATTATTTGGTGTGGGTTTTGGCAGAGTTTTCATATTTTATTAAAGTACCGAAAATTATTACAGCATATAGTGTAATCGGTATTACGCTATTCCACCATACGGTGTAATAGCATTTTTAGACTTTTATAAAGTGCGGAAAAATTGTTACGCTATATAGTGTAATATCATATGCATACATACATCCATATAACGCAATGTTCTAATGAGGAAACTCATATTTTATTAAAATTAAGAATTTCTTAAAAGATAATAAAAGTAAATACACTAATATTTTACAAGGTTAAATACACTATAGTATGATGTGTATTTTTCTTATCTTCTAGTTTGTCTTTATTTTAATAAAGTAAGGGTTCCTTTATTAGATAATGAGTCTATATCAAAAATATAAATTTCATACGGACACAACAAAAAAAGAAAGAAAAAAAACAAGAACTCCTCGCTACTTGATGATAAAAAGTAATGCATTAAAATATGTGACCTACTTATCTTTTAACTGCATCCACATTATATTTCATATTTTAGCGCCTATTTGTGATGAAGTTAAAGTCCAAGAAAGCGATTAAACCACAATGGCATTATACTATTAAATCGAATAATTTAATAGTTTTTCAGACTTATATATATAGGAAAATTTTTAATTTAAAATTTTAAAGTGTAGAAAAGTTTGGTTCCGAAAAGTTTTAAAACTTAATACTCTACTATTTTAAAGATTCTCGAACTTTTCTGCATTTTAAAATCTTAGAATAGAAAACTACTATCAATAAAAAGATGGATATTATCACAAAATTTAGAAAAAGGGCTTCGTCACTAATAATTTGATATCAATATCATGTCGGTGGCTTTTGTCAGTATAAATTTTGCAGGGACTGGCCCAAACTACGGCCCGAGATAATTTGTGGCACGACTTGATTCGTCAACTCGACAGGATTAATGAATAAGAATTATAAGTTTGACTTGACATAAATTATGTATATCACTTGTGGCATGCACCACACCTGTCCTGCAAATGAAGAAAAAGCGTCCAATTGTTTTTGTTTGGTAGCTAGCTAACCAATCAAAAGCTGGCTAAGTTGGATCTGTATGTTACCGAATCTGTAACTTAGCCAGCTCCATCACTTGTCCGCTAATCTCGTCAGGTTAGAGTTTCAAACAAGCAAACTCATAAATGATAAAATTAATTATTTGATTATTCTTATTATTATTATTTTCTTGTTTACTGATAGCGTTCGGTTCGAATTTAGAAAAGTATCACTGGTATATTTTTTAAGTAATGATATAGTTACAAATTCTTATACAAATTTATTTTATACAAATTGATGTGGCATGATAAAATTAGTTAAATTAAATATCTTTGGCCTACATGATTTATTTTTATTATTTTATATTTTTATTTAACTAATGAATTGATGCCACATAAATTTATACAAAATAAATTTGTATAAAATTTATAATTGTATCATCACTCGTATTTTTTTATGCTTTCGTAAGAATCACCACTATCCGACTTTGAGGATTTTTTTAGGCCCACGATTGATAGCCCAATCCAAGTCCATGACCAAGATGGACTATAAAAGTAAGAGAAGCCCTTGTTGCCAAAGACCACAATGGCTAAAGACGAAAGTAACAAAATGCAGATAGATGCAATGTCGCATTACCAATAATAATTACTAATATGGGCCACAACTTACAGTGCTTATCATCATTAGGGACCATGGTTAATCGACATGAATTCACAAATTGGACCCCCAACAGATCTGTTTCTTTTAAGAGTGGTGCTAGTGGCACCTTCTTAAAACTCAATTGAAACCCCATTTTCATGTTTATAGTTTTATTCTTAGTTAAAATTACACAAAAGGACAAAAGAAATTTAATTAAAATTAAAATTTAATTTGTTTTTGTTACTAATTCTTCACTTGGGATTTTTGTTATTTTTACCTTTAATTTCTTTTTTTTAAGTGAAATAAGTGCCCACTTGGCGAAGAAAATCCAATAATTTTATAAAAATTTGATAAATTACTTGGATCTTTTTTTTAATTATTTCCAAAATCATTTCGGAATGAAAAAAAATTGAATCCCATATACATTAGATACTGAAAATAAAGAGTTTATGATGTGTGGGTATGAACTGCGAAGAGTTAAAAAGAAAATACGTACATGGATTGGGGTTTAATAATTTTATATTTGTAGTTTTATGTAATTTTCTCTTGTGAAAGAGCTGTTAATGTGAAAACGGGGTTTCAAAAGAAGATTGAGGGGGTGCCAATAGTATTCCTCGTCTTTTAAACATACAAGGCCATTATCGAGTCCCAAAATGAAGAAAAGTCAAAATTTACTAATTACTTCGGCTACTACGTGTTGCAACTTTTAGCTCACATGAAAAAATACAATGCTTTAAAAATAAGAAAATATATATGTGTGTGTACACAAAAGCTCATGAATACCCTACTTTAACAATCTACATTCTAAAACCCACGGATTAAATATCATTTGATATCAGAGCAAGCATCTCGCCGACTCCGAGCATGCATGGGGATAGTTTCTAGTGTGGTTTCTTGACCTATGTTGCGGATAGCACAACCAAGGGAGGATTGTTACCAGGGGCGGATTTCCCTTGGACCAGTAGCGACTTAAGTACCTACTTTAAAAAAAATCTTTTAATAGTTAATTTAATTAGCTTAAAATTCTTAATAAATTTTTTAAGTCCCCAATTATTTATATTGAAGTCCCTAATATATATTTACACTTAAATTCTCATACTCTAAATTTTTAAAACAAATCAAAAGAGATGGGCTTTGCAAACTAAAATCAAGCCTATAAACATCAATATTAATTAAATTTTTAAACATAAATATTAATATTAGTGTAGAGAGACCATTTTCAGCCGTGAACATTTTGAAGAATCGATTCCGAAATCAAATGAGAGAGTAATGGATGGATGATTATTTGGTTGTTTACATAGAAAAAGACTTATTTAATAATACGGATAATGAAGTTGTAATGCAACGTTGTTAATGTATGAAAACTCATAAAGGACAATTGTAAACATATTTTGAAGTATGAAAAATCTTTTAAATTTATATATTTATTACTTTTTGAATTTTTTTATATTGTCGTTGAATAAGCCGCCAATCAATCAATATGTTAACTCCACCCCTGATTGTTACCTTCAAGGAAAAAAAAGAAAGAAGGACATTTGGTGATATGGTTCGCCATTGTGGACTTCGCCTGTAAAACGTGATGGAATGTTAGAATACAATATGCTAATAGGGGCAAAATGCAATAATCTAAATTTTAATATAAATTATAATGTAATTGGGAATATAAGCTTGCAGAAATCCATCCTTCACAAACTAGATTTTAAGAGTAAGTTTGACCTTGCTAATTGAATTTTTAAGAGCGAGTATTACTTTGTAAGTTTTTATTTATTGTTATCAAAGCAGGCAACATATAAAAGTAAAAAAAAAAAATCACTATAAGTGTTTCGAGACAATCTAAATTGAAATATATTTTTATGGGCACCCTTTTCATACAAGTTAGGCCATAAAAATTAAATGCTACCTATAAGTACTTATCAAAAGTGTAAATTTTTAAGCTATCCTCTTAAAAAATGACAACATTCAAAATATTCACAAACTATTATAAATTTTAACTTATCTTTATTTTTGTTTTAAAAAAATGAAAGTAATTTTATTTTTTTAAAAGGTAAATTAAAATTTACGATAATTCAAAATATTTTAAAAATTGTTGTAATACAAGGGGCGATCCGAAATTAACTCCCATCAAATTTCTATTATAAATGGGTAATGTATTAATCAAGATATTTAATTTTGAATTAATGAAAATTCGAGAGCAATAATTGGGGGGATGTATGAATCCGGCACGTAAGCTTTACCGAATACAGGTGGCGTTAGATTGCGAGGTCCAAGATTTCAACAAACTTTTTCAAGTATGGGTCCACATGTGGGGCCCGCCATCTGGCAATTGTCTATTTGGTTGGTATTCAATTGTCCTGATTCCGCAGCCGGACACGTGCCTATTTGACGCATGCTTTTCGTGTCAACCAGGCACCAGCCGCTCTCAGCTAAAGCAAAATATCTGGTACATCCCGGACTACAGGTACTTCTGTACCCTAACCGTTTGTGTGCGTACGCGTAGCGGGCAAAATATGATGTTCTGCGATTCTCTAACGTTCGGCGCGGAAATGGATTGACTTGAGAAAACAGGCGAGTGACTGGGAGACAGGGCGAGTACAAATATTTTTTCTAAACGCGCGAGAGTGGGCAAGAAAGCTGCCGAATATGAGGGGATGAACAGTGTTCTGTCGTTTGGCTCACGTGGCTAACGTCCACTGAAAGGACGTGTCACTTGACGGTATAGCGTCGTCGACTCGTCCGTTGGTTGCCACCGAAGACCGAAAGGAAATTTAAGCCATTAAGAAATCACGGAAATGACCATGTTATCCTCTAGCTCTTTTTGTCAATAAAATTATACTGAAATTTTGCCAATTTTCTTTTTAATTAATATACGCTCACCATTGACTGAAGATCGAATTTCAAATTTAAGTTGCCACTCGTTATCAGTAAAGCTAGATCTCGGTATTATATCTTTGATAATAAGAAAAATTTACTGTTTCAGAAAGTTAATACTATAGTGTAATAGAATTAATTTTCTCAAAAAATCTTTAAAAAGAATCCTAAAAATGAAATACTTATTAAATTTTATTTGATTTAGTTTTATCAATCTCTCCCACAATAAGAATTTAGAAAAGGGCCATGGTACCTACATCTTTATAGAGTTGAAAAATGAAACATTGAAACCTACTTCTTTTGTAGAAGTTGAAAATGAGAGTGACATGAGTTGGCTTCCAACTAAAAGTTTATTATTTAGGGTCTCATCTATAGGAATTTTTCTCTTCCTATTTTTTTCCCCTAGACTCAAGCCTTCCATGTGAATCAATAACTACTAGGAACAAAAATATGAATGATGATTCTATGATTCAAGCATTTTACCTAATTTATTTTTTAGCTAAATGTGTTTATAAATACATACATACCTATCTACCTATATATATATATATATATATAACGCACAAAATTATACAAATAATGACTAAAAGATAAATGTTCTACAATTTTGAATAATTAAGCGATAAGTTTTTGTTGCAACGTTCTACTCTGACATAGTATGGAATTATTTGCTTTTAGTTCGTATGTTGAGAGATTTTGATAATACTCACCCTTGTGTATTATAATCCTTTCTCAATGGATACTTAATCTCATGTGCACTCATGGCTTATGTCTACTATGCCCAAATAGGATTCCACAGCTCCTCTATGTGTTTTCCACTATGAATCAGTTGGTCCATTAAGATAAATTTGACTCGGACACCATTTGTAGCAATTCGTTCTCATATTTAAAAAGAAAATACAATTGAAATTTTTTTACACCAATTGTGATTGAATTATTCAAATATCAAATAATTTAGGACAGCATAGCAGCCCTAAACGCACCTTTAATTATGTATCTCGTTGATATATTTCACTTGAATTTTGAATATGTATTAAAACTCATAATCACTTAATTATCACTTTGGACTACCTAAATGTGATATGTTCATAAGATTTTGGCTTAGTCGATTGAACATACACTAACAAAGTACAACAATTAAAAGAAATAATTTTTGTTAATGACTTTTACCGTTTTCAATAAGCTATTTCAGTAAAAGGGTAAAAATCTTTTATACACAAATAAATTGATATTTTCCTTTCCAAATACATTTTAGAAAAAAAAATCAAAGCTCAAATATTGAAAGATTATAGAAAACTCTTTCTACTACTCTACATAAAGTGTTAAATTAATTAAAATAGTTTCAAGTGGCTTAAGAATTCTGTATCTTTTTTTCTCTGTTTGTTCTCAAGAATCTTACGTGATTAATTAGTTTATTAACAATTGTTTGATTATTACAATAAATTGAGTGTTGTGCGCGTAAACTTTGTTTACAAATGACAAAGTAGAGGAATACTTTCATTTGTTTTAATATTAAAAAAAAAACCATCATGGAAGACAGTGTTAGGCCAATATCATCGTCATGCATGTAATTTGCAATGACATTATGATAATATCTATAAATACGATCCACCTATGCTACAACAGTTGCACCATACCACGTTCTTTGTTTCTATTTGGCAGAGTCGTTGGATGCTTTATTGTTCAATCTAATGGCTGTAAATATTTTTTTAAAAATCGAACAGCCACTGATCAACTGCTTTATACAATTAGGGTTCTTGTCTTACTGTCATCATGGAGATGGTTGAATCAATGGACACCAGGCACCAAATTCATGACCAATCAATGGTCATCAAGCACCAAATTAATGTCAAGCACGTCAACAACCATCGATTAATGGCAAGTTTAATGTTTTGAAGTTTAGAATTTGGAGGAGCACTTAGTACTGTATTTAGATATTAAATCATCGAAAACCAATTTGGTTTGGACTCTTCAATTTCAATTTGACCCCTTCACGAAAGCCACCCAACAACAACTAAACAACCGAATCACTCGTTCTAATAGCATAACGATCCAGTCGTTGGTTGCCTGCACATGAGAGACCGTGTTCTCATTCATGATCGGAATTGTTGAACTAATTTTACAAATCTCTTGTACCAATTTTCAGCATATATGTTGCCTCAACAAGTGAAGATCGATGTCGAAATCACTTTCAGTTTCAATTACTTGATGTTTGCAATCTTCTTGTACCAATTTCAGTTTACAATTACCTGAAGTATCCATGACTGTCAAATCTTATCTGTATTAAAGCAACCACCTAAACCGTTAAGCAGTGGTTGTTTGGTTTTAAAAAAATAATTGCAGCCGTTAGATTGAACAGTAAAGCATCCAACGGCTCTGCCAAATAAAGATAAAAAGCGTGGTATGGTGCAACTGTTGTAATATAGGTAGATCCCTATAAATAATATCTTTTTATTTCATATAACTTATGATTGACAAAATGATATTTTATTTTATTGTGCAACTTAACGTTTTTCCAATAATTATATATTGAGACGAAATGATAATTTAAGGTGATATCAGTTTTAAGGTTTTGTTTTAATTAATTTTATGATCACTATTTTAATCTCGTATACTTAATTTCATCATATTTAAGTTAGATTAAGGAATTTGTTAGACTTATTGTTAAAATGATTTTTTTTAATCTTATATACATGCAAACATCGAGTAATGATTACTTATTGTGCTCATTCTACTTGCATCTTTTTTCATTACTTGCACATTTTTATATATTTATAATATGTATGCTTTTCAAAAGGAAATGAACGATAATGATTATAGTGGCATGATCCCATGAATGGTCCACATTGAAACGGTGGGTACTCCTTTTTTCTCATGGGATTTGACTCTTAAAAGTCTGCTTTCGGAGTAGCAAAACTAAAAGTTTATTATTTATGAATTTTTAAACACATTAATGATAAAAATAAAAATAGGTGGTGGACTCTCTACAAATTAATATTCCCAATTCATTAATTCATTTTCTAAACATCATATCATAGATAAATCACTTGGACTAATTAATGTGATGTAAATTGTATTCAAACAGTTTTAATTAATGCGATGTAAATTGTGTTCGATCAGTTTTATTTAGCAATCATCCGAATTTAAATTTACCTTTTTATTAATTAAAACCAAAGTTTAAATAATATTATATAAAATATTCTCATTCAAGCATTACCCCCTTAGAGTGGCTTGTGATTTTTTTCACCTAACCACGCTATTACAACCAAAGATACCAAACCTGCTTTTAGACTTTACCCAACTAATAAATTAAAGGACTCATTCCAAAGTACAAACTAATTAAATAAAACGAAAACTTAAAAGGTCTAAACTCTAAATGACGCTTGAATCTCCAAGCTTAATACAATACCAATTAAGTCCATTACATGTTACACTATGTGGCTACAAATATTTTAACATATTGGTTAACATAATAAGAGTGATAATATAATCATAAATTTTTATATAAATTTATATATGTACAAATTAATTTGACATTAATTAATTAGTTGAATGAAAATATAAAATAATAAAAATAGATCATATGAGCCCAGAGATGTTTAATTTAATTAATTTTATCATATCACATCAATTTGTATAAAATAAATTTACATATGAGTTTGTGGTTATATTATTACTTAAAAGATAATAAGAAAAGAGTAATGATATAGTTACAAACTCTTATACAAATTTATCTTAAACAAACTGACGTAGCATGATTAAATTAGTTGAATTAAATATCTCTTAACCCACATAATTTATTTTTATTATTTTATTTTTTCATTCAATCAATAAATTAATGCCATATCAATTTGTACAAGATGAGTTTGTATAAGAGTTTGTGATTATATTATCACTCATTATAAAAATAAGGGATAAAGGTAATCATAAAATTAAATAAAAAATAATAATTTATGATGCAAGTGTAATTGGATAAGGAGATAAATTTATTTTTAATACATATCCCAATTGATTCTAACAATTCTTTGCACCCTCGGTCGGTCATTTAAATTTGAGTAATAATTTTAAGGTAAGAGTCGATTTTTAGTGGATAACAAATTGAGATTTCTTATCTCCTGACAAATCTTACAAATCTTTAAAAGCAAAGTAAGGAGGTAATATTTGTATTTTGCAGAAAAAAAGAATTAAAGGACAAAATTGTCCTTAGAATAACGTCATGTGGGTTAAAGTGTCATTAAACCAAAACCTCGAAGGTCATAAACGTAAATTAATATCAGTCCAGGGGCATAAAGTCAAACAGGAAACTAGAAAACGTACCGTTTGGCCGAAAGCTTACGTGTCAAGAACCTGGATAAATAAAGCAATACAAAATACAGAGATTATAAGTTCCATTAAACACAAAACAACACGCTTCGTTACGACTTTGTTTCATCATATTCAAAATAAAGCTGAGAAGGGGAAAAAAAAAAAAAAAAAACAACACGAAGAAGCTTTTAATTCTTTTAATAATTTCTTGAACCATATTTAACTTTTTTTTTTAATTTTTATTATTTTGTAAATAAAAAAAGAAATAGGAATTTGGAGATATTCATTGAAGAGTAGTGATGATGATGGAGTCGTCGGAGGAGGTGAGACCGGCGGCGGGGGTAGCGATGGAATTTCCCGTGAGTGACGAGAAGGCGGCTGAGACAACGTCGTTTTCGTCGGCAAGGGCAACGAGAGTGCCTAGGAGGCTAAGGAAGAGGCTTCTGGCTGAGTGTAGTAAGTCTCCGTGTACTGTTGAGGAAATCGAAGCCAAGCTCCGCCACGCCGATCTTCGCAGACAGGTTTTCATATTCAATTTCACCTTTATTTTTTTAGAAAAAATTATTTATTTATTCTGGAGGAATTTAATTTTTTTCCAAAAAGAAATTTTGAAGGTTTTAATTGCTAATTAATTATTTGCAGTGATCAATTCTTTGATATTCATAATTAGGAATTAAAGTTTTGAAACTCGAAGAATATCAAGCAAGTGATCAGGTTGAAATTAGAAAAATTTAATATCTAAACTTTTAAACTTATGATTTTAAAAAATAAAAATAAAAGTCTTTCTTGTGAAGGTGTGTTACTGTTGTGTTAGGTGAATTTTGCTTTGCACCTTTTTTCTGATTACTCTTTAGCACATGGGTGTCTTTCTCTATGAAAAATTGAGGTTGAATATTTTTAAATACTCTCTTGACATGTGCTTAGTTCTCCAAGTATTAAGAAATTCTCATTTTGTGTTCTCTTTGTTATTATCTTATAATTGTATTTAACTTTGGCTTTAAAAAAAAATTAAATTTTATACCATTATTTATTAATTTGTCATTTCCTTTCTGTAGCAATTCTATGAGAAGTTGTCAAGCAAGGCCCGGCCGAAGCCAAGAAGTCCCCCACGGTCTTCATCTAATGAGGAAGACCTCGGTCAGCGCCTTGAAGCAAAGCTTCAGGCAGCCCAGCAGAAAAGGTAAAATCTTTATATCAATTGGTCTCTCGGAATACGAATATAATCGTCTCACTCTTCCTGGTTACATGCTTGAAGTTAAAGAGGGCCATTGGTAGTTGAAATACTGATCATGGTTTTGATAAGTCTGGTTTTAGGATGAAGCCAGTCTACAGTTTTCTCGATGTTTTCCTGTTTGATAATGTTGAACCCCCACATGGTATCATTCCTTGTCAAAGCCTTATCTGATTTGTGTTTTATTGATCATCCCACTTTACTAATGCGTCATGATATGGTTTGTGGGTTTATGATGCCTAATTATTTTCCTTCAATACTCTTTGGTGGTCCACATTCCCTTGAATGTCTCCTTTTTTAATGCTTACAAAGGCTTTTAATATGGATCAGATCACTCACACAGAAAAGCAAGGACTAAGCTAAAAGACAAGAAAAACACAATATCCTTTAGCTTTAGCAAGTTACTAATAAATTTTGACTTTTGAAGTTGCCTCCCAGTTATTGATACAATTTTTTTGCCAAAAAATTGTAACTACTTGTTAGGATGGCAATTAAAAATTCCACCACAATAATTGTTGCTGCAACAACTTTTCTTCTTTGGAAAACCTTTTTCCTTTTTCTTCTTTTTTCATAATTTTTTTTTAAATATTAAAATATATATTGGATTGAGTTTACAGGGCAACTAACTATTGAGTCTGCAGGCTGAGCATTTTGGCTAAGGCTCAAAAGCGCCTAGCAAGGTTGGATGAGTTACGGCAAGCAGCTAAAACTGGGGTTGAAATGCGTTTCGAGAAGGAACGTGAAATGCTTGGCTCAAAAGTGGAATCAAGGGTTCAGCAGGCAGAGGCAAATAGGATGCTTATCCTCAAGGCTTACTGCCAGAGAAGGGACAAACTAAAAGAGAGGTCATCTCAATCGTTATTGCGAAGGATGACTCGTGAAAGTAAGTATAAGGAGTGCGTGCGTGCTGCCATTCACCAAAAGAGATTAGCTGCCGAGAAGAAGCGATTGGGACTGTTGGAAGCAGAAAAGAAGAAGGCACGTGCGAGGATGTTGCAAGTTCGGCGTGTAGCTAAGTTTGTTTCTCATCAGCGTGAGGTTGAGAGGAGGAAGATGAGGGAGCAGTTGGAAGATCGACTGCAAAGGGTATGCTTGCTTTCTTTTTTCAGTTAATTTACTTTTTGTTTCAAATATTGCATCAATGAAAACCAAATCCCCTCCCCACTCATGTGAGCGGGGTTCAAACCCCAAAATGTACCACCCTGAGTGGTTTTGCCAGATGAACATACTAACATACAGAGCTTTCTGTATGTTTGAATCATATATTCATTTTTAATTTTGTCACTTTGACAGCTACTTGGCTACTTTGCATGTTTGATGTTTTGAATAATTTATATCAGGCAAAGAGGCAAAGAGCAGAATATCTGAGGCAGAGAGCAAGGCTACATACTGTTCGAGTAAATTGGAATAGGATGGACAAGCAGGCTGATGTCCTTTCCAGGAAATTAGCAAGGTAGCTGAATTTGTATTTCCTTTTTGATAGCTTCACAGATTTGTTGCTTTCTGTCATTCTGTGTATTAAATCTTTGCTGACCTTAACCAGCCATAAGTTCTGTAAGTTTGCGATGGTTTAGTACTTGTTTATTGTATGTGATGAGTTTGTCATATCTCTCTATATCAGGGATAAACTCTCGTGTGTAATTGTGTTGTTTCATACATTTTCTTCCCCCAACACCCCCCCTCTGAGTATCAAGATATGATCTCAAGCCCAACATTATTTGCTTTTATCAGGTGTTGGAGACAATTCCTTAAGCACAGGAGAAGTACCTTGGAGTTGGCTAGATCTTATGATGCCTTAAAAATTAATGAAATTTCTGCTAAGTCACTGCCATTTGAGCAACTGGCTCTTCTGATTGAATCTACAGCTACCCTTCAAACAGTGAAAACTCTGCTTGAACGGCTTGAGAGCCGCTTTAAAATCTTTAGGGCTGTTGATGTGGCTAGCAATCATTCATCTTGTTTGGATAGCATTGATCACCTTCTTAAAAGAGTCACATCTCCAAAGAAAAGGCCTACTCCTAGAACACCTCTTAGGAGCAGAGAGGCAAAGAAAGTAAGTTCTTCTAGGGAGGCAGGTAGAACTCCGGCTAAATTATCAAGGTATCCAGTGCGAGTAGTCCTTTGTGCTTACATGATACTGGGTCATCCAGATGCCGTTTTCAGTGGGCAAGGTGAGCGTGAGATTGCTCTAGCGAAGTCCGCTGAAGAATTTATTGGACAGTTTGAGTTATTGATAAAGGTTATATTGGAGGGTCCCATCCAGAGTTCTGATGAAGAGTCTGACTCTTTGCCAAAACGCTGGACCATCAGGTCTCAGCTTGCTGCATTTGATAAAGCATGGTGCTCCTACTTGAATTGCTTTGTGATGTGGAAAGTTAAGGATGCCAAGTCATTGGAAGATGATTTGGTGAGAGCAGCATGCCAGCTGGAACTCTCAATGATTCATAAGTGCAAGATGACTGCAGAAGGAGATAATGGTGCTCTTACTCATGATTTGAGGGCTATCCAGAAACAGGTCTATAGCTATAGCCCTCTTATTGATACTCTTTCTAGAGAGATCTACAAGCATGCATGAGATAAATAGGTTCTAGCAACCCAACAAAGTAAAATGAAGAGAGCTACTAACTTGATTTAGAATTGCATCATTTTCACGAAGTCTTTTCTGCTTTTATCTCCTTCAATTCATAGTAAACCTAGAGCTACTTTATTGATTTCTGATTTGATATTCCTTTTTATCAAGAGGATGAGCAGTTTTTTAATTAATCTTTCAATTAATAACAATAATAAGTACAATACACTATTGATTTGTTTTCTATCGTTTTTGGTGAGCTGCTGACCCAAAAGCATTTTCATAGGCATTTATATCCAGAAATTTTACTTGATGCAGGTTACAGAGGATCAAAAACTTCTAAGAGAAAAAGTCCAACATCTTAGTGGAGATGCTGGGATAGAGCGGATGGAATGTGCATTATCTGAAACCAGATCTAAATACTTTGAAGCGAAGGAAAATGGAAGCCCAATAGGATCACCAATCACAAACTTCTTATCTACCAGTCCACCTAGTTCCTCAGCTGCTTCTGCATCTGTTACTAGCTTGGATCATAAAAGTAACCAAACTAAGGGTGCTGAGAGGCCAAACCATGTTGTTCGGTCCTTATTTAGGGAGGAAAATCCATCTGTAACCAAAAGAATTGATTCCTCTGCTTCTGGGACCAGCTCTTCTGGGACCAGCCCTGTCAGTGGTCAATTGGCTTCATCTGTCGAAAGGCGGTCTGTTAAAGAGAATGAAGTGATTATCAATGAATATGTCCACAATCAGCACTATGCTGCTTTTGATATATTCACTGTCAATAATGAAAAACCAAACATTATCAAGGTTAGTGAATTCTCACAGTAGGAAAGTTTATTTGTGGGCTTTTACTGAATTGTACCTGTGAAATTGGGACATGAAAATTGTTTAAATTGCATTGATGACAAGTTTAAAAAGTTATGTTTATCTTTTCTTCACTTAACAGGCTAAGATTAGAGAAACAATGGAGGAGGCTTTTTGGGATGGTATTGCAGAATCTGTGAAACAAGGTGAACACAACTATGACCGAATTATTCAACTTGTGAGGGAAGTGAGGGATGAAATTTGTGGGATGGCTCCCCAGAGCTGGAAAGAAGAGATTACTGAAGCTATTGATCCAGAAATTCTTTCTCAGGTGGTAATCATAACTGCTTGTACCACTGCCGCTTTCTCATACATTGTGATATTGAATCTGTTAAATTTGCTGTAGGTGCTGAGTTCAGGTAGCCTGGATATTGACTACCTTGGAAGGATTCTAGAGTTTGCATTGACCACTTTGCAGAAACTTTCCGCCCCTGCTAATGATGATGATATGAAGGCTAATCACCAGAGGTTGTTGAAAGAGTTAGCTGAGATATGTCAGATCAGAGATGAATCGAACTATTCACATGTCAATGCAATGATCAAGGGTTTGCGCTTTGTTCTTGAGCAGATTCGAGTGAGTATTCATTCCTCTTTTTTGCTGTTTTCTCTTCCTTTTTTCATGCATAGACTTGTCCTGGTAGATTGGTCTCTCATGCATGATGCTAGTAAGCTTCGTTAGTTTTCTTCAGAAAGCACACATCAACTTTCCAAGTTTTACTTTTGAAACAATAAAATGCGCATAGTGGTGGGTCATGCACTCCTTTTGCATCCTTTTTCAAATATTATAACATGGAATGATTTTTTCCAGGCTCTTCAGCAAGAGATAATCAGGGCACGTATGAGAATGATGCAGCCTTTTTTGAAAGGGCCTGCTGGTTTGGAGTATCTTCGAAAAGGTTTTGCTGACCGTTATGGACCTCCTTCTGACGCACACACCTCTCTACCAGTGACTTTTCAGTGGCTTTCATCTATTCAGACTTGCAAAGATTATGAATGGGAAGAACACAAGAGTTATCTTTCAGCTCTGGTGAGCCAGGAAACATCGTCTGTGTTGCCCCTGCCTTCTACCACCCTTAGAACTGGTGGAAGCTTTCGAGTTAAAACAAGTGGAAACCAAATCTCTCACACTTCTGATGTGTCAAACATTACAGGTGAGGATGCAGATATTAACCTCGTTTACATTTCTGACTTTGAGTTATTATGTCATGAAAGATTGCAATTGCTGTTTTAAATTTTCTCGATCTTCTGTTTTTGGATCAGTTAATCAGCAGCCAGAATGCAAGGGTGAAAGACTTGATTTGATGGTGAGGCTTGGCCTGTTGAAGTTAGTAAGTGCAATAACCGGAATAACGGAAGAAGCTTTGCCTGAAACTTTAATGCTTAACCTCCCGAGGTTGAGGGCTGTGCAGGCTCAAATTCAAAAGATTATTGTAATTTCCAACAGGTGAGTTCTTTCCACATAGTGTATCTCTGACCTCCTTATCCACTTTGATGAACGAGCTACTTTATTGACCACTTACTAATACTGAAGGATTTCAATTCCAGCATTCTTGTATGTCTACAAACCCTCCTAGGTGAGCGGGTGGTGGCCAGTCCTACAGACATGGAAGATGTAGTATCAAAGTGCACTGAAAGACTCTTGGAGCTCTTAGATCATGCTGAAGACGCAGGTATTGAAGAAATCGTTGAAACAATAAGCAGATTTTCAAGTGAGGATGAGGAGTCAGTCAATCTTGACAAGCTTCAACTAAGAAAGGCAGTAATGGCCAGGATGTTGAGAAAGAGTCTGCAAGCTGGAGACCCGATATTTGAAAGGGTATCCCGAGCTGTATATTTGGCTGCAAGAGGGCTTGTGCTTGGGGGAACTGGTCCAAAAGGAAGGAAACTGGCTGAATTGGCCCTCCGGAAGGTCGGAGCTGCTACCCTGATTGAGAAGGTGGTGGAAGCAGCGGAAGTACTGGTGGTTGCAGCTAATGTTTCAGTCCGTGTCCATGGACCATGGTATACAAATCTGACCGAAAAGATGTGAAAAATGTGTGAATTTGTGAAGAGCAAGTAGTTATGAAAAGATAATAATAATACACAGTTTGTACATGGTAGTAATGTGTTCAGAGCTCTGTATTTCACTCTTAGCCATTGATGTCTGTAAATTGAACAAATATTGATTAATTACTTGTGCAAATTTGCTTCTTTTAATGTAAATACTGTAAATTTAGACTAAATAAAAGTCGGTTAATGATTTGATTATTTGAACGATCAAGTAGAATACAAATATAATATTTATGAAAAAGATATTTAAAAGTTTGGCAGCCTTAGATTTGTTTCGATTTATGAGGACTAATTATGATTCGGAGTTGTCATAACCTCGGCTCATTTTGCCCAGAGCATGGATTTTGGGCACGCTATACGGCATTTTGTAAAACTTGAATAGTAGAAAGTAGAAATAAATAAGAATTATCAGAAATTATTAGGAGTTTTTTAATTAAATACTCTTCAATAGTTTCAAAATTATTTAAATACTCTCTTCTTTTTTAGTTTTCATTGATACTCTAATAAAAGTGAATAAAGTCTGAAATGCCCTTAATGCATCAAATTCATTCAACTTTATTGTCTTCATATTTTTTCACTCAAATCTCTTTTTGTTGTCGAAATTCTCTCAAAATCTCCTAGAATCTCTCAAAATCTATTATAATTTCTTATACAAATATAATTATGTATTCATTTCTTTAACATCCACTCTTTAACTAAAATGAGGTGTATTGCTTATTAAACAATCCAATAAGGTATATCAATGTTGTTGGGTTTTAACTTTTTTAATTCACATTTTAATGTTTTATTTTCACTATTTTTTCTTATATGTAGAAATATATGCAATGTAAATTGTTTAATTACTTTTTTAGCAATATAACTTATTTATGGCGAAAATATTTCGCGTCGTGCATTCCTTTTGATATTGTGTACGTCATGTAGGTGTGTAAGTAATATAGTCGTGTAAGTCGTGTAGGTCATGTAAATAATATAGTCATGTAGGTTGTGTAAGTCATGTACGTAATGTAGTTGTGTAGGTCGTGTAGTTGTATATAAAATTTGATCTTATTGTTTTTATTGTATCATTAGATATAATTTTGGTACGTGTGCCTAATTGCCTATTCTCTTCAATGGTGAATGGATTCAGCAAAATGCCGAGTATAAATTCAAATATTCCAAGGCTTAAGGGATAATGATATCACGATTGACAACATATGCCGAATTGGTGTAGAAAATAGCTCAAGTTATTGATATAGATACTTCGAAATTTGAAATCATAATGAAGTTAAAGCTTAAGACATCTGATCCTATGCCACTAGTTACAATTCAAACCAATGATGATGTGAAAAATTTTCTTAGAGGAAGTAGATAGTGGAATGGAGTTTAAAAACCCGTTTTGCATTACTTTTGAACGTAGATTAATTTCGGCAGTTCTGGTAGATAGACAACCTACACCTCATTTTTTTCCTAAATACTTTTCATTAACATTTTTTGTATAGCAACAAATATAAATTCTTAGCAAAAATTAAGTCTTTAAACAACTAAGTTATTTTAATGAATTAATAATAATGAAAAAAAATTGTGTAATTTTGAGGTCACGTAATACATGAATGTCGTATAATACATGAAGGTCGTGTAATCTTGCAATACATGAACGTCGTGTAATCATGCAATACATGAACGTCGTGTAATATATAACCTTGAATTTTACATAACCTTATACGATCAAATCGTGTGTTACATGACAAAATTATAATCGACGCAGTCCATCAATTTTTCACAATTTGCATGTAGCAAAACAACTAGAAATTTGTTTTCAAACTTGTTATGAGAGGCCAACAACTAATTACTCTATTTTTTCAATATAAATCCCTAACTTTTCATTTTTTTCCCCTGAATATCAATAAGAAAACTAATTATAGAGAATTACTTACCTCAACTAATTATATTATGATCATTTTGCAATAAAAGGATCAGCTCTCGTCGATGATTATGTAGCAACGAACTAGGCTTCTCTTTCTCACTTGTGGCAGCTTCCCCTTCTCAAGCTGAGTTTGCTCGTGTTGAAGTTCAATTTAGCATGTATGGAGAATGAATGTTTGTTTGAGTAAAGGTGATGCTGGTGAGGGAATTGCAAAGGTGATACTGGTCGATATTCGATTTAGAATGTATGAAAATTAGAGGATGAGTGTTTGTTTATTTGAGTAAAAGTAATTGAAGGAATTGCAACAAATATAAGTATTTGCTTGTTTGAGTAAACTCAATAGAGGGAGGGAGAGGTGTTATCGATTGAGTTGAAGTGTTTTAAAATGAGGATAACTTAATAATTTCCTATCAGCTTTTAAAAGATATTGATGAAAATTTTGGCAAAATCAAATTTTAAAGTATGGAGATAATTTTTAAAGTATGAAGGTGTACCTGTTGCAATTCCCTCAAATTATTACAAAAGTACCACGTAATCGAAAATACAATTATTTTAAAAAAGCTTACACAAAGGTAATTACGTTTTACGAATTAACAGTAAAAAACAATTTGGTAACAAGAATTCAGGATAATTTTCAGTTTCTAAATCAACCTATAAATTGCTTCATCATTGTTTTGTTTCCATATGAACTTGGATTTTTAGAAATATAAACTCTTGTGAGAAATCTTGAAAGGAAATTGTCATTTCATTTTTCACCCATTGGGCAAAGGAAAAGAAATTGAAGTTTCCCGTTTTTCGTTACAGAAGGCATAGCTACTTGCTACAAGACACTTCACAGAAAAAATGAAGCCTTTTTCATTTACATTTAACAAATTAGAAATGTAAACAAAATAAGATATCATCTGTTATCTTGACAAAGATGATACCCTAATTCCAAATTGGCCAACAATTTTTTTTTTCCTTGAGTTCAAAGACAAAAGGATGTAACTAAAAGAAGCTGTGCATGGTGACAAACATTGCAACCATCCTTCAAGGTAAATTCTTCAAACATATTATGATCCAAGGATTACCTATTTTCTGAAAACATTGACCACCGAGGTAGGACTCTTCCCCCATTGTTTTGATCAGGCTTTGTTGTTGACCCATTCATTTCATAAACATATTCATATTCATCAAAATCCAGGTCATCTACGCACTCATAAGAATCTGGCTCGTTATGATTGATAACCTCAACAGTTTTGTTTTGACTCTTAGATGCCCTTTTCTTTGATCGAGCAGTGGATTTAGTGAAGTCATCATCATCACCATTGTTTGCGTTTGGAGCCTCGTTTTCATCTCTTCTCCTCTTTCCTGAATCATTGCTGTCATTGCTACTACTACCGTTTTTGTCGGTCTTGTAGAATTCCTTGATGGTAGATTCAATGGTTTCCAACAACCGAACACCATACTTGCTTACCTTCGCTCTGAACGAAGCCAAAATAGTAGATTAATAGTTTGTTTGAGCTATTAACATAACCCAATTGCAGAACTTACTTTCCAATGCCATTGATCTCAAGTAGTTCTTCCTCTGTTCTGGGTACCCTTTTGCTTAAATGCTGCAGTGTAGCATTCCTGAGCAAGAGAGAATGCGAAACATCAAGGCATATCAAAGAAAAATAGCAACTTACAAGAAAATAATACCAGGAAACATATTCAAACTTTTGTAACATGTCCATCTCAACATATTCAGAAAGTGAAAATGATCAAAGAATAGCTTAGAGCTCACCCAAAGATGTGGTATGCCATGACCCCCTCCCCAGCTTCTTTCACAAGCAGAGTCCGGAGCATTCGCAAAGAAGAATATAATTTGGCAGAGAGATTCTGTTGTCATATCAAGCCAAAAAAAAAAAAAGTTGGAGCAGGCAGTCTGGGGCAAATAGATCTCATGAAGCAGATAATAATAAGATACAAATGACAACATACCAAATCTACTTCATTTTGGGGTTGGGAAGGAATGTCATTCCTTGAAGGACTTAGCTTCCCAGACATAAGCGAGCCTTTTGCAGGGGTCACATCAGATTTGCTCAACTTAGTTGAGTTTATGGCAGAAGGGAACCTGCAAAGTACATCAGATATCAGTATCAAAACCAAGCGTGCATGGCAGCTATGATATCTGACTGGAAAACTAAAAGCTTTTGCTACTGATATAATTCCAATGATAATAGATTAAAGAATTTGATTGAACCAAGTGCAGAGTTAAAATTGGTTGCTATTTCCCGATGTCAAGTCTAAACATTATAGTTTAAAAAAAAAAAAGGAAAAGGAAAAGCCTTATGCTGTTTCAGGGGACAACAAACAGTAGACTTTAAGAAAGACAAAAGAATCAAGGGTTAGGAAAAGGCATTTGAACCTCCATTAAGAGGAAGGAATCTTATATACAATTCCAGTAAAATATTTGCATGAGTAGTGAAATTCATCACTGTAATTTCAGTATAAAACAAGGAATGAGTCGACAAAAAGTTTGAACCTTAATACAACATTCTGCCTGCCGATGATGAGATTGTGGGCCTTGGATTGATTCACCTAAAAACAAATAAAAGATCAGCAAAGCATTTTTCCCCCTGTTCTCAACTACAATGATCACTTTTCACAATATAGTGCTGAAAAATGTGGAGCAACTAGAAGTACCTTTAATACTGATGATACAGATCCATAGACATCACTTTTCTTCACCTCCTCCGTAAGAAAATCCTCAATGACAAGATGACGCAATATGCGGGAAGCTTCACTTTTGGCAAGATGTTTTCCTGCTCCATGCAGGCTCAAAGTCTCATGTCTGTGTTTCTTGACCTAGTTTTGGCATAAAAAGATGTAAGGAAGACAACACTACAAGAAAGAAAACAAGCCAAGCGTCAAGGATATAATATCTCCAAAGGATGGCTCAGTTAGCTTAACTCTTGCAGTGGGGAATATGTTTAATTTGAGGTGGGGCAGATTGGAATTGGTGTTGTATGTAACTGAAAGAACGGTACCAAGCATATAATTTATTCTTTAGACGTACATATTGGTTCAAGGAACCTCTGAAGACTTCTAAAATATGAGATGATGAGAACTGCTGCCCTGTTAATTTCACCAGTTCAACCTAATAAACATGTACAGAAAGTGTGATTGGAAAAGCATTACAACTGCATGTTAAAATAACTCAAATCCAATATAAATTGTTCCTACATGAAAAGGAAATGAGAAAGAATGTATCAAACCAATTTCTTTGCAGTATCAGTTACATCCTTCTCAATAAAACTTTTAATCTTGGAACAATTGTCGCATGTTTTTTTGCAATGTGCACTATCAAATTTTTCTCCAAAATGCACAAGCTGAAGTAGACGTCGACAGTCAACATCATTTTCAGAATAACTGACCTGAAACGTTAAAACCATTATTCATTACATATCTGATTCAAATTAGAAGGATGACAGTGATGGAAATTGCAACAAGTTTTATATCATTTACCATTCTTAGAAGATTTTCAGTATTTGTTTCCAGTACCCTCCCAGAATTTGCCACATTGAAACGATTATGTCCAGGGGTAAATGGACTTTGCTCAGCCACTCCTTGGCTAATCATATGCTTGACTCTTATCTGCAAAATGATGGAAATGTATAAGCAAGCAATAAAGTGAAGCATAGAACAAACAATTAGAGAGAAAAAAGGAAAATAAATAAATAAAATAGAAGTTGCTGCTGTCAGCATGTTTGGCATTATCAAATGTCCAAATGAAAACTAACATACATCCATCAAACTGAAGTGTTAGCAAGAAACAACAAGATGCACTAGCAAGGTCAGACTGACTTACAAAGTCACTGTAACTGTAATACAACACACAAGAAGAACGCTGACCATCTCGACCAGCCCGACCGCACTCCTGAAACATTGTAAAAGCATAATACTCATATAATGAATGATCATGATAATTTCAGTACTTTGTTACTCAGCAATATATTAATTATCAAGCATTGACTTAAAAATACCAGTTTTCAAAGGTAACAATGACCTATCTCAGTAATTACCTGATGGTAACCTTCAATAGATTTTGGTAGAGAATGATGAATTACAAAGCGAACATCTGGTTTATTGATACCTGTAAAATACATGTATCAGTAACTAATGATTTTCATAAATCAACCAATAGAAGCATCAGTCAACAGCCATCAATGATACCCATTCCAAATGCAACTGTAGCACAAATTATATTGATCTCGTCTTTGCTCCATTGTTTTTGAACAAAGGCACGTTGTGCAGGATCTATGCTACCATGGTAGAAAGCTGCTTTGTGTCCACATTCCTGAATAATGCATGCATTATCTTAAGCGAACATATGTTTGGACTATAATGAAAGGAAAATGAACAGAAAATAAAAGAAAGAAAGAAAGATGCCAAGACAATGTCAAACAATTTGCATCTGAATACGAACATAAAAATGAAAAATGAAAGGCAAATAACGAACACCATTACATCTGAGTTAAAATTGATGACAAAAAAATTAAGTTCAAGGAAATTATGTAGAAAATGAAACAACAAAGGTGATCTGAGGCATTCAACATCTCAGGCCCTAAGAAAAGTAATCTGAGCCATTCAACATTAACTATTTGAATCCCAACAATTGTCAATTAAAAATTAAATACAGCAATTTCCAATTTTTTAAAGCAATAGAGGACAAATAATCTATACCAACTACTGACTTGAAGAACATTTGGACACATATATCTGTGCACTCATCCATCTGAGCCCTTGTTAGTGCACGTGCTTATGAATATGCATGGTGAAAACATTAACCCTTAGCATATAAACAATTGCATGAAATCCAATCATGGTTAACAACTCATCAACAACCAAAGTATCATTTTTCTTATATCACCATGCAATCTATAGATCATAGATCTTGAAGTTCTAGCTGCTTTTTCAGTTGCTTATATTTCTAATGCTGATGCTTATCAGTCAATGAACATAGATGGAATCTACTCACACCACAAGAAGTACACAAAGTCACTCTTTAAGAAGTTTATATATGTACAAGGGCAAGATAATAGCGACTCCACCAAATCACTAACAATTAACTAATCAAGGAAAACAGATCCAAGAAAGCAAGCACATCAGTCAGCAGAACTTTTACTAAAAGTTTATTAAACAGCAACAAGAGCAGATATTATGTGCACAACAAGACTACTATCAACGTCCAGGCAGAACTCATACAAAATTAAGGAGAAACAGCAGGAATATTAAGATATTTCCTCTGGCATTAGAAAATTGCATCCGTATCTTGGCTTATCATAATACCAGGAATTACAAACATCTTACTTTTGTCTATTTCAAAATTCCACATTTAGTAGCTGCATAATAACATGCAATCTATTATACGATATATAGCATGCACATTTGACGACCACCAAAGCTCTAACTAGAAAGTTGAGAAAGATATTACATATTGAAAATGAGAGTCTTGATTCAATTTTGACAAATAACAATGCTCCTCTTGAACATCAATCTAGTTTAGCATCTCACACTACTAACATAGATGTAGGAAACTAAGAGTTTAGCATCTCACGCTACTAGCATAGATGCACGAAACTAAGAGGGACCTTTACTAACAAATCGTAAGCAATCATGATAAGCTTTGGAAAACCACTTACTAATGAGACAACATAAAACTCCTTAAGAAGGAAAAAGTGACCATAAGAAAGACCAACCTGTAACCTTTCAGCAACTTTTTCACAGTCCATCCTTGAAAGACAATAAATAATTCCACATTCATCAAAGTGGTTTTCTTTAATAAACTTGTCAATGTCATCCAGACATTTCTTTGTCTTGGGTATTACTGAAAACCTGTGATTCTCCAGAATGAGTGATGATATCAGAATCCAAGGACAGATCATCTTCATTGAAAACTTACCATAGATTAGGGCGATTGAAACTTTGGCGGAAAATAATGCAGTTAACAAGACCAAGAGCTTGCACAACATCTTCTTTTACACTGGCTGTTGCAGTAGCTGTCAAAGCTAACACTGGAGTATTTGGAAACTTTTGTTTCAAGATACCAAGACCCTGGACATTTAACAAGATCGCTTGCCGTAAAACAGCTAATAATCTATGGCATAAAATGGAATAGGATTTTAAAGTTCAAACCAAAACCTGGTAGTCTGGTCTAAAATCATGTCCCCACTGACTCACACAATGAGCTTCATCAATAACAATCCTCGCAAGCAACTCACGGGCATTTAAACTCTCCAATTGTCGCAATAGAACATCACTTCTGCAGTCAAACCACAGAACATGTCATATGAGTTGGTAGTTGGAAAAGATCAAGCATAACCAATTTCAGCTTTTCATGATCCCATTGAACTACTAGTATGCATGAATGGCACAAGTCAATTTATACGATCGAGTTTCAAAGTCCACATGTTAAAAGGCTTAGGGCCTAGGGGTTGGTTTATGAAGGGAAGAGGAAATTCAAGATTAATGTATTCTGGCAAAATGACATCCAAGATCAATCTTGTATCATACCTTCCTTACTCAACTGCCTAACAAGTTCATCAGATAAACATATAACAGAATAGTATTTGACAAGCCAGCCAGCTCAAATACAGATGGGGCCAATTAGAGTACAAGCTGTTGAAAAGACAAAAGTATATTTCCTTGATACAAGTTACATGAGGCTGCAGATTATATAGAGTTTGCTTGCTAAATACATAAGAGATCTCTAGAATTATGTACGCATAAAGCAAAAATGAATAATAAGAAGAAGAAGAAGAAAAGGGGGAAAAAAAAAACATTTGCAGCACTTCATTCCCAAAATAAGCTCTAAACCAGCTACTACTCATCTGCTCTTACATATATTATATTTATCATCTGGCACTACTATAAATGTCTATTTACTCTGCATTAGTCAGCTATAAATATAATAAAGTTGTACACATCTGGTGCTTCTCTGGTTTCAAAGCAATATAATACAAGAAATGGTGCAGAAGTAATTATTGGACTTAATGAACAGCATTTGCAGCATCATAATTGATATAGGTAACACTTACTTTGCAACTTTCTCTGGAGTGACATATAACAGCCTGTATTTGCAATGATCAGAGTTAAGTTCTCTAAGAATTTCCTGTTGTTCAGTCCACTCCATATTGCCACTTAGGAAAGTAGCAGGTATATTTGCCTATAGTGCAAACCAATGGGAATAATGTGTCGCCAGATAAGAAGCTAATAATAAAAAAGTGATTTACAACACTAACGCAGCAAATATTACCTGCAACAGATGCATTATTTGATCTTGAATAAGTGACACCAGAGGAGAAATTACCAACGTTATACCTGGACATATAAGAGCAGGAAGCTGCAAGACGAAAAGAACAAATGTGTAAAATCTTATAGTTTCAAATATAAAAAGGTCTATATCCTAGTATTAATGAAGTATCAAACTCTAAAGAAAATTTTTCCAATAAAAGTAGAACTTAGAAAATTTTTTCCCAAAAAAACAAAAATCATTGTCCTGTTAGTCTAAGACTATTCTAAAGAATGCTGTAAGGCACTGATAGTTCTTCTAGTCACCAAGCTGGTCAACAAGCTAAGTGTATAACTGAATACAACTGTAAACTGAGACAGAAAAAGCTATAGAGATAGGTAATAAAGCTAGTAAATGATGTCCAAACAAGAAGAACATAACAGAAGATAAGCTAATTCACCTGATACGTCAGACTCTTCCCCCCTCCAGTTGGCATTAGAACAAAAACATCATGTCCGCTCATGGTGGCATTTATGATCTCTCTCTGATTGGGGCGGAATGAGTGGTTTCCGAAAACTTTTTTATTGTTGGCCTAAAAGTTGAAGCAGGCAAACCACAATCAAGACAAATAATGTAGAGAGAAGATAACAATAATTCAGAGACATACCTCCAGCATTTTTGTCCATGGGAAATCTCGACTGCTCCACTTTTGGTCATTTGAGCCTTCAATATAATTAACCTTAATAATTTTAGGTATGAATGGTTCCCTCTCAACAGGATATGATGAAACACCAAGCCTGTCCACAGAAGAGAATGAAACTGACGAGGAATTCCAGTTCCCATACCCTTCTGATTCATTATATAGATGAACCTGGGTATCAAATCTAATGGGATCTATCTTGAGCACAGCTGGCTGCGGGGTTTCATATTGATAAGTGCGAGTTGTTGATGCAGAAAAATGCGACTTTTGTCTTTCCTCAGCCTGACGGTACCCCTCGAGCAGCTGAATCTGCTTGCTCAGCTGCAACCTAACAGCGATTATATGCACGGGCATAAAACACAATTCTAACCCCTCAAGTTGCAGAGTAATTTTACAAATAAGACTATGCTTGAAATGTACAATATCCAACAGCACTTTCTGATCTATGGGTTCTGATTGACTACTCTTTTCCTTCTCTTTTTTCACTATAAATTTTATAGTTATAATTTTTTCCGCTGAAAATATCAAAATTACACATTCAAAAAAGAAAACAAAGACAATGAAAGAAGAGTGCACAAAGACAAAGGATGCCTGAAACCTCTCCTGGCGAAGCTTCTCTGTCTGCGCTGGACTCAGGTTGGTTGCATTGTCAAGCAGTTCATTTGATATGGCAATCAACATGTCCTTCATATCTTGTATATGACTAGATGTTTCTGGGCATAGTCCTAGCTGTATTAATCTCCAAAATCAGGCATATAAAACTAACAGCAGTCTTAGAATTACAATAGGAACTATTGAAAAAAACATACATACCTTACATCCATGATTGCAGATCGAGCATAATTCAGGAGGTAAAAAAGTCTCATCTTGCCTAGCAAATTTGTCATTACTTCCATTGGGGGTTATGGGTGGAAGCCTAGAAATCGACGGCTTAGGGGTGCAACTAGAGTGGTAGTGTTCCATGACAATTTGGTCTACATCAATAGTCTGAAACAAAAACACGAAATTAATGCATATGATAGATGCATGCAGAAAAATCAACATCCAATTGAAGCAAACTACAACATAAATTTGACTTTGGACTGGATCAAAACATAGCACCGCCATAATTTATCCAGAAGGATTGCTCAATTTTATCAAATTTAAAGCCAGAATGAACAAAAAAGGCTCCAAACTGATTAAATGAAGTGCCACAAGAAAACAGTATACACAAGTTGAAACATAGTAATGCAATTTTCCAGTACAATCAACCAGAACGCATTCACAAAGTAAAAAACTATTTCTGGTTGACTACATCCAGATACTTAACCATTCCAATCAGAATGGCTTCTGATAAAGTCAAACTGACTCCATCGGTTTGTACTTTGCATTACCCCATTGCCTAATTCTATACTCAAGTAATATGAGTTACCTCGAGTATTTCATCATCGTCTATTTTATTAGCCAAAACTTCTGCAGACTCATCTATTTGGCCAGCCTCTGTAGTGTGATTGCCGAATCCATCAGAAAATTTAAAATGAGCGTTGGCTACAACGGATGCTTTAATCTCATTTTGCCCCCTAAGACCCTTTCCAGCCCCTGCGTCTCTGACATTATTAGACAGATGAAAACTGCCTTTACACCTTGCAGGTTCAATGACATTGAAATGACTGCCCTTTTGACGGTTATGCATGGGTTCAGAAAATTTACTACCGTCAGATGAGCTTTGTAAAGAAGCTCTTCTGCTGACATTATGTGATGCATCATTATCAGAATGCTCAACTGGAGTACTTAGTCCAGGTCTTATGTAGTTCCTGCGAGATATCTGAAGACTGGAAAGAGTGTGCCAAGCCTGCAAAAAGCAACATTTAAATAGATAAAATTACAGTAAAATCTACCTCTGAATCTCTACGAACTGGATACAAGTTTCAAGATACATATTTATATGACTTCATTATTTTGAGTACACATCATTTATAGGAAATTTGATCGAGGGAAAAAAAAAAAACAGGGCAGAGAAAGCTTATGGTAGTAGAAAATGTAGTAAAAAAGATACTACTGCCATTGAATTTGAAAATGGTAGCACATTGACAAGTATCAAGAAGCAATATGGTTGGAATTGGAACCCATGAAAGACAAAAAGCTGAAGAATGGCGTGGCATAATTTTACCTTTTCAACTTCAGCACTGTGTAATCTAGGAAAATTCTGAATTTGACCTGTCATTAACCTTAAAGACAAAAACCTTTCAGTCAGAAGAATGAATTGTATGGTTAAATATGAATATAAATATAAATAAATATGAACAGATTGATATCCCTTTAAGCATGACATATCCAGTAAAGATTATTTTTCTGTAATTCTTGAATCAATTGCTAGAAGACAAAAGGTGCCAGGTTAGCAAGAAAAGAAATAGCAATTCCAAATTCAAGAAAAATGGTAAGTGGCTGTTTCTTAGACGACGCTATCATTCTCTGATAAGTTATGAAGCAAAGTGGGCATGACAATGAGTTTGCAACAACGAATTATAGATGATAATCAATCATGAGATTGAGTTACAATATTGGACAGCATTTTCTCCATTTAATCAAAATCACTGACTGACCTAGGATCCAACATCTACAGCCAAGTTTCAGCACATTAATTTGTGGTTCTCAATGAAACCCATTCAACTCCAGTAATAGCAAAATAAATGTATGCCATGAACTGTGAAATGGACAAAAACGAAACAAAAGGAATAAAAGGAACTAATTCCATACAATGAAAATTCTCATGTATATGATTATAACAGACCTTGCACCCATTGCTCCTTCAGCACGTGGTTTTTGTGTTTCTAACGAGAAAAGAAAATTTGAAGTCAAGAACTTATTTTGGTGTGAAAAATTTTCATGTGCGTTGGCATGTTGCAACCAATTAACTTTAGGAAGCTTGGCACTGCAATTGTAACCATCACCCGAATTGCTCCAACTTCATATCAACTACAAATAATTAGTCAATGAAAAAAATAATAATAGTAATGATCGGTACAGGGCACTAGAAATAGATAGAAGATGAATGCTGCTTTAACCTCATGTTTTCACCCAGTCATAGCTCAACAAATTCTTGGCTGAAAAGCCATTTCCGTCTCAAGAAACCTGCTACACAAACTTTCTCAACACCAAGCAGGAAAATAGAGAGACATCAAAAACAAGGAAAATTTGAAAACATCTGTTAATTACACTACAATCAAAAGTTTGTAAGCGTTTTGATAAGAAACTAACCTAATAATGCTTAATGTACACCCAAACAACCAGAAATGAGATACAAATACAAGCATAAACGCATTAAAATCCCTTCATCAAACTGACTCTAAAAGTATTTAACACCCAAACTTCTGAGTTTTAGATAAGAATTTAACAATATGAAAAGATAACTAAAGACAATATGTGAAGTAACAAACAACAGATAACATTCAAATCAAAACAGAACCAAAAAAAGAAAAAAAAAATCTTACGCTTTTTGTACACAACTCAAGCACAATTGTCATACTTATTAATCAAATACATTATTGATAAAAGCATACAAAATTGAACAACTATATTATAAGCACCGTCAGTTACATGAATGTTAGCAACTCAAAAAGAAAAAACAAAAACAAAAACCCAAACGCGCCCTAATGAAACCCTAGAAATGAATTTTTTTTTTTTTTGGTTTTTGGTTAAGCAGCAAGCGATAGAATTGATTGAAAATGGATTTTAACTGACCTTTGAATTTGGCATTGTAGACGATATGCTCCGGCAATAGCGTGTGACGTTCGGTGACCGGCGGCGTGCGAAAAGAGAGAAAGAGAGTGTGTTAATAGTGAGTGAGTATCAGGTTTTCAAAATTTACATTGCGCGGTCTCGAGTGGCGGGACAATTTTCCCTTATTTGCGAATTGCTCCTAAAGGATTGAAATCACGGGCTTGTACTCAATTGTGTTAAAACGACAACGTATATTCTTTTTTTTGGGTCTCGTTTTTGAAAAAATAATTATCGAGTTAAAAAATAAATAAAAAATTATCAAGGCCTTTTTTTGTCTTATAAAAAAAATTATTGTTATATTTAAAATTTTCAATTTACCTCTTCATTTAGTAATAAATATCAATTTATTAAAACTAAGAAGGTTTGCTAGTATTCATTTATTCAACTCGATTTAATTCTAATTAAGTGAATTAGAATTTGAAAATTAAAAAAAATCATGCAATTCCTCACTATGCTTTTATCAAATTAAGTTAAGAACTTGAATGAATCAAAAATAATTAATAAGAATTTAATTAATATATTCTTAAAACTTTTGGTCTAAATTTCTTCTCACAAAGCCAAATGAAAAAAAAAATCCTAAAATTTAGATCATTTACGTTAAAATTCTTGTTGTTTCAATAAAAAAGCTATTTAGCAGAAATTTTTATTATCAATTAATTAAGTCCTCCATCATTTTTTTATCGAAGGCTGTTTAACACAATGCTTAATTTACCATTTTACCCTTGGAATGGCAAATCTATATCTCTGTTTTGACCAAACGCATTTGAAAGCTGAAAAAGCTCTCATTTTCGAGCTTCACATGGCCTGCTCTATTGTCCCTTCCAGTCTCTTCTTCTTCCACAAGGTAAATGAAATTTTTTTTTATAATAACAGTGATAATAATAATAACAATAATAATTTTATTTTCTAAAATGTTAAATAAAGACTCTAGCAGTCGCTTAATAAATATCATCGATAGAATCTTATCAATATTCTTATCTTTAATTACCTTTTTAACTTTTAATTTTTTTATTTTATTCTCTAAATTTTTCAGGATTCTAGAGTTTTGACTTTTGAGGGCTTTGCAGTTGACAAATTCAAGGTACGGAACGCGGACGTTTGTCGCAATGCAAGACGATTGCGGTGCTGCTTCGGCGACGACGACAGAACAGTATAAGATGAAAATTCCACACGTTCTGACTGTCGCCGGCTCCGATTCCGGCGCTGGCGCCGGAATTCAAGCCGATCTCAAAGCGTGCGCCGCTCGTGGAGTTTATTGTTCTACCGTTGTCACTGCCGTTACCGCTCAGAACACTGCTGGTGTTCAGGTTTTGCTTTCTCTTTCTTCTATTATTTTAAAAAAGCTTCATTTATTTATTTATTATTCTCCAATTTATGGCAGTTCATTTGATAATTTTCTTCTGATAATTTTTTACTGATTGCCAGGGTGTAAATATTGTGCCTGAAGATTTTGTCGCGGCTCAGTTGAAGTCCGTGCTCTCTGATATGCAAGTTGATGTGGTAATTCAAATAATTGATTGCTGTAATCATATTTTTTTAAATTGATTAATCAGTTTCTCGGGTAGTACAGTTAATTAGAAAGGAAGAAGAATGTAAGTTATTGCTTGAAATAAGTCGTAATTATTATGGTTCAGTTATTTGAATTGGTTGAAATATTATATGAATGCTGAAGACATAATTCATTGCTTGTTTTTTCTTCTAACTATGAACTGTTTCTAGGTGAAAACAGGCATGCTACCTTCTACTGACCTAGTCAAAGTTCTTCTTCAGAGTCTTAGTGAGTTTCCAGTTCAAGGTATGCTGTAAAATTGAATGGTTTGTTTTCGTGACTGCAATTTTTGTTGGTTTTTAAGTTGACTTCGTCATATAATTGAAGGCAGCTTTGGTGGTTGATCCTGTTATGGTATCTACAAGTGGGGACGCGCTGGCTGGCCCTTCCACTATCACTGGGCTTCGGTATGTAAAATCTTCTTTTTCTTCATAACACATAACACTCACGGCCAGGCCAATTGTTTATACTTAGTTGTTTTACCTCAGCAGCAACTTGGACATTTTTCTGTTTACTTTTGATGTTTGTAGATTTTAACTCATTTAGTTGGAACATTTTTCTTTTTATCAAATATGTCTAGTTCCTATCTTTATAAAATTTAAGGACCCCTTCCTACTTTCTTCAACCATTGCTCCTTTCAAGCGCTTTTCTCTGTCGCTGCATTCCTTGCTATTCCCGTCAAAAATTTTATCTTCAGTCAAAACTACCTTGACTAATATGCCACAGAAGAAACACTGCAGTAGCTTTTGAGGTCTTCTTTGAAAAGCAACCTTTTTCACAATCACAATGGCATAACTTGCATTTATGCCTACCAAAAGAATTATTTGTCAATATTGCTCTGTATACACACTGCAGCAGCTATTTTAATCTTGCTATTTTTCTTTTTTAGTTTTTAATAGCTGAACATGTCCAAATGAAACCATATGGAAAAGGCCTGGTAATTGTTGCCTTCTTATTTCTGAATGCAGTGAGAATCTTCTTCCCATGGCTGACATAGTAACCCCTAATGTAAAAGAGGCATCTGCTTTACTTGGTGGTATGCAAGTGGTTACTGTTGCAGACATGTGTTCTGCTGCAAAGTTGTTACACAATTTGGGCCCACGGTTAGTGCAAAATTTTTTTATTATATTTCTCTCCAATAATAAGTCGTGTAGGCATTGATCTTGGATTCATTTAGGTTACAGAGCTATCTATATACAAAATTTCAAATTGTTCATTACAAATGGAGTAGCTACTATCAGTTTTGGTAACCTGCTTTGGTGATTACTGTCCAAGATAAATTGCTAGTAATGGAATTATTTCTTATCAATACCAATTTCTTTTATATGCATTACAAAGATCGTTTAACATTTCAGAAACATCATTCTCCAAGTAGTTTGTTGAAGCTTGCAGAAGTTATAGAATGTATGACTTTAAGCCTTTAATGCCACCTCATACACTCCCCTCTCTCTGAATTTCATCCTCGGGGTCACTACGATAAATTTAATTGCGAAACCAAAAAAATATTATTTTTTCTTTATTTATTTTTTTATTTGAAAAAAAGGGGTAATTTTCTGCTAATATTTATCAGATTAGATTGCTTAGTTTTACAATTGATCAATGAGCTTAATGTTTGACATGTACATTTTTTCCCCCCTTCTTTCTTGCATTAGTATCATAGTTGAGCATTGCATTTGATTTATGGTTTACCAGATGCAATCTAGTTGGGATATAATAAAATTTAAATTATAAAATTCGCCTTCGTGGTACAATTGGTGTTTATATTTTCTCAAGTTGCTTTAATTAATAGGACACAGAATATGTCATTTTAAGTTATGTTGCAGCTTTCTTTCAAATGGCCAAAGTAATGCAGCTGCTGTCAAAATAATATCTAATTTTCACTAATTTTAAGTACTTTAGAAAAAGAATAGGGGGAAGGGGGCAGCCGTGTTGTATATAGATATTTTCTAAAGCATGTTACTTTACGCATTACCCTGATTGTCATAAATTTTCAGTTCCTCTAGGACATTAAAGTCTATAGTTTCTTATGCGTTTGTGTTTCTGATTCCGCTTCATGGGCTGAATCTTTGTTGGAATAAAATCTTTGTTGGAATAACTATACATTATGTTTGAATGAACAGAATAAAATAAAAATTAGAAAATATGGTCCTAGATAAACAGGCAATGTGCTTAAACGTACTGTTGATTTTACTTTCCAGAACCGTGCTTGTCAAAGGTGGTGACCTGCCTGATTCATCCGATGCTGTTGATATTTTCTTTGACGGTAACCTTACGCCCAATTTAATTCTTGAGGAATGCCAAAATCAGATTCCTTATATTTATGTGTGTTTGTAAAAGGTTAATGTTAACAGCAGTCTCAAATATTTTCGATTATTGTAGGTGAGGACTTCCACGAGCTGCGTTCTTCTCGCGTAAACACTCGTAACACTCATGGTACTGGTTGCACTTTGGCGTCGTGTATAGCAGCTGAGCTAGCAAAAGGTTCTCCAATGCTATCAGCTGTTAAGGTAATTATTTCTGTAAATGTCTTCTTAATGCTCTTCTAACCTCGAATAGTTAAGTATGTAGGGAGAAATGACAAAAGTAGCTTTGTTGTTGCTGTATATAGGATCCCTTACTATTCACTATAAGACGGTGGAAGTAAATGGCCAAATAATGTGTCTTTAGCTTCTACTTGCAAACTTTTGGACGGTCAGACAACTGCTCTAAAATGGAGCCTAGAAATTACACTTTATTGTAGTTTGCTCCAACACATGTGCTTTGATGATCCAACACATGATGTCTTTTTGCGTGAACCACTAAGATTCACGTAACAGTCTATTTATGTGACCAATCATGTTCCTAATTCCCTCTCTATCTCTCTCCATGTATTTCTGTTTCATTTTTAATTTCTTTTTGAAATGATGAAACTCAGCATGTCAATTCTCATATATTTGACTTTTGACAGGTGGCTAAATGTTTCGTTGAAACAGCCTTGGATTACAGCAAAGACATTGTAATTGGAAGTGGGCCTCAAGGGCCCTTTGACCACCTGCTGAGACTTAAAAGTACTTCTCTCCAGTCTCATAGAGCGGAGGCATTCAATCCAAGTGACCTATTTTTGTATGCTGTCACAGATTCAGGGATGAACAAGAAGTGGGGCCGTTCTATAACAGATGCAGTTAAAGCTGCCTTAGAAGGAGGTGCTACCATTATTCAATTAAGGTTTGTTGCTATAGAAATGCTCTCTCATTCAGGCTTCTCTTAGTTCCAAGATTATGCCTGTTAAGTTTATGTTTCACCCAAATAATCGAAGAGATCTGCACGATCTACACTCTGTGACCATTGACTTTTAATTGATCATAGTTTTTATCATATGCTGGCTAGATTGTATTCCTACGTTTTTACCTAGCATTGTATATGTAAAATTTTCACACGATTCATATGATTTGCTGTTTCTTTGCCCCTTACTGTAAACAATATAATGTGCATTTATTTGGCTAGAGAGTACATGCTTAATTTTACCCTCGAATAATAATGCCCTCCTTATGACAATGTGATTTTTAATCAGAAATTAGATAATACTTCCCATCTGGGAACAACCTTCATATTTCTCATTTAGCTTAAAACAAAACATGTTTTACATTGCTGAAATATCTGACACTTCAGTTCTATTTTTCTTTTCAAACAGAAATAAGTAGGATCATCAGTGGAGTAAAACTATTCTCTTTTTGTGCACACTCGTTTCTCAATGCTTGAGACGTTGCCTTGTCTCTGAAAGTTCATCACCTTTTTAGCTGCATTAGCTCTTAATAGCATCTGCGATGTGTATTTATGTGCAAATAAAAGTACTCAGTGTGATGTTGATTTCAATTTTACTTGCTTTTGCAGAGAGAAAGATGCTGACACAAGGGGCTTTCTCGAAGCAGCGAAAGCATGTCTTCAAATTTGTTGCGTCCATGGAGTACCTCTGCTGATTAATGACCGCATCGATATTGCCCTTGCTTGTGATGCTAATGGTGTGCATCTAGGTCAGTCTGACATGCCTGCTCGTACTGCCCGTGCTCTTCTTGGTCCTGATAAGATCATTGGTGTATCGTGCAAAACACCTGAAGAAGCCCATCAAGCTTGGATTGATGGTGCCAATTACATTGGTTGTGGTGGAGTATATCCAACTAACACGAAGGCAAATAATCTCACTGTCGGTTTGGATGGATTGAAAACTGTTTGTTTGGCTTCCAAGTTACCTGTGGTTGCAATTGGTGGCATTGGCATTTCAAATGCCTCTGATGTGATGAAAATTGGTGTATCAAATCTTAAAGGTGTTGCCGTTGTGTCAGCTCTTTTTGATAGGGATTGTATCTTGCCCGAGAGCAAGAAGTTGCACGATGTGTTGATGGATGCAGTACAAAGGCAGTACAAAGGGTAAAATGAAAATTGAGTAATTAGGAGGCAAATTTTAAGGATTTAGGAGATGAAGAATTGATTATTTTGATATTCTCATATTCCTTTTCACTTTTTCTGCTGGTAAGAAGTGAATTTTTCTGTGTTTATTCTATGGCGAACTGTGAGGGATCTCTGATACAAAAAAGTTCAGAAGTGTTTAAACGGGAATTTAAGCCATTTATTTGGAAATTTTATTATTTGGCACCGTCTTATTCAGTATTTTAATCGCCCTTTTAAAGTTGAGTTGGGCTATTGACATCCGTCCAAAGTCCAAAGTTGAGTTGAAATGTTGGCGTTCCTAAAATGTCCTCCTGAAATCTGATCTTTAAGTAAGCCCCATTAAACAATACTAAAAAAAAACCCCTATTAACATTCATTTTAATTTCAAAAATGCCCTAATTTAAATAACAAATTCTCTGACCAAAAGCCCACAAAAAAGAAAAAAAGAGTGTATGATGCTTTTGTCTGGGTTTAGGTGCGGGTAAAGAGTTTTGTAAGAGAAGACTTAGGTTTGAAAAAAATAAATAAATAAAGATATATTTATTGTCCTTTATTATAATAGCAAGAATGAGAAGTTTTATAAGATTAATGAAGGAATGTCAACAAATCCTTTGAAGTTTGCAATCTATATATATTTTGGCCTTTGTCGGACCGAAATTTATTCAATAAACGCACTAATGATAAATGATGTTACTATACTATTGTTACCCTAAAGGCTTGTGTTGAAGTGTTGCACTGTGGCAGCTGCGGACTTTGGGTGGGTTAAGTAATGTAACAACTTTTAAAATAATTATTTTCGGTGGTTTATAAATAAGGTAGAACTATTTGAACCCACAAATTTATTCTCTACACTTTTTTTTAATTTAGAATTTTATTATGTAGATAATTTTTTTAAAAATTTGTTATTAATCAACCTTTTCTTTCCTTTCTCATCTCAATTTCACAATTTATAATCAATTCATTTAAATATATTCTTTTAACTATAAAGAATTGGTATCACTATAGATGATGATATACTACGAAAAGTCAAAAATATGGATTTAAAATAGAGTGAAATTGAGTGTTTAATTTATAAAATATGAGACTGGAAAAAATATGCAATTGTAAGGTAGAGATAGAAAGTGATTAGTGAAGGGTAATTTTAAGATTTTTAAATTTTTAATTTTTAATTTTTAATAATGAATTTATTTTTTAAATAGGTGTAGAAAGAAATTTGATGAATTCAAATAACCACCCTTAGAAATAATTAGATACACTACTATATAGGAACGAGTTAAATAGCTTTTGTCTTTTGAAATGATTTTTGCCTTGATTTCATATGTTCATTATGTTACTATTGTTGTTCTTCTAAATTAAAAACTTTCATTTTAAAAATATTTTTTACTTATAAATTCTTAGACTGTTTTTAGAGCTTGTGGATATCTTGTTCACTTTATATAAATTTTTATATATTCAATCTACTTAACTTTTTTCTCAAGAAAAAACTGCGTAGAAATTACCTAAACCCTAACTTTTTTTTTTTTTACTTCACAGTGTCACTTTTCAAATTCCCAACATTAATTCCAAATGGGCCCTTTCTCATTGAAATGGGTATTGATGTCTAACACGGCACGTCATCGTCGTAAGTGACTAAGGAAACCCTAACCCCATAGATTCACTTTCGTCAAAAGCAATGATCCAAGTGGATTTGAAAAAGCATCACAACGACAACTCAATGAAATAAGAAAGGCCCACCGACTTGAAGAAAAAGTCCGACGCGGGAAGCACTTTTCTTTCAAAATTAAACTAAACTATTAAGCTGCTTTATCAAAGAGACTCGTTTTTTAAGGAAAAAAGAACATTCATCAGCCATGTCATTTTAGTTAGGATCACCTTTTGCGAATGCTTTTAGTAAGATTAAATTGGAAATATGCAATGCTACAGTTAAAAGTTTAGTTTGCTCTCCGTGTCTAAAGTGCCATGCAATCGAGAAACAGAGGCGAATTTGTCGAGTGGTTTTGCCTTGTTTGTTTGCCTAGAAAGAAAAATGAAAGTAACATACGGCATCTGAAAGAATGGAACAAATAATGAACCAAACGAAACACCCACCAGCCCACTACAAGGAATAAAGTTAAAAGCAGATCAAGAAACTCCAATTTTTCTGCCAACTCGTTTTACATTCTTGAGCTACAGAAAAAAAAAAAAGAACAGAAACTTCCATCAATTGTGGCTTTTGCTAGCATCATTCTTTTCATTCTTTTTAAGAGTTTTGAAGATCATTCTAGTGACATAAAGTCATAAAGATTCATGAAGTGTGATGGCTAATTCTTTTTCATAATCGAAAATAAAAAGATGGGTTGAAATATTTAGTGATATTTTTACAAGTAGTCAAATTTGTGGACATTCCTATGAGAAAACCCTTGTGATACTTGAACTCATACCTTATTATACCTTATCACGCATGTTATTCCATTTTTAAATTGATTTATTCTGCAGCGGCAAACCTTTTTTTTTTTTTTCCTCTTACGATTTAAAAAAACCATGAGTTTAGCCAGTTTCCCAAATTTGTAATATTCTAATTTGAAAAGGCAATTCGCTAAACTTATCGATTTTGTCCACCTTTCCATCAAAAACCAAACAGAAAATATTCACTCCAGCTAATATTAGAGAAGAAGTTTGATCATCATGTCACAATATTTAAAATTTGTTTTAATTTCAATCATTCTAAAGCTATCATGGATGTTAGTTGAAATTTGAGCTGGAAAATGGGTTGTAATGTCGTTCTTATGTCATCAAATTTAAATTGACCTAAATACGGCCCATTTAGTAATTATATCAAAATATTGAAATCTCAATTCAACACAAAAAATAAATGGATTACTCAATGATCCGTTTAATAACTATATATTTAATAAAATTTTCATCAAATATTTGCACATTATTTCACATGCACACACACGTATATAATTTATCAATATTATAATATATATATAGGATCCGCTTATGGTACCATAGTGGTACTATACCACTGCTGGTACCAGCCCTTGGATCCAGCACTGGGCCCACTGTAGGCTGGATCTAAGGGCTGGTACCAGCAGTGGTATGGTACCACTGTGGTACCATAGGTGTGCCCATATATATATATATATATATAACTACCGAAATACTATGCATTTATATTATTGAAGTTCTGTATCTATATACAATTTTATAAGTGAAATATTGATGACATGAATTTATAAATTAATTTAGAATAAAAAATATAATATCAAGGTAAAATGGGTTAAGAAGTAAGAACTTTAACCTTAACACAATATTAAAAAAAATTGTATTGATCCAAATCCAACTTATTTAATAATCGTATTAAATTTGACGACCCGTAATTATTTATACGAGTCGTGTTCGTGTTGAATAATTGGATCGTGTCAAATTTTAACAACTCAATCAAATATTTGATGTACATAGGATAGGTGCCATACGCATGCATGCATGATCCTAGAAAATATCCAAGTAAAATCCTTAGAATGTCTTTTCTTTCTTTATCATTGATTCTTTGACATTGCATAAAACATTTAGCATAAAATATTCTTCAGTTCTTTTTCTTGACCTTATGTAAGATTCTCACAGGATCATTCTTCTCTCTTTAACTAAATTTAAAAATTAAGGCACAAAATCTTGTATTCTTTCTCTATCATTGATTTGGTCTCTTTGTCCCTACAAAACTATTGGTTTTTACAAACACAAATATATTTAGCATGATAAATTTCTTTTTTTTAAAAAAAAAAGGGACACAGGTGACAGTGATGGCGCCACAAAAGCAAACCCAAATCCACTGTACATTTTCAATTCTGGTAGAATAGGACAAATTCAAAACACTGCATTTTCATTGTAGATTAACATTCTCTCCTATAGAAGCATCTTCTCCTAGCAAAATACAACTATAAGAATCTGAAAGAAAATTAACATTAACTAACAAACATTGTCAGTAACCACAAATACAAAATCCTAAAAGCTATAATAACAGGATACTAAAGCTTTACTATCTTGTATTCTTTCTCTATTTCAGTTTTTTGATACAGGTACAGATATGAGAATTTTATTATCTGTAACGTAAAACTTAATAGGAAACACTTCAAGCAATAATCTGTAGCCTTTCGTGGCACAAATTTTGCGTTTCAAGTTGCTGAAGTGTCATTATAATCGGCAGCCTTCCATGTTACAAATTTTGTGTTTCAAGTTGCTGAAACGTCATTTTCTTATTGCAGCTCAAAAACAAAAAGATAGACCAGACAATAATGATATTACTTCAGAAACTCCATACATATCAACCTTATGATTAAAACTCCTTACAAGAACCATGTTCTTTTGACTGTACCTAGACCAAACAAAAACCTTCAATTATGATGCTAATATCAACCCCGGCAAAGAGAAATCTAAATTAATCTTAAGATCCTAATATTTCCAAGATCAAGAAGGAACACACCCTAATGTTGTCTTATAGTTGAAATACTTGAAATTCCCTCGCCCATACACGCTAATATACAGAACATTTATTCACCACCAGGTCCTAAATCGAAAACTGACTCTATACAAACATGAAACTAGAAAGCATGCTTAAGTACAGGTAATCCCAGGGGCAAAATCCTTGACTCAAATATTTGGAAGAGGGATAAATTAATTCTTAACTGACGCTAACTTCTCCACTTTGCTGAGCCTCCTTGACCGTCTTCTCATACTCGTCTTCTTCGTCTGCATCAGTTTCCTCTTCCTTCTCGTCACCATCTTCTTCTCCTCCCCAGCCAAAGCCTCCGATTGATCGAGACACAGGAGGGGGAACTTTGGCCTCTTCCACAATTTTTGTGATCTCTTCAACACTTTGGAGGGAAAAGGTTGGGTTTTCTTTCCTATAGTAGATGGCTTGAGCTGGCTCTGTGAGTTCCCTGGGCAAGTTCTTTAGAAACCATGGATGGCTCTTGATTTCTTTAATGGTGATTCTCTGTAAAACCAAGAAAGATACAAAACGTAATTACATAGTTAAAGTTGTTCATAATCAGGACGCTGCAAGTAGTGAAAATAGGATCATAAAAAGCTAATAATGGCCGACTGCTAAAAATGACTCCTCAATCACAATATGGTTCAAATGCCAAACTTCTCATACACTCCATTTCTGCATGTCATGAAAAGTATTATAGAAATTACAATAAATTTTATAATTACGATAAATTTTATAACATTGAGTTCTATGTCTCGACATTTCAAAAATAGAGTATATTTGTAAGGATATGGAAATTTATAATGTCTCAGTGGCAGATGTTAAATATAATCTAGGCTAAATATAACAGATTCAATCCTAGAAGCTGTAAATCTGCCATGTCAAAAGGCCCATGCCCACAAAAGATATCAGCCATGTTGTAGTATCTGACCTGAAATTCTAGATTTCTAGAATGTAACTGGCATGTGGCTCAATGAATTGAGTTCTTGTTACAGGAGGCAATGATTATGCCTTATCTTTTCTACGCAAGGGAGCAAAGAGCATCCAGAAAGAACAAAATTTAGTTTCTGCTCCTGAAGAATAAGTAAATAACTAACTGTCCATGATCTAGCTGACTTCATTTTCACATTAATGACATCTCTTAGTGGAAGTAGAATGGCCTACCTGGCTAAACTCCAACAAACATTTTTCCTTCAACCACATGATTTTTGGGACATGGTCAAAATACTACCTACCATGGATACATACAAGGCATGATGCCACAAAAGATTGTTGACATAGTCCAAGCATGTGGAAGTAGCTGGAGTTTTCAAATGATGACCCATATTTCCCTGAGACTTAATACAGTGAAAAGAAATAGAAGGAGTTGCTTGCTTTTTCCACATCTCAAAGATGTTGTGGCACATCTCGCAACAACAGTTTCATAGGCCACCTTGTCATATTGACACTTTCATCGACCCTCCACCAGTCAAATATCACCCTCATAAATAGTCCACATGGTTTCTTTTGGCAATTACAAAACATCTACAATTCCCAAGGCATTGCACTCAAGCTCCCTTGGCATAATACCTTGGCCTAGAGGTGAATTATATAGTTCCAACAGAAGTTAAAAGCAATTGGAAATTCTATAAACTACAGTCCATGAAAATTGAGAATGGTAAATAAATATAATTTCTTCTTTGATTTCCAGCTTAAACAGGAACAAGACTCAACTAAAACTAATGAACTTTGGCTCATTGACCCCCCACAATGACACCGACATAATGATATAGAAAACAAAACCTAGTGGCCAGTCACAGAATGTAAAGCAAATCTCACAATTGCAAACTATCTGACTCATAATGTCTAAGAAAAGTTGTAACAATCCACACCAAACATCATACCAAGCTAAAGTAATAAAAAAAACTTAGAATGATGAAGACTAAATAAGATCACGTATGTCGTCAGGTCTCCCGTCAAATTAAAACATTATCCGTAGACCTTGTTTTTCTCTAATTTTACTCTTTTTAATCATTTTTATTTTCAGCATCAGAATCTCAACCTAAACATCCCACACAGTGTTAGAGAACAAGTATGTGTGTGTGTGTCACCCTCTACGTTAAGCCACTCATAATATAAATAAATTGAGATTCTCTAGCAGAGTCGATATAATCATACACACCCTCGACGGATTGGCAACAAAAATGCGAGAAAGAAGATTTCTACAGTCTTGAGATATGTGAACATAGTCTGGGATCTTGTATCGAACAGCCATAATTCTCTGCGGAAAAATTGAGAAAGATGTAAAGAAGAATGTAAAACAAATGCTTTCGTGAATAGATGAGAGATTAATGTCAAGGTGTCTTACACTAATGGTCTTCCTGAAATTCTTCGGGTCCTCCTGGTCTTCAAACGGGTAAGCTCCCACTAGCATAACATAAAGAGTAACTCCACAAGACCATACATCCGCCAACTGAACAAAAAAAAATCAGTACTAACTGGACCTGCAAGGTGAAAATTTTTTAATGGCTTCTAAAAGTGAAGACTATAGGTTATATGTTTCATGTTGTTGCCAGAAAAATGACATTAATCAACCATAACATAATTGATGTGGATACTTTAGATGCTCCATGCAGACCTGGACATGTGAAACTAAAGTCACATGCAAAGAAGACATGATAGGAGTGGATACCAAAACTATATGAAGAAAACAATAAAAAGTAAAAACATATGATAGATATAAGAATTGCTGCCCTTTAGTTCAGCCGGCGGCAATTTTGATTAGTAATTGCTTCACACCAAAGGTCTCATCCTTGTATATTATTCACTAGCCAATCAAAAATAAATCCTTGATTGACCAAATTGAAAACCAAGGAACTGGCCTCCCTAAATCAACTCAAGACAGAAGATGGGAAACAAAAAGAAAAAAAAATGCTGAATGGATGTACACGGTGATGTAGGAACCACAATAGAACAGCAATATATACTGTTTCATGTCTCCCTCATCAACTGCAACAGGAAGCCTCAACATTAGCCTTTGATCCACCCAAGAGAGAGAAAGAAATAAAACATCGTAGAGATGTTTGCAACCATGAACCCTGTTGCCCCAGATTTCCATTCAACAACCAAGGGCATAACGGTAATCATCTATGAACTTTAATTCACATATATAGATTGGAAACCAAAATAATTAGGTACATTATAGATAAGAATTTACTTAGTATGCAATACAATTAAGTCATCCAATAAACACGAGCAATGTTACCTTGCCATCATATTCTCTCCGAGAAAGAACCTCTGGGGCAATATATGCCGGAGTCCCAACTGTCGATTTGGGCCTTGAATGCAACAAAGATGACTACACAAATAAAGAATGTCAAAAGATTAAAATTTTAGAATAACTTCATCAAATTAAACAGAGCTTATAACGCTGATCTGTTTATAATATCAGACCTTTGAGTAACCAAAATCACATATTTTCAGGCGAGGTGCTGGGCTTCCATCCAACAAAGTGTTTTCCAGCTTCAAATCTCTGTGGCATATTTGCTGCAGATAAAGAAAAAACAAATAAAGCAAAAATGAGAGAAATTCACCAATAAATCAGAAAGAACATCTTTCTGATATTTTGAAGTGATTTTTACCATGGAATGACAGTAGCTGACACCTGAGATAAGCTGCTGAAAAAAATATCTGGCCTGCACAAATACAAATGTGTGACAACATCAATAATGTAGAACCTCTTTCTTTCTTCATCGCATTTCAAACAACACAATCAAATTAACAATATTTTTCTCTTTTCACAATGGGCCACTGATAATAAGCAAGTCAAAGTTATGAAGAGCTAATATAAATCATACTTCATCTTCACTGAACCTTCCAGCATTACAAATTCGCTCAAAGAGCTCACCCCCAGCTGCATACTCCATCACAATTGCCAGGTGTGTTGGAGTCAAAACCACCTGCAAAACTCAAACGCCCCAATCAAAATTTTGAAAAATAAACATATATTCAACATTGATTCTCAAATTAAAACTATTTTAACAGATAAAAATTCACCTAAACAAAAAACAAACCCACAAAATAAAAAACAAAAAATAACCTCCTTGAAGCGAATAATATTTGGGTGGCGAAGTTGTTTGTGATTAATAATCTCCCTGGCCACATTTGCATCAATCTGAAATACAGTAATTCCAAAAATTAGATAAACAAAAACATAACTCAAAATTAAAAATCAAAAATCAAAACTTTCATTCATAAACAGGTACATGCATGCAAGAAGTAAAATGGGTTTAATCAAAAACTTAAAAAAAATATAACAAAAAAATGGAAAAACCTTGTGGCCACGCTCGATGTACTTCATGGCAACGAGTTCTTTGGTATTTTTGTTTCTCATAAGCCTAGCCACCCCAAAATTCCCAGATCCTATGTCCTTCATAAGCTCATACTTCTCCATTTTCTTTCCTTTTTTGTGTTTTTTTTTTTGTGTTTATGTTGTATATGTGTGTGCGTATGTGTGTGTGTGTGTGTGTATATGTATATAAATATTGGGATTAAAGAAGAAAGCTTGAAGAATTGGGGTGAAGAAAAACAGAGTGATTTATAAAGAACAGGGAGGGATTTGAGTTTGGAGAGATTTGAAGGCAAAGCAAAGAATCTGAAACAACGCCGAGTGGGAGAGGAGAGAATTAGAATTGGAATTAATATTAAACTTTCAAGTTTTTTTTAAAATTTTTTTGGGAAAAGGGAAAATGGAAACGGAAACAGAGTAGCAATAATGATACTGTTGTGAAGGGAGAGAATATTTTACTGTAGCTTCAGTCAGAGACGGAGAGAAAGTGGAGGAATTATGGAAAATGGAATTTGAGTGTTTTGGTTTTGTTTTTGTTACAATCTTTTGAGCTGAAAGAGAGAGATGATGAATGTGAAGGCCAATGGCATGTCCATTCTCTTTCCCTTATTCCAGTTTGGTGCGCCTTTTTGTTGGGAAAACGACAATTCAGTCCACAAAGTTTATAAGAATCACGAATGACTAACATAAATTTGATTCAACAATTTTATGATCCATTTGAGTTTAATTTGGTTCTATTTTTTTTTCATAAAATCAGAATAAACATGCATTTTCCCTCCCTTAATTTTAAAGATATAGTAGTTGAAGTAATTAGTAATTCAGTAAAAAAATAATGTACTTTTTTAGAGTTATATCCTAATGGCATACGATTTGCTAATTTTCTTCTCATTTTTATGAGTCAATTAAATTAATTAGTACTTTTCTCTTTTTTTTTCTTGGGGTGGAAAGATAGAGCCACGTTCAAACATTAGAATTTTTTGGTATTTAAAAAATTTTATTAATTGAACTAGTTGATGCACATAATAAAGAATGTATGATTTGTAGTATTCAGAACTATTTTATATTAGAAATTCCTAAATTATTTAAATTCTTAAACTTACAAGAAGTTGTACTTTATTCCAAAATAAAGTACAAAGAAATATGGGATTAATCTAAAAATAAAAGGGCAATCAAGTTTGAGTTTTCTAATAAAAGATAAAAATTCATAAGTGCCATAAAAGTAAAATATAAAACATGAATTTGACTTCTAAATTGTTAATTTAACAAATATTTAATAGTCTTACGACTGACTATTTGAATCTTGTTTGCTCACATCGTGAGTTCTAAAAAATTTTATTTCATGCTCAACTATGACTTCTGTAGCTCCATTAGCATGAGTCTTGCTAAATTACAACCGATGTAACTTATAACCCACTTAAACTAGTATAAGCATCAAGTGAATAAGAAATCTTAAAATACATTAGAGGTATCATATTAAATACATAACAAGTAAATAATGCTATGATACGTGTGTACTTATTTTTTAAAAATCATCATATAAGTGGTGATTATATTAAATTTAATTACAAATGTCATACATGCATTAGTTAGTTGTGTTAGCTTTGATATATTCTAGAATTCCTCTAGATGGGCTCTACTACCATGTTACTCACTTTTGGGTGAGTAGTAAGTTTTATTAATTGTAACTTAGTTGAACCCCAATTAGTATTGTTTGAAGTCAACAATTCACAAGTCATTTAGGCCTTGTTTGAGATTAAAGTTGGGCAATTGTAATTTAAAATATACAATACTAAAGTTTTAATAAGCATTAACTGTTTGTAACTTAAAAGTGATATTGATAGAATTTTTTACTTGTATAACAAAAATTTTGTTATATTATTAATAATTTTATCAAAATTATTTTAAAAAAATTATGTTTACAAGCTATTAATTTTTATTTTATAGTTATATTTTTTTTAGTTGTATGTTAGAAGATACAACATCTCAATCTCACGTTAGATCTTAGTATGGATTTTATTCTACCAATGGATTATAAATGGAACCTGGCAAGAGGGAAACGTGAAAAAGATTATAAAATTTATCTTTATATATGATATTTCTAAAATTAAAGGATCAAATTGTTAATACTCTTTTTTATTTTTTTAATAAATAAACCATTAAAAAAAATTAAAAGTAAATAAATAAAAAGGGTGGAAGAGGGATGTTTATAACGTGCGGGGAAACGTGGTATGTTTGTCATGAGGTCTCGTCTTCATCATAGTTTTCTGACTTTTTATGTTTAGTAGCAATCAAAGGCGATGGTTTACAATCAAAATATTCCCCGTGTACCAGCTTATGAGAAAATCTCAATAAAATCATCTTCTTGGATTATTAATTCTTTTATTATAAATTATTCTCAATATTTATAATTAAGGGTTCATTTAAAATTATTTTTAAAAAATTTAAAAGTAATTTTAAAAAGTTAAAAATAAATTTTTTATATCTTGTAAATTTTTTTAGAAATTATTTTTGACAAAATCATCTTATCATACAACAGATTTAAAAAAATAGAGAAAAAATAACTTTTTAAAATTTGATTTTGATAATCGATTTATAAAAAATAAAGAAGAATTAGCTTTTTAAAATTTTATTTTGATAATAAGTTTTATACTTAATACAAATTTTATGTATGTTCTCATGTACGTTATAAAAATCTAAAATTATTCATATTAATTAGAAAATAAAACCATTAACTTTCAGAGATTATTATTATTATTATTATTACTACTACTACGACCACCACCACCACCAATTATAATAAGATAACAAAATAAAAAAATAAAGTTAATAATTAAAATTTTTATTTTAGTTATGAATTATTATATATACACAATAAAAAAAATATTTTATGTACATGTTTACAAATGTTACAAATGTGTAAATAAATTCTATTTAACATTATATAAAATTCACTCATTTATATTCGTACAGTAGTTTCACAATAAGATTTACCAAACACATATAATTATTTTTAAAACTCTCAGTACTACTTTAAAAAGCATTACCAATACTTAAATGATTTTATTTTACAGTTAATTATTTCTATACCACAACTGATAATAAATATTTTAAAAATTATAATATTACTAAACTGTCCCTAAACTTTGTAGAACTTTATTAGTTTGATTAAATAATATTAGTATTATTATACTATCCATCCTTAGTCAAATACGTAAGTTTGTGATAAAGTCAAATCTTACTCAATTTTTAAAAAATTGGCACGCGCATTTACATGTGGAACTCAAACATTATAAGTGAAATATCAAAATTTGGAACAAAACAAAAAGTTTGCCCATATCTGTGCAGATAAGATGAAATTATAAATTATATTTCATGAATCATGCGTTAAGAATACGTGAAACTTGATACTATAATCATTCTACAAATAAATAATATAAAGAATCTTTAAGGATAATGTTTCCATTTATACAACTTGATCAATGAGTATGACGTTATAAATCCTCCCGTCTAGAAAGATCGACTTTATAATTTATTTATTTATTAAAAGTGTAATAATTTTTTTTAAGATCAAATAAATAATGAGTTGTTAACATTAAAAAAATTAATTTTTTATTTAATGACAATAAAGTTTTAAATTATGCAATAAAGATTACGTCATATCATTGCAATAATAGAGTAGAAAATGGCATCATTACATAAAAGAAAAAATTAAAAGGGAAAGAAAACGAAAAATAAAACAAGGAATATCGTGTTGATATATTCTTATGGAAAAGAATATCTGCACTCCCATAATTTAAGAAAATGGTCATATAAATTTCCTAAAAAAAAATTGATACTAAGATCCCTTTTTTTTTTTCTATAATACCCTTTAAATATAGTAAATAAAAAATTGACTTTAAGTTTTTTAATAAATACAAATATTACATAAATGATGTAATCTATCTAGACTAGCAATTTTTAAATATTTAAATAAAATAAAAATATTCAAATTATTATATTTATATTAAAAAATATTTATACTTTTTTGTAGAGATTTTAAATAAAATTTTAAGTTAAATACATTTTACAATAAACAAAATATCACATACTAATATTGTTAAAGTTATTATTGTACATAATATTCAAAATAATTTAAATTTAATACATTTAATTAATACTATGTTTGTTATAAATTTAACTTTAATATAATAAAATACATCTAATAGATTTAAAATATTAAAATATTTTTAAATATTGAAATTATTTTAAAATGTATATATTTTTACATTTATTTTAATATTATATTTTTATTTATTCCAAAACATTTGAGTTAAATTTTCGGAATAATAAGGCCAAAGGGTACTATGGTTAAAAGGGAGTTTTAGTGTCATTTTTAAAAAAAAACTTGGGGTTTTCGATGAATATTTTTTCAAACTTTAGAATGTAAATGTCTTTTTTTCCATTCTTATATATAAAAATAAAAAAAAGAATTATCTACTTACTACCTGATTTTTTCATATTTTATCAATTTTTTTTTTTGCGACAATCCACGTGAAGTTTATAAAGTTATCATTATTCCACTCTTGTTATAATCTCCTTAAAATATCACTGACTTCGTAGGGCTAAAATTTTCATTTGAATTGAACACACAAAAACGGCTGACGTATTTCGCTTACAAAATTGACCACCAACTGTTGGTGGGTTGCTACTACCCATAATACCTAAATCAAAAAAAAAAAAAAAAGAGAGTTAAAAACACAAAACATACGCTGTGGATAATATTTGAAGGATTACTACCGTTGGGCATCATACTGGCAATACTAACAATTACAGGAAATGTTCAGTATCACATCCACAAAGCCGTTCCCGGACGCCTAAAGCACGTAGGTAATGAATGATACGCGGGACATGGTGATGTAAAGAATGGACAAGAAGCTTATTGAATAACTCTCAGATGCTTCCTCCAATTAGATGTTGACTCGCCTTTCTAGAAGCTTTGCCGGTGGATTGAATAAAGTTTTCGTATGACTAGCGTTGCTTATGAAGAATCAAGCAGAAGCAATATGTTCATTTTCTTATATTTTGAACATGAATCTACTTAAACTTTGAAATTATTTTCTGGAAAAAATACTTTATCCAACAATGAATTTAGGAAATTGATTTAGGCTGACAAGTTTAGCGACGAGCCAGCAATAGCGGTTGCAAATGATTTAGGTTGGGAAGAAGAAGGTAGGGTCGTTCTTAATATTTGTTATTTAATTTAGGATGTAGTTATTTGAACCCACCTATTTACTCAATAAACTTATTTACTAAATAAATTTATTTTTAAATTTTTAAATTTTAAATTTTATTTAGTAAACCCACTAAAATACCTAATATGCCATTTTTAAACCCAGTTTTTATAATAATAGTGATTTTACTCATTAAACTCATAATATTCATTTATAAACCCATTAGATTGGAAATTGATTACTAATTGGAAATTTAATAATTAATTTTGAGTGAATGACCCTCGTTTAAGGACAAATGAATAAAAACATTCTAAATAGAGAAAATAGTTGTCATCATGAAAATATTTTTTTGAGTTATATTATATTGGTGAGAAAAATCTTTATGATGGTATGAAAATCTAATATGAGGAATTTGAGAAAAAAATATTTTTTCAGAATTTGAAAAAAACAATAATTGATTATTAATTGAAAATTTAATCATCAACATTAATTAACAATTTTGAGTGAGGGGTCATTCCTAAACGAATCATAATAATTAAACAATTAATCCTCCATAAAATCAATATCCATCAAATCAATAACAATTAATTTTGTTATTTTAAATCAACTCACATGTGCCTATTTAACAATATATATGGCTTGAGAGAAGAATCACACCTCTTGATTGATTAGGGTTTAATGAAAATTTGATTAGGGTTTTATAAAACTATGTTGAATATAAAGATGAGTTTAAAGAGTAAAAATTCTGTTTTTTTTTATTAAATTCTAGTGTCCATAACTGTAATTTAATTTAGGGATATTTTAATGATAAAAAATTATTTTTAAAGTGGGGTTATTGAGTAAATTAGTGGGTTCAAATAGCCCCACCCTTTAATTAATTTATTATTAATTTTTAAGATTCGTTTTTTGATATTTATTTTTATGTGTAACTTCTATTATCTAATTTATTTATTTTAAAGATTATTACTTGATAATTATTTATTATCTCTAAGATTTTTTTTTGTAATTACCCCTCTCTAACTAAAATGTCTTATTTTTAGCTTGGAGAAAATAGGCATTTTAGGTTTTGTGTATAAAATAGTCATTTGACTAATATTTTGTTAAATACCTTACCGGTGTTATAACTAGGCTTGTCAAAAAAGCCCGCTCGGACCAGACCCGGTCAATCCGGTCCTGGTAACACCCGGACCGCATGCATATAAAATCCGGTCCGGGTTTGAAATTCCCAAACCCGGGTGTTTCCGGGTCTGGGTCCGGGTTCAACCAAAAAAAACTGGAACCCGGACCGGACCCGGTTTTTTAATAAATTTTTAAAAAATAAATATATTATATATAAATATATAATTATGAATTTATGATATGTTAGATGTTATTTAAATTTATTGTGTGATTATTGTGTTGTTGAATTTAATTTATTTATTTTATATATAGATTAAATGAGTTTAAGTTAGAAATTGGATGAATTTAGATATTAGAAAGTAGATTGAAATAATTTTTATTTATCATTTGTGTAAATTTTGTATTATTAGTGTGTTATATATTTGTATTTGACCATTTTCTTTTTTAAAATTTCAAATTGAATGAGTTTATTTGATTATTTTCTTTTTTAAAATTTGTATTGTTAGAGAAATCAAAGAAAAAATTAAAGAAATTTTAAAATTATCACATCCGGGTTTTAAAAACCCAGATCAAAACCTGGACCCGGAAGGTGCCGGGCTCAAGCCCGAACCATACCCGGAAAAATCAGGTTTTAACCCGAGTCCGGGTTTTCATTGGCAAAATCCGGGTCCGGTCCGGGCAACACCAAAACTCGGACCGGACCTGGATTTTGCCAAGCTTAGTTATAACGATAATGGAGCAGTAAAACTTTGGGTGGATTGTTACCCAAAAAAAAATTATGTATTTTTTTATAAAGTATGAAAAAATCTAGTGGTTGGTGAATAATTTCTGAAAATGGAAAGAAAATATTAAATGGGAGTATGGACTCACCATGGTCCTAAGCACACTTGATTTTTTCCTCTTGTCTCTTTAGGCACATAGTCAGGATGGTCCTAAGCACACTTGATTTTCTCCTCTCGTCTCTTTAGCCAAAGAGTGGGCACCATGAGCTAAGTTTGCGCGTGGGAACAGAACCAATAATAGCTTGCAACAAATAGAAACTACGAAATAATGCATTGGAGCCCTTAAGAGGAGTGCGGCACACGCCCAGTCGCCTCAGTGACCATAATGACTGGGCATTTGCAATTGATCAAGCCATAAAATATCTGAAAGTGTAGGGTACCAAATAAGGTTGGGTCAGGCATTTCCTAAGCCCAAGTGCAAGTCCTTTATGGGAAGGAGTCGAGCTATTGGCACCCCCGGCATTATTCTTACAAAATCTCCCTTAAAATAAAATTATAATTAAGGACAATTGAAAATTAAATAGATATAATTTTTTTTCCTACAAATTACTTAATTCATAATCAATATTTAAAAAAAATCTATATGTTACTTCCTATTTAACTAAAATAAATTATACAAATTTAAGATAATCTATTATTCTCTTTTGATTCCTTATTAATTAAATATTTTTATACTTCAAATTGCTTTGAAATTATAATTTGAAATTGGTATTATTTCAGTCAATGATTAACACTAAAAACTTATTGTTTGGGTAGGAAACATGAGGCCAATGATGAAGTGCCACGTGTCGATATTTAAGAAATTAGCTTACTTCGGGTATCCTAACTACCTTAAGTACTTTGATAGTATCTCAGGTACACTACGTAAGGATATAAAAGATTTTGTAAAAATATCAAGAGATAGGTGGGCCTCAAATCTCAAAAAGATCGGTTGAATACGTGTCAAAAAATAAAGAATCAGTGAGAAAATCTCGTGCTACAAAAGAGGAGACAACCGCCTGTTACGCCAGCGAATCGGCCAAAAGTTTGATATTATGAAAGTTGGGACCACCAGCTTTTTCTGCCACACCTGCAAAATTACAACGGAATTGTAGAGGTATGCGAGACCACTCCACTATGCCGAGAACGTAAATATGCCTCAAACTTGCTCTCCACGAATATTTTTGAAATGCCTAAGTCGCCATACGCATGAAAATAAGAATATTACTGACATGACAGCAGGGAACGCCAATAATATAACGCCAGGTGGCACAACGACTGGGGTACACTATATAAATACTCAGGTTTAATTTTTATCAAGAAGTTAACATAGAGACCACGAAAAACTAAGGTTTCTTCAACCTTAAAACCTCAATTACCGAGCGCTTGCAAGCTCTCTAACCTGAGATAACCCAACTTTGACTTGAGTATCAGAGTGTGGTCGCCAGCCACCCCTGGCTCTACCTCTGACCTTTTTTTTGGTTGTTTCGTAAGTTTAAGACGATTTTTGCTAGCCCTCTGCACCTCAGTCAGACCCCCTCCATATCCACCATCATCTTAATCCTCTTTCACTCCACAAAAAGCCTAAACAGCTCACACACGCCGAATAAGTGAGGCACCCTGCTCCCTGACAAAAATAATTTTTTTGTTCTTAGCTTGGTTTTGTGGTTTTTTATTTATTGACCCAAAATCAGCCGCAAACAATTGACGCCGTCTATGGGGATCGCGCAAAAAGCCTCCACACAATGCTAAGCTTATCAGTACGTGTGCTTGCACCACCATGGCACCCGATGTACCTGCTGATAACCAAATGGTAGGTCATAATGGTGCGGAGGACCACGATAGTGATGGGAGGGGAGACTTGACAAGGAGGGCATCCTGCTTAGATAAAGGCAAATTTGTTAAGCAATCAACTCGTATTCAACCCGATAAGGAGCCCGTTACTCATAAACACTTTCAAGATTTAGGTCATGCGATTCTCAGAGCTGTAGGATCTCGAGTACTTGAGGCAGCAACTTCCCCAATAACTTAAGATTTTCCGCCTCCTCGCGGTGAGAAACAGATCATACCAAGGACTGAAATACCGGAGGGAAGTAGACCAAATCACGGGCCATCAGGCACCCGTTTAAAGTTTTAAACCGGCGACTCTCGGGAAGAACACTCTACTGCCTCTTGCTATTCTCGTAGTAGCCAGGGTACCAAATGTAAACAAAAAGTCCATGAAGATATCTGGCACAAGTTGAACGGGAAAAGAGCTTCCCAAACAACTGCGACATCCTCAGGTGCACCTGGGGTACCCCGCGAGTTCTTGGAAAAAAAATGGAGTACCTCGAAGCTCAAGTGAAGCTCCTTTTTGAAAAACAAAACCCCACCAATGCTCTAGCACCAATATTGTATAATTTACTATTCACCTTGGAGATTTGCATAATGGTTCTCCCGGAAGTATTCACCATGCCTCAAATACAACAATACTCGAGTACCTCGGATCCCGTGGAACATGCTGAGTTGTATCGTGACCAGATGCTGATTAAAAGAGTGGGCGACAATGCTATGTGTCGGATGTTCTTGCATACCCTCACCAGACCAGCCAAATCATGGTTTTGATCATTGGAGGCAAGTATTGTATCCTAAAAGATTTTGTTCATGAGTTTGGTTATACTTCCTCCCAAGATATGACATCTTCGAAGCTTGCTTTTATCAAGTAAGGGGATCAGAGTCTTTAGCTGAGTACGTAACCTGCTTCCACTAAGAGGTGTTGCACACCGGTACGTTTGGTCACCAACATACTCTCACTCATTTTGAAAAGAATTTACATTTGAGGAATTTATGGTGGTCATTTCAAAAGGATCTTCCTCTTTTATACGGGGAAGCTCGTTCTCGAGCTCTGCAATAAATATAAATGGACGAGAAGTGTTATCTGAAGCGGGAGGAAGGCAGAGCCGTAGTCGTGAAAAGCAAGAAGAAACCAAAGAGAGCCGAGGTACCCTAGGTACTTTCTCAAGTACCCTGGGTACACAGCCCACCTCGTCTAACCACACGTGTGAGAGGGCTGAATATTCCTAGTGTACCCTAGGTACTCTAGCAAGATAAGCCGCCACCGCCAGAACAACAGGAAACACCACAAAAACCCTGATATGACTCTTTTCATCATTTGAATCAATCTCCATAATAAAGTTTTTACCATATTAGTGAAATGGAGATGCTTCGCCCACTTAAACCAATTCGGAAACACCTCAATATGATGTGTAGCTTAAAATATTGTAAGTTCCATGAAGATTTCAGCCATAGCATAACCAAATGCTTTCACTTTCGAGAAGAAATTGAGTCATTGATTCTGAGTGGGTACCTCAAGGAGTTTGTGGCTGATATGCGGGAGGCTAGAAAGTTCTCGGAGTAAGATAAGGGTAAACAAGTTGCTAATAGCAGAAGGTTCTACCCTCGCAGGGGAATTTAGACGGACCATCAAACGTTACAGCAAGTCACCAATCTTGGATCACCCTAGAAAGGAAGTCAACTTCACTTGTCAAAATCACTTTAGGGTACCCTAGGTACCCAACCATCCCGTCCATATTCTCTTTATAGAAAAAGACGCAGAAGATGTCTTATACCCTTATGATGATGCTTTGGTTACAACACTAAAACTCGGCACCAGTGAGATAATAAGGACTCTGGTGGACACCGGCAGTTCCGTGGACATTATCTTTAAAAGTGCCCTAGATCAACTGTTAATCGAATTGCCAAGGATCACTCCATGTGACACGCCACTCATCGATTTTCTAGGAGACATGGTTATTCCCAAAGGTATCATCATTTTGCCTATTACAATCGGCAAGGTACCCCACTAGGTAGTCCATATAATCGACTTTCTTATTGTTGATCATCCTTTTGCCGATAATATCATCTTGGGACGACCATTTTTAGCAACAACTAAAGTGGCAATCTCCATGCATTATCTCGCCATGAAGATTCCAACCACCGAGGAAATTATCACAATCAAAGGGGATCAGCAATCGACTCAAGAGTGTTACTTTATTACCTCGAAGGCGAATTATCAAATTGCCACCAATATGTTCCTGGAGGGGTATCCCGTTAGCACAAGGCCACTCATTAGCCTAGCTAGGCCCCGACAATGCTAATGAAGTACTACTAATATGAGGACAATGTCTTCAACCCTATCATTCACTTTATCTATCTCTTATTTTCTTTCATATGTGTGTAATATGGTAAAGCCATGAAAGGTACCTCGGGTACCTAACATGTGCAAGTAAAATTTTTAATTCCCTAAGTCCTAGTGAGTGGGTGTCTATATAGTTTCATATTCTCATTGGAACAATGAACCAGTCTTATGTAATATTCTCATTTTGATTACTGAATGTGATTATGGTTAAATTTTCGCCATTAATGTGACTCCATCTTATTATGCCATGTCTTGTATACACCTTTCAGCTATAATTACTCAATTTCAAGATAATCTGAGAAACTTGGGGTATTCGACCCAATTTAATCGTGAAGATCTATTCTAGGTCAAAGCCAATAAGAAAAAATATAATAAATTTAAAGAGAGAGGGTCAAAGAAGACCCGAGGGCGAGATAAACCAGCATACCCTAGCGCCATAAGACTCCGTTAAGTTATGCATATGCCCACACCTCTATTCTTTAACTTGAGCCAAGTAAAGAATAGACAAATGACAATCGCAAGAGTTGGACTTAAAAAAAATGAGGTAGGCGAGCATGCACCTCTATTCGCATTATTTCATTAAATATTGACTAGAAACAGATGGCAAAACTGTTAGCTTATTTAGCTATATATATATTGATTTTGATGATAACAAATTATATGTATTGATTAAACAAAGATTTACAAATTGTGTTTTTATAATAAGAAAATGAGGCTATAAAATCAAAATGTTTTGGATTAAAATAAATGTGTTTTAAACCTTTAATATTGTTATGAGTTTCGGATTTGGACCTATTTGAATCTATTTATATGTTTTGGGTCATATTATAAGTTATGAATATTTTGGACTAAAGTGAAAGGTTTTGAGAACCTTGAAAATATGGGTATTATGTTGAAAATGACCTTTGTGCGAAACAATAAACTATTTGGGATCATTTCATAATTTCAGAAAGTTTTGAGTTAATAAAGTAATTTTTAGAATTTCTGAAACTGGACCTATTTGCAAAGTTTTCTATCTTTTTGGGCCATACTATAGTTTGATAAAGTTTTGGGGTCAAACTGCGAATTTGGAAAATAATTTCACTGTAGCAGTCACTGTAGCAAAACGGCTAACCGTTTATTTTTTAACGGTTAACCGATAGCGTCCAGAAAGCTTGTTTTGTCCAGTTTTGTTAAAATGATGATTCTGGAACAAAACGGTGAACCGTTTACTGAAAACGGTTAACCGTTTATTTTAACCTCTAACCGTTTATTGAGAAAGGTTAAGCGAAATTTGTTTTGCAGGTTACTGGAAATTAACGGTGAACCGTTTACAGAAAACGATTAACCGTTTATTTGAAATTTAGCCCAACGGTAACTTTGTTCAGCGCAAACGGTTAACCGTTTATAGTTAACCTCTAACCGTTTTCGGGCAGAAAGTGCATAACGGCTAGTTTTTGAGCTCAAACTATAAGAACTCAAATCCAACTCATTTTCAAGCTCTCCAACAAGAAAAATCAAAAAGCACACGAGATATCTTGAGCCTTCAACTTGCAAAACACAAAAGATTAAATCATTTCTTGTTCTTCATTTTTGAATATCTACTCATTGAGTGAGTTTCATTGTAATCTTCATTTGTTCATCTCAATTGTAAGAGTTTGAGTGTGTGAGACACTTGAGTGAAGAGATTGGAGATATAATCTCTTTGTTGTAAAGGTTCATTGACACCTTGAAGTCAATTGTAAAAGCTTGAAGCCTTGGAAAGGTTTGGATAGTGAAATCCTCAAGCGGGTGTGCTTGGAGGCGTGGACGTAGGCGGGGATAGCCGAACCACGTAAAAATCGTTGAGTTCGTTTTTCTCTTCCCTTACTCTTTTAATTATTGTGCTTTAATTGAATTTATTATTTTCGAATTTTATTAAGGCATTAGATCGGATTGTTGTGTGGTTTGCTAGGATAAGTTTTAAAATTCCAATTCACCCCCCCTCTTGGGTTGCACACTTGTATTTCAAAAACAAGCATATTTTTGACCATTTCTGTAAGCACCAGGCCAAGAAATTCCCCTAACAAAAAAAAAGAGGGTACTGAAGTACTAAAAGAAACTCCACAAGTCTATTTGAGATACACCATAATATTTATTTATATCTTGATTGCGCCAATTATGAATTTCATTTTATATTATGATGATACATGAATTATTAAATTATTTGAGATACGCTATAATCTTTATTAAAACGAGCAGCGAACATATTTATGGGAATCACCACCCAATACCAAAAATACATCAGGGGGTACCTGAGGAACCTCCACAAGTCTACACAAATCAATCATAAGTAAGGAATTCAATAGAATGCCAAATCAAGTCTATTGCAGAAGTTTAATGCGAACAAGTAGCGAGATTGCTTAGGCAACCTTCTAAAAGACAATTATCTCAATACATCAAAATGATGATACTATACTATAAAAGGTACAAAAGTAAAGAAAGAAAACTGTTAAGATATCTCAGGATAAAAATCTAAATAACAAGTAAGATCACGTAGACGGGGGAGGGGGGGACATCCTCTCAACCGCTCCCTTTAACGGGGGCATCAACATGAGCACTCGCGGTCAAAGAGTTGCTACCCTCATGAACATTGCTAACAAAAGGGAGATCTGCCTAGGGTACCCTAGAGATTGTTGTGGGCTGTGACATGGTGGAGTATGGGTTACCCTTTTGTCCTCTATCGCTTTCAAGATGGCGGACTTGTCCACCCATTTCTTCACCCGGGGTACTACTAGCTCTGGGTCAACACTCCAGACCTCAGTCATAATAAGAGTAAAAAGCTTGTCTATCATCTCCTGTTGGCAAGATAATAACTCACCGTGCTTAGACTCCACCTTTTCTAACTTCTTGGACATTCGACTGTTCTCCCGGCCATGGTCTTCCAAATGTCTCTGGAAAGCCCTGACCTCTTCTCTAAGTTTCTTTTCTTGAGATTGGCCAAATTGACCTCCCCTCACAGCCACTCCACCTCTACCTACACAGCTGATGTGCCACTAAAGTCTCGGAGACTATAGCTAAGATAAAAGGCCGCCTACACAAAAAAATAAATAATAAATAATAAAGAAGAGAACGAGTGACACACATAAAAAAAAAAGAAAAAGAGAGAAAGAGGCACTCACGTCATGACAAGCCTTGAGCGCTCGGCTATAGCGCTCATTTAAGTCCAATTTATCCGCCTCAATGGCCATGTTTGTAGAAATGCACTTAGAGGAATGAATGAAACAATTAGGTAAGTGAGATATTTGCTTGTTTGCCACCAGATCTAGCTCACCCTCAATAAGATCTCCAGGAACTATGAAAAGAGAACTAAGCTTCCTCTTATAGGTAGCCGGGATACCTTGAGAACCCCCAAAAGATGAAATGGGTGTTGAGTGTTAGAAAGTGCATATTTATAAAGGAGAAAATCGTTATTTTACATATCAAGTATTACTAACAACCCTTAATTTTATGTATTTAAGTTTCTTGTAATTTAATTATGTGTGTTTTATTTTAATTAAGTATTTTATGTATTTTAGGGGTATTATAGTCATTTCACAATAAACGAGAGATCAGATGGCAAAACGAACATCATTTTTGAACTCAAGACGGTCGAAAACCTAAGGAGGAGCATAAAAGGAAAAATGGTACTGTTCACATATACGGTACTATTCACATGTACGGGTACCGTCTACGTTACTGTTCACATAGACGGATTGATGACGTGGCATTGACCGATGACGTGGCATTGACTGATGACGTGTCATGATCCTATTGGGCTAAAATTCTTATCTACTATTTATGGTGACGTAGCAGCATATTAGTGAACTAAAAAATGCGCGTACGGTACATGCAACACAGAGGATTAATTACTGTGCAAATAGTGGCTGAACCGCATTACTGTGCAAATAATGGCTGAATCGCGTTACTGTGCAAATAGTGGATGTTGACTTTATTGTTGACTGATGACGTGGCGAAATCCTGAGCGTCCAAATTGTTTTTAATCCGATGACCATGATTTACTCGATGTATCTATAAAAAAGGGCCTCCTCCCCCTAATTGGGGACATCTGAATCCATTTTTGGGATCCATTTTCTGTAATTGTCTCTATATTTTGTATTTTCTATGTATTTTAATAAATTTTCATTTTGCCCCTAGTTCAACTATGAGTGGTTAATTTTCTTTTAAACTTGGGTTGAAGGTGAAGTCTCAACATGTGTCATGAGCTTGATTTGGTAAATATATTTTCTCTTCCCCTCTAGTTTTTGTGAATGTTTTGATTTCTCGTCGACAAATAATACTAATCTTGTCTAGTACTGCCCTGGTTTCACCGATACCCTAGTATAAGATTATTATTATTTGGCACGATAAGCCCTTAGCACCATATTTATTAAAGTGTGGTTCATGAGGTGTGAATTTGCCCCTCATGATTTAATTGGTATTAATAAGGAATATTTAGCCCATGATGCATGTTGATACGGATCCAGATACCTAAGTACGTCATTTCATTAGAATTCTCTACAATTTATTCTTATCATTTCAATTTCAATTTCAGAATTTATTCTCGCCATTTTAATTTAAGTTTTAGCATATTCTAAATCATTTTCCACCTTAAATCCAATCACTCATTCACTGAATTAATTTTATACATAATTAAAATCCACCTCCTCGTGGGATTGACACTCGCACCATTAATCTATACTACAACAGATTCGTGTGCTTGCGAGTTCAATAAAATTTGCATAACGTGCGATGAACCACTTCGATTAGAAAAGAGGGTCTAATTTTGTAAGTTTGATTTTGGTACCAACTGGGCAGTGCAATGCTACTGAAACTATGCTTAAAAACTGGATTCACATATTGCACATAACTCCATAAATGCTTCAACTTCATGGAGTGAACAAGTGACCCGCAAGATTAGATTATTGGCTTGTTTACATAAGAGAAGCTACAACGACCTCACTATATATTACTAGATGAGAATACCACATTCATATCCTTGGAAGAAGAAGCACAGGCACCTAGCTTTGAAGGGTTGTAATAAAAGCACTTTTTAACTCAAGCTCAAGCACTTTCTTACAACATTTACTTAAAAGAATCCGCTTTTATAAATTTTATTTACTGCGTATTTAGAATGACTTATTCAATAATTATAAATATTTATTTAACTTCATAATTTTTTTAATTTTTTATTATTATTTGATTATTTTTTAAGTAGAACTTTTGAATATTAAATAAATTAATTTACCTCTATTATCAAAAATTTAAATTTTAAACTTTTAAGTGTGGAGGTAGAAATTTTTTTTAAAATATTTAAAATATTATTTATTTATTTCAAAATCTTATTTAATTCCTTTCATAACATAATTTTAAAAAATTTAACTATTAAAATATTTTTATAATTCTCAATAAAAACTCTAGAATTAAATTTTTTTGATAAAAACTCTACTTATAAAAGTTTTACTAATTAAAATTCGGATTAAATAAACTTTATTTAAAAAATTATACCAAATACAACGTTATTATAAATGAGTGTGGAGGTAGAAAAAAACTTTTCTAAAATGTTAAAACATTTAAAATATTATTTACTTGTTTCAAAATCTTATTTAATCCATTTCATAACATAATTTTAAAAAATTTAACTATTAAAATAATTTTATAATTCTCAATAAAAATTCTAGAATTAAATTTTTTTGATAAAAACTCTATTTTATAAAAGTTGCACTAATTAAAATTCGGATTAAATAAATTTTATTTAAAAAATTATACCAAATAGAGCGTTATTATAAATGCTTCACTCAACCGCATTGTGCCGTGTTTAATATTATTTCATCAGGTAAAATTGATGCAAGAAGTTTGGGTTAAAATACTGTTTATGATATATTTCAGGAGAGATTAGGGTTATATTCCGATAATCTTAACAAATAAATAAACCTACAAAACAAGAGAGAAAGAGAGCATAGAAGAGATGATTCTATCTTTATTATTGTAAAGCTACAACAACTTCATTTGTGACAGCAAATGGAAGTACAGAGCAAAATCCCCCTTTTCATATTACTCATTCAAGAAAGCACGTCAATATTTCAACATTCCCCTTACAAGGCACTAAATTACCAAACCAGACACAATAATAATAATAATAATAATATCAAGATTCTCCATGTTATATTAAAGCGCCGCATAATTAAGACATTTCTTCATCCTTGTGTGTCTCAACAGTAACATCACTTGTAGGATAAGCAACACAAGTGAGAACATAACCTGCATCTATTTGATCATCCTCAAGAAAGCTTCCATCTGACTGGTCAACACTACCTGAGACAACTTTCCCAGCACAAGTAGAGCAAGAACCAGCCCTGCATGAATATGGGAGATCAATTCCAGCATCTTCAGCTGCATCAAGAATATATGTGTCATCAGGACACTCAATTTCTTGCTCTCCCTCGGGTGTAATGAGTTTAACTTTGTATGTAGCCATGGCTATTACACGTCCACCTCTGTTGTTGTTGGTTTTAAGGCCAACAAAGCCTGACCCATGTTGGGCATGACCTTGAGGCTTTGTCACTGTTGGCTTGTTTCTGATGAATGACGTGCTGACCATGGCGCTTGAGAGCGCGGCCATTGTTATTTTCTGTTGCTTTCTGAGTGTCTGAATGTGAAGCTAGAGAGAGTTTTGGTGACCGGTGCGAAGGGTTGTGTTGATAATTGGGTGGCTTGTGGAGATGGTGTGGCCAGCCAAAAAGACAGGACGATGACGTATCAAGGAACAGAACTGCCACGTGGCTTACCCTTATGGTTTACATTATCATTTTTATTATCACCGAGCGGAGATAGAGAGGGAGAGTTTCAGCAATTTATTGGTGAAAGTGGCTGCCATAAGCGCACAATCTTGTGATGAAGGATTTTGGCTGCACTGTATTCAGTAAAAGTGTGACAAAACAAGACTTTCTAATCAGAAAAAAATTGGGGTAGTAATTAGAAAAGAAATTTTCATTTTTGCTTTCAGGGTTCTTGCTTACCACACAGTTAGAGTGCTACAGACACAAATGCATAAACGTCATCTGTCTCTAGTCATCTACTTCTCTAGATTGAGCAATTATTGTCAATTGAATTGCCCCTAAGAAGGGGTGAAGCAACTAGAGCCGCTAGGTTGAGGCAAATGCCTGTCACAAAACACGCCACAAAATTACACTTCAGCCAAAACAGTTCGACCTTATTTGTCAAGGATAATGATGGGTTCAGTAATACTCCAGTTACTGCTGATAGTGAGAGGTGATTCATTGGCTTCCACCAAGAAATGGCCGCCACATTCCGAAAATTTGACCAAGGTTGTTTACCTCGCCACAAATACTCAGTGTATAGGGACAAAAATTGAGCACATACGCAAATTATAGATGGAAACAATCGGTATCCACATAATTTTTTGAACACAAAATTCATTTCTTCGAGTCCCTTCCCCTCATAAGTTCATTCTCCAGAAATATGCAAACAAGACAAATTCAAGGGGAAATTAGACACCGGTCCTTACACGGGGCAACTATATGTGAAGGGAAAGAAGAAAAAGGGAAAAAAAATAAAAATAAAGACAAAAATAAAAATAAAAAGATTGCTGTTCCTAATATTTTGTAAGCTTCCCATATTATAAAAACAATCTCTGACTTCTAACTTAAGGCTTAGGCTTTCACTCCCAGCCGGGGAAAATATTAGAAAAATTTCAGGGCTCCTCGTAATCCAGAGAAAGAACACATCCCCATCCTCTATCCCTGTGATTTTCATCTGCAGATACTGGAAGGTCCCCCATATACTGACCCAAGGCTTCCTCTCTAAATTTTATTGCCTCAGCCAAAAATTCTCAGGTAAGCACACTCAGGTCGGTTTTTCCTTGGTAACGTTCTAGTCACACTTGATGTTTCTATAAATCCTCCTCACAAACAAATTAGAGCCGAGGTAACCAACAGCTCCTGCACATTTAAAGAGCGTGACCAGACCATGAGAATCAGAAAAGGAATTCAAGTTTATTGGTTCAGAAAAGAATTTAAAATTTTTCCCCTACAACTTTTCAATCCAAATGTGATATGAATAAAAGATAATAATAAATAAATAAAACACTTACCACAGAGGATTCCTAAACCAAGACAAAACATCAAAGTGTAGCCAAAATAGAAGCTGGTCTGGAAGAAGCCTGACATCTTAGTCTTCACATAGTAGTAATATATTGAGTACAAATACACATAGACAGCTGTTGAGGCAGCAGAGAAGAATGATGTCCATTGCCAGTGATAATTCTCAGCATTTAGCAGGAAATATGTTCCCACAATTGTGACACAAACAGTCACAATAATGAGAATCACAAAAACCAACAGCATGAACCCATACACATAGTAGACCTGCCAAGAACAAAGGAAGAACAAATATTTTATGTCTAACTCTACTTCAAATAGCATCATCTGCACTTGTTAAGCTCCATTCTCACCAGGAATTTATAATTATCCATGCCCAACTCAAATCTGTGATACAAAAGACATGTAGCTATTTGTGAAATACATAAAAAGGCTTTCTTTTCTAAACAGACCATCACCTTCATAGTTATCCAAGTAGGAAAATTAAAAACAATGGGACTTCAGCTGCCACTAAGTAATTGATACAGTATTTAAGTCAGTCAAATTGCTTTCTAACCCTTCCAACTCTAGACATAGAAACAAAATGCTAAAAAAATATTGAAAGAATCCCACTTCTTTGCACTCTTTCCTTTTCCTTTATTCATTTTGTTCCCTTTGAAGTTTAAAAAGCTGGCAATGACATTTCAAATAACGAGATTGACACCCAAGGCAAGGTTCCGATTGGTTTTTACATACTGTCAAGTAAAACCGCTCAAGAGAGCTCATATGATGAATTATTTGTTGTCTCGGTTTTATAATGACAGTCCTTATCTGCATATCATCACTTTACCTCCAATTTTAACAGCAAATTGAGAAACATAAACTCCTAGCTATTGGATTATTTAATATTTCAATTTTCCCTTTTTTATTTTGAAGCTCCCAGACAGGAAGTACTGAAATTCACCTTGTAATTCCAAAAGGATGTGAAGACAAAATACATCTCAATGAATATACTGCCAAAAGGTAGCAGCCCTCCCATCATTGAGACCACAGAGGGTGTGAGGTACCATTTCTTCTCAGGAATTGGGCGAGGAATGGTCTTCACTCGGCATGGGTTATTTGGAGCACCACTCCAATTTCTTCCAACAACTGTGCCAAGAAGTGCCAGAGGGAAAGAAATGAAAGCCCAAATTACAAAGACAACCACCATTGTGCCAAAGGGAATAGCGGCTAGAGATCCGTAGAATATAGCAATTGTGTTCAATAAGAACCCAATCCCAAAGACCATAAATGGAAAAAGGGATGCTGTGAGGATCATAGACTTTATCCAGTTTTTGCCTGATAAAACAAAGGAGAACCATAAAAAACCAAGACAAACAAGGGGGAAAAAAGAGAGAGAGATTGGATCAAGTCATACCCCCATTGCGTGAGTACATCCCACCACTCACATAACCAGAAATGAAAGATGTAAGAGCATAACATACTATGAAAGTAGTCACAATGGCTCCTCTCCTGAAACCACAGATAATAATTATGAGGAGAAATAGACCAAATAGATTTAATTTAGTGAATCACACCATGTGCTACCAACCTACAATTAAAAATGCATTTTTCTGTCACAAAAGTGGAGTGGGTGTTAAGGCTGAAGACACATGCTAGGCATCTACAAACCCTTCACTAAAGCTATAAATATATTACAAAACATAGCATGCAGAATAATTGAAGAGAATGTTCAACAGGGGGAGAGAAAATAACAATTATATGTTTGTAGACTAAATACACATGTTATTTTGAAATCATAATGATATAAGCATCAACGAAACATACCCAATATACAAAGTTCCCACAATTGCCATCAGAATAACGAGTAGAATGAGCAATGCAAGCTGTGCACCAGTGCCTACAACAGCTGAAAGGACAACCAAATTACGAGGAGGCCGGAAAACATCCCCATGAACAAGTTTCCAACCAGATTCCTCACTCACGTCTCTTTCCTGCGTACAGTGGACAAATAGTAAGCAGAAAATGAACTACTTAATTTTGTGTGTGTGGTTTTTTATTTTTAAAACATATTTAATGATGAAGGAAAAAATTTTAGATCCATTTTGGGCAACAGTTGCCCTGAAGATCATCAAAGCAACCTATGGGAAAGCCAAAAAATGTACAAAATGCTTACACTTATAGTTGCATTTTATGCAACTCCTTTCTTCAGAAAGATATAAATGAATTAAGGATACAGAAACCAAAAAATTGAATATAGAAACAGGCCCAAGACTATTACCAAAGTCTCTAGATCATCATCTTCCCGTGCATACTTGGCATAATCATTTCTAAGAGTCCGCATCAATATCATTGATACCAAACCAGTGAGGAAGATAACCATCATGAAAGAATTGAAAATGGAGAACCAATGGATCTGCACATTGCAACATGCATTAACAAGGCAAAACTTTAAGGGCGAAAATGGAAAAGAAGACTTTATCAAACAACCAACAATGCAGCACTTGCAAAAATGAAAGAAATGATCTTTTGTCTGAAATAAAAAAGTAGGAGCAAGATGGAAAATAAATTGATAAGCATTATACAGGAGAACCATAAAGATTAATGATTACCTGGTGCTCAAAGAAAGGGTAGTCCAAATATACATCAAAACGACGCGCAAAAGTGACATTAGTTGGAGTCCATTTGACTGAGTATGTCATGTCCAGTGTCCTCCCAACTTCCAGAGGCTTTGGGCCGTCTTGAGTGAGATTAACATGAATAATCTGCAAGAGTAGAAGTCACCATAAGTAAGTAGGTTGGGAACTGCAAATTTGACTAATTTGGGAACTTAGTAATCACAAACCTGGTCTTTATTGTATTTAAAATTTATAATCTTGTGTGTGTAGAGGACTTGCTTCCCATTATCACTGTTCTTATCAGGATGCAGATCACCAACAAAGCCTAAAACAACAATGAGAGAAGTATTCAACCACGATATCACATTATCTAAAGAACAAAATAAACTATACAAGAATGATTGATTACATACCCCATAAAGGCAGATCATCTGAACTTGCAGTCAGCAAATGGAGACCAGAGAACATGAGATCAGAAAAGAAGCAAGAAAGATTGAAAACTTAGCCAAAGAAAAGCGTATAAAAATAAATAACAAGAACAAATATCTGCTTTCTTCAGACCAATCACATCTCTACCAGTTATTTCAGTCGTGACATGCCCATTGAGCATAACAAAAAAGGGTTCAGCTCCACAATTATGCATCAAATAAAGAACTGAAGAGTAATATTGTTCAGCCTAGAATAGAAAAGCATGCTTTAATTTTCTAATCTTTATAAAAATATGAACCAAGAAACCATACTTTGAGGTCTGACAGAACTCAATTTGGTTATTAATTAGCTGTAGGACTCATAACTGCTGATCCTTGTGATTTCCTCCTAGTCCAAAAACACTGCATTTCTTAATAAGTTAAAACCTACAAGTAGGAATTTTTAATTTCATGGATGTTCTTGTAGTTTCAACAGGTGCTACAAATTCTATGAGGAAAATATGAACATAGCAATAAGCTATCAATATAAAATATTTTAACTCTAGTATCACATTCCATTAAAGTCATTCCTAAATCTGTTTTTTAATTTTTCTTCCTGGCCAGTGACAATTACTTCCAAAGTCTCAGTTTCTCAGTAGCTATGCTTTTAGCAACCCAAAAATTCATTAAAAATCCTACATTTTATCTTGATTTTATTTACTAATGAAAGCATGTATGTCTTTTAGTTTTGGCTAATAAACAGTGGTTCTTCTACATCTTACAAATAGAAGGACACAGCTATAACATACCCAAGAAGAATTCAAACCAATAATTGTTCTCAATTGCATCTTTGAATTGTTTGACCTTTGCCTCATCAAGATCCAATGAACAGATGATGGCTTTGTCCACATTCCCTGCAAAACAGAAGAGTTCAGAATTAATGCGATCATAATCGTTAAGGAACTCTAGCAGCAAAATTAAGTAGGTATAAAGCTTACATACTTTGGAACTTTATGTCTATTTGACTGTCAATAAGTTCATTTCCACCCAGGACCTCACCAAGACCGCCCCATTTGTGCGCAGGATTGCCAGATGCATGGCAAAATGGAAGACTGTAATAGTTGTAAGTTTCTTGTGGATTGTTATACGGGCCAACCTTATTTACCCATAGGGTAACAGGTTCATCTTGTTGATACTGCAAAAGAAGACAAAATAGTGACTAGAAGATATATGTAAGTGATATAAGAACAAGGCAAATATATATTAGTTATTGCTGCAAATCCTCTGACAATAACTAAATCATGACAGTAGGAGTATCATCGTCAAAACAGGTTTCGGTCAGATTGAATTTAGATGTTTACTAAGTATCATTAATTTAGGTTTTAGCAAAGATAAGTTAATTGTAACAAGTTTAGAGTCAATTCAGTGACATTTCACAATGTAAATGAAGAAAGAAGAGAGTATGGATTAAGAGACACCTCGCAAGTTCCAACATAAATCAGTTGCTGCACATATCCAACAGAAAGAAGAAGGTCAAAATAAACAGCTTGTGGATGGATTAGCTAGAGCCATTTGTGATCTAAAACTTGAGATCAAGCATCTCCTGTCATAACTGAGGATAAAAACTTTCTTGTCACTCTAAATTGCTCAGTTATCCTTCCAAGTCTAAACTGATGTTAACTTCAGTCAATGATGCACTTCGTAAATTTAAATGTTTGTGGTGCAAATCATAATCGCATACAAGTTAACTCTTTACCTAATTCAGGATTTTAAGAAACCTCGCAGCTTCCAACCAAAGTACAATACCATACACTCTTGTGTGAGCTAAAATGTCAGACTGGAGTGACCTTATAGCTATTTGCTAAACCCGTCACACTCCTAATAAAAAAAAATCATGTAATAACGGATCTCCAAACAAACTAACATGGTGAATTCACATCAGTAAGGCTCCTAAATTGCATATACACCCACATTCAAAAAATTGGGATTAAACCATAAAACCTTTAATAGCGAAAAAATCCATGGAAAATGACATCCCATAAGTAAAATCCAGAGGATTTGCAACCCAGAAAACTTGACATTATCTCCACCACTTAAGCTTCCTTTAATAAGGCAATGAGATCTGAACCATCCATATGTTACAAATTAATTCCACTTCCAAATACCCAAAAATTCCTCATTTGCTTCCTGTAGTAATCAATAACTCACACAAGCCAGACCCTACCTCCAAATTTACTCAACCCAAGCATTAATATGGAACCCTTAACCCCAAAATTCCAACAAAGAAACAGTCATATTTCACAGTTTCCTATCACAAATTCTCTCCTCAAGCGATTTTAAGTTGCATGTGCCGTCTTAAACTAATCGAACCCGTACAAATATCTATTCTACACACCAACACAATTAAAATAGAACATACAAATCCACTTGAGATCTAAGCATTACATCACAAAATCAAAACATTTATAAAAAAACCCACGTGCAAGTTAATCGAATTTCCACAGATCTGACACACGAACAACGAGATCTAACTTTGTGGGGCTTGAAAATTTTGACGCTAAAAATTGAATGACAGAATGTGGGGAATAAAATGAATTACCTTGTGATCTGACTCGGAGGCTAGAGAAGGGGAGACGAAGAGCAGGAGGAGGAAAAGGGAGAGAGATCGAGCGGCGGAGGACATGACGATGCGATCGACCAGCGAGTGAAATCGGACGGTCCTGATTTCAAGATCAAGGTGTCTGTAAACAGCCTCTGGCTGATTCCCCTCAACTTGAAATGAGACTTTGTGCCTTATCAGCCTTGGCCCGTCCTTTAAAGAGAGAAATTAATTATTTTAGTATAAATCGACACCCAGTTGACTCTCCCGTTTCTAGAATCGGGACTACTCTCCTACTCTTATTTTGTTAGTGCTCTAGATTTCGTTGACGTGAAGCAGTCTCTCATATAGTTAAAAAAAAAAATAGTAACGTAGGGTGAATAACTTAACGGCTCGGCCCATTTATTTCTTCTAATGGGCTGGACTTATATGGGGTTTGAATAATATGTTAGCCCATTTGTGGCTCATGTCATATTTTTTATTAGTTCATAACTTCATATTTTCGTTCTATTGTATTTTGAGCATTGCTTTGGTTTCTATTAGGTGTTTACAATTGAAGCAAAAACTTGAATCGTCAGTTTTGAGAGGGACATTTTCATATTAAAATAAAAATTTAGTTGTTTGGTTGTTAATGAGAGTTTTTATTAAAATTTATAAAATAAGTTTAATAGATAAATTTTTTAAAGTTATGTTATAAAATATGAGGATAAAATTTTAACCTAGTAATAAAATTTATTAAAATCCTATCTAATTGACTACTTAAATAAGATGAGAATAAAATCATAAACATTAATTACAGAAGAATATAAATAATTTCAATTAAATAAATTGAATGATAGAAATTGAATATTAATCATATGACATATTTAGAATTTTAAATTCACCCTCAACCAAATAGAAAATCTAGCTAACATGATTGAATTGGAAATAAAAGAGTTGACCATGCAGTTATTGGCCGAATCCTTATAGGATTCTAATTCATGTTTTAGATTAATTTGCTTTCCATAATATGCAATGTCATGCACATGCAATTGCCAATTGTTACAAGGCCAAAAATGGTAAGCCATCAAATTAGATTCAATTTCTTTGTTAATCTCCACGTGATAAGCTTTTTTTTGTCTGTATGTGCATGAATTAATTTTATTGGCTTTGGTTTGATCGGCTTGAATTCCACCTGCATGTGTGCTTTCTAGTGTTCCACTTGAAAGCATGCGTGATGGGTAATTAAATTGCATCTTTCTCGTTAAAATTTTTATTCCTTTCCATTCTAATTTTTTCAAGCATATTTTTTTAATGTTCCCATTTAATTCCAGAATATATCTAAAATAACAAAATGTAAAAATTAAGATAAAAATTAATATAATAAAATATAATTTAACAAAATAACTAAATGAAAAACTAACTAAAACAATTAGAATATTTAAGACCAAAACAAGAAAAAGATGGAGAAATTAATTATTAAAATACAGAAAAAATATATATATGCACTTATCGGTGTCATCAAGTCATTAACCCATGTCAGCATCTAAACTTCCCCTAACAGGATTAAATAAGCAAGTTTGGTCACTAGATAAGCATACCAAATATGCAGAAAGTCATAGAGTCTGAAAACAACATAGATTTGGATTATACAATGCACATGCTAAACCAAAATATAAGTATTTTGAAATTCAAATTTGAAATACCTATATTTTATATATTTACTGTTAATTAGGTGTTGTTAAATTCAAATGTGCAATGTTTGTTTCGGGTCTTTGTATTTCATGTATCCCCTATTTATATTAAAAAGGGGTAGCTCAAAGATATTTGGAGTTTAGGTGAATTTATAGTGGTTTGAAAATTTAAAAATTAATAATTTATTAGTCATTTGTTACATCAATACAAAATTAATTAAATTTATAAAAAAAAGAATAACACAATTAGAAAATAAAATATTTAAAATGATAGCACTTTGAGATGGTGATGACTGATTTTTATACACATTAATTGAGACTTATAAGACATATAAGATGTCAAAATTTTAATTATAATTTTTTTAGAGACATCTGTAAACAAAAATCTTGAAACTTTATACAATTTATTTATAAGAATGTTATTATAGATTTTTCTATAAATTTGGACCTTCTAAAATGTGGGGCTTAGGAAATCACCCAATTTCCTTAATGATATAAATAGATCTGGATGAAATTGACATTGAAGCTTTATAGAGAAAGTTGTTTCTTAAATCTGATCAACCCAGCATAAGTAAGGTAGTAAGCTTATTATTCCTACTTGCTGCTTAAATTTTAATCCACCATCTGAAAGGTTCAATGCCTTTATAAGGTAAAACTAAAGTAGATAACTACATTATTGCAAGAAATTAAAATAGAGAAGGGTTTGGCTAAACTTCAAAAGCAATTCCAAGGAGAGTTATAAGAAAGTCAAACAAACACTTCTGGCAACCTCTGCGGTGAATGAACCTAAAGATTAAAGTAGAGAAAATGATAAGGAGACAATGCTTTAATCATTATTAAAGGATGCCTTGCAAAGCAAATGATAAGGAGACAATATTTAATTATTATTAAAGGATGATTTAATGAGTACTAATGGAGTCTCAGTTCTTCCTATAATAGGTATAAGGGGTAGGCAAGACAACTTTTGCCTAGCTTGTCCGCAGCGATCTCAAAGTGAAAAATCATTTTGATATTGAAGACTAGATTTGTATTTCTAAAGATTTTGATGTTTTCAGGATAATCAAGACAATTGTACAGTCTATTTCTATCAAGGTTGTTCATGATAACAATCTAAATTAACTTCACGTCAAATTTGAAAGAGAAGATGTTGCAAAATAAGTTTTTGTTGTTTTAGTCTTTCAGAGTATATATGGAATGAGAATCTAGGTGAGTAGAATGCCCTTTGCTATCCATTTAAAGCTGGCTCACAAGGAAGTAAGATTATTGCCACAACTCGCAATCTAGATGTTTCATTAATGTTAGGTACTCTTCTAGCTTACAGGTTAAAAAAAAAAGTTTGTCAGATGATGATCGCTAAGATCAAACTTTAACATGCATGTGCACTTGATGGAAATTAGTAAGAAAATAGTGAAGAAGCGCACAAGTTTGCCTTTGGCAATAGAAACACTCGATAGCCTCTTACATGGAAAAGTAACAATTGGAAAGATGAACTAAACAGCAAAGTATGGGATTTACCTGAAGCAAGAAGTGCCATTATACCAGCTCTTAGAATAAGCTACCACTATCTACCTCCACATTTGAAATGGTGTTTTATTTGCTACTTATTATTTCCAAAGGACTACTAAATTTAAGGAAGAATAGCTTGTTTTGTTGTGGATGGCTCAGGGTTTCTTGAGGCATGAAACTAATGAGAAACCAACCATAGAATTAGGCCCAATAGGCCCGCTCTAGAATAATAGGAACCTTAGATGAAATACTTTTGGGAAAATTATCAATCATTTACTTTAAATTTATTATAATGATTTAGTTTACTGGTGTATTTACTTAATAGAATTGAAATGAAGTGGAATGGGAATGAGATTATAATATTTACTTAACAAAAATAAATAGGAATGAGAATGTGTAGGAATGTTATTGATGTGTTTACTTGACAAAATAAATGACAATGAGGAAAATGAATGAAAATCAATTTACCAAACTACCCATATTATTAAATAATGTAATTTTCATTAACTAGATACATGTATAAATATTATTATAAAAATAATATTAATTAAAAATAAAATTAATAATAATAATAAATAATGATAACATTAATAAAAATAATAATAACAATAATTAATAATAACTAAAATAATAAAGGTAATGAAATTCATTTATAATAATAATAATAATAAATTTAAAATAATAAAATTAATTGTGATTTGAACAAGAGTAATTCGGGAGATATAAAAAAATTAGAGGGATACAAAAGTCAATTCAGGAATGAGAATCCTCATTCTCAACCCCCCCATGAGAATGAGATTCATATTCTTTATTCCCACATTGTATGAGACACATATTTTATTCTCATTCTCAAATTACATTTTACCAAATAAACACGGATTTCATTCTTATTTCCTAAATCCTGAAGTAAACACACCATAAATTTACAATATTATAAAAAATATTTTAAAAATATTGAATTTGTTCAAATTTTCACCCTAAATTTGTAATTTCACCAACCATCCACTAAAAATGTTAGGAAATTGAGCTTCCTCCCAAGATCACTCGAAATAATTTGTTAAGCAAAAATTAACAAAAAAAAATTAAATGGAGACTACATCAATTACACAACACAAGATTTACGTAAAAAACTCCAAATCCAGAGAAAAACAACGGTCATTGTCACAAGACAACTAGAGAAAAATATTCACTATATGAAAAATTATTACAACCACATTCTAAAAAATAATTTTCTCTTACCCAAGGCTCAAATACATAATCCCGCAAAATATCCCTTAACAAAACAAACCCGTAATACTCATATTGAGGAGGCAATTGCTCGTTCAATATAATTACATGCTTAAGAACATTTCTCTCCTATATTGGAAGGTCTTAATGCTTCTCTTACATCCACCAATTGAATGCTCTCAATTGGATTGTTTCTTTCCATGGTCAACATTTCATGACCATTTTCTTGAGCAATGTTGAAGCTTATTGCTTCTCTAGGATTTGGAATGCCAAGCTCTCAAATGAGAGCTTCCTTTTTAAGGGTAAGTGACTTATAAAAAAAAACGTGATTTTTTTTTACCTTTTATTAAAAACTAAAACAGCCACTAATACGCTGTTGCAAGAATTAGATATATAATATCGGAATAAACTTAAATATAATAATACTTGGGAGAACTTAGGACTCGAGCCCCGCTCACTACAAACGTTTTCTTTATACTCCAAACTAAAAGTAGTTTCACTCTCTATTTTTGCTATTATATCTTTAGTTTAAAACAATAATAGCTATTTGTAAAACAAATGTCTTTAAGAACATAATACCCAAAAAAAATATTCTTAAAGTTTAATATCACCAAATAATATATAAAAAATTAACTATTTAATTCTAGGCACCAATATCATTGATTTTTAAGGTAAAAAAAGATCATAAAAAGAGAATTACTTACTTGAAAATATGCAAATGCTCTACAAATTTTACAATAAATATTTAGGAATTTTAGGGTTTATCATAACTAATTAAAAAGTTAAGGTAATTCTTGAAAATAAATAAATAAAATTAATTAACAAGTAAGGGTTGTTAAGATAAAACCAGTATATCACTATTCACCAGTCATAATTTTTCCATCTTTTATTGTTAAGGGAAAAAACTTTTAAAAAAAACCAGTAGCCCCAACTTGTTGGACTCAAGCCCATACAAGATAGGCCATGATTTTTCATAGTTTAGACTTCCCAGACAGTTGGACTGTTGGCACCCCTCTAATCTCCTCATAAAATGTCATTTTTAGTTATATTCATTTTATTTTTGAAAATGCCCCTTTTTTTAGATACACTTTTATAAATTCTCAATTTTCATTTGATTTGTTCTATTGTTAAAACTCAAAATATTATTCTACTGTTTTTTTCATTATTTTTAATTTTATTATTACCTACACACAAATTAAAAAATTATATGGGTGATAAGTGTTTGTAGCTGATTTTGGGGCAATAAATAAAAACCCACAAAACCAAGCTAAGAACAAAAAATTTGTTTTTTTGTGGGGAGCGGGGGGGTGCCTCGCTAGTTCGGTGTGTGCGGGCTGTTTAGGCTTTTTGTGGAGCGAAGGGGGATTGAGATAGTGATGGATATGGAGGGGGTCTGACTTAAGGTGCGGAGGGCTGGCAAAAATCGTCTTAAACCTACGAAACAACCAAAAAAGATATCAGAGGTGGAGCCAGAGGTTGCTGGCGACCACACTTTGACACTCAAGTCAGAGTTGAGTTATCTCAGGTTAGAGAGCTTGCAAGTGCTTGGTAATTGAGGCTTTGAGGTTGAAGAAACCTTAGTTTTTCGTGGTCTTTATGTTAAGTTCTTGATAAAAATTAAACCTGAGTATTTATATGGTGTACCCCGGTCATCATGCCACATAGTGTTATATTATTGGCGTTTCCTGCTGTCATGTCAGAAATATTCTTATTTTCATGCGTATGGTGGCTTAGGCATTTCAAAAATATTCGTGGAAAGCACGTTTGAGGCGTATTTATGTGCTAGGAGTAGTGGAGTGGTCCCGTGTACCTATGCAATTCCATTGTAATTTTAAAGGTGTGGCAGGAAAGGCTAGTGGTCCTAACTATCATAATATCAAACTTTTGCCTGATTCGCTGGCGTGACAAGTAGTTATCTCCTTTTTTGTAGCACAATATTTTCTCACCGATTCCTTATTTTTTGACACCTATTCAACCAATCTTTTTTAGATTCGAGACCCACTTATCCCTTGACATTTTTACAAAAACTTTTTATATCCTTACATGGTACCCGAGGTACCCCCAAAGTACTTAGGGTAGCCGAGGTACCTAGGGTACCTCGGGTACCCGAGGTAAGTTAGTTTCTTAAATATTGACATGTGGCACTTTATCATTGGCCTCATGTTTCCTTCCCAAAAAACATCTCTCTAATTTATTTATCGTGAATGTAATTGACGCACAAGAAACTCTTAGAAGAACTGTGCGTGATATGTGGCGATGTTTACTCTTTTTTTTAACAAACACTTATATGAAATATGTCTTCACGTCTCTCCAGCTTCTCTTGGGAAGTGGTAGTCGCCTAACACATAATTTGAATTTAAAAACACCCATCTGCAAAATTCTTTGACCTCTCCCCTTAAAAGTACGATTTATCAAGTTTAATTAAAATCTATTCCACTCCTTTTATGTTATCACTTCATTTTGAAAATCACAAAAAATCTCTCATCAAGTTTAATTGCTTCCAATGGCTTCTTCTTGCTCCCTGGCTTTTTATCTTTTCTTTGGGTTTATTTCTTATTTTTTTTGACTTTGTCTTTTTTTTTAACTTCTCATCTTCTCCTGGGCTCCATTAACATTCCATAAACAATTAAAAATCTTCCTTTGCTTCTCTTTTTCTTTTTTTTTTTAAATGTCTTTTCATGTTTCCTTTTCTCTGGTTTCCTTCTTCTTTTCCTTTTCTTTCTCTTTTCTTCTTTCTTCTTTCGGTCAACTCTCATTTTCCTTCTTTTTCTTCTCTCCCTTTATTTTCTTTTTCTTTCCTTTTTTTTCTTTTCTCTTTCTCTTTTTCCTTCCCTCTCGGCTGTACTTCTTTTTGCGCGTTTCCAGTGGGCTCTTGGCAGTTGCTACGGCGATCTCCAGTACTCGATCTATTTGGTGCACGGCCGTGTCTCGAGACTTCTAACGAGATCTCCTTCCAGCGGGTTTGGTGCGGTGCTTCTCTCCACCACATTGTCTTCTTGACTTCTTTTTCCTCTTCTCTCTTTTCTTCCTCTACTGTATTTTCTTTGGCTTTTTTTTTCTCCAGACTTCCCTCTTTTTTTATCTTCCAGATTTTTTTTATTATCCCGACTTCTTTTCTTTTTTTTATCCATGCTCCTTTTTTTTTAATCATCCAAGCTCTTTTTTTTTAATATCATCTAGGCTCTTTTTTTTTTAATCCAGACTTCCTTTTCTTTTTATCATCCAGACTGTCCTCCCTTTTTCTTATCATCCTGAAGACTTCCTTTTTCTTTTTTATTTTTTTGAAATCTCTAACGGATTTCATTGTGCCCATGACAGCCTCTGCACAGCTTCATCTTTTAAGTAATTTATGGCAATGCAATTTCTCTTGACGATTTACAGTCTATTCATCTCCAAACTTGCTTTTTTGCTTTTGCGACTAAAATTTACTACTCTCGGTGAAATCTAGGTATGAATTTTTATACCTATTTTTGGCTTCTTTATTTTGAAAAATATTGTTGTGGCTTTGTTCCTGAACTTCATGCAAAGTGTTGGTACTTTTTCTTTTTGTTTATGCTTTTATTGGTGGATTTTGGTGTTTGACTTGTGATGGATGAGGTCTGAGGTTGTGGGGGCATGTTTTGATATGGAGATTTTCTTTTCAACTTGTGTCTTGTGTTTTTAGGGGAACAAGATAGGGAGAAAAAGAGTTGGGATAAAAGGTCGAAATATTGTTGATAAGTTGGGTGGTGAGGAGGCCCTATTTTCTGGGTCAACCTCTTTTGTGTCAATTAGCAATGATGATGGGTCCCCTTCGGGTAGCCCCAAATTGTCCCGAATTTATCCTCGTAGTAAATCTAAAACTCAAGGGAAGCAACTAGTTAGGGCAGTCCGTAAGAAAATCAGTGCAAAAAATTCCAGATCCAAATCTCCTACCCATATCAATATCCCCGAGCATCCTCTAGTCTCCCCCTCTATCTCTGAAGCTCATAGGCTCTATTCACTAAGGGGTAGGTCAGTTATTCCAAGAGATTTAGAAAGAGTTAGAGCTAAATATTACATACCTCTTTCTGTCTGCCTTAGGATACCTCGCAAGGACAAACGCCCCGAGCATCGGCAAATGCAAATCATCCCAAAGTGTCTTCTAGCCCTTCATATTGACCTTTTCGACTTAGGTCTCCATTTGCCTCTTCAACCATTGTTTTAGAAAAATGTTCACTAAGATGCAGATTTCTCTCGGACAATTATCTTTACTCGATTGGAGATTGCACATGGGTTTGGAGGTTCTGTAGCTGGATAAATTTAAGGAGGATATTTATTATGGAGATCTGATGGGGCTTTATCAGTTGAAAAATCCAACTGGTTTATTTGCAACTTATTTTGCTACTTGAGGGGTTCATGGTAATTTGGTGAGAGTGGATCCATTGCTGAAAAAGGGCTATAGATATGGGTGGTTCGTGGCTGAATGCGAGTGGGGGAGGAGTATACCAGTAGGGAATGATGTTGTGCAAGTTCAGAACTTCTTTAATGAAGATAGTATATATTTTTTTTCCTTTTCTCTCTTTTTTTTTATATATACATACATTTCTTGCTTGAATTTTCTTTTTATTCGTTGTTTCTTAGGACTTTTTGTAGACATCACTTGGTCTAAAGGGACATACCCAGTTCATGAAGTGGGGAGAAAAGTGAGTGGTGTCATAAAGAAATTCTAGTCTATGTAGAGTGAGGGTGATGTTATGAGCACTACCCGGCTGGCAAGAGCTAGATTACTTGAAGAAGCCTTCCATCTTCTTTGGGGGGCGATTCACATATGGCTATGTGGTGTTACTGGGGTACCTTGCCTTCACTGATTCTGTGGAGTGCCCCTATCATTTGCACGAACTTTTTTTTTTCGACCATCTCTTTTTTTTTCTTAATATGTCCTTTTTCCAGTGATGATTCTAATGTTTATTTTTTTGATCCATCTCTCTGTCTCACTTTTGTTTTTACTTAATGTCGGATAGGTATAGACCTTTCATTGAAGATTTCGACGCCTTCTTCAGTCGCATGAGCGGCAGCTCTTCCGCTACCCTGGGTACCTCAGCAAAGGGTGATCGACCTCCCATTATTCCAAGCGCTAAGGGTAAATTGCCCATTTCAACCTCACCATCTAAAATTACAACACAGGAATTAGTGGGCACACCAACACCCAAGGAAGCTTGTGTATGTGAGTCTCAAGCTTTCAACTTGATGGATAGCATTCAGCAGATTGTTATTGAGCAGGCCCGGAAGCCATAGTCATCTCCGAATCGGATCAAGATTGGTTCTAAATGAAGGTTAACAACCAGTGCTGTCCATAAACTAAAACAAG